>CP092868.1:67729992-68069158 GCA_030710605.1 Cordylochernes scorpioides
TTGAGAAGAAAACAAAACCAAAATTGTCAATGAATCCCCGAGATATCCACAATTATGCAATATATAATTATTATATTCATCATTATATAGCCATGTAAATTATAATTATCATATTATTATTAGGCATCGCGTGTGTTGTGTGGAGTTTGATCAACTTCAAAGGAGGTCAACATGTCAGGTTACTACCTCAAGAGTTGGCCTCAAACCTATCAATTCGTTAATTATCCCCAATGGGAGCCAGGATGTCTGGGATAGTAGCACCATAGCTCAGACCGCTGTTGCATCGTTTGGTAGTGGAATAAGATCGAGCTCTAGGATAGAATCTGAGAAAACTTTCAAAATACTCTTCTTCTTTATTATCTCAAAGCCATAATCATGGTGGGTAGTTAGCGACTGCTTTTACTGTAAGCGCACCACATGTCTACACATGTGAAAAGCAGTTCGACTTTGCACTTACAAATGTGCCAGAGCCCCGTTTGGTTACTTGCACTCGCTGGTGGGGTTGGACTTTTGCAAGAATCGGGGGCCATTTGAGCATTTTTTTTTAAAGAAAAAAGTGTCCAATGCGGGAATCGAACCCGGGTTGTAGTGGTCGAAAACCAAACGGTTTAACCAGCCTTCCACCGACCCCCGAATATACTGAAAATCAAAATACTGAAAAATTTTAAAGTTTAGTTCCTAACAACACCTTCCCACACCGTTTGTTGTACGAGCGATCTCTCTCTCTCTCTCGCCATAATTCAATACTGTGAGAGATACCTCTAAACTACTAAATATACATTCGGAAGATGCAAAAGACGTAAAGCTACATATACAGTTAGTATAAGGTATATACATTCATGGATAAAACTTAAGGAAGTTGTACCTTTTATCATGTATATCGGTATTCAGACAATAACTCTGAAAGATGTTTGATACAAAGTGACCTTTATTGAAGACACACGAGAAAACCAAGTGGATCAAAATTGCCTTTGTTTCCTTTTAAAAAAGCAGACAACAGGCGAAATCAAACTTTCAACTTCCTTTAATTTTTCCATGAGTATATATATAGCGAAATATCAAATAAAATAAGCAAAGTGAGGTACACTACTATTGCAGTATGCACCAACACGTTAGATTACTCACCCATAGTATCATCGTGCTCGTGCATACTACATTATCCCACTTTGCTTCTATCTTGGTTGAACGAGAGGTTGCCAATAGAACAACAGTAGCATAACTGACTTATTGTTGGCAAGTTGGTGCTGGATAAATGTAACGTATCGCAAGTTTTGATGTGTGTACCGGCATATCAACCTGCCTACACAGAGAACGTCCCGTATATCGTATATTTCATAAGGAACTAGGTAGAGGTAAGAATAAAAAGTAGGAGAGAATGAGTGTACCATTTTTTTTTTTTTTACTATCAGCGTTGTTTGTGCAAAACGGAGTGTCCCAGTTTCTGATGGCGGAAAGCCAAGGGATCGGACCTGTCGCCCGGAGGCAAACACAACAAGTTTTTGTGGCCACAACGGCGATTGAATGAGAGCCAACTCTTCCAGGAAGTTTTAAAACATTCCTCTAGATTCTTTGACCATTTTCAGAACTTAATGATCTTGTTTCATGAGGTATAATGCTTTAGAGGTTGCTTCAAGAGACCAGCGCTTCTACACGGTCTAACTGACGTGGGATAGAGTGGCAACAATCCACAAGAACAGCAGCCAATAGTAGACAGGACCCGCACTTCTACACGGGCTAACTGACGTGGGACAGAGCGGCAACAATCCATAAGAACGGCAGCCAATAGTAGACAGGACCCGCACTTCTACACGGTCTAACTGACTTGGGACAGAGCGGCAACAATCCACAAGAACGGCAGCCAATAGTAGACAGGACCCGCACTTCTACACGGTCTAACTGACGTGGGATAGAGCGGCAACAATCCACAAGAACAGCAGCCAATAGTAGAAAGGACCCGCACTTCTACACGGTCTAACTGACGTGGGACAGAGCGGCAACAATCCACAAGAACGGCAGCCAATAGTAGACAGGACCCGCACTTCTACACAGTCTAACTGACGTGGGACAGAGCGGCAACAATCCACAAGAACGCACTTCTACACGGGCTAACTGACGTGGGACAGAGCGGCAACAATCCACAAGAACGGCAGCCAATAGTAGACAGGACACACACTTCTACACGGGCTAACTGACGTGGGACAGAGCGGCAACAATCCACAAGAACGCACTTCTCCACGGTCTAATTGACGTGGGATAGAGCGGCAACAATCCACAAGAACGGCAGCCAATAGTAGACAGGACACACACTTCTACACGGGCTAACTGACGTGGGACAGAGCGGCAACAATTCACAAGAACGCACTTCTACACGGTCTAACTGACGTGGGACAGAGCGGCAACAATCCACAAGAACGCACTTCTACACGGTCTAACTGACGTGGGACAGAGCGGCAACAATCCACAAGAACGGCAGCCATTAGTAGACAGGACCCGCACTTCTACACGGTCTAACTGACGTGGGACAGAGCGGCAACAATCCACAAGAACGGCAGCCAATAGTAGACAGGACCCGCACTTCTACACGGTCTAACTGACGTGGGACAGAGCGGCAACAATCCACAAGAACGGCAGCCAATAGTAGACAGGACCCGCACTTCTACACGGTCTAACTGACGTGGGATAGAGCGGCAACAATCCACAAGAACGGCAGCCAATAGTAGACAGGACCCGCACTTCTACACGGTCTAACTGACGTGGGACAGAACGGCAGCCAATAGTAGACAGGACCCCGCACTTCTACACGGTCTAACTGACGTGGGACAGAGCGGCAACAATCCACAAGAACGGCAGCCAATAGTAGACAGGACCCGCGCTTCTACACGGTCTAACTGACGTGGGACAGAACGGCAGCCAATAGTAGACAGGACCTGCACTTCTACACGGTCTAACTGACGTGGGACAGAGCGGCAACTGCCACAAGAACGGCAGCCAATAGTAGACAGGACCCGCACTTCTACACGGTCTAACTGACGTGAGACAGAGCGGCAACAATCCACAAGAACGGCAGCCAATAGTAGACAGGACCTGCGCTTCTACACGGTCTAACTGACGTGGGACAGAGCGGCAACAATCCACAAGAACGGCAGCCAATAGTAGACAGGACCTGCGCTTCTACACGGTCTAACTGACGTGAGACAGAGCGGCAACAATCCACAAGAACGGCAGCCAATAGTAGACAGGACCTGCGCTTCTACACGGTCTAACTGACGTGAGACAGAGCGGCAACAATCCACAAGAACGGCAGCCAATAGTAGACAGGACCCGCACTTCTACACGCTCTAACTGACGTGGAACAGAACGGCAACAATCCACAAGAACGGCAGCCAATAGTGGACAGGACCCGGAGTGTATATTTTCCTACAACACGACAATGTTATCTACCTAAAATTGCCCCTCCAATATTTCACCAGCTGACCACTCAGTCGGTTTAGAATTCCTACCGCTGGAACAGGTTTCATTTCTCACAACCTCTAATGAACAATCACCTACAAGAAAGACCAGTAGGTGCCGGGAAATATTCTTCTGTACTTAGTAGTTTTCGTATATTATCATTATTCAATGATACCCCCCTCGAATGAAATGATTTTTTTATAAATAGCAAATTTAATAAACATATAAAATGAAAGGATTTAAAAGCACGAATGTTTCTTTTATACAAAATACAAACTTATACTGTCCTTACGTGTTCTAATCACATTTTTTTTAAAAGCCTCCAGTTCTTGGTTTCTGCCGCTAGCTACTTTGCTAGGTGTGATGGATGGTTTCGACTCTACTGGCGACACCAGAGATCATCGTTTTCATACCCCTTCGCAAAGCTTCTTAAGAAAACTTTGTGTCCCGACTTAGATGATTTGGAAACCTGAACGATTTTTGTTGGTTCCAACTATATCGTATAATTTGGGACTATGTAATGTCCATATTGTCCTTAAATCCCATCACCAGGAATATTCCAAATTGCGGCCGATGACGGCAAAACAGTGTTATAAACTAGTAGAGGATTCTGGAGGTTTTACTGACACTAGTAGAGAATTCTGGAGGTTATACTGACACTAGTAGAGAATTCTGGAGGTTATACTGACACTAGTAGAGAATTCTGGAGGTTATACTGACACTAGTAGAGAATTCTGGAGGTTATACTGACACTAGTAGAGAATTCTGGAGGTTATACTGACACTAGTAGAGAATTCTGGAGGTTATACTGACACTAGTAGAGAATTCTGGAGGTTATACTGACACTAGTAGAGAATTCTGGAGGTTATACTGACACTAGTAGAGAATTCTGGAGGTTATACTGACACTAGTAGAGAATTCTGGAGGTTATACTGACACTAGTAGAGAATTCTGGAGGTTATACTGACACTAGTAGAGAATTCTGGAGGTTATAGTGACAAAGTTTCTGGGAAGGATCGCCACTGATGAGCAAGGCCCTTTAAATAGCTTCTTATAACAGCAAGGACAGTAGGAAGTGGTTTTATTTATTTAAAAGGACACGCAGAATAGTTTCCTTTTTTATCTACAGATGGCGCTCTAACGCCTCCTCGTCCTTGGTTTCAAACCCAGTTTTCTACAATGTCAATTCTATTCACATTCAGCCATTTATTGAGGTCGTTCTTTAAAATTTCTAATTGTATATTCAGGAGGGATATTAAATGAAGAGACATCAAACAATGTCCGTATAGCTCTATGTGCTCGAATTCCCCCGTTTAAATGGTGTTCTAATATACAAGATATCTCTCCAATAATTTCCCGGAAAGGAAAAAATAAGAACAACGGGATGAGACAGAGAAAAAATATTTATTAGTATTTTCAAAATACTTCCCTCCCGCATCTATACACAGCTTCCGTCGTTTCTCCCATGCTTCAAAACATTTACAAAAGTCGTCTTTCGGGATGCTCTTCAACGCCTTTTTTCGATTCCTCAATGATGGCTCCTCTAGTGCCAAAAGGCTTCCCTTTCAAAGCCATTTTGATTTTTGGGAAGAGGAAAAGTCATTGGGAGCTAAGTCTGGAGAATAGGCAAGTTGATGAAGTATTGAAGTGCCGTTCTTGTGGCTAAAAAATCAGCACAGATGTAGCAGCGTGTGGCCAAGCGTTGTTGTGATAGAGAAACCAATTTTTGGAATCCTGCATTTCCTTTCTTTTAAGGTGAATTGTGATTCGCGTAGACGCCTCAGAATGTTTAAATAAACTTCCTTATTTATTGTTTGCCCTTCCTCAAGGTTACATAATGTACAATCTGTTTTATGTCTAAGAATGACACTAGTAAAATCTTGGTTTTTGATTTGTAAAAATTTTCTCTTTTCGTGGCTCATCTTTTCCTTTCAACTTCATGGATTGGTGACCCTTAGTTTCGGGGTCATACCCGTTAATCCAAGTTTCGTCTCCAGTTATTATGTTTACCTTCCAATTCAGGTTTTGTTCGACCATTTCAAGCTTGAGGCATCGTCACGATCATTTTTCTGTTCGAATGTCAGCATTTTAGGAACAAATTTGGCTTCAGGTGTCTTCCTCAACTGCAGACCTTTAATTATCATTCCTACTGAAGATTTAGACATCCCAGTTTCTAACACCATGTAACGTAGCCCAATTCGTGGATTTTCCTTTATTCAATTATATTTTTTTCGGGTTTCCAGGAATCCTGTGAAGGTTTCGCCTGCCAACATCATCGTCCACTCTGCCATTTTCAAATCGCCAATACCATTCATATACGGCTGATTTTGTTTGTTTGTTTTTTATCATCGCGCCGAGGCTTTTTTTTTTTTTTTAATTTGATGTTTCTAATACAGACTTACCGATTTTAAAACAAAATTTTATACAAATTCGATGTTCAGTTTTTAAATCCATTAAAAATCGAAGAGGCTACTTGAAGTGATATTTTGAAATTATTTTAAATCACATGGAAAATCGTGATGCTATATACTGCTGTGTTTACTCAGGGCTTTCTACTTATTAAAATTAGTGTTCGAAATTTTTTTATTATTCGTATTTTATAAAATATTGGAACTTTCTGGAAAATTATTGGACAGACCTTGTAGATAACAGCAACAAAAAAATCTTATATACTCATAGACAAAACATAAGAAGGAAGCCTTATATTTTGATATCGCCGGTGGGCTGGTTTTTTTTTTTTTTTGAGACAGAGGCAATTTTGTTCGCACTTGGTTATCTAATGAGAAGTTACTATTTATGTAACGTTTTTGCTAGCCACATCTAACGGAATAAATATCAACTTCTAGAAATATAAATACCTTTTTGTCTCTCTTGAATTAACTAGAAGAGCCATTGCCGGCTCCAAGCTCGCTATCAGCTGGCCCGGCTGATAGGAACGCAGCAGCGTCTGTTTCTTAGATCAGAGGCGGACATATAATATTGGAACTACAGTAAGTCAGTCTGCTACTGAGGAGTGTTCCCAGTCTTAACAACAAAAGAGTTGAGAGAAATAATCCAACTACGTACGGGTTTCGGGGTGTTGGTCTTCGTTAGCGTTGTGTAGGTTGTCTCAGCTATGAATGTAATGCTATTGTTGTGTGAGATAGTATACGGGCTTGAAGCTTATATATACATTGGATTATTTTTAATGTTGAGAGCATCTCAACTCTCTCGAGTGTTCATTTTCCTATTGCTGTACCTCACCGCCCCTCTAAACCGAGGTCGTGTGAATGCTCTAAGACATGTTTAAAGATAAGGGGTAACAGAAGTATCTCCTGCTCGTGTAGCTAAACAACGCTGAGGGCAGAGAATCATCTTTCGGAATAAATTCCAACTAAATGATGACTGAGCGCCACCTATCGGAGTAAATGTCAACTAAACATTGCTAGTGGCTGAGCGCCATCTCTCGGTATAACTATAAACTGAACGTTAATGAGTAGAGCGCCATCTATCATAGGAAATATCCATTAAACGTTGCTGGTTTCTGAGCGCCATCTCTCGGTATAACTATAAACTGAACGTTAATGAGTAGAGCGCCATCTATCATAGGAAATATCCATTAAACGTTGCTGGTTTCTGAGCGCCATCTCTCGGTATAACTATAAACTGAACGTTAATGAGTAGAGCGCCATCTATCATAGGAAATATCCATTACACGTTGCTGGTTTCTGAGCGCCATCTCTCGGTATAACTATAAGCTGAACGTTAATGAGTAGAGCGCCATCTATCAGAGTAAATATCCATTAAACGTTGCTGGTTTCTGAGCGCCATCTCTCGGTATAACTATAAACTAAACGTTGCTGATGATAGAGCGCCATCTATCAGAGTAAATATCCATTAAACGTTGCTGGTTTCTGAGCGCCATCTCTCGGTATAACTATAAACTAGACGTTGCTGATGGTAGAGCGCCATCTATCGGAGTAAATATCCATTAAACGTTGCTGGTTTCTGAGCGCCATCTCTCGGTATAACTATAAACTAAACGTTGCTGATGGTAGAGCGCCATCTATCAGAGTAAATATCCATTAAACGTTGCTGGTTTCTGAGCGCCATCTCTCAGTATAACTATAAACTAGACGTTGCTGATGATAGAGCGCCATCTATCAGAGTAAATGCCAACTGAACGTTTATTATAAATCCAACCAGTTAAACCATGAGCTGCGAGCTGAATTATCCGTGGGAGATTCAACAACAATCCCGCAGTCAGTTGTTGTTAATTGATTCATTATTTCCCTACTTGAACGAATCCAGCTTCACTGGTGAGTTTGTACCTGTAACAAACGGAGCTCTGGCATCTTGTAAGTGTGTGTGGTCGAACTGCTCTCTACGTGTGTAGCTATGTGGTGAACATAACTTACAGTATGATGGCTACATGGGGTAGGTTACATCACGGGATTGGATGATCATTGACTAGATACCAGGTAGTAACAATGCTAAAAACCTATAACTATACTGTAAAGTATAGGAAGCTGGTGTTAATGGACAATTTGTACTTATTTTCTCTTACTCTCTCTTATGTATAGATGTCTCACCGATCACTTAATGTTTAACTTAGCCTAAACTGGCTGTTTGTGAAATGATTGAGGAGATGCATCGGTCGGTAATCTCGACGTCATGTCCACAGTTCCCTTCCAAGTATTCCTCTACACTGCTGTGTAGATATACTACACTCATGGACAAAACTTAAGGAAGATGTACCTTTTACCATGTATATCGGGATTCAGACAATAACTCTGAACGATATTACAGTGACCTTTATTGAAGACATACGAGATAACCAAATACACTCATGGACAAAACTTGAGGAAGATGTACCTTTTACCATGTATATCGGGATTCAGACAATAACTCTGAACGAGATTACAGTGACCTTTATTGAAGACATACGAGATAACCAAATACGCTCATGGACAAAACTTAAGGAAGATGTACCTTTTACCATGTATATCGGGATTCAGACAATAACTCTGAACGATATTACAGTGACTTTTATTGAAGACATACGAGATAACCAAATACACTCATGGACAAAACTTAAGGAAGATCTACCTTTTACCATGTATATCGGGATTCAGACAATAACTCTGAACGATATTGCAGTGACCTTTATTGAAGACATACGAGATAACCAAATACACTCATGGACAAAACTTAAGGAAGATGTACCTTTTACCATGTATATCGGGATTCAGACAATAACTCTGAAAGATATTACAGTGACTTTTATTGAAGACATACGAGATAACCAAATACACTGATAGACTAAACTTAGGAAGATGTACCTTTTACCATGTATATCGGGATTCAGACAATAACTCTGAACGATATTACAGTGACCTTTATTGAAGACACAACGAGATAACCGAATGTGAACAAAATTGCCTCTGTCTCCTTAAAAAAAAAAAAAAAAAAAAAAAAAACAGACGAACGGCGACATCAAAGACTTTCTACTTCCTTAAGTTTTGTCCGTGAATGTGTAAGCTGAATATCCCAAACAATATTAGAGCAGTATGGTGGATTAAACTGGCGAAACCGCTGGAAGGGTTCACCATTGATGAGCCAGGCCCTCCTAATAGTTTCCCATCACAATAGAAAGTTGTTTTATAAAATTTTAAAAATCGCGCTAAATATTTATTTCTTTTTAAAATGGATATTTTTAACAAATGCATTAAAATACTGTGGTATAGTCGTTGTGACCTTGTATCCTTCACAGAGAATATCAAAGAAATGTTTTAATGCATTTAATAGATGCAGTGGTTTAACATGTGTTTATTAAATGGGGGAGTTTCCTGTCATGTTGCACATGTATAGATATATACATATTTGGTAACATTGTTTTATTATTATTATTCCTAGTACACACACGTGGTACAGGCCATGATAATCATGGTGGGTAGAAGTTGGCAACTGTTCTTTTACTGTCTACACATATCTACACATGTGAAAAGCAGTTCGATTTTTTGCACTTACAAATGTGCCACAGCTCTGTTTGGGGTGACAATGTTACGGTATGTAAGGTTTTATGTCCAAGTAGAGGATCTTAAAATGTAGAAATGGGCTGAAGACAGGAAATGGCTACTCCCCACTTCAATGGGGGATTAAAGAACCAAATAACCACGTGGTACATCCACACACACCCGCCCTCTATATATATAATGTTAGGAACGATACAACCCACGCGTTGTTTATTTCAATTGGATGATAATTGTCACGTGGTTCTTCTCCACTCCATACTACTGCATGATCTCCCTTTTCTCAAATATATATACAATTGCTTTACTGCATTTGAACAAATTTAATTTTTATTATCTATATAAACATCATCTTTCAAACGTTTTTCAAATTCAAAAATGAAAATCAACATGCATTATAAAAGTATATTTAGAAGATTGAATCTATATGTTAAATAATACATCAATTAACTCACTCGTTGTTTCTATTTATATAAGTAATAAGTGAATACACAATAAAAATATTCATAAATATAAAAACTCTATTAAAAATATTCTAACAAAAACATCAATCAATTGATTGACATACAAACAAGCTTGTAAAACAAAATATATACACGAAAAATATTAACGAATATTAAACCATAATATTTACAAGAAATATTAAATAACGATCATATTATATATATAAACTACATAATTATTTAACAGTAAATTATTAAAACTATATTTTTTTAGTAAGCCACACTAAACATCTATATATAGATTTTATAAAAATACAAACAATAAAAAGCAACAAAAAAAGCATCAAACGAAAATTTTAAATCCGACCAGACGATAATTTAAATAAAAACCAAACGATAATTTAAAAAAAAAATCATATATATAAAAAAAAAGACAACAAGATAACAACAACGCCCAGAACTACAACTACACTAAACAACAAGAGTTAAAAAAAGAAATAAAAGAAGAAGAAGAAAGTATATCGGAGAGTAAAAAGAGGAAGGAAGGAAGGAGAGCACGTGGTGGTGAAGGGCAAGGCTAAGACCACACATTACCTGCGGAAAGTATCCCTGCGGTAAACAACGTGGTACACGTACGCCTGGTTATTTACAGTGGCCAGACGACGCCGTCGCCGCAGCGCTGGCCTTGAATCCTGCGTGACCTTGACAGTGTGGCGAGATAAACAAGGTTTTCTATCTGGGACAAACAATATGACTGCTGCCTTCGCTACACCTGCGCGCTCGCTCGTACCTTCCGTTACGTACACCCCACAGTAGGACATCCCTTGGATGCACGCAGGAACAACACCCATTTACCCCAATAACGGGAGAGTGAAGTGAAACAGCAAACAAAACCTATTTACACCAAAAAACCCTTTCACTCATTAATCGAAATACTTCGTCACAAATATTGGTAGGTCGTTAAGAAACAGTCTGTACCACACTGACGAGAACCAACAGCACGAAACGCGTACGTGGTTGGTTTGTCTCGATTTATCCAAAAGAAAAAGGTTTTTGATGATATTCGGGGAAAAAACTAGCAAATTTAAGTTGCGATTTTACTCCAATAGATGGTGAAATCCATCAGCAAAGTTAGATAATCAAAAGATTATTTCATTTATAGCCAATATTTACCTCGACAATTTAAACGAAGCGTTTAGTTTGTATTTATTCCGATAGATGGCGGTAGTAATATTTGCATACAAAGTTGCGTGGAGTAGTACTACCCGCAGAGAGCCGGTGGTCGGAAGATTAAAGAAAGTGAAAAAATCTTGCTCTACGTGATTTGGTCAAATGTCGATGTAATTTCAAATAGCATTTTCCACATCATGATGCAAATATCGGCCATTCTCATATTATAATGGATTAGTTATTAAAGGAAAACGAAATAATTCCCATTTTTACCATGGTGGGGTAGAGGGTTGTGACTACTTGTACTGTAAGTACACCACATGTCTATACATGTAGTACCAGACCATGATAGGTTGTGATTACTTGTACTGTAAGTTACACCACATTTCTACATATGTAGTACATGCCAATGATAGGTTGTAACTGCTTGTACTGTAAGTCTACACATTGTCTATAAGTGTCTGCACATGTAGTACTAGACCATGGTAAGTACACTGTAAGTACACCACCTGCCTATAAATGTAGAAGTAGTTATACTTTGCACGAACACACAAGATGCCAGTTTCCACACCTCCCTGAGGTTGTACCTGTACGGCAGTTCACGGAAGTTCAAACCAGCTTCCACGCGGGTGTACCCCGGGCAGTAAGTGAAGACCCACTAGATAACCCACTTTAGGTAAAGTGAAGACTAAATAAGAAACTAAAAAATGTACAATCAAGCCTATCTTAAACGTTTTAACTTCTAAAACGTCAATTGAAAACATACCGTTTGTTTCTCTATTAAATCCGCTCGTCAAATGTGTTCATGTTTAAAGCTTTAAGGAAATTGTTTGTATATATTGATATTTAGATTTTTTGTCATTTTACAATTTTATCAGATAAAAATAATAATGTAAGTTTTTATAATAAATTGACATATTTGTAAACTATAAGTGTCTCTCTCTCTAGTATTATTTTGTCTGCCAGCAAACAACATAGATATACTACACCTATCCCCCGATTTACACGGTAGATACGTTCCTGAGAAAAACGTGTAAATCGGGGGATAGGTGTACACAGAAATAAAAATAAAATGCATTGACAGTTTAAAATATGTAGTCAGCACATAAACTCGGGATTCCTCGTGAGATGTGTACACAGCGCATGTGTTCAATCACAGTAGCATTTAGTATAGTGCGATAAAAACAACAAAAAAAAAAAAAACTTATTTGGAAAACCGTGTAAAAGCGAAAACGTGTAAAACAAGTACCGTGTAAATCGGGGGATAGGTGTATTTTAGTTTTCAAGGATATTATTCATTGTGTAGAATATTGGGGTCTGCGAGACCCCCGCCGGGTACTAACGTCAGTAAAACAGGCGCGAGGAACTAAGGGTTAAAACACCAAAAGGCTAAAAAAGATAATGAATATGTTTTAGAAAGTCATTTTTCTCTGAACTAGGATGACGATGTTCAAGATATTGACTCTACTTGGTGCTGATTATGCACCTATGCTACAAATCTTTATATATATAAACCCTATTATTATGGAATACCACCACTTTAAAAACCGCCTTTATACCAAATACACTTAGTCTAAAGCAGATACCCTCTTCTACATTTACTAGATGAATTTTCAAAGCTTCGAATTAGAGACAAGCAGAAAAAAAAAAATGCAATTTTCCCATTTCCAATTAAAGTTTTATTTTTAATTTCAATTCCTATCTCCTAAGATTTGATAGAAGAAGAAGGAAGATTTTTTTTTAAACTCTCAATTAGCACAACAGTTAGCTTTAATAAAACTTTTTAATTTATCAAATCAATTTATTAAAGAGTAAGTTATTAACAAAATTAAATACCGCCCTTATTAACAAATTTCTTCCCTCTTTTTCATAAATGATTAAGTTGAAAAAAAAGTTTTTTTAATTTTTTTTTCAACCCCTTTCATCCCTAATTTTTAAAATTTTCCTCAAAACCCTTTTTTTCACTTTCTTTCTCGGTTTTTTTTTTCTTATTAAATATCAATGCCCTATTTGGCATCCATCTATAAACGATTAAAGAACTCTACAAATTAGAGGAAACGCAAAAATAACCGATTTGGAACAAATTCAGCCATTTCATCTGATTTTTTCTTCTCCCATTTTCTATTTAAGTGATGGGAGGGTATCATCTTTAGTTCATTAGTTGATGATTGAGAAAAAGGGGGGAAGAGTTGTAAAAATGGCCCAAACGGCAAAGTTTTCGAAGGATTGGAAAAGATCTATTAGACCGTATTAAAAAAAAAAAACTTTTTTTTCTAACCAACCAATCAAAAATATATAAGCGGTATTTACTTAAATAAAGATTGTAACATTATGTCTTTTTTTATCCTTCAAGTTGTTCCACCCCACATTTTATTACGTGCAAACTATTTAGAGCAAAAAGTTACAGAAAGTGTGAAGAATTCGTTTTTATCGAAACTTAAAAAAAAAAAATCGGATTAACTCTTTTTTTCTCGAGAAGTGTAAATGTATTTAGAATAAATATTTATATATAGTATTGCTTCTTTGATATTCGCGAATTTTTAAAATTATCTTCTGCTTTTTTATTATTATATATATAAATAAACTTTTCGAATAGAAAAATTCCTCTTTAAATTTACACATATCTTATTTAAAAAAAGGAAAAAACTTTAATATATATATATTTAGAGAGAGTTTTATAGATATTTTATCTATTTTAAAACTTTTTAAAAACTTTTTAAAGCAGACGATAATTTTAAAAGGTGGCTAAAAGAGACGGAGGAAACTGACGGAAGAAAAGCTGCCTTGAAATTTTATATTTGCTAAAGTACTATAAATATGTTTACAGGTAAACAAAAACAAAACAGACGAACGTGCGGTAGGTTGGAAGCAGACGACGACACCACTCACCTAACGTCCGCAGCCGACGAAGCCCAAAAACTTGTGTGGCGGGTGGCATAACAACAAACCCGATCAATAGCTTCAAAATCGATAAACATACACGGGCTAAAGAACGAATGGTAGTGGAACAACTAATAATTCTACAGTACTGCATATTGGCTTTAGGTATAGTTGGTATGATGGAACTTGATGACCACGTGGTACAGGGGGGGGGGGGGGTTGTAGTGAGGGGTGGGGGTGGTGTAAGAATGACCGCTGGCCATACCGTCTGCCATAATTAATGGTGTAGGATTACAATGGCGTTGTCATGGAAACCGACAAAAACGAGGTCGTAACAATTAACGTTTCCTCCCCCCACCCCTAACTTGGAATATTTTAATTACAAAAAATGTACCCCACCCCACGCGGCGCGCCTCTACAGTCTTTTTACTAGGTTCGAACCCCGTACTCTGACTTTTTTTCTCTCTTACTTCTTCACTATATTCTCACTTTTCCGATATTTAGACATAAGGGGTGGGTCTATCCACTAGTACTGTTTATTATATGGATCTTATATATGTAACTTCTTTTAGAAAGGCGGAGATAGCAGCGATACTCTAATGAAAAGTTCTCCCCATATAAAAACGCTTATTTATCACTGTGTTAATACAAAAGTAGGTTTGTTTGCTTGTTCTGTATGGGTATTCCCAGTATTTGACGTGGTGGAACCTTGCCCCGATATAGAGTTAGATCTGGGAGGAGTTTCGACCCCTGTTGATCATCCCGGTATTGTGCTGATCTGCCTATTCCGAGGGTCAGGAAAATGATCAAATACATTAGATATGGCTACATCAACCAATTTTATATTTAGTTCCCGCGACATTTCAGTGATTCTCTCTCACTCTCCTATGGAGAATGAATGGATAAACATTACCCTGAAGAGAATGACAGCCAGTCAATGAAATGTCTGGAGCTAAACAAATAATTGGTTAATGAAGCCATATCCTTTTCCAAACTTTCAACCAACAAATAATCTTCAAAATATATTTTAGTATATTTCTACCAACATCATGGCTACTATGGCGGGTTATTAGGTTCTAAATATGGTTTAGTTTACCACGACTAAATACCTCTCTCTAAAACGATAAACTAGTTTTCGATTTCTTTAAAAGAGTTGTAGAGAGTCTTCAATAATGGACAGACCTACACATTAAGGATTACTCCACCAGGAATCTGAGAAAATATTCGCTGGCATTCTAAGACGTCTCTCCATGTTACCAAGAACCGAATTTGGATGTACTTATATAACCAGCATCATGATTTTTCATGGTTATGTCCAGGCAATGGCCTTTTAAAAGAGAACCTGATACCCCCCACTGCTATCCAGAAGAAAGACAAAACTGTGGACCAACTCATCTGCCCAACTATCCAATATATCAGACGGTCACCTTTGTAACAATCCCCAAACCCAAGCTGTCTCATCGCTGGGAAATCTTCCAAGAAATAACTCCAACGGGCGCCACCTAACCGCCATTGTATGAGGTATGACTCCGCCTTTTTATCTGGTTAAAATTTCAATGGAATAGAAACAAAATTATACTTTACATTTAAAAAAAAAAAATAATTTTCATTGTTAGATACAAAATTTCTCCATAATTAGGGTTTTTATTGATGCTATTGTAGAAAATATATATTGGTTTAGAGGCAATGTATTCATGAAACCAAATTTTCAACTTCTGGAAACGCTGATCAGCCAGATCATGTGCCCTCGACCGGAAGAGGTGATAATCCAATGGAGCGATGTCTGGTGAGTATAGAGGGTGTGGGAAGACTTCCCGTTTAAGTCTTTCAGGGTGTCTTCTACCGATTGTGCGATATGTGGCCTTGCGTGTTCGTGAAGCAGTATCAATTTGTCGTTCTGTCCATTCTGGTCGTTTCACTGCGATTTCTTAGCTAAACTGTGGTAATTGTTGTTGATAGCGATTAGCAGTGACTGTTTCGCCTGGTTGCAGAATTTCGAAGTAAAGTATGCCATGCTGATCCCACCAGATGCACAGAAGAACCTCCTTACTGCGGATATTAGATTTGGCGGTCAAGTTGTCGGCTATCCTAGCTTACCCATGATTTATTTAGCTTCGGTTTGTCAAAATACACCCATTTTTCATTCCCAGTCACAAAATGATGAATAAAATACTTTCTTTGAAACCTTTCCAGCAGGATTTCAGGTATAGTTCTTCGAATTTTCCTTGTTCTTTTCACTCAATCCATGATGTAACCATTTTCCTTCCTTCTGAATATTTCCAATAACATGAAAACAAAGAGAAAAAGCCTGTCGAGTTACGTTAAGAGAATCCGCTAATTATTCTTGTGTTTGAGAGCATCGTCTTCATACAATAATGCTTGAAGTTCCTCATCCTCGAACTTTTTTAGCGGTTTTCCTTCTCGTTGACGTCAAAATCTCCAGAATTGGATCGTTTAAAACATTCTTGATAGGTTCTTAAATGAAGGAAAATTGTTGCCGTAGGCGCTATTAGAGCATTTGATGAGCTTCGGTTGCGCTTTCACTGAAGTTGAATATGAAAAGCAAAGCTTCCCGCAAATGAAACTTTTCAGGCACAAAAGTAGACATCTAAATAGTTTAAAATGAAAATACGCATAAGTTTTCATATCAAATATTACATATAAATAATTAGCGTATAAGACGAAGAATTCGATGCAAAACAAAGCAAGAAGTTAGTTTATGTAAATTGGAAATGAATTTTTAAAAACTTGAAGTCATATTTTTGCGCACCAAGTGGATGAAACCAAAGACATTCCGGTTGCGCCATCTCCTGTAGACTTATCTCCATATAATCTAAGAGATCAGAAAGTTGAACCAGACTAGAGGGACCATTTATTTCTCCTGTACAGATGATATAACTGACTATAACACGACTTAAGCTTTGTCCCGTGGACCTACAAGTTTGCTTAAAACCTACGTGGAAAAATCATCGAGTCCTATCACAATATATATATCTTATATTAAAAAAAGAGAGATTTTCTGCTTGTATTTAGAATTGTTGCGATTATCTTGATTTTGGTTATCTTGAGAATTAAGCTATGGTGGTGCAGTCGTGGTTAAATTTCTTGAAAGAATAATAATAATAAAAATAGTCTTGATCAGATATTCCTTTAATTGAGCTTATGGGATATATGAAAAAAAAACATAGTTTGATAAAAGTACTGGTGGGTAGAAATAGACGACTGCTTTTACTGTAAGTGCACCACATGTCTACACATGTGAAAAGCAGTTCGACTTTGCACTTACAAATGTGCCAGAGCCCCGTTTGGTAATTGCACTCGCTGGTGGGGTTGGACTTTTTCAAAAATTGGGGGCCATTGGAGGATTTTTTTTATCAGAAAAAAGTCCCCAATGCGGGAATAGAATCCGGGTCGTAGCGGTCGAAAACCAACGGTTTAGACCATCCTTCCACCGACCCCCTATCACAATATGTAAATTGGAAAAATGGTGCAGCGCTCTTAGTTCCATGTATTCAGTAAAAATTGAACATTTTGCTTTAATATATTCAATTTCTTATTATAGTAGTCTTCTTAGAATTGTAGCAATGTTTATATAATAAATACGATCAAACAAACAATGCCATATCTTTGATTTAAAATCGAATTTTTATTTTTGCCAATATTTCGATTATCCCTCTTTGTTGTTGTTGTAAAGTTGCTCAGTAACTACAACAAATGGCGTCTCACAAGGCGGTCGGAGATCTATCTCTTATGTATGGAAGATCAATCTTGACAGTTCGCCATATGTGTTATTGGCAAAAGTAGTGAAAAGCAAGACCAATGCGCTGGCTTTTCACAAATTCTGGAGAAAAATGTCACTTCTGTTTACGGATCTAGGATAATCTTGTATGGGACGAGTGTCCCTAATAAAGGTCTTTGTTGTTGTATATAGCAGATGAATCTATAGAGAAGACATCCAATGGGGATTTATCAGAAGATGTGGGGCCTTCAAAATGTCCGGTATCTGCCGTACGCAGTTACAGGAGGCTTCCATGCCCCTTGCTATGGTTGCCTGAAGGAAGATATCTCTTCCTGCCAACCTGGTGCAATAGGTGTCGATCATTTTGGAAGAAAGGCTTCGACTTCTCGGCCTAGGCAGACATTCCCTTCCAGGACTTTTGACAGTAGGATTCACTACTAATGAGCTAAACCGTTCCTACAATTTTACCTGTAGTGCTTTTATTCTGCTGGTAACAATTCATGGATTCACAGATATATTCCTCACTATCTTGTCTCTTCAATATACAAAACCTTTTTTTTTTCCAAATGTTACCAATTCTATATGGCTTTTTTTATATAAGGATTAAACTGATAAAGAACGAGAGATTTATAGCTCCCAATATCGTTTGTATTATTGTACAAAAAAAAACCATGTAAAAATATATTATAGTTTTAAGAAAAGATAAAAGCTGACGGCGACGACTTTCTTTATTGATAAGGTAAAAGCTTGGTGAGCCTTCGGACAACAATGTCCTTCAACTTGTATTCAGCCTGTTAAAGGACGTTATTGTCCGAAAGCTGACCAAGCTTTTACCTTTTGAATAAAGAAAGTCGTCGCCGTCAGCTTTCATCTCTTCTTAGATATGATATCTGGCGAATTCTGCCATTTTAATATTATATTTTCATGTTCGATTTGTTTACAAGGTAATACCGTATATAAAGCTATAGGTACAGCACTCCTCGTCCAACAACAACAACAAAAAGGCTTTTATTAGGGCCCATTGCCCTGTATGGATTCGCCATACAACAACAAAATAATACAGTATTTTTTTTCTCCCTTTCCCCATGTGCACGTGAGCCTTTGTTTGAAAAAGGATTTATTTACACATCTGTTCTAAAACTTTCCTCACTACCTCTTTTGTGTATGAATCTATTTACAATTGATCTGTAGAAATTATAGAGTTCTATTGATATATTTTTCTTTTCTGAAATAGTTCTCAGCGTCTGCAGTGGGTTGCTAAATCTCCAGAAGGTGTTTTTAAAGAGTTTTTTTTTCTCTTTCTTCACCTAAATACTTGCATTATATGATATAGTGGGAGATTTCATCAGATATCATATTTCCACAAATACACTCCTCGTCCAAAATTTCCACGTACTGCGAGTTCTTGAGTTTACCGAGCCTCCAGCTATGATTCCTACATTTCGCTCGAAATACTAGTTGTGGCGGTGGTAGTGGTTTATCTCTTTGTTAGTTGATTCAAGAAGTCCACTCTCCTCTAATCCGGCGTTGGTAGCTCTATCTTAATCCAGAGCAACATTTAATATAATCCGGGGAGGCTTACTAGGTATTATACAGTGTGTTTGTATGCTTTTGTCCATTTAGGAATTTTAGTTTTTTGATGTGACCACTTCTTGATCTTACAAAGATTGTTTGTTGATTTATTTTGAGTCTTGGAGAATGTCTTCTATTAGGTCCAATGGTCTATATCATGGATGATTTTGTGTTTATTATTTTTTATATAAACGTATATTTCTCTAAAGAGTAAGTTATTCTCTATTGATTGTGGTAAGTAGCATGCTCTTTTTGTCAATTTGTCGGCTTCTCCATTAAATAGGACGTCATTATCCTGAGAAGGGGGTATATTTTTTGAAAATTGATTTCAGTTTTACTAATTAAGATTTTTGAGTTTGTAAATTAATGTTGTAGTTTTGTCATCTCTGCATTTTCAGTGTTTAGAGAATATGTTGAAAATAGAATTTTTACTGTTCGCGAAGATTCAGAGCATTCTTGCATCTTAGTGCAAAATTAAGATTCGAATGCAAGATTAGCGGGTATTCATGTATCAAAAAATAGGATCGACGGAAGTTCCGATTGTTTTGTTCTAAGTTGCCCAAACACTATGCAAAGTTGCATCCTGACTTATGCAAATTCGACATTTCCGTCGGTTGTTGCCACTTACCACGGAGTATCCAGTTTCCACTGATATATATGTGGGATTGGTGAAAAATAGATTTCTCTCAGAAACATTTCTTTCTAAGAATGTAGAAATAAAATTTAGCAACAAATTTATTTTGTAACTATCAAAAATATTTTGATCGTAATAAAGTGAAAAACTTAAGAAAAATGTTTAGAGGATTTTATTTATAAAACTTTTTTCCAATTTCACTTTTCATATTCCAAGATGTGTTAGAGAGCGTTAGAAAACATATATAGAGTTAGTAACTGTTTTTCTAATGTAGAAGAAAGTAAAAATTGCTAAAAATTAGCAATTCCTGAAGCCTACATAGAGATGGCGATTACAGTGAAAGGAAATCAAAAACTAAGGACCTATACATTTTGATATTTTTTTATCAAGAAGTGTATCTTCGTGATTCTTTAAATTACTTAAGAAAAAAATATGCTGTTATTCTTCACTTTCTAAAGATACCATTTTGGAGAATCCTGTATGGGAAGAGAGTCCCTAAAAAAGGTTTTGTTGTTGATTGTTATAATTGAGGCGCGGACTCTAGCGACATTTAACAAAACGGCGTAGAGCCACGAGCTTCTTTTATCCACATCTTACTTCACGTAAGTTTTCAATCCATTCAGTTCACATAGGGATCTTATACTTTCCCAGAACGAAGGGAAGACCATAGAATGTAATACTAGAAATAACTTAGCGCGCGTTACGTTTCTTTAATAAAATAATTTTCTATTGTCTTTACACTCATGGACAAAACTAAAGGCAGTTGTACCTTTTTTAGCATGTATTGATACACAGTGAACCTTATTGAAAACACACAAAAGATAACCAAGTGTGAACATAATTGCCTCTGTCTCCTTCAAAAAAAAAATCAACTGGCGCAATAAAGCCTTTCTACTTCTTTAAGTTTCGTCCATGAGTGTATTTCAATAATAAAATCTATGTGTAATTCTACTATCCTAAAAGCTTATGCCCATAATTTACTTAAATACCATTACTAAGATTCCATTCTTCATTGTCGCATATATAAGCAGAATTGTCCAATACAGTATTAGAGATCTAAGAGGCAGTGTCTGGTAGATTAAATTGACGAAACCGCTGGGAAGGTTTACCGCTGATGAACCAAGAGCCCTCCCAATAATTTTTTATCACAGTAGGGACAGTAAAAAATTTGTTTCATTTGTAAATTGAGAAAATTATTGGAAGACCTAGCATACCAATGACGGATCTTCCCGACGGTTTCGCCAGTTTAATCTACCTTACCGTTCTGTTATTACACTGAATATGTGATTGAAATGGTAATTTGGAAGAGTTTCTAGTGAAGAGAGAGTTATTTATGTAAATAATTGGGTGACAGTAGAAATAGATACAAATATGGCACTGAGTGTTGCTCATTAACATATATTTCACGAAGAAGCCTCTGAGATATCAAAACAAAATTCCCTACTGACTACTAAAATGAGACATAAAAATGCATTTGAAAATTAAAAGAGAACTAAATACGTAAACGAACTACTTTTGTAAACATTTTGAAGTCTATATATATAACGCGCACTTAAAGTACAACTAATATGCACTTATAAATTATTTATTTTAAAATTAAAAAAAAAAACTCCCTATAATCATAGGCTCAGAGAAAGCCCTACAACATCAACTTTAGTAAATCCAGTAATCCCACATTTGGAGACCGTAGTTATGGCACACCTCAGCTCAGGTTGGCAGTTTCACCGAGAAGAATAATTCCAGAGAGGCTCGCTAGATGGCGTTAGTTCTTTGACTCTCTTTTGACGGGAGAAGTGGGAGGTTTGTGATCATTCTCTCTCTCGCTGAATTCTTTAGAATCTTCAAGATTGTGTGACTGACTCACACGCTTTTTTTCTTTCTATTATATAATAGCGACAAATTTCCATAATTCAAAATTACTTTTATTATAATATATACAGGTATTTATAGATAGCCTGATAAAGAAAAAACTTATTGAAAGTGTGGTGTACTAGGTTTTTTTTTTATATAATTTCTATCCTATATATATATGTTTAAAAATTGAGCAATTCATATATTCAATTATTTGAAAATGCTTATTTTTGATCATAAAGTTTTTTTTTTTTTCCCAATATTTCGTATGGCAACACGCCAAACTTGTTCGGGGAACAAGTTTGTTTTGAGATTCTCGAGTATCAATTCACGAGTATTTACAGCTGCGCTGTAAAATTTTACATACTCGTTGTACATACTCGTGAATTGATACGTGAGCATCTCAAAACAATCTTGTTCCCCGAAGAAGTTTGGCGTGTTGCCATACAAAATATTGGAAAATAAAATATATGATCCAAAATAAGCATTTTTAATAAATATATATGTACAGATATAAACAAATAACTTTTATAGTGGTTGCAGGGCAGGATTTATAAACAGAGACCTCTAGGGAGGCGGTCCAACAAGACGGTGTAATAAGAGTGTTCGAGTGGCTGATTCTGGCTCGAGTCTAACTACCGGCAACCAAACGGAGAGCTGAAAGTCTGTAAGGATAAAATCGAACAACACCTTCTGCTTGTGTAGAATATATAATTTCCAGGTGTAGACATGTAGTGTACGTGCTGTACAAGCCGCGACAACCCTATACCCACCATGGCCTGGTACTACATATGTAGATATGTGGTGTACTTACAACTCTCTATATCCACTATGGCCTGGTACTACATTTGTAGGCATGTGGTTTTCTTACAATCCTCTACCCACTACCTGGTACTACATGTGTAGACATGTAGTGTACGTGTTGTACAAGCCGTGACAACCCTCTATCACATATGACCTGGTACTACATGTGTAGACATGTGGTGTGCTTACAACCCTCTACCTACCATTGCCTGGTACTACACATGTAGACATATGGTTTTCTTACAAACCTCTAACTACCATGGCCTGGTACTACATGTGTAGACATGTTGTGTGCTTACAACCCTCTACCTACCATTGCCTGGTACTACACATGTAGACATATGGTTTTCTTACAAACCTCTAACTACCATGGCCTGGTACTACATGTGTAGACATGTAGTGTGTTTACAACCCTCTACCTACCATTGCCTGGTACTACATGTGTAGACCTGTGGTGTACTTACAGCTCCCTATCCAGTATAACTTGGAACTACATGTGTAGATATATGTGTGGCATAATTACAATCCTCTATATATCCACAATGGCCTGATACTACACGTGTAGACGTGGGGTATATCTACAACCCCCTACCTACCACGGTCTAATACTACCCGAATAAGCGTAGAGCGATGACAGTACAAGTTGTCACAATACCGATTATATAAGATTGTCCCAAAAGTTCGTGTTTTTCTTAAAACGTTGTTTTTCTCATTACTTGGCGAATACATCAGAGTACATAATATAATTACTCTATGCATAATACAAAGACATTATACATAACGGCGAATAATATTGGTATTTCAATTTTTATCAAATTTTTACGAACTTTTGGGACAACCTTGTAATATGAATTTGTAACTCTCCCAAATCTATTTTTCTAAAATAGGCAGCAAATACTCGCTTTTCGATCATTAATAAAGTATAAAATAAAAATAACTTTGTACGTCCAAGAGTGTACGTAATTCACACATCTCAGACATCTAAAGCACTTATGAAACTATCACCATTAAAAAAAAAAGGAAATAATTTTAGAGTATCGTTTCTTCCTCATATAAAGGAGAAATTATAGCATTTAGAAAAAAATATATATTTATACAAAATATATGTAGTATCATTTATTTTTATAAATTAACAATAATTATCTATTTGTTTATTTAAATATTTACTTTTTAACAATTATAGTTGTTGATTTTAAATCTGATTCTTTATATTCTAATATTATCATTGTTGCCGAATATATTCTTTCTTTCATTTCCACCTATATACTTACAATATATTTTACTTAAAAAGAAACAAACAGAAGCGTTAAGACAAACATTATGTTCAAAAAATAATAAAAACACAAAACATATGTAAACAACAAAAATATATAAATAGCAACATTATTATATTTTAAAAGCTATATATAATAAGTTATATTTAAAAAAAACTCTAAAATATAACTTCATATATATGTGTGTGAAGAGAGACAAAAAAAAATTGACATGAAAAGTAAAAAAAACGCGGACAAAGTAGAAACTAACAACAACAGCCCAAAAAGTTCCATAAATAGAAGAAACCAGCAAACGATCGTTATGAGAATTCCCCCATTTGGCAAGGTAGCTCAGGAATGATGTTTTATTTGTCACGAAAAAGTCACGTGGTAGTCACACGCAGTCACGTCAGTAGTTGCGCAAGTCAACACACCGTCGGCATTTTATGCAGCAGACGCCTAAACAAGCTGTTATAATTACGTTACCATGACGACGCATGGGGTAACAAATACACCTGAAAGATGACGGAAATCTGGTAACCCTAATGGTCCCCCTATTGTCTCAGCAAGATATCTATCATTCACGGATCATGTTTCTTATTGAGGTTCCCATTATTGCCGCCATCCAATCTAAACGTAATATTCGGCTGCTGCTTTTTTTTTTATTATTTACCTCTGCAGACGACACTACAATTCAAATTTATGGGGACGTTCGAATATGGAAAAAGGGAGCGGAGAACCAGCTTTTGTAATCTTATTAGAATCTTTTATGGAATTTGCAACCATATTTTATGAGGACTCCGTGTATTTTTATTGTACTCGATATTTTTTCGTGGATTGCTTTTTTTGGGTTATGTTATGCTTGCCCCGTTTTTGGACGATTTGGTGATGGTAAGCCTAAAACCGGGTGGTTAAAAGACTACCTTAACAATTTCATGGCGCCCAACAATGGGGCACGAATCTATTACAATCGCCCCTTGAACACAATGAAAAAAAAAAAAAGAAGAAGAGGGGCGGGAAATGCAAGAATTCTCTTTTCTCTTTAATGAGAACAATTGTCAGCATCCAATTTCGCCATGTAAAGGAAAAGTTCCTTAGATTTATCGAAAAGGGAGAAAGGGGTTATATCGGATTAAAAAAAAAGTTTGATTAAAGTTCTCATTTTTTCAAAGTTTAATAAATGAGTTTGTTATTAATGGGAGTCTATCGTTTTAACACCTTTATTTTTTATTTTGTTGTATTATTTTTTATTTTTTTTTTATATAAATTAAGAGGTTGTTTTAATACCTTGCTCTAAAAACTATATTAACTTTTTTTTAGTTCAAAAGTTTGAAAAAAGTTAGCATACATTTTATTTTTATAAATTTAAAGATATAGTGGATAGAAAACAGAAAAAAAAAGACAGATATGTCGTTTGGAGAATTAGTCCTAAATCCTATACAAGAATATATGCAATTATTCTGGTTTATATATATGTAAAACAAATATATGATGTAAATTAAGGACTAGGGAGTTATTTTTCTCTTGTTTTAAAATATAGACAAATTTACTAGACCATCCATACATCATAAAAAGTTTCCTTTATCCGGATCCTTTAGCCTAATATCAACTAGACACACATCAGAGTAGATAAGAATAAAATTGATTGTAAATTTGCATATTCAGAATATAGTAAATTGATGGGGAATCATTTCAAGATAGGATAGAATCCAAGTATTTTCAGAATTTAAAAAAGATCCTGCAAAATTATATTATTCTCCTATAAGTTAGAACTTGATTAGTCAGAATTAATTAGTTTTAATTTTGAGAAGCGAAATGACACACGATTTAAAAAAAAAAGTATATTTGGATTTCGAATCTGGACTTTGAATTTGTCTTTTTTTTTTCTGGTCATTTTGATTTAAAAAAAGCTGTTTATAATTTTGACCATCTCTGTTATAATGCAGAGAATGTTTGAGCGACAGCAACAACAACAAAATCTTTATTAAGGAATTCCGCCTTGTAATGATTCGCCATACAAAAAAAGAAAAGGGAAAAGTGAACCCAAATATTTACATAAGTAAGAGTATGAGAAGAAAGTTGTTTTATATATACATGTTTTAACTTTTATTTTGTGAGGTTATTTTTCCCAAGATCACTTTATAATAGTTCTATAGTTCTATAGCTATGTTTCCCGATGTGATGTTAATCAGTTGAACTGGTTCAACATATATCTGATTGATGACCTTCAACCTTTCCTTCTCCATATAAATACAATCGAATAGATAGTGGGACATTTCGTTTGTAGTTTTTATTCCGCAAAGCTTGCAATAAATGGCTTCATGCTATATCTCTATATATATAAAAGTCAATGTCTGTCTGTTTCGCGATAAACTCAAAAACTACTGAACCAATTGGTACCAAATTTTGCATGTCGCTTTTTATAAACCTGAGGAAAATTTTCGGCTACATTTTGATTAGTATTTTTGGCTATTTCTTTTTTTCATTTGAAGAACTTTTTTTTTTTACGCGGAGTAAATACGAGGCGAAGTAACAACACGAGGCCAATTAAGCGACCAATGAGCGTTCTGCATTTCTTTTCAAGTTGCTTGCGTACTTTTTTTTTTAAATATCTTTTTATACGAATGTCACTTTTTTTTACAAAAGTATTGAGAGAGAAATTTATATTACTAAGTTACGGTAAGTGCACACAATGCAATTTAAAAAAAAAAACTTTACAAAATTAGCGTTACTGTATGTAAACAATGGCTTTCGTATTTTTTATTAATTTTTGTTCTGGCCTTTGTTTTTTTATATATATAATAATAAATAAAAGTTACAGTCAATATGATATATATAATTCGTAAAATTAAACAAACAATAGTCAATATGCAAAAAATACAAACTAACTTAATAAAATATTCCAATATCAAGCAATATGCAAAATCTCTCCTAATATTTAAATGTACATATTATTAGCATCTTAACGGCGTTTATTCGTTTTTATGTACTCCTGCAGGAAGGCAGAAATACTCGAATAATAAAATACCTAAATACTAATATATTGCATTTTTTGACATCACACATACTTTTTGCCTGTGATAATATATTACTTCGGTGTTGCTATTCTATGGCTCTAATATTATTTATTAGTAATGTTCTTTCAGTATGAAGGAAATTGCACTGGGGGAATTTCCGGGCGAAGCCGGGTCATTCGTCTAGTTAAGCTATAAAAACAATACGATGAAAACTGCATGCTCTTTTGCACAAATTCCTGCCATATGGAACTACAGTGTACGTAAAATAATACCACATTGGTCTTTTTTTTTTTTTTTACAATTAATAACTTACTTCAATGGCGCTCTTGACTTTCAAAATTCCAACCCCACAAGAGAATGAGAGTAACAAAAAAGCAAACTGTGTCAGCTTGCAAGTTTAAAATTTGAATTGCTATCTGAATGCGTTGTCTACACATTCCACCTACATATGTAGAAGGCAATTCACTCACAGCACACATCTACACATGTAATGCATATACATTAAAAGCGGTCTTAAACTCCTATTCCCAGTGATCATCAGGAAATATAGCGGTATGTGGGCTATACTCTATTATATAGGGACATTGATTCGACATCTCTTTGAAAACAATCCTCAAGAAGAGAATAAGATGATATCATTCCCAAACTTTTCATGCCATAAGAGGTTTGTAAAAAGAAAAAAAAAAACTAATTCTGTCGAAAGTGTATTCAAGAAAAATAATTCCAACACGACTTCCCTCTCTTTATTTAATATATATAAACTATTTACGACGCGTATGATTCTTTTTGTATTAAAATTAATATATACAGTTATCAGCGTCATAATCAAGCAACAATTCTTAATTCTGTCACCGTTTGCTTTGTGAATGGAATAAATACCCAAATATGGCCATTTCTCATAACCATCGGTGGTTCAGTGGTAGAATGCTCGCCTGCCACGCGGGCGGCCTGGGTTCGATTCCCGGCCGATGCATTTTTTTTTTTTTTTTTACAATTTTTAAAACTCATTTATATATTATACAAGAATGACATCCACGGCGCCAATTTATAATTGTAACGAAAATAGTATTTGAATAAAAGCATTTAATCGGGTAAAACCCGGGCGTTGCCCGGGTCATTCGGCTAGTAATTTGATACAATTTACTGCAATAATTACAGTAAGATCAGTATGAAATTGTTTTAATTAAAAAAGAATCATATGCATCAAAAATAGTTTATATTTCTTATAATAGATGGCGCGCGCTAATACATCATGATTTCCCCTAGTTTGATTGTAGCAACGGTAAAATGGCCGTTAATGAAGTTGTTGGATAACAGGCGCAATAGCCACTCTGACGGCCAACAAACAAAATCTCGGAACATTTCAAACGGAATGGTTTCAATGTTTAAGGTCCTTAAGAATGACCGCAAATAGTCTTCTATATTGCCAAATAAAACAACTGGCCAATAGTAGAACAGAATGGAAGTAATTCTTCATTACACAGAAAATATGTTCTCAAGTGGGGATTAAAGAATGGTACATCATAATATATCTGAAACAATATTTCCCTCCTCTCCACTTTAGCAGTCGTTGCCCTGTTACGAAGGATCCATGCCTCAACTATTGGTTCTGCGCGGCAATATAGAATAAATTGGGTTTTTTCACCACTAATTATGTATGAACTTCTTTGCATATAACCCTTCGTATAAGACTCCGAATAAAAAATAAACTATGCAAAATTGATTAATATGCAACTAAAATCAATGGTTATATTTCTTTGTGGCTTCAGTTTTTAGAATAGAGACTGAAAGCTAAGTGATATTATACATTGGAAAGACTTTGGAAAGCTTGTGTGACGTCAAACATAGCACAGTAAAACCTTCCATAAGCGACCCATCTGTTAAGTTACCACCTCCCTGAGCAACCGCTATTTTAAAATAGTATCCTGACGATCTAATCCGACCTCCAATAAACGGCCATCTTCAGAGCGACCAGGTGTAGCTATATATTTCGGCCTATGGTTTTTCACGGGAAGTGTGTCCTATCACTGATTTGTTACTTTAAATCAATGCCTTGCCCCTTACATGCAGCGCTATAGGGAAACTGTAGACAGAGCATTCTAAACACCCGCTCTATACAAGCACCACTACACGATGTAGTATTGCGTGTGTTTACAAGCGTCCTGTGAAGTACTCGCCTTCCCTTTCTTCCGAAGTACTCTGACAAACAAGGATTTCCTGTGAGAGAATGAGGAAGTACTTCCCTTCAGAGACGGAATCACATCGTACTCTAGAAGTAGAATGAATAGCGTACTCTGCTTGGCGCATTGATAGAACTAACCCTATACTGTATTGTGGGGGCCGTGTCTAAATTGGAGTAGAGTGAACTCGAGGCGATTGTAGTACTGAGATTTAGTAGAAGTTGAAAATGGATGAAAATCCCTCCAAACACAGAACTCCCGCGTACACGCTATTCCTAGCAGTATCAACCCAACGATCTGCCGGGATTGGAAAGAAGGGTTGTGTGTCGGTATGTTAAGTAGCCTCACTGTTGTTCAGCGATCAACGCCGTAGATTGAATGCTACACGCTCTTGTTTCACGCATGATTCACCTTTCCGCGTGAATGGCTTGAGTGACGTATGACCGCGTTGGCTCACTAACCTAACCTAACCAAAGTGTCCGGTTAACGATCAATCAATAGCTTAAGCAGTAAGGAGGGCTACTAA
Source organism: Cordylochernes scorpioides (assembly GCA_030710605.1). Lineage (NCBI taxonomy): Eukaryota > Metazoa > Arthropoda > Arachnida > Pseudoscorpiones > Chernetidae > Cordylochernes > Cordylochernes scorpioides. The sequence goes on from CP092868.1 coordinate 67,759,523, forward strand.
AGGTATGTTCTAGCGAGCGAAACAACTAGACGTCTATGATGTCCGGCAAAACATCCCAAACAATGATACATAGCATCAACATACAATGGCATTGTACCAAGACATGTACAAAGCCAAGAAAAGAAAGAAGAAAATCGAAAATCTCTCCAAACATGACAAGAAACACTCCCAAACAATGATGCATAGTTTCAGCATACAATGACCCAGTAGCAACACTCGTACAACGCATCCGAGGGAATCCCTCCAAACACAGCTAGAAGGACATCACAGTATCACCATACAATGACCTAGTACCAGCACTCGTACAAAGCAAGAAGGGAAGGAAGTAAACTAAAAATTCCTCCATGTAGAAGAAGAAGCGGCGGCCCATCTCCATTATCCGGCAAGAATTCCGTGCCAGCTAAACTTCCCATTAATATTAAAGTGGGAGTAATCCATTTGTTTTAGCGGGGTAAACATGCGTGCCCACAACAACGTCCGCCCAATCTAAACACAATTAGAAGTGCAGTGCCTTGACACTTCAATCCACACTCTGCACGCAGCTTCCAGTAATTACTGTTTCCTCCTTGCTGCTGCCTCCAACGTAATTAAAGGCTTCCAAACAACTTGTTTAGTTCTGGCCCTTGCAACAAGCCACCATTGATCCTGGGAGATGCTGCTACTGGATTGGTTTACCCGCTTTCTTTATATCTGTCTTATTACTCCAGTGTATGTGTGTGTGTGTACTCTGGTTTTAAAAGTTTGTTTTGGAACTGAAGGTTTACAGTAGTTTCTCTATTTTGGCTGTAATGGTAACTTCAAGCGTATCTTTTTGATAATAGTGACTATCTTCTTTTGTGATCCAGTGGCTTGGTGATCCGATATCGACAGTATTTCTTCTATTCCTCTGTATTTTGCTAACAGCGGGTCCATTGTCTCAGTAGTTCTTCGATTATACTGTTTTATGCTAACAGCGGGTCCATTCTCAAAGTATTTTGTTTATTCTTTGATGCTCTGCTGACAGCAGGCCCATTGTCAACGGCAGTTTTTCCATTCGTTGGTGCTCTGCTGACATCAGGCCCATTGTCCACTATAGTTGTTCCATTCTTTGGTGCTCTGCTGACAGCAGGCCCATTGTCGACTACAGGTGTTCCATTCTTTGGTACTCTGCTAACATCAGGCCCATTGTCGACTATAGTTGTTCCATTCTTTGGTGCTCTGCTAACAGCAGGCCCATTGTCGACTACAGTTGTTCCATTCTTTGGTGCTCTGTTACCAGCAGGTCCATTGTCGACTACAGTTGTTCCATTCTTTGGTGCTCTGCTGACAGCAGGCCCATTGTCGACTACAGTTGTTCCATTCTTTGGTGCTCTGTTAACAGCAGGTCCATTGTCGACTACAGTTGTTCCATTCTTTGGTGCTCTGCTGACAGCAGGCCCATTGTCGACTACAGTTGTTCCATTCTTTGGTGCTCTGCTAACATCAGGCCCATTGTCGACTACAGTTGTTCCATTCTTTGGTGCTCTGCTAACAGCAGGCCCATTGTCGACAATAGTTCATTTATTCTTTGGTGCTCTGCTAACATCAGGCCCATTGTCGACTACAGTTGTTCCATTCTTTGGTGCTCTGCTAACATCAGGCCCATTGTCGACTACAGTTGTTCCATTTTTTGGTGCTCTGCTAACATCAGGCCCATTGTCGACTACAGTTGTTCTATTCTCTGGTGCTCTGCTAACAGAAGGCCCATTGTCGACTACAGTTGTTCCATTCTTTGGTGCTCTGCTAAGAGCAGGCCCATTGTCGACAATAGTTCGTCTATTCTTTGGTGCTCTGCTAACAGCAGGCCCATTGTCGACTACAGTTGTTCCATTATTTGTTGCTCTGCTAAGAGCAGGCCCATTGTCGACAATAGTACGTCTATTCTTTGGTGCTCTGCTAACAGCAGGCCCATTGTCGACAATAGTTCGTCTATTCTTTGATGCTCTGCTAACAACAGGCCCATTGTCGACCGCAGTTGCCCCATTCTTCGGTGTACTCTACTAAACAATAGGTCTATTGTTAATTGCACAAATTACGTTCTTATATTCTTCGATATTATATATAATCTAACAAAATAAAAAAAGCAGGTGCGTCCAAAACAATAAGTATGTAATGCAAATCAAATAATATTTCAAAGAAACCAAAAATATATTTTTTTACACTTTGATGAACTGCCCCCCCTATATTGGCTTATATATATTCTTCACGTCTATAATGTATATAAAGAGGAAAAGATCTACCAGAAAAGAAACTTGATACAAATGGCCTTAAACCAAAAGTTTTCTACAAGAAATCTATTTTCTGTCGGAACATTTTTTCACACTTCCGAGTGGACACAAAAAGTTGAGATGGGGCTGTTTTAAATTTATTTGAATGCCCTGCCGAAACTTCGGTGTAGGGGAGGGGGGGCCTCGGGGGACTGTGAGCGATGGGTCCCCGGGCGGACGGCCACTCCATCATCCCCTGCACTTTAAACAAGGGGCAAGGGGGCAATCGCCAGGGACCCATTTGCTGACCGATCCCTAGAGTGTCTTGGAACATATTTTCTGAGATGACTTCATTTAGACATGTCTTCCAGCACCATCTACTGGCAAGAATTGGAAGTATGTTGATTCTTTATGGCTTTTTCTTCTTCTTTTTTTCTTTTTTTTTCGGTTTGTGAAAAAGTAAGGGACTAAATTTTTTTTTTAGTTTTCTTTTCTTCATTTTTATCTTGCCATATCGGTGTATATATGTAGTTTTAAATCGATTTTTGTGCGTATATGTAAAACATTTTGTTTCACGGAACGCGAATATATATATAAATATAAAATATAATCTTTAATAAAAGCTTAAAAATCAGAACCAGAAAAAACTCTTATTGGTTTTCGATTTTTTTAAATCTAAAGCTTGACTTCCTAGGTAACAAAATTTATAAAAGAAAAAGCTATCGTTCATATAATTTTTAATTTTGATAAATTAATAAATGACATTTACAATTTGATTAGCGCCTAAATAGTTTCTTGTGATTTGTTTACTGGTGAACAACCTGACCTATAATGATTTGCATAACTCATGGTCCTAAATGGGGAATACTTTGCCTAGAGTGAATATTTTTAAAGGTTTCATATTTACATATTGTCACGTAGGAAAATGAAAGAAGACAAACATCAGAATGACATTTGTATTTGGATCCAACCACAATTACCAATTTTGCCAACATCAAATGAGAGAGACAACAAACTAAATTTACTGAGTAACAAACTATTAAAACTATTCATCTGTTGGTTAAAGCTATTCAGTTACAATGTGTTATATAGTTCTTTTATATAGTGTGTCATGGAGATTGCCGACAGTTGATCATCTCCTCTTCAGCTGTCCAGCATTCCTGAGACAGTATACAAACAGCTATCCGGCTTGGACTGACCCACCTCAATCCTACATCTATGGCCAGATTGGACCTCAGCATGGAACTTCCTGGTCAACTGAGACATAGGATGTTATCCTGCTTGGACTGACCCACCTCAACTCTACATCTATGGCCAGACTGGACCTCAACATGGAACTTCCTGGTCAACTGAGACATAGGATGCTATCCTGCTTGGACTGACCCACCTCAATCCTACATCTATGGCCAGACTGGACCTCAGCATGGAACTTCCTGGTCAACTGAGACATAGGATGCTATCCTGCTTGGACTGACCCACCTCAATCCTACATCTATGGCCAGACTGGACCTCAGCATGGAACTTCCTGGTCAACTGAGACATAGGATGCTATCCTGCTTGGACTGACCCACCTCAATCCTACATCTATGGCCAGACTGGACCTCAGCATGGAACTTCCTGGTCAACTGAGACATAGGATGCTATCCTGCTTGGACTGACCCACCTCAACTCTACATCTATGGCCAGACTGGACCTCAGCATGGAACTTCCTGGTCAACTGAGACATAGGATGTTATCCTGCTTGGACTGACCCACCTCAACTCTACATCTATGGCCAGACTGGACCTCAACATGGAACTTCCTGGTTAACTGTTCAGCAATCCACTCAGAAAGTGAATAAAAACGCTAAAAAATAGTCCATACTGGTGAGCTGGACAGCCCAGGTAGTTGGCGCTCTGCGCTCCAGGAACCTGGATGTTATAAATTTCTCTCTTTAAAATATTATAATTATCACGTTGTTTTTTTAAAACGTATCATTAGAAGTTGAAGGTAGAGAGTTACTAAGTACATTTTATGTACATTTTGAGATGACCTTGATACCAAAAGGGATCTATTGGGTATAGCGCGCGCGCGCGCTTTAATCCAATACCAAGCAATATAAACATATTTACTGAATCCAACTCAATATAGTCTTAGAGCCTAACTGACCGGTGGAAATTACGTGGAAACTCCCAACATTACTCCTTATTTGCAAAGTGATAAATAGAATTCGGATAAAAAGTTTATTTTAATGTAGGTTTTGCAACGGGCTTTCAACGAGCAGAAAATTTGCTCGAAAGCTTGCAAAACTTAAATTAAAAGAAAAATTTTATCCGAATTCTATTTTTCCCTTTGGAAATAATTTCTGGGCAACTATTACTCACATTACTCCTTTATAAATAACAGAAAATTCACTGAGGGAAGAATTTTTAAAAAATTTAGAAAAAGAAGCTATTCCCCCTTCAGCGAATTTTTTTTCTTTTATTTATAATTTTACCGAAGTAATATTAACAAATTACTTCTTTACTTCCCCTCTGACATTTTGGCAATTCTCTCCCCACCTTATATCAACCGTTGAAACCTTTGATGAGAGCTTGTATGAAGAAATGAAGAAGGAATATTTATCCGATGTGGAACATAATCAATGATATACTGCGGCATATCGATGAGATACACGATCAATCAACATAATTAATTACTGTAGTTCTCTCCTATTTACAGTATATTCTAGAAGATATATGCAAATCGAATTATATGCAAATACCAAACTCATTAACAGATGTCGTCGCCAAATAACACGGCTATTATGTAATTATAATGTCGGTGTGGGATCTGCATAGCAACACGGTCATACATATCAAAAATATGATCGTTGCTGTTCACCAGCCAAGTTTACTTAACCGGTATTGTGACATATGGAATTACAGCTCCTTTAATACTAACCATCATCAATAGTGTAATTATAGGCATATATAACATATTTCACTATCCTCCCCATCACCAATTCTAGATGTTAGCGTCTACATTCATAGACAAACTTAAGAAAGTTTTACCTTTTAGCAGGTGTATCGGGATTCAGACAATAACTCTGATATTTGATATATAGTTATCTTCATTGAAGACACACGAGATAACTTAGTCTGAATAAAATTGCTTCTGTCTCCTTCAATAAAAAACAAGGAGTGGTTTATGCTTGAAATATGAAATGTATTTAAGTTTTGTTCATGAAGTGTATATATATAAGATGTACCTATACATATGTGAAAAAATTCTCTATTCGTAAAAAACACAGATTTGTATATCAAAGAATAAGCCAAAATACAAATATCAGACAAAAGCCTAAAACCTATATTCTATAGTTGCAAGCTATGGCTATCATCAGTACAGAGACGGCTTCATAACATTCTACGGGGGAGAGCCATGGTAAATCGTTCAAATCCGCCAAAACAGATTGAATTTTGTTCGAATTTGTTCTTTTATCTGATTCCTGACGCAATATGCTGGAAAAAACTAACAAATTAAAAATGTATTCTTAAATGTATTTAGCACACAAAATGGAGAATTAACTTTTCGCAAATGGAAATGTACGCAAATAAGGTAGTGCAAAATCACACACACCTGATCAAAATACTTGTATATATTTATAAACAATATAATTGAAGAAAATATGTTCAAAATTGAAATGGATAACTTTGTATTGGGTTTCTTTCGAAACATCACTTTCTTCTCCAGACGAGTGGTTTGAAGACGATCACCACATTTCTATTTGTAAAAATTAGCGTTAAAATGGTGTATTAATTTGCATACATATAGAATCCTTATATGCATATAGGTTCAATCTATCAATGATGATATCTAGGCAATAGATGTCCCTAAATAGCTCCCTCAAACAGGGGGAAAACAAGTAAAAAACAGAGATTATTTATCAACTTTATCTGTTTTTTCTTCCATTTTTTATCACCTCGGCGTAATGTCGCCACAGATCTGTGGACGAACGACTTTCTAATTACGTTAACCCTAATGGGAGGAGAGAGAAGAGAATCAATCGGTTCGCCATCAAATTGCAGATAATTTATATAGACACACCCTTTAATAGTCCTTTTTTAAAGCCAAAAAAAAGAGAGTATATGATTATTTTTTTAAATGGATGCTCCGTTTTTTTTTTTAAGGATTCCTCGATATCCCAGGGGAATAGGTAGTGTAGGTGGGGGTGGGGCCCTGATTTTTCCACCGATGGTAATTATTCTGTGGTTTTCTTTTTTTTTTTTTAAGGTGTGTGATTTATTGACCTCGTGATTGGTCGAGATGTGTCACGTGACTTTTTATTAGTCGCGTCCTATTGGTTAATTTAAGTTACTGAAATGACATGTGAAATGAACTTCCTCCTGATATGAAAAAAAGGCAAGATGACAGGATGAAATTTAATGTAGTTAAGACGTCTGAAGAGTAGTTTCGGAAACCATATGTGAAAAAGAATATGTAAGGCCTAGTGGGAGAATCAATATATATAATACGAGATAGGGGGGGAGAGAAGTGAAAGCACGATTTTTAATTCAATTTATTTACTTAGATAAATATACTACAGAAAATGTAGTAAAGAAATAAATATATCGTGATGTGTTATGACAGCTTGTACTGTAATTATACCACATGTCTACGCATGTAGTACCAGGCCATGGTGGGTAGTGACTGCTTGTACTGTAATTATACCACATGTCTACGCATGTAGTACCAGGCCATGCTGGGTTGTGACAGCTTGTACTGTAATTATACCACATGTCTACGCATGTAGTACCAGGCCATGGTGGGTTGTGACAGCTTGTACCGTAAGTACACCACATGTCTACACATGTAGTACCAGGCCATGGTGGGTTGTGACTACTTGTACTGTAAGTACACCACATGTCTATACATGTAGTACCAGACCATTGTTGGTTGTGACTACTTGTACTGTAATTACGCCACAAATGTAGTGATAAATATAAACTATTTATAGGATGATCACTTCTTTTAATGTAGATAAGTCTACTTTATGTAAAAAAAAAATAAAATAAAATAAACCATTGCGATAAAAATAGTTTATATTTCCGAATACAGATGGCGCTGTAGTGCACCGTGTTTAAATTACACCACATGTACTACCATGGTGGATAGAGAGCTGGGAAGTGCCCCCACATGTGGAACCGGAGAAACACCAATCAAAGAAACACACCCAATGTTTTGTATCGCCCGCGAGGTCATAAATTGTCTCCCCCCCAGACAGACGAAGTAGGTCAAGGGGAAGCCAGATATGATGTGATGATAAGGTAGATGTCATCCAGTATTTGACGGGAATCTACACTGGCAGTTTCTAGGTCATCTCCATACTTGTAGATAGACATGTGTTGTGAGCGGCTTATCATTCACTAAATGTGGCGTCTACAGTGAGACGTTGTGTCCAGTCACAAGAGATCTACACGGAGAGACTAGACACAGAAGTACGAGGAACTTGTACTGAGTTTAGTTATAGCGACCCACGACTTGCACAAACTACGAGTTACCGTCGTGTTATCCCCAGTGTTGAGAAACCAGAGATGGTTGTGGGACGTGCCAACTCTTAACGTGCAGGATTACGACATTTGATGTTTGATTCCCCTCACACTCATCTCTTTCGACTACCTCATATTCTACATTTATATATAGGACCAATAGGACCGCTGTCTTGTGAGCATTATCGTACTGGGAGGAAGGGCGACCATTTATTGAGACTCCAGTTCGATTGCCCGTCGTTGTCCTGGGGTGAAGCCTCCATCGAGGTGAAGGCGTTACTCCCGCGTCCTATCAATGGCCTCCTTCGAATCATCGTTATAATGTTGAAATATCTCCTCCCCTCATACACACAGTTGAACCCATCTATACCTAGGAGTACTACTGTACTTCTGTCACTGTGAAATATCGGCCTTACAACGTCTCCAAGTAAGTAGAAGTTCATAAGAAGTGAGATGACCATCAAATATATATTGAGATTTTAGAGAAAATATGAATAAAATAGTTGCTTTGGAACACCGGGAGCCTGGCTAATCTATATATGTGTTGGCATACATGTGCGCATGATCCGTACACAGTATTACACAGAGAGAAGCGTTGTTAGAAGACCAAAAGAAAAGGAATAAATCCAGCAATGTGTTAGAAGAATAGCAGAGGGTGTGGTGCCCTCATCACAGAGCCGAGCGAACTTTCTTTTTACCACGCGTAATAACAACGTCGTATTCTGTAAGTTTATCTGCTATGTTCTATAAAGGTTAGCTGATCTTTTATCAGGAATAAAACGCTATTGTTGTAGAATTTTTTCTGTACTTTGTTATATATAAATATAGCTTGTGCAACACACACACACGCAACACAACAACACACAGCAACACATTTCAATATTTGTATTTTGAGCTTCTAGGTATTTCCAATTTGCATAGTTAGCTGATGTTGTACATTCTTACAGAGACATTTTCGGCGTTTATAGTTGGCTGGAAGTTCTAGTTCTCCTGTTGAAAAGCATGTTAGCCCCCGAAATATAGAGAAATAAAAAGAGTAAAATAAATTTAACCCTGGATTGCTTGTAGATTTTATTAAATAGAGACATGTGTACAGGAAATAGGCGACGAAAATGATCGCGCGGGATCTGTAGTAGATCATAGCTGGAAGCTACATGTGTTTTCGCAAAATAATAACTTAGAAATAACTTTGCACAGGAGGGTTTTACAAGAAAACTGTGTCCCTCCAATGCTTTAAAATCAAACATTGTTCTACCCTGTGCGTTGAGGAGGTCCTCCTTCCATGGGGCGATCCTCTCTACCATGGCCGCAATAGTGTTCTACTCTCGACCATGTCATGGTTGCTGATCCTGATATTCTCTCAATAGAGAGAGAGTGGTATCAATGTAAGTAGAGAAACTTGCAAATAAAAGGAGTAAAGAGACAAATTGCAATGTGCTTCTTTATTGGGTATATTCGGCAAACATTAATTCGTCCCTAAAAATCGTTTTCAAAAATTTAAATGGAAAATTATAGAATATAATTCACATTAATGATTTAAAAAAAAAAAACAGTTTATAGCTGCAGAATTCGGGGAAGGTTTCTGTGAAGACATCCAGTTGTGAACAAAAAAAAAACGGAGTTCTACAAACACGGATTAAGCTTCATTTTCAATTCTATCACAAGCGCCGAAACTATGCTCCGCCATTTATAAGAATCTCTCACGAGGTAACATTATATATATTTATTTACTTATTATTATCCCTAGTACACGGTATACAGGCCATGATAATCATGGTGGGTAGTAGTTGGCGACTACTTTTATTGAAAGCACACCACATGTCTACACATGTAGAGAGTAATTAGACTTACAAATGTGCCAGAGCCCCGTTTGATTACTTGCACTCAGTGGAAGTGTTGGACATCGGGGGCCATTGGAACAAAATTGTATTCAGAAAAGTGGCCATTGCGGGATTTGATCAAGGAATGTGGCTGTGGGAAACCTGAGGTTTATACAATCACATGACCCTCTATATACTATGATAGAATTGACGGATAAACCTGTTTCAATCCGCAATATTTCATCTATGTTTGGAGATGGGAATATCTTTGAAATAGAAAGTTTGTGGAGCATGGCTCTAGTACATAAACACTGAAAATTTGAGAGGACATTCTCACTAGAGGATACCTCTCTACAATGGACATTTTTTATTGACAAGATTATATTTTTTAATAATTAGCCACTCTCTAGTAAGAAGACTAGTAGTAAGGACACTTTGGCCCTGAAACTAGGTGATATACGGAGTGGTTCTACTGTATTTTATACAGAATAAAAATGTACATTTATTCCATTTAAAATTAGTAAAAATTACAGAATATTGTATCGAGATAATTCCAACTTTATATATACTCTCATACTTCCTAAAAAATGGACAAATAAAGATAAAATTCTCAAAATGTAATTAAAACAATAAAAGAAAAGGGATTTATTAATACAACACACACGCATACAGAAAAAAAAATTGTGAAGATTTAAAACACACAAAAGTAAAAAAAGAAGAGACAAATCACACACAAATATTGCTTCATAAAGGCTGCTAATAAACTTAATCCAAATAATTATTTAAAATTGCCTTTAGGGAGAACGCTCTCTTCAAATTTTTAACTAATGACTATTGAAACAATAGCAAAATACAGAGAAAAGGCAAATATATCCCCTCTCATAACATTACCAGGGGGAAAAAACGACTTAAAACAAGACCAAAAAAAGGTAAAGTTCCAACGTGAAAACATTCCATTTTCTCTATTTGCATTCTTTCTTTTAAAGATCTCGGAGGAAGGAAAGCAAATACCTTCCTAAATGAGGAGAATACACTATCATCATCAGACGACATACAAGAAAGAAAAAAACATTAAAAAACACGATCATTTTATGTTATTTGAAAACTGGAAGATTAAACAAAAGTTCATTAATAGACCATTCTATGTCAATAAATTGGTTTAACTAAATATCCACTTTCCATTCAATAAACGAAAGAATGATTTGCCAAAGAGGAGAGGCAAAAAGAATTTAAAAAAAAAAAGCGTCGCATTTAGGAATAGATGAGTACGGTCTAAAAAAACCGTCAACTCAGGCTAGAGGACAAAAATTACCCAAAAGACACACCACTAATACAATTAAATTGTTCTAATCAGAGCAGTGTTTGCTCGACTAAAATAAGAAGAGGAGACAGAAGGATAAAAAAGACCGGGGGATGGTAGGTTATTACAAAAATGTTTGGACAGTCAACAAAAACACAATAATTTGGACGTACTAATCATTTCTTTAACCAAATAGCCGTAGGGTACCTTGTTAATTAAACCTTGGTTCTTGGTGATTGGGGGAAGGTTTTTGGGTGGTTTTTGGGGTGTTTGCGGAGTTAAGGTGCCCCGGAGCTGCTGTTTCATTGGCTCGCCGTCCTGTGCCTATACTCTATCCTATATACATACTGTCTACGTATGTTGGAACACTCGGTAAAAGTACCTTCCACTATCCAGGAAATGTCACCATATAAAATATGTTTATTAAGGCTGTGTGGGTGGTTGACTTACTCGATGAGATGAAGGAAAGTTTAGCCATGATAACGGTGTATCTGTTAAAGTGACTTATCTCCACGACTTCAATACCACCTGAATACAGTTTATCGTTCCATCTTATTTTGTTTACGCACTGAGTATACATTCTTATAGCCTGTATGGATGTCTTACGTGACCTCTACTATAAGGTAAAATAGCGTTATAAACACTTAAATAGACAAAAGAATTGCTATAAATTATTAAATAAAAACAAACGATACAGAAACACCAAATCATCCACAGTTAATTCACCATAGAGAGATATTTACCTATAGTACAGAGGACTGCGTGTAGTGTGACCTAAAATAAATATCATTAGTAAAGTTTTTACTAGGGTGATGTACAGTGCCATCGTTATGATGCACAATTAAAAGGAGAGGCATCTCTTTTGGTACATATAAATGTACTAGCCGAATGACCCGGGCAACGCCCGTGTTTTACCCGATTGAATGTTTTGATTCAAATACTATTTGTTACAATTATAAATTGGCGCCTTAAATAAATGCATATATTAGTTAATAACTATAGCCTATGTGCTTTATCTGTCTATGTACTGTTGGCTTCCGTAGGCGTCTCTTACTGGGAAAAAGAAAGAGAGGATTCCATTTAGTTATTAACTAATATATGCATTTATTTAAGGAGCGACCCGCTCCAACACAATAGTTACAAAAACGAAAAAGCGAGTGGGGGGGGGGGGCAAAGGTGGCGTGATCGTAGCCAACCAATAGGAGGGCGCCATTCCAAAAAAAGCAAACGGTGACAGAGATGATAAATTAGGAGATGAAGAATGACGCTCGTAACTGTATATAGAATATTCAACATATATACATATGCCCAACCACGTATTCTTATCTATTATGACACTACACATATTTATTTTTACACACCGTATTACTTTGTAGAAGTTATAATGTTTTCCACTACCAGAACCCACGCCATTTTATCATTTAAATATGGTTTACCACTACTCCTAGTTTATTTATGTACCGTCGAACAATTCTAGCAGTTATAATAGAGGAGTTTATACATGACTTACACTACAAGAAAACTCTCTTTTCACCCTCTAAATAAAGTTTTACCAACAAATATATGAATTAAGCACTCTGTACATTCTGTTACATCCCACATTGTGTAGAATACAAACGTCTGGATCCATATTTACCAATAAACACCAGTTATTTACTATTTGCACAACGCATGTTCGATTATAACATTGATGTTTCAAAACACTTGTCCACGCATAAGCTAACATTTCCGTTTATCTTCTCTTGAGCAGGCCTTCCAAGGTTGCCATGTTTCTTTATCCTTAACTCTTCATTTCTCTTCAAATAATATATAGTTTTCCTTTCCATATGTTCAATCAGTCAAATATATTTTTATTTTTTCCTACCGTTCTCTCATTCCATTTATCTTTCAGATATTTCATTTTTCTCTATTTCCTTTTAATATATATGTCCCATCCTATTCTTCTGGCGACCTTCAACACAGACCTCGTTTCTCTCCTAATCTTCTCAAGACTTCTTTATTCCTATCAATCCATTTTATTTTATGCTTATGAGGTGATACAGCAACATCTTTACAATTAGAGAGGAGACAAAATGAACCAAATCTAGAAAAAAGAAGTGAGGACATATCGGTCATTAAAGTCTGAGAGGCAAGGCCTTCAGCCAGTTCAGGGCTTCCGGGGTGACAGAGTGGAGATTGGAGATTCCTCCATTGAATTTGTACAGCGGGCAGTCGTCTAGTATATGGGACATTGATTGTGGGACGTTGCAGGCACAATTTGGATCTTTGGTGTAGCCCCATAACTTCATCAGCTCTGCACACCTTCCCTGTCCTGTCCTAAAGCGGTTTAGAAGCACCCATTCTCGTCGAGGGAGGGAAAAACCTGGGATCTTGACAATAAGAGGATCTTGATAATAAGACATGCCATTCACAATATATATATAAAGGATATATCCCTCCCCTCCAAATAAGTAGTTTAGCTCTTTTTCAAAACTGAACAATTCAAAATTCGAAAATCACTAAACTGATATCTTGTTCGTATTCTCTACTTAACTTTTCAAAATGACATTTTTAAAAATATTTTCTAAGAAAACTACTAGAATTTAAGCTAGGAGTAACAAAATAGACGCCGTATAGAACTATAGAGACAGGTTTAGATTTGAGTAAGGTATTTGTAGTGTTTCACTGCTACCTCCTCGTCCTCTAAGATCTCGCCATGTCGGACCGTCACAATATACACGCCTCATTCATAGTACCACCGCACATCCAGTCTTCAGTATCAGAGCTAGGTAACAATGTAATTAGCGCAGTGGGGCTCAATTAATAAACCTTCGATTTCCGACAGACCCGACCCGGGATCGAATCCCGCATTGGGCACTTTTTTATACATAAAAAAAAATTGCTCCAACGCTTCTCCCGATTCTTAAAAAAGTCCAAACCTACCAGTGAGTGCAAGTAAACAAACGGGGCTCTCTGGCACATTTGTAAGTGCAAAAGTTGAACTGCGCTTTCTACATGTTTAGACATGTAGTGAACTTAGAGCTATAGAAGCTGATTAACTCAGTATAATTGTTTGGTCTGGTAGATTCTACTGGTTGAAAGAGTTCGCTGCTTATAAACCAGGCCCTTCCAATATTTTGATTTTCCTTCAAGATTTAGGAAATATTTACTCTAAAAATATAGCCTATTTGATATATTTTCAAATGTTTACACTAGAACCAATTTTTAAGGCTAAATAAAGAAAAATTACCATCACATTTTGCCATGTAAGAAATAGTTTCATTTGTTCGTTCACAGTTTCCACTAACAAACTGAATCCATAGAGTTTAGAGTGAGACGTGTCGATTGATTGTCAATTTTGATCTAGAGTTTGGACTCCAGATGGTTGAAGGTGTTATGCAAGAGCTGAGGATGTTTGCTGAGTGTGGGGCGGTCGACAGGTGATACTGTGAAAGGCTGTTCCAGGTTGGGTTAAAAAGTTGGTGTGGCCCCTTGGCGTGGCCCCTGGCAAGTTGGGCCGTTATAACATAGCGTTGGAATGTCCCTCGTCCAACCAAATAAGAAAGGAAACTAGACTCATATCCTCGGCGTAGATTGATCTTATATAAAGCTATGATACGCTCTACAATAAGCTATGCATCAAATATTTGGTTTCCTTTTATCACTGCAGCAAAAAGATCTAAGTTGAATTCTATACAGTATCAAATTCTTATTAGATGCATTCATGCTTATAGGTCTTCATCTTCTTACATCACACATTTACTAGCGAAAACTCCTTTACTGTCCGATTATCTTGAATTATCACAAACAAAGTATAATATGACAAATTCTCTCACAGATCAAACACTCAAAAAACCTCTTCAAAAAGAATTAAATAAACTATATCTGGATCAAAAATGTAAGTTTAATCTTTCTCAATCTAATGAACTGTTCAAGAAATTCTTTCCAATTGCTGTCCCAAATTTCATTTCTTCTGATAAATTCACTACTTTATTCTTAACAGGCAAAGGACCCTTCTTAAGTTTCCTATTCAAACTGAATGTTATCAATGATCCAACATGTGAATGCCGCTTAGATGTTGAATCACCAGAGCATCTTCTTTTAACTTGCCCTCTGACTAATCAAATTGTATATAGATACTTTGAAACATTACCAAATTCTCTTTGTGTATATACTCTATCTTATGAGAACTTTGTTAAGTTTAGAACTATTTGTACAATAATTTACAAAACACTGCTAATCCATCGTGTAAATAATTAATTATATATATGTAAATAATACTAGCACAGCACAATAGTCCTTTGGACTTCGTGCTTTTTGTAACAATAAATAAAATAAATAAATACCTCAATTTTGATTGTATAAATAAAAAATAAAAAATAGTAACAAGACCAATACTTATAGATGGAAATTTTGCCGGGAGAAAATTGATCTAAAGAGACAAGGGTCGCCTCTCCCGTCAAAATAGACGTCTAAAAACAGACGCCATCTATTGACCGTCGCCGCAACTAGCGGCTTCGGGTCGGTGACAAAGCCACAACACCAGCTTTGGCAAACTGAAAAGCGTCCACCTAGAGACCATGGTTTCGGGCTAATGGCCTACGTCAGTCTAGGGCGAACTTTATTCCATGAGATCCACACGGGATCTAATGGAATCTTGACAATCTGCCAAAGAGGTGTTTAGCTGGCAAAGTGGCTGGGCCATCACATGGATATTGCCAAAGCTGGTGTTGTGGCTTTGTCACCGACCCGAAGCCGCTAGTTGCGGCGACGGTCAATAGATGGCGTCTGTTTTTAGACGTCTATTTTGACGGGAGAGGCGACCCTTGTCTCTTAAGACCAATACTTAGTTCAAATAAGATTTTGGATTCTTATTGGAACATTTTTGCCATTTTTTATTATAAAAAGGCGGTTGTTTGGATGGATCGGGGCTCATGGAATGTTTTATTGTATAGGCAATTTAGAATCTAGAATTTTTAACCACTTGTTCCATTCTCTTGTGCGCATTTACAGAAAAAAACATCTATACCGATCGATTAGCAACTTGGAGACTGATTTTATAACCTATATAAATAAAGAATAAAATTATTTGTTCTGGTTATGTTTACACAATATATGAGCTATCCTATGAAACAATTATGTCTGAGAGAAGCCAATAGTTTCGACCCGGGATATGTAAATCGATCAGATATCGGTCCAATTTGCATATCCCCATTTTACACTAATTAATAGTCTCCTTGGACTAATAACGGAAAGCAGAAGATCAAAAGAGAAATGTCACTTTTAATAGAAGCTTCTCTACTTCACTTTCTTATGTTTTCGTTATGTAATTCCCATTTGTTCCCCGTTTCACAAAAAGAAATAGTTAGTTCACAAGGAGTCGCTGTCATATTTTCAACCGCGGAATATGCAAATTGGTCCGATAACTGGATAAATATGTACATACTGTTTGTTCTGCAGACCTCCAGGGTTGTCCAGTCGATTAGAAAGACATCAAATGCTATTGAGCACTGAAAAAATTAGGCAATTGCCATCGATCTTAATAAAAATTAAAACTTGATAATTTTTTAAAATTTCAGAATAAAAAATTTGCTCTGCAAACATTTTTTTTTTTTTAATTTAAAGTCAACAACATGCGCGTTTGGATTGTTGGTCCTCATCAATATGGTACAGGCTCAACGGATTACCAAAGGGCTCCCACAAGAGTCAATATGCAACTAAACATTTCGAAAACTAAACGAATACAGCTATATGAAAGGAAGTGAAAACTAGATTTGTACATTCGTATATTAGTTTAATATCTTGTTAATAGACTACGCGAACATTCAGTCTCGTTTAATCTTCCCTTTTCAAATGGCTGCATATTACTTTAGTCGTTTCATCTCCATATGCATATTGGCCTTGTGATAGATTAGTAAATAAACCTAGCTTGATACATTATTAATATATTATACCTCCACTAAAGCCAATATGATTATGGAACTGGTAGTTGTTGAAATGGAATTGTGTTGGGAAAAAAAAAGACAGTTAGCACTCCCCTTGACAAGGATGGAATGGTCTTCGGACCCAACACATATACAGTTAGCACTCCCCTTGACAAGGATGGAATGGTCTTCGGACCCAACACATGTACAGTTAGCACTCCTCTTGACAAGGATGGAATGGTCTTCGGACCCAACACATATACAGTTAGCACTCCCCTTGACAAGGATGGAATGGTCTTTGGACCCGACACATATACAGTTAGCACTTCCCTTGACAAGGATGGAATGGTCTTCGGACCCAACACATATACAGTTAGCACTCCCCTTGACAAGGATGGAATGGTCTTAGGACCCGACACATATACAGTTAGCACTCCCCTTGACAAGGATGGAATGGTCTTAGGACCCGACACATATACAGTTAGCACTCCCCTTGACAAGGATGGCATGGTCTTCGGACCCAACACATATACAGTTAGCACTCCCCTTGACAAGGATGGAATGGTCTTCGGACCCAACACATATACAGTTAGCACTTCCCTTGACAAGGATGGAATGATATTCGGACCCAACACATACACAGTTAGCACTCCCCTTGACAAGGATGGAATGGTCTTCGGACCCTACGCATGGAACTGTAATTTGAAAACTAAACAAATACGAATCCTGATATTAAAAAAAGAGGGGGGGTGAGAACGAGGTTGGGAGGGAGTGTTCGTAATCTATTGAAATGTTAAACTAAGTTCATATCTACATATCTACACAAAAGGCCAATATGTTTATACAACTAAAATTTTAAATGTTAAATGGATACTAAGATATATGATAGGAGAATTAAACGAGACTGATAGTCTCCTATATATATATTAACAAGATATGTCCCAATACTAAGTTTATTTACATACTAGCGGATGTGCCCGGCTTCGCCCGGGTTTTACCCGAGTGAATGTTTGTCTAACGAACATTTGTTAAAACAATTCTCTATAAACTTATAAAACGTACTCGGCTTCGCCCGGGGTTTTACCCGAGTAAAGGTTTGTCTAGCGAACATTTGTTAAAACAATTCTCTAAAAACTTGTTTAAAAAAAAAAAGATATATTTTGATAATTTGACACTCGTAAATTTGAATCTCTCGATAAAGTGAACTTTTTTCCCGGTCCCTGTGTGCCGTGTCATCCTGAATTTTGTCTTTCCTAATTTTCTACATTAGAAAAGTTAAAGGAATAGTATCTTCGCCTTGGAATTGTATCATTATTCTTGTCTCAAATAAATTGCCGTGTCATCCTGAGATAATCTTACTTTTGATAAATAATATTTAAGATAACAAACTTAGTGATAAGAAAACTTGTTAACATCGTCTCAATGGGGGCGCTGCTTGCGAGTTAAATCTACAAATCTGCAAATAACTCTAAGGATATTCAAGATATTCATGAAATTATTTTTCAAAAACCTTCCCGGTGATATACCTAATAATATCCCAAAATTTCACGGCGATTGGATGTATGGTTTTTGAATCTATAGAGTACAGACAGACAGACAGACAGACATTCAATTTTATATATATAGATTTACTCTTCATTGTTGGCTTTTTATCTTACATTCATTCTTCATTGTTGGCTTTTTATATTACATTTACTATTCATTGTTGGCTTTTTATCTTACATTCACTCTTCATTGTTGGCTTTTTATCTTACATTCATTCTTCATTGTTGGCTTTTTATATTACATTCACTCTTCATTGTTGGCATTTTATCTTACATTCATTCTTCATTGTTGGCTTTTTATATTACATTTACTCTTCATTGTTGGCTTTTTATCTTACATTCACCCTACATTGTTGGCTTTTTATATTATATTTACTCTTCATTGTTGGCTTTTTATCTTACATTTATTCTTCATTGTTGGCTTTTTATATTACATTTACTCTTCATTGTTGGCTTTTTATCTTACATTCATTCTTCATTGTTGGCTTTTTATATTATATTTACTCTTCATTGTTGGCTTTTTATATTACATTCACCCTTCATTGTTGGCTTTTTATCTTACATTTATTCTTCATTGTTGGCTTTTTATATTACATTTACTCTTTATTGTTGGCTTTTTATATTACATTTACTCTTTATTGTTGGCTTTTTATCTTACATTCATTCTTCATTGTTGGCTTTTTATATCATATTTACTCTTCATTGTTGGCTTTTTATCTTACATTCATTCTTCATTGTTGGCTTTTTATATTACATTTACTATTCATTGTTGGCTTTTTATCTTACATTAACTCTTCATTGTTGGCTTTTTATCTTACATTCATTCTTCATTGTTGGCTTTTTATATTACATTCACTCTTCATTGTTGGCTTTTTATCTTACATTCATTCTTCATTGTTGGCTTTTTATATTACATTTACTCTTCATTGTTGGCTTTTTATCTTACATTCACTCTTCATTGTTGGATTTTTATATTATATTTTTAGATTGAGATTATTAGCTATTATGTAAAAAAATTAACACTGTTGAAATTTAATTTTGTATTTATATATAAATAAAATTAACTCTGTTGATTTTTTTGTATTTAATCGATAACAGCGAAGTTACGCATGTTAAAGTTAGGAAAAATACAAGGTGCGTTCATTAATTTCCAGGACTGCTCTGTATCTTTGAAAAAATAAAACAAATAAAAAAACTAATTTAATATTTTTCAAAATATGCCCCTCCTGCCTCAATACACCCGTTCCATCTTTTTTTCCAATTGTCGAAGCAGGAGATAAAATCACTTTTTGAGAGGTTCCTCAAGGTTGCCTTCGATTCAGCTTGTATCATATCAACGTTGTCAAATTTCCGTCCTTTCAAGTTAATTTTCAATTTAGGATAGAGGAAAAAGTCTTTGGGGGCTAAGTCGGGGGAATAGGGTGGATGAGGGATCTGTATGGTTGAATGCTTGGCCAAAAACTGCAAAACAACATGGACTGTGTGCGGCCGCGCATTACCGACGTGAAGTATCCAGTCATTGTTTTGCCATCTTTCAGGTCTTTTAAGGCGCACTGCCTCCCTTAAGCACCTCATTATCCCCAAATAAACAGATAGTCCAGTCACTGAAGATAATTCTTCTGTTAGATTCAATTAACTCCTTTATTTTGAGCTTGTTTTCCTCGCAACGAAATGATCTTGGACGCCCAGTATGCTGATCATCGTTTACCTTTTCCTGACCTTTTTGGAAGCGTGAAAATCATTCAAAAGTTCTTGAACGGGATAAAGCTGCATCGCAAAAAGCTTCTTTAATCAATTCATACGTCTCAGTAGCACTTTTTTTCAATTTAAAACAAAACTTAATGCAGATTCTCTGCTCCTAGAAAATGGTCATTTTAAAATTAGAAATGCGAACCTTACAAGGAAGTTGTTTTGTTCTATTTTTAGATCGGCGCGTGCGCCACGAGACTCGTGCTTTCAGTCAGGTGTGGTCGAATGTCCAATATTCAACTCTGTAAAAAAATATTTTCTCTAGCTTTTTTATTTATTTTATTTTTTAACCAGTCCTGGAAATTAATGAACGCACCTTGTATTTTGATGTTAAGCAAAACCTGCTCCATCTCGTTTTACATAAATGTTGAAAATTTGGTCGAAATTGATGCATTGTAACGAAAGTTTTTAGCGAACACCACTTATGAAATTTCCATTTTATTAATATAGATCTACAAGAGTCAATATGCTCATGCAACTAATATTTTAAAAGTTAAATACAGAGATATATGATAGGGAGGATTAAACGAGACTGGTAGGAGATAGTACTATATTAACAATATATGTCCCAATACTAAGTTTATCTACGAATCTACAAAAGGCCAATATACTTTTGCAACTAAAATTTGAACGGTTAAACGAATACAGAGATAGGGAGGATTAAACGAGACTAGTAGGGGATAGTACTATATTAACAAGATATATCAAAGTTTAGCGACGATTCTACAAAAGCCAATATGCTTATGCAACTATAAATTTGAAAACTAACCACAGAGCGATATGTAAAGAGAGAGATAAAGAGGTGAGGGGAAGGATGAAAGAAGAAATCCAGTAGAGGTTTGTTAAAAATGGAGGACTCACAGATTCCTCATTAGTGATTAATTTCTATCTACTTGAGGTCGGTGGAGGGGACGTATTCAAGCATTTTATTGGACATCGTCGGAAAAACAACAAGAAAAAAATAACATTTTAAAAAATAGAAGAAAACGTCGTGGTTAAAAAAAAAGGAAAAAAAAAAAATAGAAGAGCGGTATAGGAATGGAAGGTTGGTTAGAGATGCGATGAAGGAGGAGGGGGGGAGAGAGAAAGAAAAAAAAACGCAAAAAGAAGCCTTACCTTGTTCTCCTTATCAATGTTAATTAATAAAAATAATTATAACTCCGCGATAAACAGAATGGGGGGGATGGTTGCTATGGTTACCGATGTCTAAGGAAAGGCTGTTTACTCAGAGTCGCTAATTAAGAAGAGCGTAGTGTGTTTTTTATTTTATTTTTTAAGATCTTTTTCTTTAATACTCACCCCCCCCCCACACACAACTAAATTAATTACTAGGTCGATTTGTGGAGGGGGGGAGGAGGATCCCTTCCAAAATAACACTTGTAATTTTTAATTATATTTGTACAATAATATCAAACATTTAAAAGAATATATTTGGATGGGACTCACCGCTTTTTTTTTTTTTAGTTTTTTTTTATTTAAAGGAAAGGAAGAAGAAGAAAAAAATTGTGGAGAGGTTCGCATTTTTAATTTTTTTTTTTTTTTTTTTTTTGGCAGACGATGTTTTTAAAAGAACAGACGATATTTTTTAAAAATGCCTATTCTACCTTTCACTTTTTTTTTTCAAATTTTTAAATTCTTTTTATTTGTATGGATTTTTTTTTTTACACTGAGTTGATAGGTGAGGAGATGTCTTTCGTTAGGTTCGTTTTTCTATATTTTTTTTAATCTAGATGTCCGAGATAAAATCCACAAAGGTAATTATATTTAAAAAAGAGTTTCCCCCATAGAAAGTCATCTACCAATATAGCGTGTCTAAGTAGACCATGTCAATTGACAATACCAGTTTGGTTGACATTAATCAAACAAAGCTGTTGAAAAGTAAACCATTGATAAACCCCTATATATTTCTATATACACTCATGGGCAAAACTTAAGAAAGTGGAAAGTCTTTGATGTTGCCGGTTTTAAGGAGACAGCAGCAATTTTATTCATACTTGGTTATCTTGTGTGTCTTCAATAAAGGTCACTATGTATCAAATATCTTTCAGGGAGTTATTATCTGAATCCCAATATACATTCTAAAAGGTAAAACTTCCTTAAGTTTTGTTCATGAGTGTATATATAGTGAATAATTGTTTATATTTAAATTTTAAAAACGCAAAAGGTTTTCATTTTCGGTGATAGATGGTGCTAACTACCAAATCTTAATAACCTCTCTGACAAAGAAAGGTGTTCTCCCCATCTTTATATATCTTAAGTAAAGACAATGCTATACACTTTACGTGAATATAGTTTCACTCTCATAAAATCCTATTTCCATACATTTATGTATTTGTATATTTGCGAGGAATTCACATTCAAAGGTAAATTGATCATTTGAATCTATTTCAAGATTGAAAATATCAGAGAGTTCAAGATAAAAACATGCTTTAATCCTCTAAGAAAGAAAATTAAAACAAAAAGACAAAACTCTTCTTTCCAAAGGAGAGCTTGAACTTCAGGTGAGAGACAAAGAACTTAGGACTGAAACGGATATTGTAACAACCGAATTTGAAGTAAAGTCTTAGAAATAAACAAACCAGAAAAATCAAGAGTCGAGAGCAAGCCAACAAGGATCAAAGATTCAGAACCAATGGATATCGAAAATATGCAAATACATGAGTAAATGTGCAAATATTATGGTCTGGGTAGCTCTTTTTACAAGGTTATCTAGATGGGTTTTTTTTTTTCCGAACTTAAATTGGAGGCACAAAGATACTTGTACATTCATGGACAAAACTTTAAGAATCTGAACCTTTTAGCATGTATATCGGGATTCAGGCACCATAACTCTGAAATATATTTGATACACAGTGACCTTTATTGAAGACATGGGATAACAAAGTGTGAACAAAATTGCTTATATCTCCTAAAAAAAAAAAAGAGACGACAGGCGATATCAAAGATTTTGTCCATGAGTGTATGTAAACAAGACAAATCGATCCAATAGACCTCAGAAGATATCTCAGACGACACCTATCCCCATTGTCTGGCCACCGTCGACCTTCTAATGTACGTATATAGCGTCAATGAGGTTTTATTCTCAAAAATAATTTTTAAACAACAAAAAAATAGATCTTCTGATTTCTAAATATCTAAATCGTTTTTAAATATGAAGATTGGTAACGTTAAAACCAAAGCAACTCAGCGTACGTGGTTAGCTTTTTTTTTATTAATCAATAATTGGTATTTGGCCAATTCTAGAATAATTAAAAATTAACGATTAGTTGATATTTATTCCGACAGATGGCGCAAGTCATCATCGACTTTTAGTTGTACGATCAGGAGATGCCTTTTTCATAAAAGATGTTTGATTTCGGATTGACTAGTTTTAGTTTTGATTTCTTATTTTGGGGTTTAATAAATATTTGTTTTTAAAATTTGTTTAATAGACTATATGTACATTTAATGGACACACACATGCTATGTATATAATATCTACAAACGTTTAGACTCTTAGCATTCAACAAAATAAAATCAAACCAATTATCCGAATAGCCTCTAGTCTAAGGAAATTCGGTTATTCGGAGTTCAGTTCAGTACTCTCAAATAGGTAGTTATAGTTGAAAATAACTTACCCAACAAGGAAGGGTATCTTTGTTATAGATGAGGTAGGCGACTGAAACATCAACAAATCACATTTTAATATTAAACAAATAAAATTGTTAAAGTGGTTTATAGAATGCACAAATTTAATGACAACAAGGGTGATGTTATGATGGAATAACTCCATCTTTTTAGGATTGTGTATAAAAGTAGATGAGGATAATGAAGTGGCATAGTCCAATTTGGAAAAGTTGGTTTAAAAGTGTTTGGAACATGTCGAAAAAAAAAAAAAAACTTCCGTCAATGGAAGAAAGGTACATGTCGAGTTGGGAAATCTAAATTACAGCAAGATAATTTTGAATATATAGGGAGAAGTACGTAACATCGAGTTTGTGGAACTCGGGCTATATACCCCGGGCGGGACATGTAGTCTTACACTCCTGGTAGCTCCTGCCTACCATCAAAGACATTATGGCCGTCCCATTCTGAATGCCAACCGGCAAATTCGTATTCCTACGAATTATGAAATTTACTCTAGTCTATTTAACCATCTTATCTTCTTCTTCTTATCTCCATACAATCATATTAGAGTATCAAGCCTGTAGAACGCTTCACGATTTTGCATGTCATCCTTGCGCGGGGGCCATGCTAAACTTCTCTGTATCATTCCAATTTTAATATATGTATCGCCGAACAAGCATATCAAGCCTGTAGAGCTCGAGATGGTGTCTGCTGGGGATGAGTATAGTTCTTCAATGGATGAGCCAATACAGTCAACGATGTGGTTTGGGGTTGCAAGTTGAGTCTCTGTTCCTCATGTCAGTGGCGGCCATTTCATATTGGAGCTATGTCGGCCTGCTATTGAGTAGTGCTCCTATAGTCATGATGGTTTTCAAATCTATTCAACCTTGAACTGGTCTAACAACCAAAGAAAAAAACACTTCCACCAGTCTTCAAAATCAAATAGACCGATAGGGTGACAAACAACGAAGATTTAAGGGAGATTATATAACCCTTTGTAAATGAAGTAATCAAAAGGAAATGGAAGTTTGTAGGACATATACTTCGAGGATCATCGAGAGGTTGTCTATACAGGAGGGATGGATCCACCTGGAGAGTAGAACGGGGGAATATTTGTTCGATGTCTGTTAGAATGGCCTTGATTTCAAAGATGTGAATTGTCGACCTCCGTATCGCAGCTGGATATACTATATTGCAATATTGATCATTTGAGTCAAAAGGTGATCCATCAAATAAGTTTATATAAAAGGGCGTACCTGGATCAGTAAAGAAAAAAAAACACATTTTCTCAAAATACAACGTGTGATCAATAATTTCCAGGAATGAGACAGGATCACGTAAAATATTCAAAATAATTAAATAATTTTATAAGGATCTTATAGATAAAACATTTATCATCACGTAGAAAAATAAATTGATCACACAGACGCACGCGCTCACGTTTTTTCGAATTTATAAGCTCGAGTATATCAGAACATTTTCTAACTTCAGTATGGACTGTATTGAAAAACAGCGAGTCTGCATAGAGTTTTGCTTTAAATTAGGGAAAACAGCTTCCGAATCATTTCAAATGTAGAAGCAGGCTTTTAAATAAGATGCCCTATCACAATCGAGGACATTTGAATGGTTTGCACAATTTAAAGCTGGTCGAGAAAGCGTCAAGGATGATCTACACACTGGCAGACCTTTATCGATAAGAAACCCCGAAAATGCATTCAAAATCAAGTCATCTATCAAAGGGAACTCAAGAATAACTATCAGAGAGCTACCAGAAGACTTGGAAATCTCTTTTGGAACATGCCAAACCATCGTAAAGCATGGTATGCATCTTAAACGATCCCCGGCTAAATTTGTCCCACATCTCTTAACGAATGAGCAGAAAGAGCATCGCAAAGAAACGTGCAAAAACATGGTCGAAATGTTTAATTCTGATCCCCATTGGCTCAAAAATGTTATCACGGGAGATGAAACATGGGTGTACGGATATGATCCCGAGACTAAGAGTCAATCAAGCCAGTGGCTAGAGCATGGAGAACCAAGATTCAAGAAAGCAAGGATGATCAAATCGAAACTTAAGTGTCTTCTTATCACTTTCTTTGATGTAAAGGGATTGGTACACTATGAATTCGTGCCCGAAGGTCAGACCATTAATCAACATTACTATCTTGATGTATTGCGACGTTTAAGAGAAGCTGTGCGTCAGAAATGACCCGAAAAATGGCATCAGAAAAATTGGTTCTTGCATCATGACAACGCACGGCCACATACGGCCGTCACTGTACAACTCTATTTGGCTAAACACGGAATTGTTTTACTACCCCAGCCATCTTATTCTCCTGAAATTGCCCCCAACGACATTTTTCCTTTACCCTAAAATATAAAAAAAAAAATCTTAAAAGGACGTCGATTTGACACAATACCTGAAATAAAGGAGAATACGAAGAATATTTTGAAAAACCTGAAAGATGAGGATTTTCAGAGGTGTTTTGATATCTGGAAAAAAAGATGGAACAAGTGTATAGATAGTGACGGTGATTATTTTGAGAAATTTTAAATAAAACTTTATTATACTTTTGTATTTCTTTAAATATTTAGCATTCCCCTGGAAATTATTGATCACACTATGTATTTTTCGAGAGATTCCTCCCTCTTTATCAATTTATTGCACAGTAAACTTAATTTACAAATTCTTGTAGGTTACATGAAAACAACTTTGAAAACAAGTTGTTTCCATGTGATCTACAATAATTTGTAAATTAAGTTTACTGTGCAATAAATTGATAAAGAGGAAGTATTTTCTCAAAATATTTTGAGAAAAATTTGTTTTGTTTTTTTTTTTACCGATCCAGGTACGCCTTTTTATATAAAATAATGATAATGTTGATGAAAAAAAAAAAGGACAAGACTTGGTATACAAAAGATTTGAGCGACAAACTACATACAAAGACGAATAGACTTATATATTCTATATACAGTTACGAGCGTCATCATTTCTTTTTCATCTCTGTCGCCGTTTGCTTTTTTTTTTTGGAATGGCGCTCTCCTATTGGTTGGCTACGATCACGCCACCTTTGCCCCCCCCATCATGCCCCCCCACTCGCTTTGTTGTTTTTGTAACTATTGTGTTGGAGCGGGTCGCTCCTTAAATAAATGCATATATTAGTTAATAACTAAATGGAATCCTCTCTTTCTTTTTCCCAGTAAGAGACGCCTACGGAAGCCAACAGTACATAGACAGATAAAGCACATAGGCTATAGTTATTAACTAATATATACATTTATTTAAGGCGCCAATTTATAATTGTAACAAATAGTATTTGAATAAAAACATTCAATCGGGTAAAACACGGGCGTTGCCCGGGTCATTCGGCTAGTATATATATATACATGGATGGTCAGTCACATCATACACCTGGTCAATCCAATATTCAAAGAAAAATATAAAAGTATATTATAAAAAATGTTTACGTTTAATAATAACACATTTGATATATATATACTAATGTTTTTATATACTGAATTTATTAAATATAACAATATATTGATGCGTATTTTAAAAAAAGCTTTAAATCGAATAAAAATCCAAGATAAGAATGAGGAATCTCACGTGAAACAACCAATAGAATAGCTGAGCGTGTAAGAAATGGCCAAAACAATTCCGCCCTCCATATTATTGTTTATCGATGCCAAAACAATGTGTGGAATGGTAGGCTCCACCTCACCCACAGATTATTCTATTCATAGAGTAAAATATCGTTCAAAACAGAACTGGTAACACTGTTATAGAGATTACCATGGAAAAATCGGTATTTTTATTGTTACATAATTACTTTATACACAAATACATATATATACATAATTTAATTATTTTATGTTTAAAATGCATGAGAGAGTTCTATTTTAATATAATTTAATTATAAATATATATTTTAATATTATTTTCAAATGAAATTTTTATCTAATTTAGACTAGGTTAATATAAATTTGTGGAATATTCAATATATAACGATAATCTGTAAAACGTAATTGATATTTTATTACAAACAGGAAAGTTGAATTTTGAAAGAGTTTAGAGCAAATATGTAAGTAATATAACAACAATATTAATTTAAAAAAATAACGACTTGGAAGCTACAGGACGTCTGTACAATCTAAAATGAGGAAAGTTGGAGCTGATGTTCGAACACAATTTAGGAATGTTTATGTAAGATTTACAGGACATACGCACATTCCAAGAATGTTCAAGTTAGGAGCTACAAGACGTTCGTACAATCAAATGATGTTCAAGTTAGGAGCTACAGGACATCCGTACAATCCGAGAATGTTCAAGTTAGGAGCTATATGAGGTCCGTACAATCAAATAATGTTCAAGTTAGGAGCTACAGGACATCCGTACAATCCGAGAATGTTCAAGTTAGGAGCTATATGAGAGGTCCGTACAATCAAATAATGTTCAAGTTAGGAGCTACAGGACGTCCGTACAATCAAATAATGTTCAAGTTAGGAGCTACAGGACGTCCGTACAATCAAATAATGTTCAAGTTAGGAGCTACAGGACATCCGTACAATCCGAGAATGTTCAAGTTAGGAGCTATATGAGGTCCGTACAATCAAATTATGTTCAAGTTAGGAGCTACAGGACGTCCGTACAATCCAAGAATGTTCAGGTTAGGAGCTACAGGACACGTCCGTACAATCAAATAATGTTCAAGTTAGGAGCTATATGAGGTCCGTACAATCAAATAATGTTCAAGTTAGGAGCTATATGAGATCCGTACATTCAAATAATGTTTAAGTAAGGAGTTACATGACGTCCGTACAATCAAATAATGTTCAAGTTAAGAGCTACATGACGTTCGTACAATCAAATAATGATAAAGTTAGGAGCTACAAGACGTTCGTACAATCAAATAATGTTCAAGGTAGGAGCTACATGACGTTCGTACAATCCGAGAATGTTCAAGTTAAGAGCTACATGACGTTCGTACAATCAAATAATGATAAAGTTAGGAGCTACAAGACGTTCGTACAATCAAATAATGTTTAAGTTAGGAGTTACATGACGTCCGTACAATCAAATAATGTTTAAGTTAGGAGCTATATGACGTCCGTACAATCAAATAATGTTCAAGTTAGGAGTTACATGACGTCCGTACAATCCGAGAATGTTCAAGTTAAGAGCAACATGACGTTCGTACAATCAAATAATGATAAAGTTAGGAGCTACAAGACGTTCGTACAATCAAATAATGTTCAAAGTAGGAGCTACAAGACGTTCGTACAATCAAATAATGTTCAAAGTAGGAGCTACATGACGTCCGTACTATACAAGTATGTTTAAGTTAGGAGCTACAGAACATGCTTACAATCCAAGAATGTGTAAGTTAGGAAGGAGCTACAGAACGTCCGAACAATCCAAGAACGTGTAAGCTAGGAGCTACACACAGGACATGACGTAAGATTATCCCGAAAGACCCTATCTACAGAACCTATCACGAGGGGAATCTCCAGTTTCTGGAACGCGGCCTCTTGTGAAGAAGAGGGGGGACCAGGCTATAATTAGATGAACATGTTTTCTCCCCTCTGTCGCAAATCCCTCCCAAAGGTGGGGCAGGAATACACCCACAAACACACCAGTATCTACATCCTACAACATCATAACATAGTGCCACATTTCTTATGGGCCTAGGGTACAGCAAAACTCAGTTACAGAATGCAACTACACGGATAGGCACGTTTAGCGGGTTTAGTGGAATCGCCCAGGTGTAAAGGAGCCGTTTAAAAGGATTTGTTGCGAACATCTTTATTTTGGATCAATCTGTGGATTCACACCGAGGAATGCTTGTGGTTCCTTCTTTAACCTCGGTGAATAAGGAGTTGTTTTTAGTGAAATTGTAATTTTTACTAACGCCTTTGGTAGATAAAGAAAGTCTATACACCCGCACAGTGATTAAGTATTATTACGCAGCGATCTGTGAGGATGGCTATATACAGTTAAAGACATTAGCGCACATTGCTCATCTAAGAGATGAAACCATTTTAACGCGATTTTTTCCCTTTATAAAACATCTCCCTACTGCCCTTATGGCGATGACATAATATATTGGGAGGACTTGGCTCATCGGTGGTGAACCTTCCCATTGTTCCGCTAATTTAATCCACCAGACCACTGGGATATTGCATGCATATATCTAATTATTATATTATTATTGCGCTATTTTGTTTTTATACCTGGCACTCTAAAGATGAATTCTTGGTTAAACGATTTAATGAATCTATGAACATAAGCTTATGTAGAAAGTCCTATATTGATGTTCTTCTTTTTGGAATGCCTGTAAAGAAGCGCAATTCCTAAATCATCAGCATTCAGCGAGCTCTCGTTCACTCTAAACCCAACGACTGTGTAACTGCAATTCAAAAAATTGATGAAACTTTACTTTTCTACAACATCATTCTAATATATAAAAGTACATATCTATTATTAACTAATTTAGTTTGGTTAAAAAAGTATCACACTCAATACAGCTAGTTGACTTTCTAATAAAGACCTACCGAATTTATGACAATCCAAATTTAAGATAAAGACTTTTCTGTTTCGAGTCCCCAAATACAAATCTTTTATGGAGAAAATCAAACATAAATATGACGTCGCATTTAAGACTAAATTTTAATATACCCAATCTATTTTTATTTTTTAATAATAAAATTATTATTTTTCATATTGCGTATCTATTTATATTTATCAAAAATAGTTCTCACTCAATATCAGATGAAGTTTTCTCAAATCTACACACACGCACAGTTTTGCCACTTGAAAGTCTGCCGGAAGATTGTAAAAATGTTGGCAATTTTAAATCGACGCTAGAGAGAAAGTATCAGACGATGTTGATAAAAATCCAGGATTTAAGATCAGAAATTTCTGGTCCCCTGGCTTTCCTTTTTAAATCGCGACGTATTTAGAATATCCTAGAAAGATTCAAAAATAGTCAAGAAAATTATCAATAGAAGATAAAAAATAATTTCTATTTTAAATAAAATTTTAATATGTCGTAATGATTATTAATAACAATATAAATATCAATAAAAAATAAAAATAACGGTGAAAGATTCGGGAGAGAGTTAAGGGTCAAAAAGTAAAGCCAACCAAACGATTATTAAGAAGAGGCGCCAAACCGCGAGCTCCATCTATCGGCGGGGAAGTGAACAACTGTAATAGCGCCGGGAAAGAAACAATTGGATATTTATAAAAGAGTTGGGGGAAATGTTCTTGTCGGATTTGCTGGATGTGTTGTTGAGTGAGGAGGTAATGGTGGTGGATTTAGAGGTGCGTGTTCTCCCATCTATTAAATTTGAATTGGCTTCCAAGACAAGTTCCAAGCTAATAAATAAATTCTATTAGAACGCCTACAGAATATTCAGTTTTATTTATTAAATACACAGATTCCTATATTTTTTAACTATCGAATTATACTGAATTGTACCAAGTATGTTTCCTTAAAGGTAATTTCTAATTTAAAAAAATATATATTTATTTTCGAAAGTTTGTAGAGAGTGTAATTACGAATTGAAATAGTACAATGATTTTTTTTAGTATTTATAACCAGTGCTGTAGTGGAGGGTATACGGGGGTATACGCCGTATACCCTATGCTTTTAAAATTTAGATAGCGTATACCTAGTGGTTTTACTTAAAAATAGCGTATACCCTATGATTTTGTTCAAATTTTTTATTAAAAATTTATTATTTTCTTTCTTTGTAATAGTAAAAAAAAAAAAAAGATGATAAAAATTGTACTGAAAAATTGCAAAAAATTTTCAAATTAACAATTCACACAAAATATTTCATTCATTTAGTAAAAATTTCTTGGGAAAATATATCAACTATATTCAAATTAATAATCAAACAAGCCTCCTTTAACGAAAAACGGAAAACGAATATAACCGAACCTTTAATTTTTGAAAATGGTAATTTTGTTTAAAACCACAATGAAATGAAAACTTTAAACTTTCCTAATATTTAAAAGTTATTATGTTTGCTTAATAGAAAATATGTTAAAAAATTAAAGTTTAAATAAAAATAAAGTTATATTTTCTGATGTTAAAATCATTTACAAAAAAAAGTAAAAACGACTTCTTCAAGATAGATGTTCTCTTATTACCAATGCTGTATTTATCCAGCAGTGATGTAAACTAATACATAAACAATTTGGTTTTCGATTTAAAACGATTTTCTTCTAATTCTATACAATTGAAAATATATTTGAATTTTATCAAATACTCTTCTTTAACTAAAGTTGCTATGGTAACCATGCTAAACTACGTTATTGTGGACGTTAATTTTGCATATTCTTTAGTTTATTTGAAGTTAGCAAAAGCTGTTGACAAAATAACATTGATTTTCAAAAAAATATAATTTTGAAAACTTCTTTAAGTAAGTTTATTGATACTGGCTTAAAAGCTTATTTAAATTGTTTTTAATTGTTGATGAAAAGTTGGTGTTTGTTTTTTAAAAAAATAAATAAAATAAAGATTTTATTCAAAACAAATCGATTAAGTAAGTATCTAAATTTTGTTAATGTTAAAATAAGTGAAATTTAAATTTTCTGTACTTATACTAGCTTTCGAAAATAACTCTTCTGTTTAATTATGGACCGCTGGTTGAAGACAGGAAATTTATGTACTAAAAGAAGTTTGGAGGTAGAAGAAGATGCAGAAAAGAATGAACTAGAAGAAGCTGTTAAAATAAATAAAAACACTGTTGGTACATCAAATGCAAGTACTATCTCAAAAAGAGCTGATATATTGATCAATAGTTCACCAGAGAAAATGAATGACCAGGATTCCAAATTTGAAGTTTGGAATGATTCCCAATATATTCAATTTAAGGAAAAGTATCCATGGCTTTCAATTTCCAAAGGTAGACTCGGATGTAACATTTGCGCAAGTGTTAAAACTTTAGGGGCTGCAAAAAGTGAAAGAATTCATATTTCACCAGAATGGAGTAACTACCTAATAGAAGCAGCAGGAAAAGATCGGGCAAGCAAATTATCAAACATTCGAATGAAAATTAAAAAGCATTGTGAGTCTGAAGCTCATAAAATAGCTGAGAATATTAAGAAAGACAGAAAAAAAAAATAAATTAGAAGAATATGCAAACAATATGAACATTGAAGTAGAAAATGAAAATATTAAGCTTTTTAGAACTGCTTATAATATCGCTAAAACAAATAGACCATATTCTGATTATGAAAATCATATCACGTTACAAACATTAAATGGCATTAAATTAGGATCGACTCTTCACTCCAGATATTCTGCTACACAAATAATAAACCATATAGCCTGCGAAATGCGGAAAATGCTTGTTGCGAAGATTTTGTCAACAAATTCAAAAATTACTATACTAATTGATGAATCAACAACCTTAAGTAATAAATCAACTTTGGTCATTTTCTTGAAAGCATATTTAGGAGGAGAAAGTATTGATTATATTTTCTTTGATTTGTGTGAATTACAATGCCAAGACTCAGAAAATATTGAAAAAGAGCTTTTGAATACTTTGTATAAACATGGGTTGAACGAAGAATATTTAAAAGAAAATTGGATAGCAATTGCGACTGATGGGGCAAGTGTCATGGTAGGAAGACATTCGGGAGTCGTAACTCGACTTAAGCAAAAGTTTCCAAAACCTTTTGCATGGCACTGCCTCAACCATAGATTAGAGCTTTCTGTTGGCGATACTATCAAAGAAGTCCGCGGAATCAACCATTTTAAAGCTTTTATGGACAAACTGTATTCATTATATAGCCAATCTCCCAAAAATTGTCGTGCTCTGGAGGAAGCTTGCCATGAATTAGGAACAAGATTTGCTAAAGTGGGTTGAATTTTAGGAGTACGATGGATTTCAAGTAGTTTTAGAACAATAAAAACCGTCTGGGAGTCATACGAGTCATTGCACCATCATTTCAAATCATCAACATATCTCGATTCCACATATCAAGGGTTATTAAGAAGATTGGAGAGTCCAGAATTTATATTAGATTTAGGTTTAATGTACGACACGCTTCAGGAAATGTCAATGTTGTCTTTAGAGCTGCAGTCTAGAACAACTACTTTACAAAAGGCGGAACATATAATAAAGAGAACAATTAGAGTCATAGAAAGCTTCAAAACATCACCAGGAGAAAAAAGCTTGCTAGCTCTTGAAGCGGCAGAAAACTTAGTTTTTAGGAGCGTAACATTAGTTCCCAATGCCAAAATTATTCCGATTGATAGAAAAAAATTTCTTCTAAGTATAATAGAAAAGTTAAAATTAAGGTTGTGTACAGAATCAAATGAAGATAATGAGCAATTAATTAAGGATATTTCAGCTCTAGAACCAAACAATTTTGACGCAGAAAATGTTCGATATGGAGAGGTCGAAATGAAATGCATTAACGGCTTGAGAGATTTTGTTGATGATAAAAACAATGTTCCCGAAACACTTCAACCATTTTTCAGGGCAATTTCAACATTGCCCTGTTCAACAGCTGAATGTGAGCGAGGTTTCAGCCTGATGAATGATATAATAACAAACTTGCGGACTTCTTTGCTAATATCAAATGTTTCGAACTTAATGTTCATAAATTCAAATGGACCACCAATCGAAATGTTTCAGCCGAAAAAATACGTTCAATCATGGCTTTTACATCATAGATCATCTACTGACACTAGATCAAGAGTTTGTGCCAGAAAAAATACAGATGCATCTCGGCAGTCATTATGGGACATTTTTATGTAAAAGTTGTATGTAATATTTTACGCCTTTTTTTCAAATAAAAATATAATTAAAAATAACCTTGTTTATTTTTACCAAAAATTTATATTCTCAAGCGTATACCCTATGCTAATTTTACGACTACAGCACTGTTTATAACTCCAATTGTGTCATTGTAATACATATATAACTTTAAAATAATAAAAACAAACTAAAATAATTATTTAAATATTAAAATATTAATATTTTGAACTTTTCTTAAAAAAAAAAAAAAAAAAAAAGGTTCACATGATTTCTGAATCATTTTATATTTATAAAAAGAAAATTTTACAGGTCGCTCTAAGAAGTCAATTTACTATTTGTTGATTATTTTCAGATTTTTTTGTAAATTTTAATGGAATAACGACTACACACCTTGACAAAGCTTGTAATAGAGTCTACCTACAGAGAGAAAAATAGTTTATGTAATTTCCTGGTTATAAATTAATAAACTGTAAATCACAAAAGAAGGAATCGCCAGACATCATCTTAAAGAAGGAGTCAAAGTTTACGGCGACGTGCTTCTTTGATTCCGAAAACTTTGATTCCTTCTTCAAACTGAAAATTGTAAAAATTAAAGTCTAAGAAACCGTCAATTTTTGTTTTCAAGACTTGACCGTATTATCATCTAAGCCACTCATAATAGTGATGTAATGCATGTTTTTAAAAGTTATTAGATGTAATACCACATTAGTCTCTTTCATTATAGTTTTTAACTTTGAAACAAAACCATTATCAGTTTATCAACCGTTTTCTCTAATTCAAATTATATTTACATACATCAGCTACAATATTAATTCACTGATTTATCAAAAAACCCTCTAAGACCACTTTGCTGGATCGATGCTGTATCACGTTGGTGAGGGTCAACAGCCCGAAACGCGTTCCTGGTTGACTTAAGAAAATGTATTTGGTCGTTTTATGTGTTGTATTTAAAAAAAAAAATCAGCGCATATTTCATATTTTATTAAAAATTCTCATTGACGACCGAATTCAAATATCATGAAAGCTTCTCTGATGATGAGTACAACCAAATCGCGCCCTTATCAGTGCAATATCAAACTGCTTTCTATACATGCATGACGAGAAGGGGGAAAGGCAATTTATATAGAAGAGAAGAAAAACGCTCTATATGCGGGCTATCCAGCCAATCTATGTAGACATAGACCGTCTATAGAGAGGCGTCGAGCAGGTACCTCCTGGGTGGCGTGGAAATCCTTTGCGAAAATTTTCATGGCCTGGTCTGGTGATGCATGGACTTTGGATGTGATAAAATGATGACATTAAATGCCTTTTTTTATTATTCTATATAGAGGCGGGCTCAAGAAAGCCCGCGCAGCATGTCCCTATAGACAAGAGCATCAACCGTGAGGGGATAGCCGCCTCTCAGCAATTTCCTTATCTTCCTCAAGGTCAAGGGCGGTGGCGGCAAATTTCCCTCTAATGTCCTGAGAGCGAATTCTCCATATCAATAAACTACCGAGATAATGCCCCGGAGAACCGTTCTATCAACTTAGCCCGAGATCTAAACGCCGATTGGCCAGAGGGGGCAGGGTTGCGAAATCCAAAGGAATAATTTAAAGTCAATCAACCATCAAGGTCTATCTTGTACTGGAATTTCTGGGTATCCGCGAATTCCTTCGATGTTTGCGATAAACACTCACAAAGTGCATCGGGTCATCCTGATTATGGTAACTTATCCATGAATTTAGATATTTTGAAATTGTCATTGATAAACCTTAAATAGGCCTTTTATTGTTATTATTTATTTAAAGATTACCCATAAAATCTTATATCATGATAGTTTTTGAATAATCTCGATTTGATTAGGGTTTTTTTTTTCTCAACATATTTCATGTTATTTTTACCATAGAGTATCCCTTTAATGGAATAAAAATTAAGCAATTTTTAAAACGCACAAGGTAAATATCTATTTCGAAACATAAATCATCTTCAATATCTTCCATATATATATAATATACATTTTCGCTTTTATATAAAAATTAAAATTATATATGGAGGCCAATTATAAAACTATCACAAACTAATTTTATATATACGCCTCGATTTTATCTATTCCTTTATTTATTTTTCAATGTTTACGCTTGTCATTTTAATCTATGAAAAAATGTTTTACTGACAGCTCAATAAAAATCCTTTCAGAAATGAAGTGTAACTATAGATATACGCTAGTTAAAAATTTTAATGGAATTTTCCAAACAATTTCTTTTTATCAGTTGGCAAACATCTTGTCAAATTACCAACTATCATCCGATTTCAATCAATTTTTTCTTTAAGAAATAATTAGCAGAGACGAGAAATTCTCATTTTTTAGGGTTAAAAGTATAATTAGAGAATATTCGGAGATAATAAGTCTGGGGAATGGACCTATTCAATTTATACTTTACAATCCGGCCACACTGTCAACGACGCATGCGCCAGAGAAAAAAAAAATTTTTTTAATTTGAAAAAAAGAAAAACTGAGAGGTCGATTAATCTGAGGCGTTGCAAACAAGTTGTGGTGATGGAGTTTCGAATAAAAGAAATATTTTAATTTTAGAGAAATTAACCCTTTAAAAACTTCAGGAAAATGAATTTTAAAATGGGGAGAATTAATGCGTCCACACACCCACTTATTTCTTACAAATGAGGTACGAAGCGTCGCTAAATAAATTTTACTTTGTCGTCTGATTTATTTCGAGCAGACGATTTGTGGGATGAATTAGGCGCCAAAAATGAATGTTCATTAATTTTTTAGAACGTAAAACATTTAATTAATTATTTAGGTTACAAATTATTCATCATCCGAAATTCGCAATATTCTCTTTTAAAAAGACAATGAAAGAAAGAGAAAAACGTTATAATAATAAAAATGGCGGCAATTCAGATTTTTGGTCAAAAGTCCAAATTTAATGAAACAGATGGGTGATAGCAGATGATGGATTAAAAAGCATTTTCCCTTATTATTTTTGATTAAAATATTTCTCGAAGATGGTGGCTTCATTTTTAGGATAATCTTAAAATGTGTGTGCCATCTTGATACGAAAGGCTTCCTAAATACTTTTCCCGCCCTTTCTCCCCACTCATCTCTACATTTTATCGTCTGCCAGCTTTTTAAATTAATTTAGGGGACTCATCACAGAATTCCTTCATTTTAAAATGGCGAGATTAAATTCTTAACGTGAGGAGAGAAGTAAAAAATGGATAGACGAGAATATAATTTTATAATAATTTGTTGCTTAAAAACGAAAAGGTGAAATATTTTTAATCAAATGATTTTTATCAATCATTTTTCGTTTGGGATAAACTTTTAATTTACAGATATATATCATCTCAAATTTTTTAAATGCACCATCCTAATTTTCCATATATTGTATATTATATTGTATATATTATCAAAATTAGTTTTTGTTGACGTTAGAATTTATATATTTAAGTATAATAAAATATTTTTAAAATTAATTCACAACTATAATTAATTATTCATAAAACACACAATAGAAAATTCGAGACAAAACAGTTAAAAACATTAATGATAATTTTTGTTTCGAGATTCAGAAAAATCAAACATGAAAATCATTTTTTTTTTTAAATCACAGACAAGAAAAAATATATATATTTGAAATATTTCCGAATTGATAAAATAGAGTTTTAATATACGATATTCTAAAAAATAAAACGATTTAGAAATATTTAAGGGGAAATAAAAAGGTGACGATATGGGAAGAAATGGCTCGAAGGAAAAGTTTGTCGTGTGCACGCTCTTTTCATTTCGTCCTCCATGAAGAATTCAAGAGGCGCGTGACTGATGGGTCTGTGATTTGTTGTATTTAGCACTGATTACGGGGCTGATATTAATACTTGATGGGACACACCAAAAAATGAGACAGCGTCACCTAAATATTTTACACTTCCAAAATGGTTCGTAGCCATCCATCATTCTTGCCTTTTTGGCGAGCATTTTATTGCACAAATAATCGTTTTTGACCAAAAAAATTCGCTTCTGTGAAAATAAAATCAAATATATTAAAGAAAAAGAAATATGGTGTGTGAATTCTAAATCAAATTATTTTTAATCAAAACGTTTATATCCAGTTTTTTTATATTTTATTTTATCTTTTCACATCCAATTTGTCCAATTTTTAGATGATTGATTTTTTAAAGGGGGCAATATTATAAGAAAACGAAAAAGTTGGTTTAAAATTACAGGGGAAAAAGGATAAATTTTGTATAATGAAATTTGAATATCATTATTAAAAATGTATTTATAGAAAAAAATATTGTGTTTCAAAATATTTCAACTTTTATTATATCTTTTTTAAAATTATGGTTTCAAAATGTTAACGTATTTTATAGCTTGGGTTTCAGGGGGTTATTACAAATATGAAATGTCTTCATTTTAAATAGTTTATATACTTTGTAAATGTTTCAGAAATGGTTAAGATAATTTAAGATGGTAGATAAGTCACATATTATTAATATTTCTTATTTTTTAAATTGAAAAAATATCTTTTAATAACTACAAAAGTTCTCTCACAATGAATTTCTATTCATTTTAAAATGCTAGCTCTAAAGCGATAATCGCTCTTCAACGGACATCGAATATTTCTTACAAGAAATACTTATAAATATCGTTTTGAAAATAGAGCAATCCATATTTAAATCATTAGATAATAAAAAGGCATATATTATATATTATAGGGCATATTTTATTAAATCCAATATATGCATTTTATTATCTAGCTTATAAATATGTAATAAATACAAATTTGTAGATATATCTCTTGTAAAGTTTCAATTGAGCTCGTTGAGAAGAGCAATTATCACTTGAAAGCTAGAATTTTAAAATGAAAAGAAAATTCATTGTGAAAGATTTTTTTGCAGTTTTCAAACGCTTTTCACAATTTTATTATCCTGAATCATGAAAATATCTTTATACTTACACAAGGTAATAATACCAAATTGTGCCTTATATCTTGATATTGACAATTTAAATATGATTTATTGACATCTTGTCAATTACATATAGGTTAACAGTATGTACAATTATCATTACAATGATGATGTGAAAAATTAACATATAAACGCTATGTACAATGATTATGTAAAAGTTGACACCGATGAAATATCGTCAACGGGTTTTCAGCGGCATCTAAATATTTAACTAGGTTGTTAAGAAATTTCAAGATATTGTAGCACAATATTCAGTGATTATATTTATTCTAAAATTCTCTCTGTATCAAATAGTATTATTTTAAACAAAATGTTGCGCGTTAAATTATTATTTTAAAAAATATATGTTAATGTGTATTCCACATACAAGTATCGCATCATTATTTTTTAAACGTCAATATATATTTTGTATTATCAAAGAATTTCACTAAGTGAAACGAAATATATTTTTTACTCAATCTTCAATTAAAATATTTCGTCAATGAATAATTTTATTTGTTAATTCTCTTCCATCATTATGTTTATTTATTTAAAGTATTATAGGAATGGCGAAAATTTCTCTGATTAAAACAAATAGTTTTAAAATACCAATAGCCTAAATCATCAATATATCCATTACACAATACCGATTAGATTTGGTGAAATAACAATTTGAAATAATCATATATTATCTAAAATGTATAAGTTTATGGGTATAAGGGGGTCTGATGAAATATTTCGATAAAAAATCTGATAGAGAGAAATTCACAGATAAAAAGTCAATGAAAATGGTCTATCTACTGTAGAAGTTAAAAGAGCAGACGAATGCGCTGCTGCTACAGGAAGACGGGGGCCTCCAACATGACCTTGGATGGGTACAAGGTTGCATCTGCTGCGTCGACCCATTTCTGAGACAGGCGTCTTCTGCCAGCATGTTCGTCTGACATTTAAAAAAATTCTTACTTTTCATTCCGCATCAATAAATATAGTAATTTTTTTTTTTCTAATTTAAATTTTTATTTCGCAGAAAAAAAATTAACAAAAAATTATTAAACATATAAATTTATTTGTGATTTTTTTTCTTTTTTTTTCGGCTTACATAACAGCAAAAAAAGCGAAATTGTGTAATACAGATTAAAATATTAATAAAATGGTCAAGATTGAGTTTTTTATTATTTTATTTTTATTTAGAGAAAAAGTATTTATTGGAGATAAGGACCGATAAAAAAATAGAGAAATATATTTTCATTTTTAAAAATTTTCGTTAAATATATAGAGTTCCAATTGTATATTTTTAATTATATAAGGTTGTCCCAAAATTTCGTGTATTTCTTAAAGCGTTGTTTTTCTTATTACTTGGTGAATAATATTATTACGGTGAATACATAATATAATACATAATACAATTACTTTATACATAATACAAAGACATTATACATAACGGCGAATAATATTGGTATTTCATTTTTTTGCAAGTGCTTACAAAATTTTGGGACAACCTTGTATACGTCTGGATACAGTTTCATTTAATCGATATTCAGTGTGCATTCAGTCAAAATATTAAGATCCTTTTAACAGCGTTCTATAAGTACCTGACTTCGATTCTTTAGAATAAATTGCCATTATTTATTGAAGGCTGCTATATTTTTATTTCTATAATATAGGAAGTAACTATGTTCTGATTCTAAAAGAAAATATGATCGCATCGTACATAAGACAAAAGATCTTAATTGAGACGCATTTATATTCCATATGTAAATACCCGTTTCATTCTTCTCTTTTTTTTTAAATCTTTTTTTTTTTTAATCCATATGTATGATTCCAATTGTCTTAATTAGGCTTTGTGTGTATATAACATCTACACTATTATTATTATTGAATGTAAATAGATTTCTCTTTACCTTTGTAGACTGCGGAGGTGAATATGTCTTAATAGAAGATTTGTGTTGCTAAGGCTAAATATTTCCATAACACACCAAAGTTTTATATAAATGACGCTTATTGTAAATCTCTATTTTCATGATAATAAATTGTGAAAAAGTTTTAAAATTACAAAATATTTTCTCACAATGAGTTTCTTTTATTACAAAACGCTAGCTTTCAAGTGATAATCGCTCTTCAACGGGCTTAATAATCTTGTAGGATATAGTCGATGTTTTATTAAGCCCGTTGAGAAGCGATT
This sequence comes from Cordylochernes scorpioides, assembly GCA_030710605.1. Lineage (NCBI taxonomy): Eukaryota > Metazoa > Arthropoda > Arachnida > Pseudoscorpiones > Chernetidae > Cordylochernes > Cordylochernes scorpioides. Next base: position 67,801,085 of record CP092868.1, read on the forward strand.
ATCGCTTGAAAGCTAGCGTTTTGTAATAAAAGAAACTCATTGTGAGAAAATATTTTGTAATTTTAAATCTCTATGTACGACTAAATATTTCTATTATAGAAATCATTTTAAAAAATTAGTACCCGTGTATCGAACAAGGGCATAAACATTCCTTTAGTTCCCTGAGAAGTAAATAAACTTCCAATGGATGATCTATTCAATGAGGATATCATCTTTATAAAGACAATAACTACACAAAACTCCCATTGGATTCTATGAGAGAGACCATCCATGTTCTCTCCCCTCAACAATACCATTTTCCTACAGTGCAGAACATTTATTGTTGGTGGAAGAGTGGTAGACATCGTCTATTTTCGGTAGCCACTACACAGGATTTGGACACGACAACAACAACAACTACACAGGATCGAATCCCGCATTCGGCACTTTTTTCTTTTCTGAAGAAAAGTTGCTCCAGTAAGTGCAAATAACCAAACGGAACTCTCTGGCACACTTGAAGTGAAAAAGTCGATATCCACATGTCTACATGAATTCACTTACAGTAAAAGCAGTTGCTAACTACTACCGCCATGAATATCATGGCCGACACGTTTACTAGAGATAATTTTTAAAATTTCGTAATTCACACAGTAAATGTGTATATACCATCATTACATTATTCTTATTCGTCTTATCCCAGTTTTATACGATCAATTGTACCTTGTACGAAGGGAAGGCCATTTGACCTGAAAGTTAGCCGCGGTCAAATTGTAAAGAAACAACTTTAAATGACGTATTGAATCATCGATTGTTTTTAATCGTCTTTCACTGATGTGTTTGTATATTTCCCTTTTACTCTCTCTCTCTTAAATTTGTGTGCTTATTTTAGCATTGCGTGTGTCGAGTGTTAATAGAATTGTTTACCATTTAAAATGTATCTGTATCCCCAGCTTAGATTTCCGCCAACCTCTATCCGATATTAAAGCTTCTTAATTTTTATTTGAAAACTAATAAAGACTTTTAAAATATATCATTTCGGCATAGATAGTTTCGGATTTCTCAGTAGAATATGTAACTGGAAACTAAATATCCGAGTGCTATAATATTCGGCACGTATTTATTTACATATGTATTTGTTTTGAAAATAGAGCAATCCATACTTAATTCATTAGATAAAAAAGGCATATATTTTATTAAATCCAATATATGCCTTTTTTAAATCTAATATGTATTTGTGTGTTAACATATATATATTCTTCTCATATATATATATACACAAGCACATTTGTTTGCGTTCTAATCCGTTTCAAGAAGAAATAATACAAAAATACCAAAATCGGGATTACAAAAGAATATTACATCTACTGTTTTACTTCTGAGAGTTTTTTGAAGGACACTTATAAATCAGTGTTCTCTGAAATAATACAACAGATTTCTGGAGATGAGTTTCTTTTCAGTTTTATTATTGTAATCTCTAATTTTCGGTCATTTCTACAGGGCCCTCCAGAAACCTGTTATATTATTTTGAATATATCCAGGAGATTTAAATCCTTGTTTTTAACTTATGGACTTTCTGGAAAATAGGAGGATGGCTCATTGCATGAAACTGGACTGTCTTTGTAAATATTGCAAGATCTCTTCAGAAAGGTTCATTGATTGTCTTTTATAATTCTATAATTGGAACTTAGATGAATATTTACCTCGCGGAAGAGTTTGATATGTAAAAGGAAAGGTTTGTATCACACGTTACACAGAATCTATGCGCCATCTATTGACCGCCTTTGTAAACTACGGGACTCGGTGACCACAAAACACCAGTTTTGTCAAATTCGTAACTCCAACTTGGAAGTTTCAAACTAATGGCCCTTTAGGGGAGTCGGTGGAAGGGTGGTCTAAACCGTTGGTTTTCGACCGCTACGACCCGGGATCGAATCCCGCTTTGGGCACTTTTTTTTCTAATTAAGAAAAAAATGCTCCAATGTGGCCCCCGATTCTTGCAAAGGCCCAACTCCACCAGGGGCTTTGGCACATTTGTAAGTGCAAAAGTCGAACTACTTTTTACATATGTAGACATGTGGTGCACTTACCGTAAAAGCAGCCTCCAACCTCTACCCACTATTATTATCATGGCCTGTACCACGTGTACTAGGGATAAAAAAAAAAAAAAAAAAAAATAATGGCCCACGTTCAGTTAAGAGTAGGATTTGATCTCATGATATCCACAAGAAATTCTGAAATCTGTTAGTGCGTATAGACGCTTAATAGTTTATGCATATCTTTCGTTTACTTTTATAGAGAGGTGTTCTTTCTTTTTATACTATTTTTTACTGAAAAAGCACGTTTTTTTTTTTTTTGCATTGAAAAGAGTTATCACAAAGCATATAGAAATTATTGCATGTACATAAAAGATATAAGAAAACTAGCCGAATGACCCGGGCAACGCCCGGGTTTTACCCGATTAAATGCTTTTATTCAAATACTATTCGTTACAATTATAAATTGGCGCCGTGGATGTCATTCTTGTGAAACGTCCCGCTCCAAACTTTGTGTCTGAGAAGATATATTTTTATAAAGAGATGATCTGGCTTTGTGTCTTCTGCTCGAATGAATGTTTTTCTGTTAGAATTTTGTTCCTGCATACTAAAAATGAACTGGCTTCACCCGTGGTCTCTGCTTTTTGGAAAATTTTCCGGATATAATTTTGTATCTGATAATCAAATATGATACAGCAATATTGTCATAATCATTTTCTGACTAAAAAAAAAAAAACTATTTTCGCCCAGAACCTGTCAATTTCAATTTTTCTTGGCTAAAAATGCGACAAATATCTCTTCCATATTTTTTTCTATGTCCTGTTAAAACACGTTTTACATGTACATTAGGTCAGCTGATATTACCTCCCATCTTCACCGCTAGAGGCGCTGCTTGCGAGCGAAAGAGCAAATTTGCAACTCAAATTTGCAAATAACTCGAAGAATATTCGGGATAGAGACCTGAAATATTCAATATAAGTTTTTCCAGATTCTACTATACATACTGCTAAAATTTCAGTCATATTAGTTACGTATTTTACGTATATTACGTAAAAGCATTCCATTCACAAAAGCAAACGATGACAGAATTGATGACTCTGATACTTGTATATTTTAAAAATATATATGAGGTTTAAAAATTGTAAAAAAAAAATGCATCGGCCGGGAATCGAACCCAGGCCGCCCGCGTGGCAGGCGAGCATTCTACCACTGAACCACCGATGGTTATAAGAAATGGCCATATTTGGGTATTTATTCCATTCACAAAAGCAAACGGTGACAGAATTGATTGATTGTTGATTATGACTCTGATACTTGTATATTTTAATTTTTTAAATATTGCTGAACATTTTTAGAAAAAGAGAAAATCTAGCTCTTCGAAGAACTAATAAATATCAAACCAATAACTCTATATACTAAATACAATAGATGTAAATAAGAAATGAAGAAAATGTGGAAATTTCTTCCCAAAAGATATTCCTACATCAGCACACCACCTCCCCTTTAATAAATTTCAGGCAGCAGTCGATTCTGCTTTCCTTTTATTTATCTTTCCAAAGTGCTTGTTGTGTCGACAAACAGCAACTTGTTTATTTTTTCGGATCGATCGTTTGGCCTGAAATTGTAGGATGCCAGGGTGACCAGATAGCTTTAGCCGCCATTTTCACTGATGCCCCCTTTTTCCTACACCTCTACCAAAATAATTTTCTGTAATTTTTTTTAGTTTAAAAATTTTATTGAAATATGTTAATATAAAAAAAAATGTTTGTGTTTATTTAGCATTAAAATTAGTTTAGTTATAATTTGATGGGAAAGACCAATAAATTATTATTTTTTCCTTAGAAAAAATTCAAAGATTTTTGCAAAAGAGTAATCATTTTGTATTAAAATATCTTAAATTAAGTATGTTGGTGCTCCAAATTTATAAAAACTGAACAATAAAAAAGGGTTTAATACAATTTAAGAAATTCTAATCCTGACGGTCAAAAATAAATATATATTATTTTTAAGTCACAGATAGCAGCGATGTCAAATCTGACGATGAGAACAAAAAAGGCAATTTCTCCTTCAGTGAGTATAACAAATACTTCGTTATGAGAATAAAGTTTTTGACCAAGGCCAGGAGATGACGTCGGCAAAGGTTGACAAAGGTTTACGCACCGCTGTGTGTTTATCACAATATTTGACTCTACACTCAGCATTTATTGTCAAGTTTACCGCCAACTTGAAGGAAACCATAAAAGGAATGTCTTGGTTTGCCTCTTAGTAAAAAAATAGAAGTTAATATGTAAACAAGCTTTTGTATGCATAATGACTTTTTAATGGGCTGTGGATGTTTATTTTTCAAGTATATGATAATCATGGTGGGTTGAGGGTTATGACTGCTTGTACTGTAAGTACACCATATGTCTACACATGTAGTACCAGGCCCTGGTGGGTTGTGGCTGCTTGTACTGTAAGTACACCACATGTCTACACATGTAGTACCAGGCCCTGGTGGGTTGTGACTGCTTGTACTGTAAGTACACCACATGTCTACACATGTTGTATCAGATAATGGGAGGTATAGATAGGGCTATGACTGCTTATATTGTAAGTACACCACGTGTCTACACATGTAGTACCAGGCCATGGTGGGTAGTGACAGTTTGTACTGTAAGTACACCACATGTCTACACATGTAGTATCAGATAATGGTAGGTATCATATGGCTGTGACAGCTTATATTGTACACGCTTGTTCGGCTGTACATATACTAAAATTGGAACGATACAGAGAAGATTAGCATGGCCCCTGCGCAAGGATGACACGCACATGTCTACACATGTAGTATCAGATAATGGTAGGTATAGATAGGGCTGTGACTGCTTATACTTTAAGTTGTTTTCCCGAAGGATAATAAATGACTCGCTATTTATTAAGTGAAATGAGTGGACCACCGTGTGTGAGGGTAAAACGCCTTTTTTATTTGCGAATAAAGTGAAAAGTTTACGAGCCCAGTGTTCTTCAACTGGCTAGAGAGCTAAAAAAAAAAACGGATAGCGTCATGTCACTAGACGTTGTACCAAGCCAGAGTGAGTAGAGGGTTATTACTGCTCATGTCTTACCATGCTATGATAGCCACGGTAGGTAGAATATATTGTACGTGAGTGCACTTACTACTGTCTAAGGATAGGGCACAAGCCTCCCAACTTGCCCATGTTACTAATCCTGTCATATCGCCCAAGTCTCATGTTGTTTCATCTCTTCACTCAATCTTATGGTTCTAAGAATCTTCTTTCCTGTGGCCAGACTACTTCACATGGGACTAGATGGAGATTTTTTAGAAGTGTCATTATTAAAACATTCCTTGAATGCCTTTATACATTGTCAGCAACTTTGCCATCCCTTAGCCTGTCTATCGTTCTATAAAGTCATCGATAGTAGCTCGCCACTTTCCATACCAATCTTAAATTCATCTTTAATTCTTCTAACACATTTACTGTATGGTCAGGATAGTGCTTGAACATTGGTCTTTTATTGTTCTGCTGAGATTGGTTGCTATTGGTATAGGAGATCTATAGTCTATAGAGTGGGTCAAGAATTCTTGGGAGTTTTATCTATCTCGAGATAGATTTTTAAATATGTATCTGTTTAAAAAAAACTCTTTGGGCGAAATTGGAATATATCCTTTAACTCTTTAAAATGAGTTGTGAAAAGCGAACCGTCCATCTATAATGATTTGCAACATCCCTAAATCTCAAAGCTAATGTATAATGGTAGGTTTTAATAACTATAAAAAAGATAACGACCAAAAAAAAACTATAATAAGAAATATATTTTAGAAAAATAGGTCTATTTGAATGTGTCAAGTTTCCATATTGATTATGATAAAACGATTATATTTTTTTGGGGCTGCTTTAATTGCCCAAACCACCCCAACCAAATTTGATCTGCTAAAAAAATATATATGATAGACACAATTTGTCTTTATAAATAAAGGAATTAATGAAAACTTAAAAATAAAAGTTCTTTTATTTAATAACTTAAATCTGTGCAATTGTGCTGGTATAGTCACACAACCTATATTTTGGAAAAAAAAAAAAAACGTTTGTTTTGATTTAGAAATAGCTCTGCATCCAGAAAAGGGGAATAATTAGAAAATATATTAACCTCGTATAGATAACAATTTGGTGATGAGATTTGTGCAAATCCTTATTACCATTGACCTTGTCCTACATAAACTTTTTGTTTGCACAAATGCATTAGGATAAAATTGAAGACAAAGAATGTAAGCTTAAAGATTTTCCAAATTTCATCATATATTATATCTTCATTATTATTATATTATTTTATTATTATATGTGAAAAAAATATTTTTTCTTTACTTTTGGACTCTTGCTAGATGAATACATGCATGAGGCCATATGTAATATTTTTTTTACAACAACAACAAAAAGCTTTAGAGACCCTTTAGTATTATACAAATTCTCCAAGCAGAAATGTAGGATACACGCAGGAAAGAGGTAATAGTACTTTGATAGTAATATGATATACAGTGTACTCCGCTTATAACAAAGTCGGTTATAGCGAAATTCCGCATATAGCGAATGAAATTGTCTGCACGAAAGAAAAGAAGGGCTTAACCCATTAAAAGAACTCTGGATATTGCGAAGTCGGATATAAAGAATTTTCGCTTATAACGAAGTGATTTGCATGTATAAATTTTTATTTTATCCGTTTATAACGAAGTTTTCTCATTTACCATTATAATTGACTAATATATTATGCATAATATATATCAAATTACAACGTGTGAATGACACAAATTTAATGATACACAACAAATAAGTTAATAATATACAATTCTCTTATACAAGTCTCTTCATAGGCAAACAATATACAAGTCTCTTCATAGGCATCTGTCAGACTTGGACAACATCGAAAAGAGTGTTCAGCACTTGTTACTGACTTCTAAATGTCAAAAGAAAATCACAAACTACTTCTCCAAAAACACCTGATGAGGTTGTTATTGATCTTTGTGTTGCTCTTTTGAGTTGAATAGTAAATAAAATTATTGGTACAAAACATTTTTTTTTTCCAACTGCGGATATAACAAACTTCGGATATAACAAAGTGATTGTCATGGATAATGCGACTTCGTTATAAGCGGAGTACACTGTATATATACTGGAAAATTATATATAGACATTCAAGCTAATAGATTAGTCTGGGTAAATTGGAGGAAAAGAAATTTATTATATATGGATTTACTGCGGAAACATCTTTATATATAAAAATGAATGTTTGTATGTTTGTTTGTATGTCCGGTATACAAATTCGCAGTAGATCCCTAATTCAAACCAAAATTTACATACATAGGTTAAAAAATACGGGGAAGACGATAGGCTATTTTAAAAAATATATAAATCAATTATTAAAACTATATATTTTTAGTCAGAAAATGATGATGACGATATTGCTGTATCATGTTTGATTATCAGATACAAAATTATATCGGGGAAAATTCCAAAAAGCAGAGACCACGGGTGAAACCAGTTCATTATTTTGTACGCAGGAAAAAAATTCTAACAGAAAAACATTCATTCGAGCAGAAAACAAAAGCCAGATCATCTTTCTATAAAAATATCGCTTCTCAGACACAAAGTTTGGAGCGGGACGTTTCACAAGAGTGACATCCACGGCGCCAATTTATAATTGTAACGAATAGTATTTGAATAAAAACATTTAATCGGGTAAAACCCGGGCGTTGCCCGGGTCATTCGGCTAGTATGTAATAAAATAAAGGTTTTGTGTTTGTGATTAAAGGACCATTTATTTTTTAATTTTTACAACCTTCTCCACATAAGGTTACAAAAAGTTATATATTTATAAAACAATTGGCTTTCATTTAAAACTTTTTTTTTAATTAGGAAGTAACATTTGTGAATAAACATTTCTAGGAAGTGAAAACTCTATATAACCATATTAAATAGAATTTAGCGCTATATAGATTGAAGCAAAAATCTAACGACATAAAAACTAATATATTTTAGAGATTTTGTCAAAATTTTTTATCATAGTTTTCACTTAGGTGTGTATTTTTTAAATAAAAAATATATTTTCCCTCTTAAAGTACTTTGCTTAGTCCTATTTCCCTAAATCCCAGTTTGCCATTCCCCATTTTATTCCCCACAATTCCTTATAACTCAAAACTAATCCCTGTCTTATTTCCCACTATTCACACAAAATATATGATACTAATCCCTATTTTATTCCCGAATATCCCAGTTAAACTAATCCCTATTTTATTCCCTACATTTCCCTAAACGTATCCCTCTACTCTATTTCTTAATAGCTTACTAAACCCCAAATATATTTTATTAACAATGATTTATTTTATAATATTCACTGAAGTTGCTATCATTCAACTCACAAATTCCACATGATATAAAATAACAATTAATCTATTTCTCCAAGCTCTATCTGAAAGAGCTGGTGCGATGGGGTAACACCTTCTTTGTCCCTATAATGATTAAAAAAAAGTCATCGTATTGGGGGGCAGGGAATGATGTTTAGCGTACCTTGACTTGTTCAGAAACATGCTATTTTTTCTGTAGCCTTCCTATCGTAGTAGTTGTACCTCCGAATACAAGTATACACAAGTACTAAGCTTTTTTATAATTCTTTCTTTCAGAGTAGTTGTACCTCCGAATACAAGTATATACACAAGTGTACTAAGCTTTTTTATAATTCTTCCTTTCAGAGTTGTTGTACCGCCGAATACAAGTATACACGAGTACTAAGCTTTTTTTGAAATAATTCTTCCTATCATAGTAGTTGAACCGCCCAATACAAGTATCGCAGAGACCATGCTCAGCGTCATAATTCATCCTATTGTAGTATGGAACGCTTCACGACTCCGCGTGTCACCCTTGCGCAGGGGCCACGCTAATCTTCCCTGTATCGCTCCAACTCCAGTATAGGCACTGCCGAACAAGCGAGTTACTACAGTTGTAGTAGTTGTACCGCCGAATTTAAGTATCGCTGAGACCATACTAAGCTTTTTTTATATATAATTCTTCTCTCTCTCTCTCCTCTTTCATTGTAGTTGTACCGCCGAATATCGCAGGGACCATACTAAGCTTTTTATAATTCTTCCTATTGCGGTAGTTGTACCGCCGTATATCGGTGTAAAAAAGGAAGCAAACAACCCAGCTGTAGGTAGGGGAACAGTTTTAGTATGGAAGTAGGCCGTGGAACAAACACCGACGCCGTGTCGACCTCACAAGATGTTTTTCTCTTGATACAGAAAGTGTTCGCCTCCGGAAAATTTATAATCAAAAGACCATTTCTTTCTCACATTTAGATCTGTTGTTATAGTAACTAAATTTATTCATTTGGGTCAAACAAATCTCAGGTTCAAATTCGTATGAAAATAACTTCTTATCATAATTTTGCATCCATGGCCTAACTAAAACTTTTGCAAATACTCATCCCCACTATTGAGTGCAAGTAACCAAAGAAAGGATTTGATGACTTGTAAGCGAAAAAGTCAAAAAGATGTCTACACATTTGGTATACTTATAGCCTAAACAGTCGCAAACCTAACATATGACCTGATTTTATATGTGGATTTGTGGGAAAAGCAACAACACTCCATGCCACATAACATGATATAAAGCAAAGATTCCTTAACCTCTACATGACTCGACAAAAACGGATGACGTTCAAGAAGTCTAGGAGTCCATGAGGGAAATCCATTGGACCATTCAATCAAGATGAGAGAGGAAGGAATAAAGAAAGTGGACCGGCCCCACTGGAATTAGAGGAGGGTGGGGGGAGATAATTGTATGGACGCCATATTGGATAATTGTTAACCTCCGTCACTAATTAAATTACACTATCACCACGTGGTAGTTAACTTGAGTGACGTCACGGGGAGACATCTCAATCCCTGGTTTAGAACCTGTGAGACATATTGTGTGTTCACACTGCTTGATTTAGAAGTTTTAATGAGCCTATTTAGAGAAATTTATTTGCTGAAGTTCTCGATAAGTTTAGATGATTCTATTTAAATGGTTACTTTATAAAAACTTTGAAAATTTTTACAACACCGAAAGGCTTCTTCAGAGGTTTGTTTAGAAGTCTTTAACGCTTCGGAAAGATTTAAAAGCTTCTATTTCTTTCTTTAGAAGCCTTAAAGGTTTAAAAAGATTTTAAAAGGCTTCTCTTTCTTTCTTCAGAAACCTTATAAACGTTTTAAAATGGCTTCTCTTTATTTATTTAGAAGCCTTAAATGTTTTAGAGATTTAAAGGCTTCTTTACAGGTTTATATATAGAAGGTATATATAGAAGTTCTAAACGTTTTGGATGCAATTAAACGCATCTGTAATGGCGTTTAACTATATTTTAGATGTTTCTAGTTTGTTTAAAGAAGAAATCGAAGTTTTAGAGGTTATTAGAAGAGATAAGTTATAGAATTTTGTAAAAATCATAAGTTTATACATAAAGCTTAGAGAGAGAAGAGGTTTTTTTTTGTGTGTGTGGAAGTTTCTTTAAAAGAGATTTAGAGATCAATTAGTAAAAATAAAAGCATCTTCACTTGGCATAGTTAGCCGCCTATGAGAGGATAAGTGTGAAAATGATACCTCGATATCTGGTAGTGAAATTATAGGGGATAAGTTAGTATAAAGAAATCCTTAGCCGTGTGTGGTACAGTTTACAAATATCTCGTTATTTTAGAATTGTCGAAGGTTTTAATGGGCCCAAAGGATATGTGAAAATAAAATGCATCGTTATCAAATGATAAAGTTATTGGGGAAACTACGTACACGCTATTGAAATTTCAATAGAAATTTGTTTTTGTTAGAGAAGAAAGCAAATCATGTTAGCAGACAATAGAAAAAGAGAGAGTTGAAAGATGAGGAAGAAATTATTTATTCAAATTTAAATCAAAACGAAGCACGCAAATACGCAATGAAAATTAAGATTTTGAGCATCAACTACCCGCGGTATGTAAATAAGGTTTGAGGAAAATGGAGACATTTTTATAATTGGGCAGCGGAAGAATTTACGTAATGACGTGGAAGATGTTTGGATTTGATAACAATAGAGAATACTCAAAATTCCCTAATGTGTTAGCAAGCGAATTGTTGAAAATATTCTGTGAATATATACGCTGAAATTTTTCATATCGACAATACGTTGCATATTCCTTGCTTAATTCCTAATGGGATCGTCAAAAAAAAAAAGTTTTAAAAAGAGTTCGTCATATCTCTATAGAATGATCTCAAAGGAAAGAATGTCTTCCTTAGAGAGAGATGTACGACTAAATCAGATTCAAATTCGAGAAGTGAGGGCAATGCCTTTCAGTGGGTGTAAGTAATCAAATGAATCTCTGGCATCTTAAGTACAGTTTTTTTACATGTCTAGCCATCATATATTATTTTCTCTTTCTAATATTTCCGTTTATTGTCGTGTTTATCTACCTATTGGTTGCCTCAAATCTCAGACACCATAAAAGATAAGCTTTTATTTCGACAAATTCAACAACAATTCAACACACACCATATATCTTTTTATATTTACATAATTTCTATTTTCTCTTATGCAATATAAACATATTTACCGCATTTTTCTTCTTTAAAAAAAAAAAAAAAAGAGGGAGAGAACAAATAGGCATGTAGAATCACTACGCCGTTAAAATATTTATTAGAAATAAAACTCATTAAGGCATCTCCTTTCTTGTTTTTTTTTTAAATACATGACGCCCTAAAGACTGAATTAACTTAGGTCTGTGGTTGAGATCCTTGTTTGTTAAATATTTCCACATATATTTGAAGAAAATGAAGGTTCGGGTATTTTTTATATTCTTAAACTGTTTATTTTTCTATTCTTTTTATATTATTTTATATTTATTAAACACAGAGAAGTATGCTTTATATTTGTTTATGAACATCTCTCATTTGGAATTTTTCTAAATACTCTTTCCTACTATATTAATATAAATATTTTTTTTCCTCTTATATATATATATGTGATATCTTGGGACCTCTGGGACCAGTGTTACCTGATGCTAGACGAACCTCGATGTCAACTCTACCGTGCAGTCGTGGTGGAAGGCGACACAGCTGGGCCAAAGGTGAAATAAAAAACAGAGATTCCACTAAAAGCGTCTGACGTCAAGAAGGAATGGGATGAGGAGAGAGGGAGATCTTTAGAGCAAGTGTTACCTTGTTGAGAGCCAAGCGTATACTAACTATTCTAGGTTCTCGATTTAACACCAAGACCTGTCTTCTTTCCCATTGGTCGAAAGGTGTCACATGGCCTTTTTCTATTGGTTGACCTATTTAGGTGATGTCTTCTGATTGGTCTTTGCTACTGCCTTTGACGGGAGATACGTCCGGTCTTGTTCCGGAAATACGGGGCGTTACTCGACTTTTATGGTTTCCGCGGTCACAAGATACGTCCGGTCTTGCCCAGGAAATATTGTCTTGTAAATTATTTATAGTTGGGCTAGTTTTAAGCCTCTTTTGCTAGGCCTTGCTTCGACTTCTGTCCTAAGCCTGATTAGTTTTAACCTTAATTTTCTCCTGTTAGTCTCCATTCCTTCTATCTGTACAGTTGCGATACTTTATTAGATTCTTACGCGGTACAGATTGATGTTAGTTGAGGCTTTCTATGTGCAGTACATAAGAAGTTATATACAGTCAAGGGGTGGAACATGTGGTAGTAGATATCTAGACTATTTACAACAATTCCATGGTCTTAAATCATCACATATATATATATCTAGTAATCAGAAAAAATATTTAGTGAACTTTTTTTTTATATTAGATATCAAAATGAAGTAATATTATGATGAGCTAATCAACGATTATTCGCAGTTTGACAAAATAAATTTCCTTGTGTAATATATAGACTCTAGGACCTCTCTCTCTACATCTCTTTACATATATACTACTACCATTGACTTGTGTATGAGGTCAATAAAATATTTTTAAATCTCAAATCTCTCTACATCACCTATTACAATCAGACAACCCCGGCCGTAATGGTAGACCACGTTGTTGTAGGAAATGACTTGGCGTAGGGATTTATTTTTGAGGTCTCGATAAAACAGCAATGTTTCTGAAGAGAATACTTTTCAGCGCAATGTTAAGCCCAAGGATAAATAATAAAAAAAGTTACAAAAGCACAACGGGAAAAAAGTACAGTTGAAGAGAGTGGGTATGAAGCAGATGAAAAAAAGATATATAAAAACTGGCAATCCAAACTAATTGCAGAGGCGATTCAAACCAAGAGATTATGCAAATCATGAGGAAAGAAGGGGGATGTCGATCTTTGTTCGTAAAGGAAATGTTACAGTGCTTCAGGCGTTTTGTGGGGTTCTGGCAGGGCTAGCGCAGGTTGATGTGACTGACTCAAGGCCATTTGAATATCTGAGGGTGGGATAGAGGGACGGTGTGTACGCAGATGGCTTTATTTACCCCGGGCATAAAGCCCGGCTGTTTACCGCCCTGCCTGCCAGGGGAGGTTACGTAAAGGGGGCTGGCTGAGTCAGCGGCGATGGGAACCAAGGGATCAATTCAACAAACTTCCCCGGCCGCCATTGGAGATGTGGGTCTTCACGTGACTCCCAAAACTTTCTCCACGTCCCGCCTTCTGACGTCAGAGACCACCAAACTCGAACTGGCCAATCCTAGTTGCCTCCCCCTTTCTCTCTGACGTCATTTGTCATTGATCACGTGTCTTTCTGGAGACCGAGTCATTAGTAGATATCCACCCTCCCCTTTCTTCTTCTTCTTCTGAGGAGGTGATGGTGGTGGCGCTTCTCTCCTCTTTCTAAAACGGACTTAGGGAATGGATTTGGTCAAAGATCAGTCCCTCATATCGTATCTTTGATTACTGGCCGCCTTTATCGGTATACTGCGATCTGACGGTTTCTGAAACTTGCTTTCAAATTGAATGCTTTTTTTTTTTTTTGAGGCTAGGTATTTGGTTTATTGTGATTTCTATCAAGTTTGTGCAGCTACTTCCCTATATACTCTATTTTTATGCTCCTTTTCAAAATAAGTCGGTATATTCTTATTTAATTCTTGGAACTTCTTTCATATCAGGAAGTCTCAATAGCCTCTGCTTCCGTATTTTGTAAAGCTAAAACTTTAGATGAATAGCTTTCTCTATACCTTGATGTTGTATTATAGGTGGGATCGACAAAGTTCTCTTTAGTCGGGATAAAAGTTTGTGAAGTCATTTCACAGGACTTTAAACGCGTATTAGAAAATGTATATTAACTTTTTTCGAATAGTAATCATTCACTTAGAGTCCGCTCAATACGTCTAATATGTATCACCGCAAGAAAAAAAAATACTATGGGTACAAAGAAAAACCATGTAACACTGAATCCACGTAAGAATTGGTAGGTTAGAACGAGTCGATAACTTAGGTTTTGGAAATCAAGGTATAACTGTACACTACACTTCTTTCCAAACATGATGCAGTGTTCTTATAGGCGTCTACTGTGACTCTTCTTTAATATTTCTTGTAGTGGCGTAAATTAAGGAAATTATCCAAAAGCCTTTTTTTTTTTTCGTTTTTAAAGAAAGAATTCGACGCAATCGCGAGAGAAAGAGACTATGTCTTCAATTATATCAAAATTTCATAGATTCTCTGAAGCAAGCGTAAATCCAATATCCCAAACCTGAGAGGAAGAATAATTGCCGTCACATTTTCCTCAATGGTAAATTTCCAAAGATCGTCGAATACATCTTACCCAAAAATCTACTGCAATAGAAGCCACCCGCAACGGAAGTCACCCAAAACGGCTTTATATACTTATATAAATGCAAATCAAACTGTTTGCACATGTGATATAATTGCAATTCCACGATAATCTTTTCCTATCATGAAACTCATGGAGCTGTACTTATATATACACTTCTTTAGTAAATCTCTTACGCACACACACAGATCTAAAAAGTACAAATACAAATTAAAAGATGCGATACTTTTTTAATAAAGAAATCGGTTGTTATCTTTTGATTTGCACACGTACTTCTTTGAATAAGTATAAAACATGCTCAATGATTATAATTGATTCTTCAAATTTATATAACTAATTAAACAAAGAGCTCCAAATAAACATCCTACCTAAAGACTGCGAAAATGGGAAAAAATAAATAATATTAGGTTTAGGGATAGGTTTCATGGTTATAAAAGCATCATATCTCCTGATAACTAACTGATTGTTTCAAAGTAAAAGGTTGAGTTTTCAGTTTAATTATTCAACCTTTGGTAGATATTTATTCTGATAGATGGCAATAGTAATCGTTGCAAAGTTCATTTTTGTGATAATTATATATGCTTTTGTCATTAATTTAAAAAAATCCATTGTGTGTGTGTTGTTGTCGTGTTTGATGAAGAGCCTCAGATGTCCCCATGCATCTCTATCACAGCAGTTGCAATGTCCTCTATCTTGGGCGTGTAAAATTCTGGGTCCATGTCAATTTTCTGCAAGGCTGCGGCCATTGAAAAAATACCATTGAGTTAAATTTAAGTAAGTTAAATCACATGATGTATATGTGTGAGGTTAGACTTGTGAAAGATAGTCAGCCAGAAGAGAGAATGGAACAGTCTGTGGATCAATAAACTCTGTGGGGTGATTGTGTAGGGTAAGTCGACCAAGGGACACGGGGTTCGACGCTCACGATGTTCCAGCTTGACGAGGATATTTCCCGATCCTACATAAAAATGCTGCATGACTATGAATGCATGATATCAAATCATTTTATGTTGAAACCTACGATCCACGTCTAGATCAATCAGAATCTAAGATCACCCTGGCTAAAGTTACAGATGGGAGAAGACATCCCTCAAGGTGTAGAAGATCATCAACTTCTTCTGCAAGATCGCCTACGTACATTGACAGATCTTGACCCCGCACTAACATGCTGCATGTCTATGAATGCATGATATCAAATTGCTTTCGGACGTTGGAGCCTACAATCCACGTGTAAATCCATTAGAATCCAAGATCACTCTGGCTGTAGTTACAGTCGGGAGAAGACATCCCCTCAGCTGTACAAGATCATCAACTTCTTCGGTAAGATCGCCAACGTACATTGGCAGATCTTGTGGTAGCAGTTCTCTACCCCGCACGAACATGCTACATCACTATGAATGCATGAAATCAAATCATTTGACGTTGAAGCCTACGATCCACATCTTGATCCATCAGAATCTAAGATCATTCTGACTAAAGTTGCATATGGGAAGAACTGAGAGAATACATCCAGTTGTAGATCGTCAACTTCTTTGGTAAGATCGCCTATGTACATTGACAGATCTTGGTAGCAGTTTATCCTCACTTGCTAGGTTGTTAACTTGTATCAATCTTCAAAGTTACTCTTTGAAATAAATGCAAGAGAGAAAGAAGATGCCTTATAAATAACAAAAGTCCAGAGCTCTCCTAAAAGTGATCTCTCATTTACATTTAGGCTATGTTAGTTCGAGTTATTTTCCATTTTATAAAGGTACTCGTTCAGCAGATAGGTTGTGGCTAATAATATTTTATATGTAATTTTTCGTAAATATATATATATATATATATATAAATCACCGCTATAGATTCAAATTGTAAAAGATATTGTGTGTGTGTGTTTGTAATATATAAAAAAATAATGTTTTATAAACGCATAAAATTTTCACCCTATTTAACAATACATAAAAGATCAAAAATTAAATGCACACAAAATTAAAAAAACTAATCCTACTTCTCGAAGGCAAGAGACATTTTCCTAAAAAAATTAAATCAAAGAGAAACATAGTAAAAAGACAAAAAATTTAAAGTTAATTTTTTTTTCGAACAAAAAAATTAATAAAATATTGGAGGTAATAATTACCTACCTAAAAACGAAAAATAATATTTCAAATATTACTAAATAAAATATTCAGAGAGTCAAGGAAGATTTCCACTTGACTTCAACTTGGATGAAAATTAACTTGAACGTCACAGAAAAATAAAGTTTTAAATAAATAACTTTTTTTATATAGAAAGTTCTAAAGAAAAACTTGTCTGCGGATAGATGGGAAATGTAAAAAAAAAAGGGCAAAAAAGTTTCAGATCTATATCAAGTTGGTACAATAATTCACACCTCACGTTTCCCCCAAATTCTCAATGCTATCTTAAATATCGCTCACTGATGAGAAGCCATTTCTGTCGCGAAAAGCCCCGGCAATTTTATATAGCCCTCATTTTTATTTATAAGCCCTAATCCCAATATTTACAATAATTTCCCTTTCTCAAAAATTGTCTATGTATTAGGGAACGTTTTTTTTAGCTTAGAACTAAAATTATGGGATTTAGTTTTCTTTAAGAAATTGCTAATATAGGTCGTAAATTAGCAAAAATGAAATTATTTTATCTAAAATATTCCATTGAGATTATTTTTAAATATTTCACCTGAATTTTTTTTTCTTAAATTTTATTTTTCTCTAAATGAAATGGAAAGATTTTTCTATTCTATAATATATAAAGATATATTCTATGAATATATGTTTTTTATAAAATTTGACCAAAGAGTATTTTCAAAAAGATAACTTTAGAATATAAAAACGCATTATTGTATATAAAAGAATAATTGTCATACATATAAAATTATAGTAAAATTCCAATTATATATATATTCGAAAAATATATTTTTTAAAATAAAAATTTCACAGAAATAAAATTTTTAAAATAAATTTAAAAAATAAATTTCGGCGTAGTGGAGACAATCGAGAAATAAACTATATTTTTTTAAATCAAAAATTGAAAGCTTAAATTTCGGGGTTAAGTTTCAAATAATAAAAATATCATTCATCGACAAAGTAAAAAAAAAAAAACTAAACGTGTTTTTTATAGAATCATTTAAAATATGTAACGGCTTACATGTCTCTGTATATATACTCATGGACAAAACTTGAGGAAGTTGTACCTTTTACCATGTATATCGGGATTCAGACAATACCTCTGAAAGATATTTGATACACAGTGACCTTTATTGAAGTCACACGAGATAACCAAGTGTGAACAAAATTGCCTCTGTCTTTTCAAAACAAAACAACAAAAAAAAAACACACACACACACAACCGGTGACATTCTTCAAGAATTTCCACTTCCTTAAGTTTTGTCAATGAGTACATACGAGATAAATCTTATTATATATAGAGAGAGGATTTTCACAAATAGACATTTATTTTCATTACGAAGATATACTTATTTATTTATTGTTACAAAAGCACGAAGTCCAAAGGACTATTGTGCTGTGCTAGTATTATTTACATATATATGATTAATTATTTACACGATGGATTAGTATTGTTTTGTAAATTATTGTACAAATAGTTCTAAACTTAACAAAGTTCTCATAAGATAGAGTATATACACAAAGAGAATTTGGTAATGTTTCAAAGTATCTACATACAATTTGATTAGTCAGAGGGCAAGATAAAAGAAGATGCCCTGGTGATTCAACATCTAAGCGGAATTCACACGTTGGATCATTGATAGCATTCAGTTTGAACAGGAAACTTAAGAAGGGTCCTTTGCCAGTTAAGAATAAAGTAGTGAATTTATCAGAAGAAATGAAATTTGGGACAGCAATTGGAAAGAATTTCTTGAACAGTTCATTAGATAACTAGTACTTAGATAACTTGTATGTATAAAACAAGTGGACTAGGTACTAAATTACTAATATAGATTTCCAAAATATAAATCTGGGAATAACTATATTTGTAATCCCCCTAGAAGCTCTAGTTTATCTTGTAATACAGTACAGACCGTCTATATAGGTAGACCAATATATAAAACCCAGGGGCTGCATGGCTGACCATCCAGTAGAAATATAAACTTGCCAAATATGGATTATGCTAACTAAAAAATAATCCGAATAATGAAAGAAGTTGCAATTTGATTATTAGCAATTAAGAAATAAAAAGAAAAAAGACAATGCAGATAATAGCTCTTAAAATGAAAGATACTTCGGAGAGTAATTCTTTTTATTAATTTTTGTTCGCTTCTGACGAGGACAAAAGATTTTTTGTCGAAACGTCGAGGTAATAAAAAGATTTACTGGCCGAAGTATCTTTAATTTGAAGAACTATGAATGCCGGCCAGGCAGCCTCTATCTTTACGATAAGTCAGATAATACGTAGTTTATAAAAAGAGTTTATGCGAATATAAAAATAACAATAGGAAGAAGAGAGGCCATATATAAATAAAAGTGATAGATTAAGAAATATTGGTAACAGTTTGTATTAAAAATCTAAAGTATTTACCTATATACGTATCTTATGTCGTTTATCATCATATATATATTATATAATCTAAAACCTCAAATATTCCTATATTTAAAAAAATATATATTTTATTTTATTCATTGATAATTTTACTTTTGTTATCATCGTTTTTAGAAAGACTTTCAGTTTAGTTGTATAGTTTTGTTGTAAATATGCGTAGTTAACATATCAATCCTTTTAAATCACTAATATAGGATTAACTTTATAAATTCTATATAATGTGAAAATAACTAATGTGTAATCTTTCCTCAAGTAATTGAAAATAAAAGCTACTTGACGGTAAATAATTATCTTTTTTTTATCACGACTGCACCTCAACCCTTTATCTTATCGATCCTTTGTCTTATCAAGCCTTATCTAACAACAACAACAAAATATTCATAACATATATATAAATTAAAACCGATATTATCTCAGACCTCGAGACTGACTTAGCAGACTTGGATATTCGGTTTGAAGCACACTAGAGAGTAGAAAATGAAGGTTTAGATATATTTTAAAATGGCCAACACTTCAGATGTGATCACGTAATTAACAAAATTGATTATTTCAAGTGACGTTAGCTAGCGATACATGCGGTATCTAGTGGAATTAACCATAGCTTCTAGTGTGCTGGGGGTTGAAGAAATTTTTATCAAAAAATAATATATTAATATTAAATACTCAATCCCTAATCTATCCGATTCTTGTGAATGTCTTCCACTGTTACATGTTAGAGCAGAAATTGAGTTGAGTTTTCACATTGCCAAAAAGTAATGCCATTTCTCCCAATGTGGGAGCCAGCTATCTCAGTATTATACTGACGAATTCAGAGGGACATTATCCAGGCAACAACGCACACATCTATCCAATTGGTACAATGTCGAGTTGGATAGGAAGATGGAGCTGATTAAATGGACAGAAGAAAAATTATAGAGAAAAGTTGGAAAGAGAAAACATGTAATTAATGAAAAAAGAAACAGGAGAAGTAACAGGTTAGGACACTTAAGAAGGAAATACTTGCCACGTGAGGAATAAAAAAAGTAAAATTAGGAAGAAGCGAAAGAAGAAGATGATACAAAGGAATCTCCATGGTCGGCCATATCACCAATTAAAACAACTTGCCAACGGGGAGACTACTGTCCAACTTTTAGCTGATTTCTGGAGGTGGGAAGAATCTCTACATAACTAACTAGGTGATTTATACACTCCTCAATATAGTCTACACCTTCTCCTCATTAAACTATAGCTAATACATATAAATAATAAACAAAACGGTTTCCGAGGATGAGTTTCTTGTTAACCACGGAGACCGTTTTGTATATTATTTATATGTGTTGTAGAGGTTTTACTTTTCAGAATTTACAAAAAGTTTAAATATATTCAAGTTATGATGGGATGAATCGCTATATGAATGTTATATATTGAAGATATTTAACTTTAGCACAAGAAAAGAGAAGATAAAATTAAACAAGAAACTCATTCTCGGGAACCGTTTTGTTTATTATTTATATATATTACTGCCTAGTTACCCTAGGTAGCTAGGGTAAATAATACATATAACAATTAATTAGATAATAAAAGGCATATTTTGGATTTAATAAAATATTTATTTTGCCAATATATAGAATGTATGGACAAGAATCGATGGTTTCTGAAGATGAATCGCTGTGTCATGCAGCGTTTTGCCACATTAGGTGTACCAGAATTACATCTCCGGTGAATTGACATCAGTGAGCATAGGATGATGGTCTATGTACCATTGCATCATCGAGCGCCCACTAGAATCGCTAAAAAGGAACAAATACATTCGGAGAATGTTGATTGCAATGATACATTTTCTCATGGCTGCTTCTTTCATTATCATTTTAGAAAGAGCGATTTTTCTCTACAATTTCTACTGCGAGGCGAAGTATATTGGGAGGCCCCGACTCAGCAGTGGCAAACCCTCTCAGCAGTTTCACGAATTCAATCTACCAGACCATTCTTATTCTGCATTTGGACTTATATGCCGAGAAATTTAGAGGACATTTTTGTTGAATATATTTAGAGAAACTAAGGACACTCTATCTCTTAAGCTCCTATGGAACTATAGAAACATCTACGCTGCTAGCGTAACCGCTGGGAGCGTTCACCATCAATGAGTAGGGCTCTCCTAATATATTTTCACATTGCATTAGAAACAGTAGAAAATTGTACTTTTTTAAAAACAATAATGTAAAAGCAGCACTTAAAATGTTCACATTTCGATCAATATCTGGCGCTCTGATATTATCCAATACCCGCCATAAATCAAAACGACGCTAATAAAGAAGAATGCTAATCAAAAATCCATCCTAACGTAGTCACCAAGAAGGCATCCAATGAATGGTGAGCGAAGGAAGGACGCACGAAAACGCGGTATATCGTGACAGTAGAGACAAAGGCGTTAGGCTTAGAGAGAACCGTCTGTTTGTTTAGGGCCCGCCATGTCAGTAAACAAAGAGCTCTGGGTGGGGGGAAGCCGGATAGACAGATGGTGGCGGCTTCCTGACAGAAATGGCTGCTACACTCATAGATAAATATATTCACACCACCAATAATATAACCAACATTCGATTTGATCGGAAATATTACGGAATATTAAAATTCGTTTTATAAATCGATTTGTTTCGAATTCACCATCCATGTATAAAAAACTATGAAGTTGCCTGATAACTATGTATATTTCTATCAATTCTACGAATTATTGTACTTTAAGAAAAAGAACTGTTTCTATATTAATTTATGCTAAGACCATCCTTTTTTTTTTTCCTTATTTGATAATTGTAAATAACATTGCTGATTACTTGTACTATTACTGTTATTCCTGTATGTACCCTACATTTCTACTTGGAGAATCTGTCTATGGCTAAAAGGTCTTAATAAAGCTTTTTGTTGTTGTATTAATAATTCAAGCAACTTTTTTTTTTTTAAATAGAAAGCAAGATATTACTCCTCTGTTATGTATATCATCAGTATGGCAATATATAATAATAATTTTTATCTCTGATTATTTAAAAATAGGAATACATTCTAAATTTTATCAATATATTTAAATATAGTCTTCTGGTCACCGGTTATTATATTAATATGGTGTTTCAGAATTTTATATTTCACTGAATATTAACATATGTTTTTAGAATTTTATTAAAGAGATATTTTCAAACTGAAAATAAAAAATTCCAAATATTTCTACAAATATATAAATTTTTTTTTTTTTGTTAAAAATTTTCTTGTTAATTTATTTTTAAAAAGGCTAAATTTATATACCATAATTAATTTTCTTATTGTAAATTCTCAAGTTACTTGTTATATAGCAGTGTAACCTCATTTAAAATAAAAATATCACTGAGTATGAAATAAAGGAAGACTTCTCGGTCATCCTACAATGGCAATGTGTAGATATAGACACCATTATCAGATAATACACCACCTTTCTGGCAAAAATCTTGAAAAATTGGCAACGAATTATGGCTGAGTATAAAATCAAAGATAGCACTTGATGATGATTATGTGTGTGAAATATTTCGCGAAAATAAAATTCAATTTCATAAAATAATATTTTTTTATACCGAATTCTATTTTGAAAATTGATAAGGATTAATATTTTATATATATTGATATGTCGTATATAACATAATATTTTAATATAATTTACTGTCGATTTTCCCCTCTTTTATATACCCCATAATATCATATTCTCACCGAATATAAAATATTTCAGAAATTAAATTTAAAAAGGCATTGTTTTAGTGCGCTCTGAAATTTCTATATTGAAAATGGAAAATCAGAATATAGCATTTTATATATTATAATATTACTATGATGTTTGTTCTCACACACAATTTACTCTGATTTTATATAACTGTGTGGCCCATTCAATATTCTCACTAGATATAACATATATAAATTATTTTGAAAATAGAACAATCCATTAATAGATATTTAATTAAAAATTGGATCACACACAAAATTAATTAATTATAATTAAAAATTAAACTCATATATTATATTAAAGATAGAAAAGAAATTATTTTAATGCTGATTTCTACTTATAAAATAGAGAACAAATGCCATTTTTATGTTATAATGCAATATTTATTAGAATTTGTTATCAATTTATTCGATTGTATATAACAGTGTGGCCCCATTCAACATTACATTCTCACTGAATATTTAAAAATTCCCTAAATTATAAGTTTCGGTCTAAATTTCTCTATGTTCTCTATGACAACATTTCAATCAACAAATCAATCACGGTTTTTTTTTTCTTTTTTGTCTTTTTAAATGATAAGAAAAAAGAACTTCGTACATGATGATCAATCCATATGAGTGAAAATAACTTTTTTTTTCCAATTTTAGTGTGTAATCACTGAAACTTTTTTGTTTAATGATTGTTTTTAAATAAAAAATATATATATAAACACTGTTGTTTAAGCGGTGAAAACAGCATATAAATAAATATCAAACGATATATTGTGTATAACATTGATTTAGCGATAAACACGAAACAAATAACAATTCGTTAAATAAAGGATATCATCTATATATAGCATACTCTTATCACAAATGAAAGCCTCCTACAAGTAATTTCCATTGAATATTAACCTAAATTTAATCTGATGTTTAGATTGTAAAACAAGCAGAGATAAATTATGATTTGAAAAATTAGTGTAATATTCTAAACAATAAAATATACACTCATAAACAAAACTTAAGGAAGTGGAAAGTCTTTGTTATCGCCGGTCGTCTGTATATATATATATTTTTTTTGAAAGAGACAGGTTTTGTTCACACTTAGTTATCTCGCGTGTCTTCAATAAAGGTCACTGTAATATCTTTCAGAGTTATTGTCTGAATCCCGATATACATGCTGAAAGTTACAACTTCCTCAAGCTTAGTCCATGAGTGTACACCGATTATTTCTGCGACATATCAGACGATAGACTTCATATAGAATCAATAATCTTTTTTTTAATCAAGGAGATCACACAAATGGAGACATATTGTATTCTCTTTTTTTAAGTCGGAACTTATGAGAACTGTTTAAATCTGGGATCGCTATATTTTTTTGAAGTAACACTTTATTCAACAGCTATGCTGTGTCATAAGATGTATGTGTATCCTTGCAAATGGAATGACATTCTAAATACATGGTAGGCAATTAAGAAACTAAACCTGTTCTGGACTGTTGAGTGTCAGAGTCATAAAGTGACGTCGTTCAGAAGGACATTTATGAGAAATACCTAATTCTCTTATGGAATTCAGGATGAAGGAAAAGCTTTTCTAAAACAGAAATGTTAAAACAACATAGTTAGAATGCGAGTAATTTAGCTTATGACGAGCCGACATCGAAGGGAATTTATCCTATTTATTTCTACTAGTGAACTGGTGTCTGTCGCTAACAGAACTAGCGACATGTGGCAGTTACAGGTGTCAAATACAACTTTCACCCTGGCGAGGGAGGGAGGGAGAAAGTTAGAGGGGCCAAGTTAGGGGACCACCCTGGCAGATGTGAGAACCTGACTGCTGGAATCATCTCAGAGCACCATGAACATTTCTTCCCTTCTAGCTAGCCTCTCTAGGTTATTTAGACAAAGAAGTAAGTTATCTTTCAAGCTTGCCTTCTTCATTTCCCTGGTAACAGGAGCTAGATATTTCCAGCTATCATAGGGATAACAACAACCGTGTGAAAGCGTGGAGGAGGGTTACAATATCGTACACCTACTGTAGGACTGTAATCCGATGAACGAAGAGCCTCCTGAGCTTTTGTAAAATCCCAAATTACCAAAGCCAACCCCCAACGAGAGTCCACCTCCGGGAGAGGTCATAGGTATTCAGGTATTATCAGTGCTGTAGTCGTAAAATTAGCATAGGGTATACGCTTGAGAATATAAATTTTTGGTAAAAATAAACAAGGTTATTTTTAATTATATTTTTATTTGAAAAAAAGGCGTAAAATATTACATACAACTTTTACATAAAAATGTCCCATAATGACTGCCGAGATGCATCTGTATTTTTTCTGGCACAAACTCTTGATCTAGTGTCAGTAGATGATCTATGATGTAAAAGCCATGATTGAACGTATTTTTTCGGCTGAAACATTTCGATTGGTGGTCCATTTGAATTTATGAACATTAAGTTCGAAACATTTGATATTAGCAAAGAAGTCCGCAAGTTTGTTATTATATCATTCATCAGGCTGAAACCTCGCTCACATTCAGCTGTTGAACAGGGCAATGTTGAAATTGCCCTGAAAAATGGTTGAAGTGTTTCGGGAACATTGTTTTTATCATCAACAAAATCTCTCAAGCCGTTAATGCATTTCATTTCGACCTCTCCATATCGAACATTTTCTGCGTCAAAATTGTTTGGTTCTAGAGCTGAAATATCCTTAATTAATTGCTCATTATCTTCATTTGATTCTGTACACAACCTTAATTTTAACTTTTCTATTATACTTAGAAGAAATTTTTTTCTATCAATCGGAATAATTTTGGCATTGGGAACTAATGTTACGCTCCTAAAAACTAAGTTTTCTGCCGCTTCAAGAGCTAGCAAGCTTTTTTCTCCTGGTGATGTTTTGAAGCTTTCTATGACTCTAATTGTTCTCTTTATTATATGTTCCGCCTTTTGTAAAGTAGTTGTTCTAGACTGCAGCTCTAAAGACAACATTGACATTTCCTGAAGCGTGTCGTACATTAAACCTAAATCTAATATAAATTCTGGACTCTCCAATCTTCTTAATAACCCTTGATATGTGGAATCGAGATATGTTGATGATTTGAAATGATGGTGCAATGACTCGTATGACTCCCAGACGGTTTTTATTGTTCTAAAACTACTTGAAATCCATCGTACTCCTAAAATTCAACCCACTTTAGCAAATCTTGTTCCTAATTCATGGCAAGCTTCCTCCAGAGCACGACAATTTTTGGGAGATTGGCTATATAATGAATACAGTTTGTCCATAAAAGCTTTAAAATGGTTGATTCCGCGGACTTCTTTGATAGTATCGCCAACAGAAAGCTCTAATCTATGGTTGAGGCAGTGCCATGCAAAAGGTTTTGGAAACTTTTGCTTAAGTCGAGTTACGACTCCCGAATGTCTTCCTACCATGACACTTGCCCCATCAGTCGCAATTGCTATCCAATTTTCTTTTAAATATTCTTCGTTCAACCCATGTTTATACAAAGTATTCAAAAGCTCTTTTTCAATATTTTCTGAGTCTTGGCATTGTAATTCACACAAATCAAAGAAAATATAATCAATACTTTCTCCTCCTAAATATGCTTTCAAGAAAATGACCAAAGTTGATTTATTACTTAAGGTTGTTGATTCATCAATTAGTATAGTAATTTTTGAATTTGTTGACAAAATCTTCGCAACAAGCATTTTCCGCATTTCGCAGGCTATATGGTTTATTATTTGTGTAGCAGAATATCTGGAGTGAAGAGTCGATCCTAATTTAATGCCATTTAATGTTTGTAACGTGATATGATTTTCATAATCAGAATATGGTCTATTTGTTTTAGCGATATTATAAGCAGTTCTAAAAAGCTTAATATTTTCATTTTCTACTTCAATGTTCATATTGTTTGCATATTCTTCTAATTTATTTTTTTTTTCTGTCTTTCTTAATATTCTCAGCTATTTTATGAGCTTCAGACTCACAATGCTTTTTAATTTTCATTCGAATGTTTGATAATTTGCTTGCTGATCTTTTCCTGCTGCTTCTATTAGGTAGTTACTCCATTCTGGTGAAATATGAATTCTTTCACTTTTTGCAGCCCCTAAAGTTTTAACACTTGCGCAAATGTTACATCCGAGTCTACCTTTGGAAATTGAAAGCCATGGATACTTTTCCTTAAATTGAATATATTGGGAATCATTCCAAACTTCAAATTTGGAATCCTGGTCATTCATTTTCTCTGGTGAACTATTGATCAATATATCAGCTCTTTTTGAGATAGTACTTGCATTTGATGTACCAACAGTGTTTTTATTTATTTTAACAGCTTCTTCTAGTTCATTCTTTTCTGCATCTTCTTCTACCTCCAAACTTCTTTTAGTACATAAATTTCCTGTCTTCAACCAGCGGTCCATAATTAAACAGAAGAGTTATTTTCGAAAGCTAGTATAAGTACAGAAAATTTAAATTTCACTTATTTTAACATTAACAAAATTTAGATACTTACTTAATCGATTTGTTTTGAATAAAATCTTTATTTTATTTATTTTTTTAAAAAACAAACACCAACTTTTCATCAACAATTAAAAACAATTTAAATAAGCTTTTAAGCCAGTATCAATAAACTTACTTAAAGAAGTTTTCAAAATTATATTTTTTTGAAAATCAATGTTATTTTGTCAACAGCTTTTGCTAACTTCAAATAAACTAAAGAATATGCAAAATTAACGTCCACAATAACGTAGTTTAGCATGGTTACCATAGCAACTTTAGTTAAAGAAGAGTATTTGATAAAATTCAAATATATTTTCAATTGTATAGAATTAGAAGAAAATCGTTTTAAATCGAAAACCAAATTGTTTATGTATTAGTTTACATCACTGCTGGATAAATACAGCATTGGTAATAAGAGAACATCTATCTTGAAGAAGTCGTTTTTACTTTTTTTTGTAAATGATTTTAACATCAGAAAATATAACTTTATTTTTATTTAAACTTTAATTTTTTAACATATTTTCTATTAAGCAAACATAATAACTTTTAAATATTAGGAAAGTTTAAAGTTTTCATTTCATTGTGGTTTTAAACAAAATTACCATTTTCAAAAATTAAAGGTTCGTTTATATTCGTTTTCCGTTTTTCGTTAAAGGAGGCTTGTTTGATTATTAATTTGAATATAGTTGATATATTTTCCCAAGAAATTTTTACTAAATGAATGAAATATTTTGTGTGAATTGTTAATTTGAAAATTTTTTGCAATTTTTCAGTACAATTTTTATCATCTTTTTTTTTTTTTACTATTACAAAGAAAGAAAATAATAAATTTTTAATAAAAAATTTGAACAAAATCATAGGGTATACGCTATTTTTAAGTAAAACCACTAGGTATACGCTATCTAAATTTTAAAAGCATAGGGTATACGGCGTATACCCCCGTATACCCTCCACTACAGCACTGGGTATTATAGGCCATGGTCTCTCGTGGGAGGTTTTGTACTTTCGTGTTTTATTTACTACACACTGTGCTAAGTAAGAAGTAAATAACATATTGTAAGCAGAGAAGGTACCGTGAGTATAAAGTACATATATATACGGCAAGTAATTTCCCCTGATGACAGAATAAAATTAGGTTGATGGGACACTCTTCAACAGTACCAATAAAGTACATATACAGCGAATATAAAGTACATATACGGTGGGCAGGAAGTACACATAGAGTATGTATAAAGTATACACTCATGGAGAAGACTCAAGGAAGTGGAAAGTCTTTGATGTCGCCGGTTGACTTTTTTTTTTTTTTTTTGAGGAGACGGAGACAAATTTGTCCACACTTGGTTATTTCGTGTGTCCTCAATAAAGGCCGCTGTGTATCAAATATATTTCAGAGTTATTGTCCCGATATACTTTTGTCCATGAGGGTATATCCCCCACCGAGTATAAAATATCAATAATCAAAAAATAAGAATACAACCAGTGATAAACCAACCGTCGAACAACAACAAGGCGGCTTGGCCTGAGTAATTTCCATTGTTGAATCGTTGTTTCCACTCCGCTTTAGATATCCTCGACACGTGAGTCCATAAAATCGCGGTTTAAAATACAATTCGAAAAATAGAATCCTCTAAAATGTAAACAATGATGAGAAACGGCCTCGGAAGATAAGTTCCTTGTTTCATTTTATATTGTCTTAAGTGTTCGGACAAATCCCTCTATAGGAGTATATGACTCCTGTAGAAAGGTTTATAATACCCGAAAGCTTGAGAGAAATAAAGCAATAAACTTATCATCGGAGGCTGTTTTATTATTGTTTTAAAATTCAATATGTGAGAATTATGGAACTTTTCAACTGAATTTTCTTTTTACAATTGATGAAGCTTCCTATTGTGTATGTGTCTTATTTGCGATGGAAAAAATATTGGAAAAGCCTTGATCATCAGTGTGAACCCTCCCAGCGGTTTCACCAGTTTAAGCTTCCAGATCGTTCTGCAATTGCATTGGACGTTTATCCTTATATATATACGGCTCTTTAGAGGAAATCTCGGCATACGTATTTTGGAATAATATGCACATAAGTCTTTGAGGTCAGTAATATAAATCAATATATGCAATTACATGCAGCGAGCAATGTTCTTCCATAAACAATTCAGAAAATAAGTCAGTTAAAAAAATACAAAGAGAAAAGGGCCATAATTTTATTTTTATCCATTCTACGAAGAAAATATAGGTAAAGCCGGCCGCGGTATAGATGGGATATAATAGAACAGCTGGGTTGCTAACTAATTGAAAGACTATAATGGAAGTTGGTAATTTTATCTAAAGTGTGATGTATGAGGGTATAATCAATATTGATGGTCATATCTACAGTCCAGCGGAGTGGTCCCCCTCGTGGAGGAATATATTTGCATATAGCCACCATATATGATGCATATAGGCGGGTATAAATAGACGGCCGTGGAGGCAGCCAACCAGAGCACTCACTCCCATGAAACATTGATGAGCCAGGCACTAACGGGTAAATAGGCAGTCCCCAGGCAGGCCAATTATTATGGAATTATTGAGAGACCTGTGTGATAAAACTTGCATGCCGCTAATGAAAGATTTGCAGCTTTTTCTAGCGCCCGAGCTATATTGATGAGGGGACTGTTTTACCAATAGCTCGACATGTGTGTGGGCCTATTTAGGAATGTCTTTTTATTCTCTTTTTTTTTTTTTTTTACAAACGGTATATCATTGTGTCTGTTTGAACAAAATATGTCAAGTATATAATTGAAATCTGTTTTTTTTTTTTTATACATTCACCATCGGCTACTAGTTGCGAGCAGTTAAGATTTCTGTCAATATATGGAATGTATTTTGTGTCTTCTAATGAGTTAATATTATAAATATGAACAGAAATATATTTCAGATGAATTTGCTAAGTTATATTGAAAAAAAAAAACAAGCCATTCCTAATTTATTTTTGCTCGGTTAATAAAAGGTCCTGGAGCATTAAAATTGATAAATTAGTACAAAAGGTACAATCCTTAAAGAACTATTAAGCTAGGATAATTGTAGAGTTTAGACAACTGCTCGAACTGGAAGTAAGGCACGTGTCTAAGCTGCATGTAGAGAGCGATTTGCTTTAAATGGGGATCATTATAGTGACGGCCAGGGAATCATGAGCAAAACATAAGGAAGTCTTACCAGAAGCAGCAAGAAAATACAAATTGTTAGAATGTTTAATACATTTTTGAATAACTTTTAATAATTCTAGTTGAAGAACTCTTGGTGTTTTTAAGGTGGCTATAAGAATGCTATGTATATTAGCGTTGTCCCTCCCCAAACCTATCAATACATGTAGCTAGCCAACGTCACCTTGCTAAACGCTATAAGAAGTGTTGCCGTCTATATCGTCTTCCAACAGTGGCCGATTGAATCTATAAAAGAAAACTTCCGAAGCCAATTTGATCGATAACTTTTTCCATTCGGATCGAATTAATTGATAACCAGCGTCACGATACAAGCAATTCAATCAGAAATCAATTATTAAATATGTGCACAGCCCAATTAACATACCACTAGTAATCTTCGAAAGTGCCATTGTCGTAAAAATACATTCATAGACAAAACTTGAGGAAGTTGTACCTATTAGCATGTATATCGGGACAATAACTCTGAAAGATATTTAATACACAGTGACCTTTATTGAAGACACACGAGATAATCAAGTGTGAACAAAATTGCCTCTGTCTCCTTAAAAAGAAACAGATGACCGGGGACATTACAAAGACTCTCCACTTCCTTAAGTATTGTCCATGAGTGTACAGTATGTTCCAGAGTCAAACCTCCTTCCAAACACCTACCTATATGTTAAAGGAACGTATATTACATTGTCATTTATATAGGTATAGAAGAAAACATAACTTGCATTGTGAAAACTGGGTTAGATGTAGTAAGTTCTCGCTCTATATTGAAAAAAGAAAATTGGTCAACTCCTTATCACGTAAGGGGACTATTGAAAACACACGGTGTAAAAAGTTTCAGAGACTAAAATTGTGCTGATATTGAGTTTTTTCTAATATATATGCATGTCTCCTTAATCGTTATCAAACTATTTTAAAGGGTTTGGCCTCTAAATGAAAATCTGTCGTCTAGAAAATTGCTAGACATGCTAACAATAAATGTATATTTGGACATTTAGTATGTTATTTGTCCTCCATTTATGGCTATATATTGTCAGAAGTGTAGAGGAATAATCACAGAAATTATAGCTTTTAGAAGGAGAGTAAATTGAATGCAATATGAACTCTTGTACCCCAATTCTAAACAGGAAGCTGTGCGGCCACCAATCTCGCGGATGTAGGGATACAAAGGGCTATCTATTCCCATGAGATCGAGTTTTTGGAGAGAGATTGGCGAAGGAAGAGGCGGAAATGGCAAAGCTAACTCGGATCGTATGATCCAGGAGGTCAGGGCAAGATATGAGCCGAGTCAACAGTCGTACGTTGTAGCGGGAGGTGCGGGATGTTTGCTCGGGATGACCCGGAACTGTCTCTTGTACGGCCGCCGGAATATTGCTAGGCTCTTGTACAGCCGCCACTGTTTGAAGCTGTGATTGTTTCTTGTACAGCCGCCACTGTTGGTAGCTCTGATTGTTTCTTGTACAGCCGCCACTGTTGGTAGCTCTGATTTTTTCTTGTACAGCCGCCACTGTTGGTAGCTCTGATTGTTTCTTGTACAGCCGCCACTGTTGGTAGCTCTGATTGTTTCTTGTACAGCCGTCACTGTTGGTAGCTCTGATTGTTTCTTGTACAGCCGCCAGTGCTGGAAGCTGTGATTGTTTCATGTACAGCCGCCACTGTTGGAAGCTGTGATTACTTCTTCTACAGCCGTCACTGTTGGAAGCTGTGATTGCTTCGTGTACAGCCGCCAGTGTTGGAAGCTGTGATTGTTTCTTGTAAAGTCGCCACTGTTGGAAGCTGTGATTCTTCTTCTACAGCCGTCACTGTTGGAAACTGTGATTGTTTCTTGTAAAGTCGCCACTTTTGGAAATTGTAGTCGTTTCTTGTACAGAAGCTACTACTGAAAATTGTGGTCATTTCTTGTTGGAAGCTAGATTGTTACTTGAATGACAGCCACTGTTGGAAGACACGAGTGTTTAGTGTATGGCTACCACGTCAGAAAGGACTGACTGGCTGTAGAGAGATAGGTCGGGAAGGACTGACTGTCTGTAGAGAGATACGTCGGGAAGGACTGACTGGCTGTAGAGAGATAGGTCGGGAAGGACTGACTGTCTGTAGAGAGCTACGTCGGGAAGGACTGACTCGCTGTAGAGAGATACGTCGGGAAGGACTGACTGGCTGTAGAGAGATAGGTCGGGAAGGACTGATTGTCTGTAGAGAGATAGGTCGGGAAGGACTGACTCGCTGTAGAGAGATACGTCGGGAAGGACTGACTGGCTGTAGAGAGATAGATCGGGAAGGACTGACTGGCTGTAGAGAGATAGGTCGGGAAGGACTGACTGGCTGTAGAGAGATAGGTCGGGAAGGACGAGGTACGTAAGGGCTAACTGGCTGGGGAGAGGTACGTCACTGTCCACCAGACACACGGGTCGATGGCCGACCCCCACCCCCCCAGGCTACACAGGGGCCGCCTCAGGGGGAGCCAGGGCCCCCATTGTTTGGCGCAACCCGAGACTCCTGGAAACCGCCTCCCCCCGCAACCATTACGTCCCTGCCAAGTGGGTCACATCATCATACTTCTACCTCTGTGGCTGCTAACACCTTCATTGTTACCTACGTGACTTACAAAAACTGAAATTACATCGATGTTCTGCCATCCCTCTTCTAAATAAGACGAAATGTTGATAGCAGCTCAATTAATGAAAAAAAATTTGCACTACTGAAGGTCTGGAGATTGAACAGAAAAACGGTTTGAATGGTTAATCAAGGTATTCTCAATATTTTTGTCATTTTTAATGAGAGAGTAGAAAATCGTGGGACACTTATAACCGACCCCATGAACCCTTTTCAATTTTTTTTTTTTTTTTAAGTTCAGATTTTTTTTTAGTTCTATTAGTTAAATTTTCAGTTTTATATCAAGGAGGTTTTTTCAAGGCTATAGTTAAAATGTTCTTGAAGTTAAATTAGCTCAAAACAGCTATAAATGCGGAAAAACTTCAAGATACAATTATCAAAATTTGATTTTAAAATTTAAAAAAACTTCGAATTTCTTATATTCCCATTTAGTTCATTCAAAAAGGGAAAACAAATGACGTTCATTCTAAAAAAAATATTTTTGGCACTAGAGCCTTTCTACTGTCCTATATTGTACAGAACCTATAGTGGCTAATCCATCAATGGAGCAAGAGCTTAGAAATCCTCTCCTTGGAGTTTATTTATCAACAATTCGTTAAAATACGTTAGAATTATCCACTTCAACACTATCTAGTTATTGTATAGACACGAATATATCATAGATAGACTTATATATACATTATTTTTTTTATTTTCTTTGCTTCAAAACCCTCACAGAAGCTATTTTAATATCACACACACACACAAAAGCCTTAATTAAGACACACAGGTCTTACAGAGGATTCTCCTTGGGGTTACAAGACGGAGAAAAACCTATGAAAGTGGGAAATAAAAAATGGAGAAAGATTATATACATATGGTAAATATATACAGATTATAAGAAAAAAAAAAAAGAAGAAAGAGAAAAAAAAAATGGAAATATGGATGGGAGAAGTGGAGAGCGAAAATAGGAAAGAAAACAGGTATTTACATATGGAACAAGTCAATTCAAGCTCTTCTGCTCACACAGCACCTATTTTAATATCAGGAAGTTTTCTACAGTCGTTGATCTTCCAATTAAAACTGAATATAATAATTGTGTTTTATATATATTTTAAATAATAAAAAAATGTCAGGTGTTGATATTAAAATCAAAAAAGACATATCCTGACCACGTTCACATAAACTTTTAGATTGCCATCTAGTGGAATATTATTTTTAAATATGTATATTTCAACTTTTTTACATATTTATATTATTGGTGTATAATAACACACAGAGCGTATATGATATAAGGATAGTAACTTGATTTCTGTATTATACTGTAATTATAATAATTGGACATATATTTATTACTAGTACTTCAAAAATGGTGTGAATATCAATAGCAAAGTGAAAATTAAATCACGACTTCGACAGATCAAGATATTTTCGTTTTTATTTACAGTTTTCAAACTAATTTTCGCTACACTCCATACACCATCTCTATAATGTCCAAAAATATTTATTTTAGGAAGAATTATTTAAAAATTACAAATGTGATGTGAATTTATTATATTAGTGTGAAAATAGTAATATACGTTTTAATATTTTAGCAGAAACTCTTTAATTGATGCATCATTTATTTTGGAAGAAACTCTTATTGATAATTTATTTAAAATGAAGATACAATTAACGATGTATTTGTTGTTGTTGTCGTGTCCATTGAAGAGCCTCAGAAGTCTCCATGCATCTCTATCACAGCAGCAGAAATGTCCACTATCTTTTTGCCGTGCCGTTGCCACGTTAGTTACTTTGGACCAGAATCTGGTCGAATATTCCAAAGGTCCAGGGGGGACTGGTGTGGTTGGACTTCTCCGAATTATCTTATTAACATAAGATAATAAGAACAAATCCGAATATATAAATAGTTTGTGGTGTTTCAGTTGACAATGCTGTTACCGAAACATCACAAACTATTTATTTATTTAGATTGGTCTTATTACCTTGTGTTTCTAATTTCTAATCCAAATTGTGCCTTATCGCTATTTTTTGTTGTTTAAATAATGATAAGCTAACGTAATAGTTTCCTACAACTGCTCAAAAGTTCAAATTTATAAATCCGCTAATTTTGAATCTCTTCTAACCTAAAATTTCGAAAAGGCGTCAAGTTATTCCCAATTTTTACTGTAAGCTAGAAGTAGCTCCAATCAGAGTCCAAGCAGAACGTCAAAGCGAACAATCTGTGGTGTTACCATAGGTTCAAAGAAGTATTTATTTCCCACCCTATCACAGCATTAGACAAGTTTTCTCTCGTACTACCAACATCCATTCACAGGATGTTCATTCAAAGAAGGCGTAGCTAATGCTGGGTAAATCATTCTCGCCTGGCAGCAAACTTTGGGATGTCCAGGAATGCTCGTTTTTTTTTTTTTTTTTATTGCCAACTGAAGAGATTTGGACGTGGGAATTTTACCTTGTCTTACTGAGCTTTGGTAGAACTAAATACAGTACAATTCGTTCAACCTATTTGTCTGTTACAAAAGTGAAGGAAGCACCGTCTTTTTCAATATAGATTTTTCTTATATAGATTGACGAGATATTAAGTGATATTTAAAACGTATCATTTCGTTATAGAAATAGTCGAGGATAACTTTGCCTGAGAAGGAGTTGTCCATAGGATCCTTGATATCATGATATTTAGTTATTTCTTTAATCTCAAGGTTCTATCATTTATTATTTCAATCATTGTGGTCCTTTGGAATTTGATGACACAAGGTTTGAGTTATCAATTATCAAGACAAAAAAATGTGACTTGAAAATTTGAGAAATTCTAAAAAAAATTGTTGGCATTTAAAAATATTTTAAATGTTTTAATCTTTTCCAAACGGTTTTAAAGTTATAATCTCAGGTGTAATATCTAAAATCACCAATGGTCAATTATGGATAATGTTGTAATGAACCTTTAATTAGATCTTTTTGCTCTTGAAATGAAGAATTAACGAAATTTCACTGCATTTTTGCGAAAAGTCAATTTCGAACTTAACTGTATCCCTTTAAGAGTCAACTTTATCCCTTTGAGAGAAAACTGTATCCCTTTGAGAGTCAACTGTATCCCTTTGAGAGTCAAATTTATCCCTTTGAGAGCAAACTTTATCCCTTTGAGAGTCAACTTTATCCCTTTGAGAGTAAAATTTATTCCATTGAGAGTAAAATTTATCCCTTTGAGAGTCAACTGAATCTCTTTGAGAGCAAACTTTATCCCTTTCAGAATCAACTTTATCCCTTTGAGAGTAAAATTTATCTCTTTGAGAGCAAATATTAAACCTTTGAGAGTCAATTGTGTCCCTTTGTCAACTTATCCTTTTGAAAAAAAGTCAAGTGTATCCCTTTGATAGTGACCTTATCCTTTTGAGATTCAACTTTATCTTTTTGAAGAAAAATATTT
Organism: Cordylochernes scorpioides; assembly: GCA_030710605.1. NCBI lineage: Eukaryota > Metazoa > Arthropoda > Arachnida > Pseudoscorpiones > Chernetidae > Cordylochernes > Cordylochernes scorpioides. The sequence goes on from CP092868.1 coordinate 67,837,815, forward strand.
ATCATCTCTTTACCAATCAAATTTACATATTCAGTCAGTTCCATATTTTAAAAGGTAATTGATGATGTAGTCTTTTTATTCAAATTTAATATAAATGACATACTCTAATTTTATCTCTTTACAAGCCATTTCGCACAAACACACAAAAACCATCTGAGTTTTACCTCTTTTTATATATAATCTTTCACAGACCAAAATATATATATATTTAAATTGATGGGAAAGAAGTATTTTTGTAGCCTACACGAAAGTGTCTATTGGAAAAAAGCATGCAGAGATAGAGTAAAACAAAATGTATTTATAAGATATTTTTGGTATTTACAGACAATGGATATTGTAACAAAGTATTTATTAATTTTATTATTTTTATTAACAGAGTGGTCATTTTTTATGTTTATATTTTGCTACTCTGTAATTTCCCTCGTGGCTTATCTTTTATTTACCCTTCATAGTTTGTTCTGGTCTGAAATAAATTGTTGTCTCCTCCTGAAGTTTTTGTCTTCCCTAATTTTCCACGTGGCATTTTGGTGGAGATGCTGGGTAAGTTAGGGAAGACAAACTGAAGATCGCCGAGAAGAATTTGAAGCCATGGGTGCTGTAATCCACATTTTTAGAGACTGGCTCCAGGATCCCACCGCCCTGCCAAAGCCAAGACTTCCTTCCAAGATGACGATGTCCCTATAGACGACGATACGACGACAAAGCCGCTCTTCACGCCGCAAGAAAATGAACGCAAAGGTACTAGGGACAAAGTTCCAAGACTTCGATGGAATCCTTGGCAGAAGCACGTCAAATCCACGTCAGTATCTACAATAATTGCTAGCTGTGGGTCACAGCTCCCATAGGGAAGAAGCTATGTAACATAGTATTTATTAATTTTATTTATGTAACATAGTATTTATTAATTTTATTATGTTTTATTAACAGAGTGGTCATTTTTATGTTTATATCTTTCGACTCTGTAAATTTCCCTCGTGGCTTATCTTTTGTTTACAATTCATAGTTTGTCCCTGAAATAAATTGTTGTCTCCTACTGAAGTTTTTGTCTTCCCTATGTCAATATTTTAAAATCGAAACTAAATACTCATCAGAAGATACTTTTAGCGCCAAAAAAAGGATAATTGGCCTCAAGATTTCTTCAAACCATAGGACCATGAATAATCAGCCTATAGAAAACGACCTCTATAATAAAGTCCACCAATTAGGCGTTATTATGTTTTTAAAACTGTCGCCTAGGTAGAATATGTAAATTTACTTCATTGAGGACATTGCTGACATGTTAGAAAAAAGCCTTATGCTTTGATTTTGTTCTCTCTATATATAATTTAGAGAGTTGTTGTTATATTTGATATAGTATTAGTGTTCATAGGTAGAGAATTGGGATCCGCAATGGGATATGTGGCGGAATAATTTAGAGAGCTTTTGATTATTTACCTGATGTTTTTATTTAATTTCAAACTTTATTTTAACACCGTAATATTAAATTGTAAGATTGGAAAGTGTAGGTAGGTTTTGGTCTAGATTGCGTAAAAAACTTTTCCCTTTACCCTACCGTTACTGTATAAGTCTTTTTAGTGACTGCAAGTATCCAAACTGGATTATCGGACAGGTTGAAATTCGAACTGCTAGCTCTATGTGTAGATATTTGGTGTAGATACTGTACAAGTTGTCACAACCTTCTATCTATCACGGCCTGGTACTACATGTGCAGAAATGTAGTGTACTTACAGTACAAGCAATCATAACCTTCTACCTACCATGACCTGATACCGTATGTGTAGACATATGGTGTACTTCACTACAAGCAGCCAAAATTCTCTTTCCCCCATGATCTGGTACTACTTGTGTAGACATGTTAGACATGTGGTGCACTTACAATACAAGCACCCACCATGGCCTGGTGCTACATGTGTAAACATGTGATGTACTTACAGTACAAGCAGTCACAACTCACTATTGCCCACATAATAAAACCTATTTGGCGTAACTATTTAGAATACTTTTTGATAGTTATGTCAAAACTTTCAACACCTTTTAAATTCGATATCAAATAAAAAAATAATAAAATATTATATATTCAAAACTGGTAAAATAAATCTTTTAAAAACTTTTCAATAACAAATTGTTAGATACAATGGTAATAATGTTGATTTAACAACCCCGCACCAAACCTCTACATTAAAAATAAATAAACTCGGACTAAATATTTCCCCAAAGAAAAAAGTCTATTAAAAAGCTATAGAGGCAAGTGATGGAACCATTGCATCATCAAAACCTTGTTAACACCTATTACTTGGACAACAAATGAAAATTAGATCACCGTTTGTGATTAATGATTGGAGAGATTTGTGTGCTGAAAGGTTTTCAAATTTAAGACCTAGCTCCATTATAAATGTTATCTTTTTTACATATATATACATATACATCGTTTACTTGGAAAATTTGTGTTTTCATTTATTTAACAATTTGAAAGTAATTTTAAAGCTTTTTATGTAATTCATTGTTGTGAGGCTGAAGCGTTTTCTACGCTTGAGGGAGTCGTGTTAACTCTTTGTGTATCTCTCCCGTGTTTCACACAGTGAACTCTTTCTCCATCTACTTTAAGGAATTATTATTTTACTTTGAAGATTTGACACTCGTACATTCAGAGATATAATCCGAGGATATTTAAACCGAAAAAGAAGATTTTTTTAGGTATTTCAACAATATCGGATTATCCAGAGCAAGCCACGTGGAAATCACTGTATCAAAGAATTTTATACACAACTCTAAACATATAATCTTAATGTATATAGACACACTATATTCTTTATGTTCGTATTTTCTACGAATTTATTAACAGCTTTAGGGATACTCTCTAAATGTTATTTATGGTGGTGGTTCTTTATTTCCTTAGACCATGTCTAGAAGTCCACACCTCTAGCTTTGATATGTGGTAGTTATATGTTATTTATGTTCCTTGTATAGGTGTAGATTATACTCTCGGTATTTATACTTCATGCTCTCATTGCCTTTGTACTATATACTCACTATATAATTGTATTTTATATTTATATTGTGTAGGTTCCTAATACGAGCTGCATATATACTTTCTACATATGTACTTTATTTACACTGTATGTACTATATTTACTTGGTATATGTACATCCATTATCACTGCATTTATACTCACTGCATCTGCACATTATACTTCCCAATATGTACTTTATTCACACTTTATGTACTTTATACATAATTGGTATATGTACCTCCATTATCACTGCATCTATACTCATTGCATCTGTACTTTATACTTCCTATATGTACTTTTTGCATATGCACTTTATTCACACTATGGTATTTGTACCTCTCCATTCTCACTGCATATGTACTTCATACTCCCCATATGTGTGCTTTATGAATGTATATTCTATAGTTACTATTATATCATACAATATATGCGTTGTATACTCAGAAATATTAGTTATTCTCAAATATTACAATGATAAATGAAATGGAAACCATATTAGACTGTTAAAAGACATACACAATAAAAACCCGATATAACAAAATTCTTTATAAAGTTCTCAATATCGAAACTTTTTCTGCCCTAAAGTTATCCATAAAGAACACAATTCTCAATGTGCGTTCTCTCAATGAAATCGGTAACTTTTCAACAAAAACTCACATAAATATTTTGCTAAAGAGAAGTGTAATGGTATTATACTACAATGCATAAGATTGCATTCAATACTCTAGTGATCCATATTTTATACATTTGTTCTTACTACCCTATTTTATAGGTTAATAAACTACCAAACTCTGCAGCGGTGGCAGAGGCGCCATGTATATAGCTGTATATATATAATTATTTTAAATTGATAGTGCAGACTGTGCACCTTTGTATGTATTGACAAGATGTAAATAAAATTATGTTACTTGTCAAATTGTCTAGGTCAGGGATCGGTAAACTGCGGCTCGTGAGCCAAATGCGGCTCTTTATATAGTTCCATACGCGAATATTATTTATGCGAGTACTGTTTATTGTTGGCAAGAAAACATTTTGTGGCTCTTTAAAAAATTAAAAATTTTGTAAATTGCAATTTCTGACTCTTCCGCCTCAAAAGTTTGCCGACCCCTGTTCTAGGCTACTGAAGGTTCTGTGTAAGGAGCTGGCTTCTTCAGAATTTAGAATATATAATGTAAAACTGTTCATTCAACTCCCGATCTATTCTATAGAGTCAGAGCTCTCTATAGTGATTGAGTTCGTCATATAGTGCCATTATATAGGGTACATACAAAGTCTCTTCTTGTATATCTGATTCTATACTTCCATTGAAAGGAAGTCATGTCCGAAATCTTGTGATGAATGTTTACTGAATAAAATCATCCTTAGTCTTCTCGTGTTTATATCTCATGTGATCTACATCGAGAATTCGTGGTTGAAAACGGCCTTCGTTTCCATCGCAGTAAGGACAGTAGGAAGCGATGAATGTGTAAAAGAAATTGTGCCATTCCTTGTACGTATATAGATGGTGCGCTAATACCTAATTAGGAATCATTTGCCGAGGAGCATTGCTCGATACAAGTATATATTTGTACTGTCTTCTACCTGTACTGTACCTGCTTTTCACATGTGTAGACATGTGGTGCACTTATAGTAAAAACAGTCGCCTACTTCTACCCACCATGATTATCATGGCCTGTACCACGTGTACTAGGGATATGCAAGAAAAAAACTGTCTTCTAAACACTTATCTTTGTCTGTAGATTCTTTAAATACCTCAAGAATTCCCTAATCCCCTAAGAATTCCTTCCAAGTGCCGGGTAAACATTCATGAACAAAACTTAAGGAAATTGTACCTTTAGAAATGTATATCGGGATTCAGACAATAACTCTGTGTAAAAGATATTACAGCGAACTTTATTGGAGACACACGAGATAACCAAGTGTGAACCAAATTGCCTTTGTCTCCCTAAAAAAAAAAAAAAAAAAAACAGACAACCGGCGACATCAAAGACTCTCCACTTCTTTAAATTTTGTCTCCATGAGTGTATATAAATTTAACTCTTAAACATTTCAATAATTTAATAACGCACTTAATGCCGGATTTAAGACCTATGATCCAAGATAGAGGACATTGCTGAGATAGAGATGTACAGAGACATCTGAGGATCTTCATTGGACACGACAACAACAACAAGACCTCTGATTTCTGGTCCTCTGAATTTTGTCCTAAATAAAAAATAAACGGTATGTATTTCGCGTTGTATGGATAATTATCTTACAATGTGATTTCATATAAAACTTGTATAAAGAGAAGCCTAGATTTGATATTTCGCCATTTATCTATCAGATAACCTTTTTCTATAATGATAGCTCTTTTGAAGAAAAACTCTATAGCAAGCACACTTTCTCATCTTTATATTTTATAAAACTCTATAGTGAAGCACTTAACGAAAAAAAAAACCCCTCTCTATAACGAAACTCTTAGAGAAAAAAACTTAATAACGAAACTCTCTTTTAACGGAAAAAACTCTTTATAACGAAACTTTTAACGGAAAAACTTTCTATAACGAAGCTCTTAGTGAAAAACTCTATAACGAAAACCTCTTAGTGAAAAAACTCTCTATAACGAAACCTTTAACGGAAAAACTCTATAACGAAACTTTTAACGGAAAAACTCTCTAAAACGAAACTTTTAACGGTAAAACTTTCTATAGCGAAATTCTTAGTGGTAAAAACTCTATAACGAACCCTCTTAGTGAAAAACTCTCTATAACGAAACCTTTGACGGAAAAACTCTCTATAACGAAATATGTAACGGAAAAACTTTCTACAACGAAACTCTTAGTGGAAAAAAAACTCTATAACGAAACTTTTAACGGAAAAACTCTCTAAAACGAAACTTTTAACGGAAAAACTATCAATAACGAAATTCTTAAAGAAAAACTTTCTACAATGAAACTCTTAGCGAAAAAACTTTCTATAACGAAATATTTAACGGAAAAAAACTCTTTATAACGAAATTCTTAGCTAAAAAACTTTCTATAACGAAATATTTAACGAAAAAAACTCCATAATGAAAATCTTTTCTACAAGCCCACAATTATGTGCATCTGTGTAGGAACTTCTTCCAACTAGTTTTTCTTCCATATAAAAACAAATAATAATTTTTTGTAAAACAAGAACACACATCTTTATAATTTTAACCATTACATATATCACAATTCAAACAAAACTACTAGAGAAATAGCTAACTAGTTTAAAGATATCGGGATAAACTGTGAAATGAGTAATAAACAAAACCTCACCTGAAAATCAAAAACGATACAAAAGCTAAATAAATAAACAAAAATATTTATTAATATATGACACAACTAGTAATAAAACAAAAGTAATCAGTAAAAGTAAGCGAAATAAATAAAATAAACAAAACAACAACACCAAACTTCGCGGGATTTGAAAAAGAAAACTTAGACAAACTTTTGTTAACCAATAGGATGTCGTCAACCGAGCGTTTGGCTAAGTTTACCACAACACGTGCGTCGAACACAATAAACATCCAATTAATTAACTGAATCTAATCAAACCATAACTATAAAGATATCTATTTAATTTGGGATAAAAAAAAGCAAAAAAAAAAAAGTGAAGGGAAAAAAATCACTCTATGAACGGAAAAAAAAAGCGAAAAAAAAAAAAAAATCAGCATCATTGGAAATAAGGGCAGTTGATGGCCGAGGCGATTATGGAAGACAATCAGGCAAATTAAGTGGCAAAGTGAACGTCATTATAGCTTCACCACTTCGGGATGAAGACAAAGCTGAGCATTTGTGAAGAAAAAAGAACCATACCCCCTCCCACTAATTAGCGCTAATTTGCATAATTTGTCACCAGGAAATTAGAATTTCATAATGACCGTCCATTAGGCCTATCCAGAGATATGGCCGTCGACCAGAAAAAGAAAAAAAGTGTCCTTCGATGAGACGATTCAACGGACATTGATTTTTATAGATTAGCGGCGGTGGCGGGCAGTCAGTCTCTATGGTTACTCACCTGGGGCAGCGGCGGGGCGGTGAGTGAGACGGGGACTACAGTGGCGCCTCTAGTGGCCGGTTCCTAATTAATTTTTACCATTCTACCCCCCTCCCTCCCCCTTCCCCTCGCGTCCCCCTCCCCCTCTAAATATCGCGACCCCCCTACTTGTCGTGCGTATTTTTCCTATGGTCTTTCATTTCCATAGGTCATCGGCGATACAACAGGAAGGATACAGAGATGATTGGCACGGCCCCTTAGATGTCAGTTCGGGGATACAAAAGGGGCGGTACAGAGGAGATTGACATGGTCCCTTCGATGCTTGTTCGGATATACAACAGGTGCGGTACAGAAGAGATTGGCACGGTCCCTTCGATACTTGTTCGAAGATACAACAGGGGCGGTACAGAGGAGATTGACACGGTCCCTTCGATACTTGTTCGGAGATACAACAGGGGCGGTACAGAGGAGATTGGCACAGTCCCTTCGATACTTGTATGGAAATACAACAGGGGCAGTACAGAAAAGATTGGTACCGTCCATTCGATACTTGTTCGGAGATACAACATGGGCGGTACAGAGGAGATTGGTAGGTCCCTTCGATACTTGTTCGGAGATACAACAGGGGCGGTACAGAGGAGATTGGCACAGTCCCTTCGATACTTGTTCGGAGATACAACAGGGGCAGTACAGAAAAGATTGGTACCGTCCATTCGATACTTGTTCGGAGATACAACAGGGGCGGTACAGAGGAGATCGGTACGGTCCCTTCGATACAACAGGGACATTTTAAAATAAATAGAATTACTTGGAAAGCTCTTATCGCATTAAATCAATGGCATCTTTCAAACTTCACTATAAGAACTGGTCCTAGTGAGATTCCCCAATCAATATTCGATATGCACTTTTTTAGATTACTAACACAACTTCTGAAAACTAAGATGTATATAATATTGGCTCCATTTATTTAAAAAATTTTAAATAGAGAAATATCAAAGGATCAAATAAGTAGGCATAGATAAAAAGATACAATCTGTGAAATAAAATAATTTGCAAAAATTGTGATAAAATATTTGGACTAAGTGTAGATTCTAGCTTAATCTTTTTTATCTATTCTAATTTTTGAATTTCATTAAATCGAAAATATTATACCCTCATGGACAAAACTTAAGGAAATTGTACCTTTTAGCGTGTATATCGGGATTCAGACAATAACTCTGGAATAAATTTGATACACAGTGACTTTTATTGAAGACACACAAGATAATCAAGTGTGAACAAAATTGCCTCCGTCTCCTTCGAAAAAAAAAAAAAAACGGACCACAGCAGGCAATATTAAAGACTCCACGTTCTTAAGTTTCGTTCAAGAGTGTATATTAATATCCAAAATATATCCTATATATTTTTTAAAATAAAAATTAATCAAAAGAAGTTAAACATTTTCTGTCCAATCGGGTGAATATGCAACTATATCAGTTCCCGAAAAACTCATAAAAAAAAAAAACACTGAGCATACATGTAAGTTCTGGCTGCAAAATAACGAGATGGATACTTTTCGGAAGAATTACGCTCAGTCGTACGAACGACAGCTGTGACGCCTTATCTTTCAATTGCCCCAGTGTCTGCAGACATCATAGCTTTGCCGCGTCATGAAGGAGCTCACAGACTTCCAGCACTGTTTCGAACACTATAAAATCCGCATGAAGCGTTGTAGGGATAGAGGAGGAGTGTCTATTGGAGTATACAATGACTAAATGTGTATAAATTGAAATAAAATGTTTTATAGCATACACCATCTATATACTAAGCTTTCAAGATTTAGCCATTACATCCGTAAATTGGTGACTATGATTTCCTATGTTCGTAGGGAAACTTCTCTCGTGTTATATTGAAATATGGTCCTATGGAGCAAAATTATGATGCCCTCCCTTTATCACCATGCCTCACCGCAGGGAATAGAAGTTCTAGGCGAAAATATCCAAAATGACTTAGATATATTGTTGCATCATGATTAATGCGCCTATTTTTAAAATTATTTATAATATTATTTTTTAATATATTTAAAATTTAAATTATAAATTTATTTATTTTTATAAAACAGATTATTAATATAAAATATTATGTGTACTATAAAACATTTGTATTTTGATACACTAAATACCCTACATGCTTTAAACTTTGATGTGGTAAATAAAGAGAGATTCTAGGTGCTACCTAAATTTATAGTTGTCTTATTATTGACTGGTTTAACCTTGTAAGATGGTTGAGACACGTTCTGGAAAGATGCAAGACACGTCTGAGGAGAGACTCAAGACTGAAGAATCTGCCAAACCGCAGCCCAGTGCAACAATTGGTAGAGATGCAAGTGCCGACCCAGTTGTTTTGAACCCCAACATAGACATCCCCAAATATGATGGAACAGAAGACCCTCGCCCATGGATTGAGTCCCTTGAAGAAATTGGCTTCCTGTACCACTGAGCAGAATATATTATTTCTCGCTATGCAGCCATGAACATGATTGGTAGCGCCAAAACCTGGCTGGACCTACACAAGATAAGTTTTACCAGCTGGGAACATTTCAAGAGCCGCCTAATTCAGGATTTTGGCTCAGACGCCAACAAAGAAGAATTGAAGATGAGGCTGAACAGAATGCAGCAGTGGAATGAACCTGCAATCAGGTTTGCAGAGGATATCCTGGTTCTGTGCAACAAGGTCGACCCCCAAATGGAAGAAGAGAATAAAATAAATTGGGTTATTGGAGGGTTAAAGAAAGAATACTCTTTTGCCCTCTACTTAAACCCTCCTAAGAATACCAACGAACTCCTAAGATTGTGTAAAAAGATGGATTTGTTTGAAAATAATTATCAAGAACGTATAGAAAAATCAAAGGTTCTATATAATGGACCACGCTCTCCTCGTTCCCACCATCAAGAGCAATGGAAGAACGCTCCGTCGTTCAGAAGACCAGACCAGAACACCTCCAAGCCCCAGGCCCCCGCTCCGAGGTACTACCAGAACAAGCCGCTGCCCCAGGTATCTGCCCCTAGACGATTTTACACTCCCATTCCTGAGCCAAAACCGGTCTACCCAAGGAAAACCTACAATAAGAGTCCAGATTCAAACAGGAATAGGACAGAAGACGGGAGACCAATATCTTTCAAGTGTAACAAGCCAGGACACGTAGCGCGGTATTGCAGAGTCAAGTTTGTGAGGATCGTAGAAGAGGACCCCTCAGTTTCCCAAGACAAGAGCCAAGAAATTCTTCAAATGGACGAAAGGAAAGATTATACACGGCCTCGCCTCTATGCGGATGTTTGTAATGACACACAAATGAATATTCCTACACGGAATAGATATTCCGTGTTGGAAGATTTAAACTAAGTGTCGCGCCTGATTCCTTCAATCAAAGCAAGTCGACCATAAATGGAATTAGAAAGTTGGACCCTAGATAGAAAATTAATATTAATGTGGACAAGATAGGGTTATGCGAAGCTTTGATTGATACAGGCGCCGATCTTTCAGTGGTCGACCTAAGAACAGCACTTTTTGCTGGCCGTGAAATAAATAGTCTCACTAAAACGTGTTCAGGACCCGATGGAAAAAAATTAGATATGGTAGGTAGCATTATTTTAGATTTAAAAATTGATGACACTGAATTATCCCACGAATTTGTAGTAATGGACGCGCATCTACGAACTCTTATTCTTGGACGAGATTTCCTTAAAAAAATGAATGCTAAAATTGATTGTAAACGAGAAACAATAAAATATAATTTGATGAGTAATCATGACGTAAGCAATTATGATCTAAAAAAAATAAAGAGCACTACAGATACCGTTATACCTAAACTATCTATTAAATTGATTAGGGCCTCAATAGAAGCAGAAGATGGCGAATATGTCATCGAAGAGAACAACAGAATGACTCAAAAAAATGGTCTTCGATTGGCAAGAAGTTTGCTTACTGTCACGGATAAGAAAACCCATATCTGGATAACGAACCCTTATCCTCGACCTTTAAAAATCATGAAAGACCAAACATTGGCTTATGGAAGTCTTCCTGCAGGGGTAAATTTTATAGAGAATAAAGAGAAGCAGAATGAAAATGACGAAATACAATTTCAAATAAACAAAAAATTATCATTTAAAGAACAAGAGAGGTTAAAACAAATTTTGGCCAAGTATACTGATTTGTTCTCATCGAGGTTAGGTAGGACCAGTTTGGCAAAACATCAGATTCATACAGAAGACGCAAAACCAATAAAGCACAAGCCTTACCGGGTAAGCGCTAAGGAACGAACCATCATAAAGGATCAAATAGACGAGATGCTCGAAGAAGGAATAATTAGACAATCTTCAAGTCCCTGGTCCTTTCCCGTTATATTGGTCAAAAAACGAGATGGCAAATACAGATTTTGTGTGGACTACAGGAAATTAAATGAAGTAACAGTGAAGGATGTTTATCCAATCCCAAGAATTGATGATGTAATGGATACTCTCCAAGGATCCAAGTACTTCTCAGCAATAGATCTCAAATCGGGATATTGGCAAGTCGAAATTGAAGAGAGAGACAAAGAGAAGACGGCTTTCACTACTGCACATGGGTTATATGAATTCAACGTAATGCCCTTCGGTCTATGCAACGCCCCTGCTACTTTTGAGAGGAACATGGACAATGTCCTCGGAAATCTGAGATGGCAGATTTGCCTTTGCTACCTGGACGATGTAATTATATACAGCTCGGACTTTCCAACCCACATTAAAAGACTTGAAGCTGTCCTCAGATGCTTCAGCGAATCTAATTTAAAACTGAACGCCAAGAAATGCAGATTTGCTTTCGAAGAACTTGAGATCCTTGGGTATATAACCAACCAAGAGGGTATAAAACCTGCTGAATATAATATCAAAGCCGTTAGAGATTTTCCTCAGCCCAAGAAGGCCAAAGAAGTGCAATCATTCCTAGGAATGTGCTCATATTATAGAAAATTTATTAAAGATTTCTCATTAATCGCTGACCCATTGACCAGTCTCATCAGAAAAAATGTGCAATTTATCTGGACAGGAAAACAGGAAGAAGCGTTCCAAAACCTTAAAAAAGCTCTTATGAATCCGCCAATTTTAGGTCACTTTGATCCAAATGCAGCCACCTGCATTCACACAGATGCCTCTAACATCGGCTTAGGCGCAACACTAATTCAAAATATCGGTGGCGAAGAGAAGGTAATATCATATTTGAGCCGAACCCTAAGTAAACCTGAGCAAAATTATTCAACCACCGAAAAGGAATGTTTAGCTGTAGTGTGGTCGATATCAAAATTACGGCCCTATTTATATGGAAGGCACTTTAAAATCGTAACTGATCATCACGCACTATGCTGGCTTAAGAATTTAAAAGATCCGACCGGTCGATTAGCACGATGGGCACTGAAGATTCAGGAATATAATTTCGAAATTATACACAAATCGGGAAAAAAAACATCTGGACGCTGATGGTCTATCTAGAGGACCCTTACCAGAAAACGAATGGGACGAGGATTATGAAAGACTATTTTTGAATCAAATAATAGACGAAAAGGATGATTTTATTGAGAATATTAAGGAGAACCTTAGTGGAAACAAGCGTTCAATTACACAGAACTTTAAAGAAGAAAATGGGTGTCTCTACAAGAAAAATCCAAATCCTGAAGGTAGAGAATGGTTGCTGGTAGTGCCAAAGAAGAGAAGGAAAGAAATCATGAGTGAATACCACAACCATATGCTGAATGGCCATCTGGGCGTCGCCAGAACCACATACCGATTGAAGAATAAATACTATTGGCCTTCCATGCTGAAAGATGTTTCCGAATTTGTAAAGACGTGCCATCTTTGCCAAAGTCGGAAAGGTTCAAATCAGTTGCCATCTGGACTTCTACAACCTATTCCCCCAGCTAACTACCCTTTTGAAAGAATCGGAATTGACTTTGTTGGCCCCTTGCCATCAACGAAAAGAAGAAGGAAATGGATCATTGTGTTGACGGATTATTATACCAAGTATGCTGAAACAAAGGCAGTACCAGAAGCGACAGTGAAAGAAGTCTCTACATTTTTAATCGAACATATATTTTTACGTCACGGGGCTCCAATATTTCTTATCAGCGACAGAGGTTCACAATTCACTAGCAATTTGATGAAGGAGGTTATGAAAATGTGCAAAGTTAAACATTGCTTCACAACGAGCTACCACCCCCAGACTAACGGACTAACGGAACGGCTAAATAGAACTTTAATCAATATGATCAGCATGTTTGTGAATACGGATCAGAAGAACTGGGACTAAATCCTTCCTTTTATCACCCACGCATATAATACCACAATTCAAGAAACCACAGGCTACTCTCCATTTTTCCTGTTGTTTGGGAGGGAACCCATGTCCCTCTTAGACGACGAGAATATCCCAACGGACAGTAACATGGACGATTACGACGAATATATAGAAAACTACTTAGATAAAATAGCAAGGACGAGACAGGTAGTCATTAACAACACAGAGAAGACTCAGGAAAGAATGAAAAGAAACTATGACAAAAAACACAACGAGAGAATCTATGAACCAGGACATTTAGTGGCAGTTTGGACACCAGTCAGGAAATCGGAAAATGTGAAAAACTATTGAGAAAATATTTTGGGCCATATCGAATATTAAAGAAGCTGCCCAACGTAAATTACTTAATTGAGCCGAAAGATAATCCTGGCCAAGACCCATTGATTGTCCATGTCTCAAGACTCAAACCCTATTTTGAAAGAATTGATGAGGTCACTCACGAGGACGTGACGACCTCTGGAGAGGGGGAAGTGTTGCATCATGATTGATGCGCCTATTTTTAAAATTATTTATAATATTATTTTTAATATATTTAAAATTTAAATTATAAATTTATTTATTTTTATAAACAGATTATTAATATAAAATATTATGTACTATAAAACATTTGTATTTTGATACACTAAATACCCTACATGCTTTAAACTTTGATGTGGTAAATAAAGAGAGATTCTAGGTGCTACCTAAATTTATAGTTGTCTTATTATTGACTGGTTTAACCTTGTAAGATGGTTGAGACACGTTCTGGAAAGATGCAAGACACGTCTGAGGAGAGACTCAAGACTGAAGAATCTGCCAAACCGCAGCCCAGTGCAACAATATGTGGCCTAAAAAACCAGGGAGGAACAACAACTCTCACTGTTTTCTTATCTACTAGACGATGCCTTAAAATTGCAACTAAAACTAAAAATACATATAAAGTTGGAATCCTCTGATAAGTATAAGTAAAGGATATGAAGCGTACGAGGATACTTTTCTTTTAAACTTTAATGAAGATTCAAGCTTTCGGGCGAAAACAGCCCTTCTACGGGAAATTATAGAAAAACATTTTCAAAAAGTAACGTTTGTAAACAAAAATGTTATCTCTATTGATCTTGTAACGCGTGAATAAATCTCACATCCACGCGACCCAGACTATGATACATTGAATAAATCTGCTAAGTTGAGACTTCTCAAAGTAAATCAAACTGGCATAGGGCAACTATGGTACACAATTTATGGAAATATTGCTTTATATATTACATTCGTAAATTGGTGACTATGATTTCCTATGTTCGTAGGGAAACTTCTCTCGTGTTATATTGAAATATGGTCCTATGGAGCAAAATTATGATGCCCTCCCTTTATCAGCATGCCTCACCGCAGGGAATAGAAGTTCTAGGCAAGAATTTCCAAAATGACTTAGATAAATGTGGCCTAAATATCCAGGGAGGAACAACAACTCTCACTGTTTTATATAGAGATTCCTGATGCATATAAAGCAATATTTCCATAAATTGTATACCATAGTTGCCCTATGCCAGTTTGATTTACTTTGAAAAGTCTCAACTTAGCAGATTTATTCAATGTATCATAGTCTGGGTCGCGTGGATGTGAGATTTATTCACGCGTTACAAGATCAATAGAGATACCATTTTTGTTTACAAACGTTACTTTTTGAAAATGTTTTTCTATAATTTCCTGTAGAAGGGCTGTTTTCGCCCGAAAGCTTGAATCTTCATTAAAGTTTAAAAGAAAAGTATCCTCGTACGCTTCATATCCTTTACTTAAAACTAAAAATAATGTTTCCGGTAAGGGTCTTCTAGCCAAACCACCGACATCCAGATGTTTTTGTCCCGATTTGAATTTTTTCGAAATCATATTCCTGGCTCTTCAGTGCCCATCGTACCAGCCTTTCAGATTCTTGAGCCTGCATAGTGCGTGATGATCGGTTATTATTTTTAAATGCCTTCCATATAGTTAGAGTCGTAATTTGGACATCGCCCACATAATGGCTAGACTTTTTTTTCAGTAGTCAAATAATTCTGCTCAGATTTACTCAGAGTTCTACTCAAATATGAGCTCACCTTTTCTTCACAGCATATCTTTTGGACTAATGTTTCACCCAAGTGGATATTAGACGCGTCAGCATGATGTGTGTCGTTGCATTTGGATCAAAGTGATTCAAAATTGGTGGGTTTATCACTGGTTTGGAATGCTTTTACTTGATTTTTTCTGTTTCTTTTTAATAAAACTGGTCAATGGGTTAGCAAATTTTTAAAAAGCCTTTATGAATTTTCTATAATATGAGCATATATTTCTAAAAATGATTAAACATCTTTGACCTTTTTGGACTGAAGAAAATATCAAAGAGCTTCGATTTTATATTCCGCGGGTTTTATACCCTGTTGGCTCATTATGTGTACGAGAAGTCTCTAGTTCTTCGAAAGAAAATCGGTATTTCTTGCCATTCAAGATTTGCGAAACATCTGAGAACAGCCTCGATTCTTTTGAGATGTGTTAGAAAATCCGAGCTACATCCGTCGATAAAAGAGACAAATTTTCCTTCTCAGATTGCCAAGCACATTTTCATGTTCCTCCTAAAAGTAGGAGGGGCGCAGTATAGTCCAAAAGGCATTGCGTTGAATCCATATTACCCGTGAGCTGTAGTGAGGGCTGTTTTCTCTTTGTCTCTCTCTCTCTTCAACTTCCACTTGCCAATATATTGATCTAAGATCTATTGCTGAAAAGTATTTGGATCCTTGGAGTGTATCCATTGCTTTGTTCATCCTAGGGATTGGATAAACATCTTTAACTGTCACATCATTCAATTTTCTATAGTCTACACAAAATCTGTACTTATCATCTCGCTTCTTGACCAATATTACGGTAAAAGACTAAGGACTTTGAAGATGGTCAAATTATACCTTCTCTCTGAGCATTTTCTATTGATTACATGCTAAAATGTATATAAATAATGATTCATACATAACCATGTAACATATATAACTTTGTGCCATAAACCTTTGTGATAGTTTTAGCAAGACGTGGCGTGTAGAGTTCGCATAAAGCGAATGGTGCACGCGGGGAAAATTAAGAGTGATTGTTCTCTGAACATTCCATCAATTTGATCCTTTATGATGTCTCGCTCTATGGCACTCACCCTGCATGACTTGTGTTTAATCGGTTTCGCACCTTCTGTATCAATGCGATGCTTTGCTAAGTTAGTTCTCCCTAATCCCAACGAAAACAAATCTCCATACCTTTCTAAAACTGGCTTCAACTTTTTCTGTTCCTTTGATGAAAGATATTCGTTTATTTGGAATCGAAGTTCATCGTGTTCACAACTTCTTCACTTTACCTTATAAAATTTATTTATGCTGGACCACTTAACGGTCGAGGGTAAAAAAACGTTATCCAGAAATGTGTTTCTTTATTCATAACATTGACCAAGCTTCTTGCTAGTCGAAGTCCATTTGTTTGAAGCATTTTTCTGTTTTCTATGTTGATATATTCGCCATCTTCTGTTTCTACCAATGCCTTAATCAATTTAATGGAAAGTTCCGGTATGATGGTATCTTTGGCACCTTTTATTTTCTTCAGTTAAAATTTGTTTTCGTCATGATTATTTGTCAATTTATTTTATTGTTTCACGCTGACAATCAATTTTGCGTATATTTCATGAAAAATCTGGTCCAGGTATAAATGTCCGTGAATACGTTCTCATTATTACAAATTGGAGAGAAATTGAATTGTGTCATAAACTTTTATATTTAAGACAATACTTACTACATTATCCTTTTTTTTTTCATCATCGGGTGTCTAGAATACGTTTTATGGGGACATTTTATGCAAAGGCCTGAATCGAGGGCTGTTCTAAAGTCAACCACTAAAAAATCAGCGCCTGTATCAATCCAAGCTTCGCAAATACCAATCCTATCCACGTTAATGTCTATTTTGTATCTGTGGTTTAATTCCATTTATTGTCGACTTGCTTTGATTGACATAATCAGACGCGATGCTTAGTTTAAATCTTCCAACACGGAATATCTATTCCTTGTAGGAATGATCAAGTAAGTGCTATTACACACGTCATCGTAAAGACGAGGACTTATCAGTTTCCTCATCCATTTGAATTGTCTCTTTGAATTTGTCTTGTACAACTATGCACTCCTGACCCTGCAATATCGCGCCACGTGTCCTAGATTGTTGCATTCGAAGCAAATTTGTCTTCCTTTTTCAATTCTATAAAATAATAATAGGGTTTCCTCTGATAGTTTGGTTTCGGCAAAAAGTTTAAATGATACGATCGTCCAGGGGTAGAGCGGGGGGTTGGTCTGGTATTGTGTGGAAGCAGGGACCTGGAATTTTGAAGTGTTCAGGTAGGGTCTTGTAACGGTCGGAGCCTTCTTCCATTGATGTTGGGGTCGAGGATTGTGTAAAATTTGTTATTTTTTTTTACACCTTCTTGATATTATTTTCAAAAGAATCCATCTTTTTTGCATTCTTCAAGGACTTCTTTGATATTTTTAGGAGAGTTTAGAAAGAGAGGGTAAAAGAATATTAAATTTTTTAAACCCCTCAATAACCCCAAATTATTCTTGTCTCTTCTTCTATTAGAAGGTCAATCTTGTTGCACAACACAAGGATATTCTCTACAAACCTGATTATAGGCTCTTTCAAGGCATAGGCTGCATCCCATTTAGCCTCATTTTAATTTTTCTTTGTTGGCATCCGAGGCAAATCCTGAATGCGCCGGCTCTTGATATTTTCCCAGCTGTAAAGGCTAGTCTTAAGTAAGTTCAGCCAAGGTTTGCCCTGCCAGTCATGTTCATGGCAGCATAACGTGAATTTATGTAGTCTGCCCTGTGGTAGATGAAACCGATTTCTTCAACAGATTCAATCCAAGGACAAGGGTCTTCTGTACCGTCATACTTGGGGATATCAATGTTAGGGTTCAAGACAACTGGGTCGCCCCTTGCATCTCTTCTAATTGTTTTCACCGTGTTACCACTTTGTAAGGCCATCGACCTTAATTTCCTCCTTTTTTTGTGTTATGTACGTTTCCAGAGCGGGTTTCCATGAGAAAAATAAAAATAAAGAAATTACCTCTTTTAATTTTATGATGCTTATTCGTTGTGTATTCCTCGTAGTTGATGGCCCCAGATCTTCGGGTCCGTAGGTCCTCTGAAATTGGTCGGTACTCTCGCCAACGTTCAAAATAATAAAATTAAATTATATATAATCTGTAGAAATATGATAAACATTTAATAAAGATTACTTACATTTTATTTATAAGTATTCAAAATAATATAAAACAATATTACAATTTAATTAAAGAAATAAACTCACAAACCATGAGATGTAGCGACATTTAAAAAATTAAAGCGAAATAAGCTTCATTCTCAACACATCATCTCTTACATGTCTCCATGAATGTATATAATAACACTGAAGGGTTGTGTGACTGGTGAAATCCAGTTAGGAAACTCTTGTCCTAGAGGTACATACACTACTTCTCAATACAGTGGAGAAAACAGCTCAAATCAATACTTTTAAGATTTCCACGTCTTCTTTAGTTGTTGTTTGCATTGTTTGGACTTGAGAATATGTTTTATTGGTTCTATTTTTAAAATCCATCATTTATCGAGACGAAACAGATGATGATATTAGATTTCCTAAAAATAACAGGATATAGTTGCGTATAATCGTCATCTAAGAGTTCTTAAACCTCTGTCTAGATACCAATTCTAACAATCTCGAGGACAATCTATGACCACTAGGAAAATCCTTCCAGAATTCTGGAGCTGGCAGAGAAAAAGAACAAGGAGGAGCTAGCTTACACTTTATGGTCCATCCAGGACTTATTGTGGCCGCCCAGATCTGTGGGGACCGTATCTAAACGGATTTCATGTTTAGGGCGAGACCTACAACAAAACCTTCCCGGAACTTTAAAAACTTGGGTTTCCTTATTCCCTAATAGTCTATGCAATGACGTGTAAGGATAAAAGGCAATGGGAATTCAATCGAAACTAAAAGTATTGGGTTGGTTTCAAAATTGGATATTCAAGTTTTGTCATTTTATATACTCACGTTTTAACGAGGGCTGACTTGCTAAGTGTTGAACTTGGATTTGATAAGATGAAAGCTACGTTATCGCCATTTTTGTATTGGCCTGAAAGAGATATCTATATACATTTCTTGGTCTATACAGTTAAAACTAATGAAACAAATAGAAGATTTGGGGCGATTATCGTAAAAAGAAAACCTAATTAATATTTCCTGAAACAACAAGTCATAGATTTTAATTTCAAAAAAAGAATTACCACCTCGACTGGGGATTCTGATCAACACATATCAGACTTTCGACAACTCTCTGCATTCCATTTTGGGATGTTGAACAAGAATGAGAGTCACCGCCAAGACACGCTATAAGCTATATTTATAATCTTTCTTTTTTTTAATAAAACAATATTTATAAATTTAATTGCCATCTATCGATAAATTTTGTAACAAATAAATTTACTGGAAATGTGTTTATTGTTTATTTTTTATTTCTGTAGAGATAATATTTGATGATTTTTTGAAAAGAAACATATTGCCAGTATATTAATTTGTTACAAAAAAATATATATAGAGATATATATATGTTAGGTAGCGGAACGAGAATACTAGGAAGGTCCGCCACTTTCATATAACAATTTAAGTGTTCTGTCCAAGTTGATCCCCTCTACCTACTTTGCTGGAAAAATCGGAGATAAACTTCGTAAAACTATTTATTAGGCTCACTAATTGATTGCCCTAATATTTCAAAGAAGGAAAGTGAACAATTAAAACAGTTAAAGCCAAAAGAACTAAAACAAGGAGAGCGACAATCCCAGCTGCTCACTCGAAGCGCGCAAAGCCTCGTCTTCTTGGGGACTCCCCCGGCACTTGATGTTATCCTAGTTTTTATAGGAAACGCGCTGTACCTAATTTTATTCTGTGGAAGTTGATTTGCATAGACCTTTTCCTAAAGCCTAGTTTGTATAAAGTCTTCTTTCTTTTAATCTTGCAAAATTTGCCTAGGCTTTCTTACATACTCCCCACTAAATTATTGACAAATAATTTTCCCAAATTAGAATCCAACACTATCTTGGAATCGATTCGAAAACTCTTCCGAAAAATCCAACTCTATTGGGCAAAGACGTTGTACAGGTCTTATTACAATCCCGCCTCCTGTCTTTAATTTTGCAACTCGAACAATGCCATCCTTTCCTGGATACAGTTCTATAATTCTTCCCAATGGCCATTCAGTTCGTTTTCGCAAATCTGACCCAATGACAACAATGTCTCAAATTCGTAAGTTGTGACTATTCTTCCCTTTGTTCTTATTTATCAGATGAGACAAATATTCGGATCGAAAGCGATTTTTCAGTTCTCGTTCTAAGCTTTTTCTCCAGGCATAACTAAACTGTAGTCGGTTTTTTTCAGTTAAATCTCCTTCCGGGAATTTGATATTGCCCTTGTGACGTAAAAACATAGCAGGTGTCAAAGGTTGAGGGTCCTCCATTTCTTCTGAGATATACGTAAGAGGTCTTCCATTCATAATAGATTGAACTTCCTCAAGCATCTTTACTAGTTGCTCCTTTCTGAGAGTAGCCTTTCCTAAAGTTCTTTTCAACAAATTCTTCATAGAGCGAATTAAACGCTCCCACCAACCTCCCCACCAAGCCGCGCAAAAGGAGGATTAAATCTCCATTGTATAGGTTTAACGCAGTCGCTCTCTTGAAGCTTCTTCCAATCAATCTGTTGAAAAAAGTTATCAGTTCCAACAAAATTTCTTCCATTATCACTAAAAATCATTGTTGGACGTCCATATATTCTAATGAAACGTTCTAATGATTGAATAAAAGTTTGGCTTGACCCTTTAGATACAATGGGCCTGTAAGATCGACTCCAATAATTTCAAAAACATTAGTAGTCATAATTCTTTCTTTAGGTAGAGGTGCTTCTTCCGTTATAACAGACTTCGCTGTAAGTTTTCGACAAGTCACACATTGCCGTACTACCCTCTTTACTGCAATTCTACTCTGTAAAATCCAGTATTTTTCTCTGAGTTCATTCATCAAAAATAAAACTCCAGCATGACAAAATTTCAAATGATATTCTTCAATAAGCTTTTTCACAAGAGGATGTTTTCTCGGAAGTAAAATAGGCGATTTGTAGTCTTCAAGATCTTCTCGAAAGGTAAATCTAGTTTTGACTCGCAAAATTCCATCTTCGGAACGTTTAATCTGATATCCCCTCAAGTTATATGGATTTGAAAAAGTCTCAACTTGAACGCTACGAATCAATTGTAATTCCGCCATCTTTAATTCTTCTGGAAGAAGTCTACCAAAGTGTTTTTCATTATTTCTCATATTATAAATAAAACGCAAGATCCAACCCATAATTCGCACATATTGAGAGTACGTATAATCATATCTAACCTCTTGGATTACGTTGAAATTTATTAACACTGAATCCTGATTTATCTCTACGCTTGACTTTTTTCTTTCTTTATTGACTTGAATTTCGTCTATCATTTCTGTGGAAATCGGCCACTTGTTTTCCCTTTCATAA
The DNA here is from genome assembly GCA_030710605.1 of Cordylochernes scorpioides. Taxonomy (NCBI): domain Eukaryota; kingdom Metazoa; phylum Arthropoda; class Arachnida; order Pseudoscorpiones; family Chernetidae; genus Cordylochernes; species Cordylochernes scorpioides. The sequence goes on from CP092868.1 coordinate 67,859,774, forward strand.
AGCCAATTCGGCCCCTCCCACCATTTAGATTGAATATGTCTCCAATTGTTTGGAAGGGTAAGTTCTCTAATTTCCCTTATTCGATTTCCCACAAAAGTATTCCATATTTCTTCTCTTTTAATCCAAGCCAAAACCGCTGTGGAATCAGTCCAATAAAATTCCTTTATATCAGTGATGTTTAGAGACCTTTTCACTGTCGAGAGTAACCGGCTACCAATCAGGCAAGCAAGAAGTTCCAGTCTAGGAATACTGATCTCTTTGACAATCATTTCGCTTTCGCCAGTTTTCTTATTCTTTTTGAGTATTTCTCTTTTCATTGGAGTAACTCGTGTTTTAGCGGACATAAAACTGACTTGTATTTCTTCATTTTCTACCCGGAGAAATACCACTGCGGAGTAAGCTGTCCGACTCGCATCAGTAAACAAGTGCAAAGACCAACTCCTCTTTTCGATCTCGTCCTTTATCATAGCATGTGGGAACTTGAGCTGAGTAAAGCAAGGGTATATTTTTGCACCAATCTTCAAAAGATCTTTTTTCAGCGCCAATAATAGGTGTGTCCCATTTAATTTTTTTGAATCCAAGTCCGTTGTAGAAGAGATTTCATAGGTATCAACGCTGGTCCTAATATACCGAAAGGATCAAAAATACGTTGTACCGTAGACAAAATTGTCCGTTTAGTTACTTCCGACGGCAAATCAATTTTGCTTGTATCAATAAACAACAAATCTCTTCTTCGATCCCATCGAACTCCTAGAATCATGGTAATGGCTTCCGTATCGTGTTGAATTTCTTCCGCATTTGATTGCCACATTCTCAAATCCATCTTAGCATCCCTTAATAATTGGATCGATTTTTCTTTAAAAGCTAAATATGATTCCAAACTATCCTCGGATCCAACGCTGTTATCTATGTAAAAAGAGTTTAACAATTTTCAGCGATCTTCGAATCTTCTATGTTCATATGAGTCAGATGATATTCTAGTACAGTTCCCAAAATAAATGGACTACATGTAGCGCCAAACATAACTCTTGTATGACGATATACTTGTACTTGATTTTCGTATTGATTCTGCCACCACAAGAATCGCATTGCATCTCTATTTTCTTCTCGAACCTCAATAGTCTGAAATGCTCTTCTAATATCAGCCGTAAAACCAATTCTTTTTTCTCGAAAGCGTATCAAAAGTTCCATAATTTTTTTAACACAGTTGCTTTCAGTCCATAAGCAATCGTTGAGTGAAGGATGTTTATCAATTTTGCACGACGCATCAAACACTGGGCGAACTGGCGTAGAAGCACTCTCTTTGTAAACAGGTCGATGTGGAAGATAATGAACAATTTCAGTAGGCTTAGCATTGTTTACATTTTCAATCAAGCCTTCCCTTTCCCATTCCTTGAAAAGATAATCATATTCGTCGTATTTACTGATAGTTTTAAGCTTCCTGGTGGTACTGACTAATCTTTTATGCGCAGCAATTTCGTTTGTAGGTAGTGGAGGATGACCCTCGATCCAAGGTAATGAAACCACGTATCGTCCATCTTTGTTTCTGGAGATGTTCTTCAAAAATTCATTTTTAAAAGCAGTTTCTTGTTCTACTGAAGATTTCACTTCTACCGGATCTCTCACTCCAATAGTATCCAAATCCCACAGTTGCGAGATGGAAAAATCCTGTCTTGAATCTCCAAACATAGTATTCATGGACATAACTAGCATAGAATTTTCTTCATCAGACCATTCCTTCAAGCTGCCCAATAACGTCCAACCAAAATGGGTAAGCATAGCTGTTAAACCACAATCCAGTTGCAGCGTTTTTACAGTCATCAATTTTCCGTAAATATCTGCACCGATGAGGAGCTCTATAGGTGGGTTGTCATTTCCAAGATCTGTAACTTTAATTTTTCTTTGTTCCAACTCTTTAGAAATTAAACTTGTTTTGGGAATTCTTGGAAGGGCTTGACAGATCTTTGACTGATCACGAACAGTGACTTTGCAAACAAAATTTTCATCGCCTGCCTTTAACTGAACATCATATAAATTATGCGTAACAGCCGTTGTTTGAATTCCGCCAAATAAAGCATGATGAACAATCTCTTTCGTCACAGGTTTCAGTCCTAATTCTTCCGCTGTTGTCTTCAAAATATAAGTATGTTGAGAACCTGAATAAAAAAATGCGCGCACTAATTTCCTCCCTTTTGGTGCAATAACATTCAACATCAATGTCTGAAGAGCAACATTCCGCTGACAAACATGGTTGGAACAATCATTATGCTTTTTCAGATCTTCGTTTGGTTTCACCGTAGCATCAAAAGATTCAAAATTTTCGCGATGTGAAACCCGTTGTTTAACCCTTTCTGAATTTTGATTAGTCAATTCTGGTTCAATTCCCAATTGAGCAGCCTCTTTATTATTTCTATCTCCTCGAGTGCACATAATTAAAAAATGAGACGAGCCACAGTTGTAGCACCTAACCCTTGTTCTGCAATATCTAGCAAGATGGCGTCCTTTTAAGCATTTGAAGCAAACCTTCTTTTCACGGATGACTTTTCTTTTTTCTTCTAAAGACATCTTTTTAGCGGCAAAACAATTTTGACTCGCATGCTTCTTTTCACAAAATATACATCCGCCTAATTCTGTTTGTTGTAATCCGGTCACCGTTGGAATATCATTTTTCTTCTTATTAAATCCTTTCTTTCTTTCTTGGTCGGAAGTTTCAGCAATTTGGAAACCGCCTTTAGCTAACTGGATATTCTGTTGAATCAAAATCTCCCTTTCCAAAAAGTCCATCAGTTGATCTAGTCTCGTCTGATGTTCAACATCAAGCTTGATGAACTGAGATCTTCGTTGCCACGTTAGCAATAGTTCGTCAGATAGACACAATTCCACTAAGGGATACAGCCATGTGTCCGGGCTTGCCCTTTCAAATTCAAACTCTTTAAAGAACCAAGATAAGATTGAAGTTTATAATATAGTTCATGAAAAGATAATTTTTTCTTTCCGCTAGCACTATCGATGACCAACTTGAGCATTTCTCTCACATATACTTGTAACAACAAATCAGGATTAGCATAACGTCTTCTTAAAGCATCAATCGCCTTAGAATAATTTTCTTCAGTAAGCGGATAAATAGATACGATTTTATAGGCCTCAGTGTCGACACTTAAACTTTGAAGTAAATAATAGAACTTGGCGCTATCCTTTAGTCTGATATCAAGATGAATCTTCTCAAATTGAGCCCAAAAAGTTAACCAATCTATTAAATTACCACTAAACTTCGGTAATTCAATGGTGGGAAGCCTTATTTTCTTTGTAGTATCTGGAAAAGAATCTTGAACTACAACTTCTTTTGCAACTTGTTTTTGAGCATCTTCATAAGCAACAATTGCTTCAATTATGATTTCTTGATAATGTGCACAATCATCCATTTCCTTTTCTAGATCCGCTTCATCATCTTCTGCCAAAATGTCGATTATCTCTTTATCAGACGACAGCAGTACTTTCTGTACATCCTGAATTCTTCTGACTCCAACTGTTGCCTTAAAATAATCCTTGGATTCACTTCCCAAAATAGAAATAATTTCCTTGTAAATTTTTGTAACTTGACTTCTAACGGGGGCTCGCTTCTTGATACACAAACTTAGAGCCATTGTATCAAAATATCTCCGATAAACAATAATCCACTTGAGCAGAATCACGTCCGGCTCACCAAAAAATGTTAGGTAGCGGAACGAGAATACTAGGAAGGTCCGCCACTTTCATATAACAATTTAAGTGTTCTGTCCAAGTTGATCCTCTCTACCTACTTTGCTGGAAAAATCGGAGATAAACTTCGTAAAACTATTTAATAGGCTCACTAATTGATTGCCCTAATATTTCAAAGAAGGAAAGTGAACAATTAAAACAGTTAAAGCCAAAAGAACTAAAATAAGGAGAGCGACAGTCCCAGCTGCTCACTCGAAGCGTGCAAAGCCTCGTCTTCTTGGGGACTCCCCCGGCACTTGATGTTATCCTAGTTTTTATAGGAAACGCGCTGTACCTAATTTTAATCTGTGGAAGTTGATTTGCATAGACCTTTTCCTAAAGCCTAGTTTGTATAACGTCTTCTTTCTTTTAATTTTGCAAAATTTGCCTAGGCTTTCTTACAATATATATGTATTGAGAGGGTCTGGCGCTCATCAGTGGTGAACCTTTCCACTGTGTGGTTTCGACATATGCCATTTATTTTCTTCATTTTTATAAGAAAAGACTGAATTATAAATAGTTAATTCTTTCAAATACAGATGGGGCACTGTTGCATCACATTAAAAAAAAAAACTGAAAATTTAAAAATTTAAATAGACCATGACTGAGAGATTCTCTCAAAACATTTGAAATTGTGATTAAATGTTGAATTCTTGTTTAATGTTAAGTTCCTAAAACGGCCATTTTTCCAAGCATATAGCATTCGCGTAGCAAATATTAGGCCTCTTTATACATTTAGTCTTTATTGAGTTACTAGGCAAATATGAGGCTCAGGCAAAGCTACGGATATACAAGGTGTGTCCAATAAATAATGAGACCGGTCAAAAACAAAGTAAAATGAAATGATACTTTTTTAAAAGTCTATTAAAAAATAGAAAGCTTCAGCTACACTGCGGTATATCACATCACGTGATTGCGCGCACAGTCGATAAATTGTAAGCTTGTAAAAAGAACGCCTTGCATAACAACTTCTAAATCGCAATGAATAGAAAATTCGAACAACGAATTTGTATTAAATTTTGCTACTAAATTGGGAAATCGGCTTCAGAAACTTTAGATTTGTTGAAATTGGCATTTGGAAATGAAAATGTAAATAAGCCCACCACATTTAGATTGTTTTCACGATTTAAAAATGCAATGGAATCGGTGAAATATGAGAAGCGTGTTGGAGGTCCAATTCTGCACAGGAACCCTGAAAAGGTGAGCCAAATTTCAAATTTGATAAAAGAAAATCCACGGATAGGGTTACGGGACATTGAGGAAGAAACAGGGATATCAAAATCATTAGTTGGATCGATAATTAAAGAAAACTTGCAGTTAAAGAAGACACCTTCAAAATTTGTCCCTAAAATGCTCACAATCCAACAAAAGGAGAATCGCGTTGAAGTTGCCAAAAAATGCTTGAAATGGTGGAAGAAAACCCTAATTGGAAGGAAAAAGTAATAACTGGAGACGAGACATTGGTTTACGGGTATGACCCGGAAACAAAACGCCAATCCATGGAGTGGAAAGGAAAAGATGAACCAAGAACGAAGAAATCCCGACTTTGCAAGTCAAAAAACAAAGTCTTATTGGTCACGTTCTTTGACGTAAAGGAAATTGTGCATTATGAATATCTAGAGGAAGGTCAAACAATCAATAAGGAGTCTTATTTAAACATTATGAGACGTGTACGTGAATCAATTCGTCTGAAAAGAAGTGAAATGTGGAGTTCCAAAAATTGGATTATCCATCATGATAATGTACCACCACACACCGCTACATCTGTACTGAATTATTTTGCTAAACACGGCATCCAAATACTTAACAACCTCCCTATTCCCCAGACCTAGCTCCAAATGATTTTTTCTCTTTCCAAAACTCAAAATGGCTCTAAAATGAAGGAGATTTGACACTAGAGAGTCCATCATAGCGGATTCTAAAAAGGTCTTGAAGAACATCCCGAAAGATGCCTTTTCTAAATGTTTTAAATCATGGGAGAAGAGATGGAAATTATGTATAGATGCGGGAAGGGACTATTTTGAAAAATACTAATAATTTTTTTTAATCATTCTATTTTTATTTATTTTTGACCAGTCTCATTATTTATTGGACACACCTTGTATATGAATATATCGTTTTGAAAATGGAGAAACCCATACTTAATTCCTTATATATATGGCTTTTATTACCTAAATAGGCATATATTCAAATGACTTTTCAAAAGAATAAGCGATTTTCCTTTGTATAAGTTCAATAATGTTTGGAATGTTCTGTATATGGCTCCATTTGGTAATAATTAACCACTCTTAAATCCCCATCAATCCAAATTTAAATCTCGATGGAAACTCTTTTACCGCGTTAGAACTCCAAAAACTCGGGAAAATTGTAGCGATAATTTTTTTGCATTCTTCGTTTACAATGATAAATACAAGTAAGTTTAAAAAAAAATTAAGTTTTGAAAAAAAAAAAGCATTTCGATTTCCTTTAATTTATTTATATTCTCTCATATTGCAATAAATCCGTTTCTTTTTAAATTTATATTTTATTTTAAGAGAGTGTGATTACTAAGTATATATATTACTGCATATGTTTAATTATATTTTTGAAAATCACCATTCGCGGAATTGTCCCTTACCAACTAAAATACACACGTGTCTGTTTTCAGGTATCGTTTACAGAGGCCAACTTCTCTCGACATCATTTAATATCTTTCCAATTTTTAAACGATCGCCCTTTCGGAGGGAGATATCATGGACAAAATTAAGGAAGGGGAAAATCTTTTTTCATGTCGCCGGTCGTCTATTTTATTTATTTTTTTTTAAGGAGAAAGAGTCAATTTTGTTCACACTTGATTATCTCGTGTGTCTTCAATAAAGGTCACTGTAATATCTTTCAGAGTTATTTGCTGGATCCAGATATACAACGCTAAAAGGTACAACGTCCTTAAGTTTGGTCAGTGAGGGAATATATTCCGTCGTTCTTGATTACGAGAATCCCCTACTGAGGGCTACAATCTCGGCATTCTTTAGTTGCCTCTCCATTTCCTCAAAGACCATACTATCCATCCGTCGGTTTCTTGATATTTGATTTCGGGGACAGTCTACAGAGGGGTATACTCGACACTTCTTAATTACTCTTTTGATTGCTTCTCTGTTTTCCTAACAGCCGACTTCTCTTCATCGAATGACAGGACCTGGATGTCTGGTTTCTTGAATTTACTTTGATAAAAGGTCGTACCACTTTTGTATCGTATCTGGATCACCGCTTCACGATAGCAACAATTCCTTCTTAACCTACTATCTTTATCTCTCTCTCTCGCCAGCTACCTCGTCGACTTCCCCACTCTGTGGGAAAGAAATAACTCTCGCAGTCCTTCGGGCGCGGAGTCTTTCAAGCGGTGGGGGCCAACGATGAAGACCTTTAATATATTTTATATATACGAGTATGTATATAAAATATGTATATGTGTGTGTATAAGAAGAGATAAAGTTTGGGAAGAAGAGGATCCGGTGAAGGAGAATAGAAGGAGAGATACAGCCACAGCTTGGGACGAAGATGATCCCGTGAAGGGATAGAAGAAGATATACAGCTACAGCTTGGGAAGAAGAGGATCCCGTGAAGGGATTAGAAGAAGAGATACAGCTATAGCTTGGGAAGAAGAGGATCCCGTGAAGGAGAATAGAAGAATAGATACAGCTACAGCTTGGGAAGAAGAGGATCCGGTGAAGGAGAATAGAAGGAGAGATACAGCCACAGCTTGGGAAAAAGAGGATCCCGTGAAGGAGAATAGAAGAAGAGATACAGCTACAGTTTGGGAAAAAGAGGACCCCGTGAAGGAATAGAAGAATAGATACAGCTACAGCTTGGGAAGAAGAGGACCTCGTGAAGGGATAGAAGAATAGATACAGCTACAGATTGGGAAGAAGAGGATCCGGTGAAGGAGAATAGAAGGAGAGATACAGCCACAGCTTGGGAAGAAGAGGATCCCGTGAAGGGATAGAAGAAGATATACAGCTACAGCTTGGCAAGAAGAGGATCCCGTGAAGGGATTAGAAGAAGAGATACAGCTATAGCTTGGGAAGAAGAGGATCCCGTGAAGGAGAATAGAAGAATAGATACAGCTACAGCTTGGGAAGAAGAGGCTCCCGTGAAGGAGAATAGAAGAAGAGATACAGCAACAGCTTGGGAAGAAGAGGATCCGGTGAAGGAGAATATGTAGAAGGAGAGATACAACCAAAGCTTGGGAAGAAGAGGATCCCTTGAAGGAGAATAGAAGAAGAGATACAGCTACAGCTTGGGAAAAAGAGGACCCCGTGAAGGGATAGAAGAATAGATACAGCTACAGCTTGGGAAGAAGAGGACCCCGTGAAGGGATAGAAGAATAGATACAGCTACAGCTTGGGAAGAAGAGGATCCGGTGAAGGAGAATAGAAGGAGAGATGCAGCCACAGCTTGGGAAAAAGAGGATCCCGTGAAGGAGAATAGAAGAAGAGATACAGCTACAGTTTGGGAAAAAGAGGACCCCGTGAAGGAATAGAAGAATAGATACAGCTACAGCTTGGGAAGAAGAGGACCTCGTGAAGGGATAGAAGAATAGATACAGCTACAGATTGGGAAGAAGAGGATCCGGTGAAGGAGAATAGAAGGAGAGATACAGCCACAGCTTGGGAAGAAGAGGATCCCGTGAAGGGATAGAAGAAGATATACAGCTACAGCTTGGCAAGAAGAGGATCCCGTGAAGGGATTAGAAGAAGAGATACAGCTATAGCTTGGGAAGAAGAGGATCCCGTGAAGGAGAATAGAAGAATAGATACAGCTACAGCTTGGGAAGAAGAGGCTCCCGTGAAGGAGAATAGAAGAAGAGATACAGCAACAGCTTGGGAAGAAGAGGATCCGGTGAAGGAGAATATGTAGAAGGAGAGATACAACCAAAGCTTGGGAAGAAGAGGATCCCTTGAAGGAGAATAGAAGAAGAGATACAGCTACAGCTTGGGAAAAAGAGGACCCCGTGAAGGGATAGAAGAATAGATACAGCTACAGCTTGGGAAGAAGAGGACCCCGTGAAGGGATAGAAGAATAGATACAGCTACAGCTTGGGAAGAAGAGGATCCGGTGAAGGAGAATAGAAGGAGAGATACAGCCACAGCTTGGGAAGAAGAGGATCCCGTGAAGGGAGAGAAGAAGATATACAGCTACAGCTTGGGAAGAAGAGGATCCTGTGAAGGGATTAGAAGAAGAGATACAGCTATAGCTTGGGAAGAAGAAGATCCCGTGAAGGGATAGAATAATAGATACAGCCACAGCTTGGGAAGAAGAGGATCCCGTGAAGGAGAATAGAAGAATAGATACAGCTACAGTTTATGAAGAAGAGGATCCGGTGAAGGAGAATAGAAGGAGAGATACAGCTACAGTTTGAGAAAAAGAGGACCCCGTGAAGGGATAGAAGAATAGATACAGCTACAGCTTGGGAAGAAGAGGATCCCGTGAAGGGATTAGAAGAAGAGATACAGCTATAGCTTGGGAAGAAGAGGATCCCGTGAAGGAGAATAGAAGAATAGATACAGCTACAGCTTGGGAAGAAGAGGCTCGCGTGAAGGAGAATAGAAGAAGAGATACAGCAACAGCTTGGGAAGAAGAGGATCCGGTGAAGGAGAATATGTAGAAGGAGAGATACAACCAAAGATTGGGAAGAAGAGGATCCCTTGAAGGAGAATAGAAGAAGAGATACAGCTACAGCTTGGGAAAAAGAGGACCCCGTCAAGGGATAGAAGAATAGATACAGCTACAGCTTGGGAAGAAGAGGACCCCGTGAAGGGATAGAAGAATAGATACAGCTACAGTTTGGGAAGAAGAGGATCCGGTGAAGGAGAATAGAAGAATAGATACAGCTACAGTTTGGGAAGAAGAGGATCCGGTGAAGGAGAATAGAAGGAGAGATACAGCCACAGCTTGGGAAAAAGAGGATCCCGTGAAAGAGAATAGAAGAATAGATACAGCTACAGCTTGGGAAGAAGAGGATTCTGTGAAGGAGAATAGAAGAAGAGATACAACTACAGCTTGGGAAGAAGAGGATCCGGTGAAGGAGAATAGAAGGAGAGATACAGCCACAGCTTGGGAAGAAGAGGATCCCGTGAAGGGATAGAAGAAGATATACAGCTACAGCTTGGGAAGAAGAGGATCCCGTGAAGGGATTAGAAGAAGAGATACAGCTATAGCTTGGGAAGAAGAAGATCCCGTGAAGGGATAGAATAATAGATACAGCCACAGCTTGGAAGGAAGAGGATCCCGTGAAGGAGAATAGAAGAATAGATACAGCTACAGTTTGGGAAAGAAGAGGATCCGGTGAAGGAGAATAGAAGGAGAGATACAGCCACAGCATGGGAAAAAGAGGATCCCGTGAAAGAGAATAGAAGAAGAGATACAGCTACAGCTTGGGAAGAAGAGGATTCTGTGAAGGAGAATAGAAGAAGAGATACAGCTACAGCTTAGGAAAAAGAGGATCCCGTGAAGGAGAATAGAAGAATAGATACAGCTACAGCTTGGGAAGAAGAGGATCCGGTGAAAGAGAATAGAAGGAGAGATACAGCCACAGCTTGGGAAGAAGAGGATCCCGTGAAGGGATAGAAGAAGATATACAGCTACAGCTTGGGAAGAAGAGGATCCCGTGAAGGGATTAGAAGAAGAGATACAGCTATAGCTTGGGAAGAAGAGGATCCCGTGAAGGAGAATAGAAGAATAATACAGCTACAGCTTGGAAAGAAGAGGCTCCCGTGAAGGAGAATAGAAGAACAGATACAGCTACAGCTTGGAAAAAAAGAGGACCCCGTGAAGGGATAGAAGAATAGATACAGCTACAGCTTGGGAAGAAGAGGACCCCGTGAAGGGATAGAAGAATAGATACAGCTACAGCTTGGGAAGAAGAGGATCCGGTGAAGGAGAATAGAAGGAGAGATACAGCCACAGCTTGGGAAGAAGAGGATCCCGTGAAGGGATAGAAGAAGATATACAGCTACAGCTTGGGAAGAAGAGGATCCCGTGAAGGGATTAGAAGAAGAGATACAGCTATAGCTTGGGAAGAAGAAGATCCCGTGAAGGGATAGAATAATAGATACAGCCACAGCTTGGGAAGAAGAGGATCCCGTGAAGGAGAATAGAAGAATAGATACAGCTACAGTTTGGGAAGAAGAGGATCCGGTGAAGGAGAATAGAAGGAGAGATAGAGCCACAGTTGGGAAAAAGAGGATCCCGTGAAAGAGAATAGAAGAATAGATACAGCTACAGCTTGGGAAGAAGAGGATTCTGTGAAGGAGAATAGAAGAAGAGATACAGCTACCTCTTGGGAAGAAGAGGATCCGGTGAAGGAGAATAGAAGGAGAGATACAGCCACAGCTTGGGAAGAAGAGGATCCCGTGAAGGGATAGAAGAAGATATACAGCTACAGCTTGGGAAGAAGAGGATCCCGTGAAGGAGAATAGAAGAATAGATACAGCTACAGTTTGGGAAGAAGAGGATCCGGTGAAGGAGAATAGAAGGAGAGATACAGCTACAGTTTGGGAAAAAGAGGACCCCGTGAAGGGATAGAAGAATAGATACAGCTACAGCTTGGGAAGAAGAGGATCCCGTGAAGGGATTAGAAGAAGAGATACAGCTATAGCTTGGGAAGAAGAGGATCCCGTGAAGGAGAATAGAAGAATAGATACAGCTACAGCTTGGGAAGAAGAGGCTCCCGTGAAGGAGAATAGAAGAAGAGATACAGCAACAGCTTGGGAAGAAGAGGATCCGGTGAAGGAGAATATGTAGAAGGAGAGATACAACCAAAGCTTGGGAAGAAGAGGATCCCTTGAAGGAGAATAGAAGAAGAGATACAGCTACAGCTTGGGAAAAAGAGGACCCCGTGAAGGGATAGAAGAATAGATACAGCTACAGCTTGGGAAGAAGAGGACCCCGTGAAGGGATAGAAGAATAGATACAGCTACAGTTTGGGAAGAAGAGGATCCGGTGAAGGAGAATAGAAGAATAGATACAGCTACAGTTTGGGAAGAAGAGGATCCGGTGAAGGAGAATAGAAGGAGAGATACAGCCACAGCTTGGGAAAAAGAGGATCCCGTGATAGAGAATAGAAGAATAGATACAGCTACAGCTTGGGAAGAAGAGGATTCTGTGAAGGAGAATAGAAGAAGAGATACAACTACAGCTTGGGAAGAAGAGGATCCGGTGAAGGAGAATAGAAGGAGAGATACAGCCACAGCTTGGGAAGAAGAGGATCCCGTGAAGGGATAGAAGAAGATATACAGCTACAGCTTGGGAAGAAGAGGATCCCGTGAAGGGATTAGAAGAAAAGATACAGCTATAGCTTGGGAAGAAGAAGATCCCGTGAAGGGATAGAATAATAGATACAGCCACAGCTTGGGAAGAAGAGGATCCCGTGAAGGAGAATAGAAGAATAGATACAGCTACAGTTTGGGAAAGAAGAGGATCCGGTGAAGGAGAATAGAAGGAGAGATACAGCCACAGCATGGGAAAAAGAGGATCCCGTGAAAGAGAATAGAAGAAGAGATACAGCTACAGCTTGGGAAGTAGAGGATTCTGTGAAGGAGAATAGAAGAAGAGATACAGCTACAGCTTTAGAAAAAGAGGATCCCGTGAAGGAGAATAGAAGAATAGATACAGCTACAGCTTGGGAAGAAGAGGATCCGGTGAAAGAGAATAGAAGGAGAGATACAGCCACAGCTTGGGAAGAAGAGGATCCCGTGAAGGGATAGAAGAAGATATACAGCTACAGCTTGGGAAGAAGAGGATCCCGTGAAGGGATTAGAAGAAGAGATACAGCTATAGCTTGGGAAGAAGAGGATCCCGTGAAGGAGAATAGAAGAATAATACAGCTACAGCTTGGAAAGAAGAGGCTCCCGTGAAGGAGAATAGAAGAACAGATACAGCTACAGCTTGGAAAAAAAGAGGACCCCGTGAAGGGATAGAAGAATAGATACAGCTACAGCTTGGGAAGAAGAGGACCCCGTGAAGGGATAGAAGAATAGATACAGCTACAGCTTGGGAAGAAGAGGATCCGGTGAAGGAGAATAGAAGGAGAGATACAGCCACAGCTTGGGAAGAAGAGGATCCCGTGAAGGGATAGAAGAAGATATACAGCTACAGCTTGGGAAGAAGAGGATCCCGTGAAGGGATTAGAAGAAGAGATACAGCTATAGCTTGGGAAGAAGAAGATCCCGTGAAGGGATAGAATAATAGATACAGCCACAGCTTGGGAAGAAGAGGATCCCGTGAAGGAGAATAGAAGAATAGATACAGCTACAGTTTGGGAAGAAGAGGATCCGGTGAAGGAGAATAGAAGGAGAGATAGAGCCACAGTTGGGAAAAAGAGGATCCCGTGAAAGAGAATAGAAGAATAGATACAGCTACAGCTTGGGAAGAAGAGGATTCTGTGAAGGAGAATAGAAGAAGAGATACAGCTACCTCTTGGGAAGAAGAGGATCCGGTGAAGGAGAATAGAAGGAGAGATACAGCCACAGCTTGGGAAGAAGAGGATCCCGTGAAGGGATAGAAGAAGATATACAGCTACAGCTTGGGAAGAAGAGGATCCCGTGAAGGGATTAGAAGAAGAGATACAGCTATTGCTTGGGAAGAAGAAGATCCCGTGAAGGGATAGAATAATAGATACAGCCACAGCTTGGGAAGAAGAGGATCCCGTGAAGGAGAATAGAAGAATAGATACATCTACAGTTTGGGAAGAAGAGGATCCGGTGAAGGAAAATAGAAGGAGAGATATAGCTACAGTTTGGGAAAAAGAGGACCCCGTGAAGGGATAGAAGAATAGATACAGCTACAGCTTGGGAAGAAGAGGACCTCGTGAAGGGATAGAAGAATAGATACAGCTACAGATTGGGAAGAAGAGGATCCGGTGAAGGAGAATAGAAGGAGAGATACAGCCACAGCTTGGGAAGAAGAGGATCCCGTGAAGGGATAGAAGAAGATATACAGCTACAGCTTGTGAAGAAGAGGATCCCGTGAAGGGATTAGAAGAAGAGATACAGCTATAGCTTGGGAAGAAGAGGATCCCGTGAAGGAGAATAGAAGAATAGATACAGCTAGAGCTTGGGAAGAAGAGGCTCCCGTAAAGGAGAATAGAAGAAGGGATACAGCAACAGCTTGGGAAGAAGAGGATCCGGTGAAGGAGAATATGTAGAAGGAGAGATACAACCAAAGCTTGGGAAGAAGAGGATCCCTTGAAGGAGAATAGAAGAAGAGATACAGCTACAGCTTGGGAAAAAGAGGACCCCGTGAAGGGATAGAAGAATAGATACAGCTACAGCTTGGGAAGAAGAGGACCCCGTGAAGGGATAGAAGAATAGATACAGCTACAGCTTGGGAAGAAGAGGATCCCGTGAAGGGATTAGAAGAAGAGATATATATTGCGTATGATATTGTTTTTTACAGCACAATACAACAATGTTGGCAAGTTTCTCTAGAGTGGAATGTCGAGGTGACGAATCCACTCCAGGGCCTCCTCTGTGCACCGGTGGATATCCCCAAGTGTTCCCTGGAAGAATCTTCGAGGACAGTCCCTTAGGATATGGTGCATTGTTTGTATTTGTCCACAGTCGCAGTTCTGGTCTGGACTCATGTTCCACTTATTTAGTAGGTAGTTGCATCTACCAGTAGAGGTCCTGATTCTATTGAGGGTTGACCAGGTCCTCCTAGGTAGGTTGTAGCCGGGAGGTTTGGTGTTAGGATCCTCCACCAGGTCTTTGTTGGCGATGGCAAGATTGCTCCATCGGTTTCTCCACTCTTCTTTAAGATCTACATTTTCATCGGCCACCCATGCAGGATTCCTTGATATTAGTCGAGTTGGGGGAGGAATTTCGAGAACAGTGTTGATTGGAAGCTTAGTGTTAGCTTTAATTTTACTGAGAAGGTTGGAGGTAGATTTCTTTCTTCTGAGGTCAGGAGGTGCTATGTTAGAGAGATATGGGAGCCAGTCTATAGGGGTAGGTGTCATGTTTCCCGTTATTAATCTCATAGTTTGAGAAGGCTGTAGCCAACAACAACAACAACTACTCCAGCGTCTGCATCCATGTTAGGAACGGCTGATGAAGCGTCTGTCCTCCATGTTAGGAGCGGCTTCTTCCGAGGAAGGTGATGGCCGGCATGCGCCCTCGGGCTAGATCTTTTGATCGACAGATATCACCAACTGATGACCAAATATCCTTTAGGATATCCTGGTCTTTACAGCACTAATGAATCAGAAGAAGAGATACAGCTATAGCTTGGGAAGAAGAAGATCCCGTGAAGGGATAGAATAATAGATACAGCCACAGCTTGGGAAGAAGAGGATCCCGTGAAGGAGAATAGAAGAATAGATACAGCTACAGTTTGGGAAAGAAGAGGATCCGGTGAAGGAGAATAGAAGGAGAGATACAGCCACAGCATGGGAAAAAGAGGATCCCGTGAAAGAGAATAGAAGAAGAGATACAGCTACAGCTTAGGAAAAAGAGGATCCCGTGAAGGAGAATAGAAGAATAGATACAGCTACAGCTTGGGAAGAAGAGGATCCGGTGAAAGAGAATAGAAGGAGAGATACAGCCACAGCTTGGGAAGAAGAGGATCCCGTGAAGGGATAGAAGAAGATATACAGCTACAGCTTGGGAAGAAGAGGATCCCGTGAAGGGATAGAAGAAGATATACAGCTACAGCTTGGGAAGAAGAGGATCTCGTGAAGGGATTAGAAGAAGAGATACAGCTATAGCTTGGGAAGAAGAGGATCCCGTGAAGGAGAATAGAAGAATAATACAGCTACAGCTTGGAAAGAAGAGGCTCCCGTGAAGGAGAATAGAAGAACAGATACAGCTACAGCTTGGAAAAAAAGAGGACCCCGTGAAGGGATAGAAGAATAGATACAGCTACAGCTTGGGAAGAAGAGGACCCCGTGAAGGGATAGAAGAATAGATACAGCTACAGCTTGGGAAGAAGAGGATCCGGTGAAGGAGAATAGAAGGAGAGATACAGCCACAGCTTGGGAAGAAGAGGATCCCGTGAAGGAATAGAAGAAGATATACAGCTACAGCTTGGGAAGAAGAGGATCCCGTGAAGGGATTAGAAGAAGAGATACAGCTATAGCTTGGGAAGAAGAAGATCCCGTGAAGGGATAGAATAATAGATACAGCCACAGCTTGGGAAGAAGAGGATCCCGTGAAGGAGAATAGAAGAATAGATACAGCTACAGTTTGGGAAGAAGAGGATCCGGTGAAGGAGAATAGAAGGAGAGATAGAGCCACAGTTGGGAAAAAGAGGATCCCGTGAAAGAAAAGAGAAGAATAGATACAGCTACAGCTTGGGAAGAAGAGGATTCTGTGAAGGAGAATAGAAGAAGAGATACAGCTACCTCTTTGGAAGAAGAGGATCCGGTGAAGGAGAATAGAAGGAGAGATACAGCCACAGCTTGGGAAGAAGAGGATCCCGTGAAGGGATAGAAGAAGATATACAGCTACAGCTTGAGAAGAAGAGGATCCCGTGAAGGGATTAGAAGAAGAGATACAGCTATTGCTTGGGAAGAAGAAGATCCCGTGAAGGGATAGAATAATAGATACAGCCACAGCTTGGGAAGAAGAGGATCCCGTGAAGGAGAATAGAAGAATAGATACAGCTACAGTTTGGGAAGAAGAGGATCCGGTGAAGGAGAATAGAAGGAGAGATATAGCTACAGTTTGGGAAAAAGAGGACCCCGTGAAGGGATAGAAGAATAGATACAGCTACAGCTTGGGAAGAAGAGGACCTCGTGAAGGGATAGAAGAATAGATACAGCTACAGATTGGGAAGAAGAGGATCCGGTGAAGGAGAATAGAAGGAGAGATACAGCCACAGCTTGGGAAGAAGAGGATCCCGTGAAGGGATAGAAGAAGATATACAGCTACAGCTTGTGAAGAAGAGGATCCCGTGAAGGGATTAGAAGAAGAGATACAGCTATAGCTTGGGAAGAAGAGGATCCCGTGAAGGAGAATAGAAGAATAGATACAGCTACAGCTTGGGAAGAAGAGGCTCCCGTAAAGGAGAATAGAAGAAGGGTACAGCAACAGCTTGGGAAGAAGAGGATCCGGTGAAGGAGAATATGTAGAAGGAGAGATACAACCAAAGCTTGGGAAGAAGAGGATCCCTTGAAGGAGAATAGAAGAAGAGATACAGCTACAGCTTGGGAAAAAGAGGACCCCGTGAAGGGATAGAAGAATAGATACAGCTACAGCTTGGGAAGAAGAGGACCCCGTGAAGGGATAGAAGAATAGATACAGCTACAGCTTGGGAAGAAGAGGATCCCGTGAAGGGATTAGAAGAAGAGATACAGCTATAGCTTGGGAAGAAGAAGATCCCGTGAAGGGATAGAATAATAGATACAGCCACAGCTTGGGAAGAAGAGGATCCCGTGAAGGAGAATAGAAGAATAGATACAGCTACAGTTTGGGGAAGAAGAGGATCCGGTGAAGGAGAATAGAAGGAGAGATACAGCCACAGCATGGGAAAAAGAGGATCCCGTGAAAGAGAATAGAAGAAGAGATACAGCTACAGCTTGGGAAGAAGAGGATTCTGTGAAGGAGAATAGAAGAAGAGATACAGCTACAGCTTAGGAAAAAGAGGATCCCGTGAAGGAGAATAGAAGAATAGATACAGCTACAGTTTGGGAAGAAGAGGATCCGGTGAAGGAGAATAGAAGGAGAGATAGAGCCACAGTTGGGAAAAAGAGGATCCCGTGAAAGAGAATAGAAGAATAGATACAGCTACAGCTTGGGAAGAAGAGGATTCTGTGAAGGAGAATAGAAGAAGAGATACAGCTACCTCTTGGGAAGAAGAGGATCCGGTGAAGGAGAATAGAAGGAGAGATACAGCCACAGCTTGGGAAGAAGAGGATCCCGTGAAGGGATAGAAGAAGATATACAGCTACAGCTTGGGAAGAAGAGGATCCCGTGAAGGGATTAGAAGAAGAGATACAGCTATTGCTTGGGAAGAAGAAGATCCCGTGAAGGGATAGAATAATAGATACAGCCACAGCTTGGGAAGAAGAGGATCCCGTGAAGGAGAATAGAAGAATAGATACAGCTACAGTTTGGGAAGAAGAGGATCCGGTGAAGGAGAATAGAAGGAGAGATATAGCTACAGTTTGGGAAAAAGAGGACCCCGTGAAGGGATAGAAGAATAGATACAGCTACAGCTTGGGAAGAAGAGGACCTCGTGAAGGGATAGAAGAATAGATACAGCTACAGATTGGGAAGAAGAGGATCCGGTGAAGGAGAATAGAAGGAGAGATACAGCCACAGCTTGGGAAGAAGAGGATCCCGTGAAGGGATAGAAGAAGATATACAGCTACAGCTTGTGAAGAAGAGGATCCCGTGAAGGGATTAGAAGAAGAGATACAGCTATAGCTTGGGAAGAAGAGGATCCCGTGAAGGAGAATAGAAGAATAGATACAGCTACAGCTTGGGAAGAAGAGGCTCCCGTAAAGGAGAATAGAAGAAGGGATACAGCAACAGCTTGGGAAGAAGAGGATCCGGTGAAGGAGAATATGTAGAAGGAGAGATACAACCAAAGCTTGGGAAGAAGAGGATCCCTTGAAGGAGAATAGAAGAAGAGATACAGCTACAGCTTGGGAAAAAGAGGACCCCGTGAAGGGATAGAAGAATAGATACAGCTACAGCTTGGGAAGAAGAGGACCCCGTGAAGGGATAGAAGAATAGATACAGCTACAGCTTGGGAAGAAGAGGATCCGGTGAAGGAGAATAGAAGGAGAGATACAGCCACAGCTTGAGAAGAAGAGGATCCCGTGAAGGGATAGAAAAAGATATACAGCTACAGCTTGGGAAGAAGAGGATCCCGTGAAGGGATTAGAAGAAGAGATACAGCTATAGCTTGGGAAGAAGAAGATCCCGTGAAGGGATAGAATAATAGATACAGCCACAGCTTGGGAAGAAGAGGATCCCGTGAAGGAGAATAGAAGAATAGATACAGCTACAGTTTGGGAAGAAGAGGATCCGGTGAAGGAGAATAGAAGGAGAGATACAGCCACAGCTTGGGAAAAAGAGGATCCCGTGAAAGAGAATAGAAGAATAGATACAGCTACAGCTTGGGAAGAAGAGGATTCTGTGAAAGAGAATAGAAGAAGAGATACAGCTACTGCTTGGGAAGAAGAGGATCCAGTGAAGGAGAATAGAAGGAGAGATACAGCCACAGCTTGGGAAGAAGAGGATCCCGTGAAGGGATAGAAGAAGATATACAGCTACAGCTTGGGAAGAAGAGGATCCCGTGAATGGATTAGAAGAAGAGATACAGCTACAGTTTGGGAAAGAAGAGGATCCGGTGAAGGAGAATAGAAGGAGAGATACAGCCACAGCTTGGGAAAAAGAGGATCCCGTGAAAGAGAATAGAAGAATAGATACAGCTACAGTTTGGGAAAGAAAAGGATCCGGTGAAGGAGAATAGAAGGAGAGATACAGCCACAGCTTGGGAAGAAGAGGCTCCCGTGAAGGAGAATAGAAGAAGAGATACAGCAACAGCTTGGGTAGAAGAGGATCCGGTGAAGGAGAATAGAAGGAGAGATACAGCCACAGCTTGGGAAAAAGAGGATCCCGTGAAAGAGAATAGAAGAATAGATACAGCTACAGCTTGGGAAGAAGAGGATTCTGTGAAGGAGAATAGAAGAAGAGATACAACTACAGCTTGGGAAGAAGAGGATCCGGTGAAGGAGAATAGAAGGAGAGATACAGCCACAGCTTGGGAAGAAGAGGATCCCGTGAAGGGATAGAAGAAGATATACAGCTACAGCTTGGGAAGAAGAGGATCCCGTGAAGGGATTAGAAGAAGAGATACAGCTATAGCTTGGGAAGAAGAAGATCCCGTGAAGGGATAGAATAATAGATACAGCCACAGCTTGGGAAGAAGAGGATCCCGTGAAGGAGAATAGAAGAATAGATACAGCTACAGTTTGGGAAAGAAGAGGATCCGGTGAAGGAGAATAGAAGGAGAGATACAGCCACAGCATGGGAAAAAGAGGATCCCGTGAAAGAGAATAGAAGAAGAGATACAGCTACAGCTTGGGAAGAAGAGGATTCTGTGAAGGAGAATAGAAGAAGAGATACAGCTACAGCTTAGGAAAAAGAGGATCCCGTGAAGGAGAATAGAAGAATAGATACAGCTACAGCTTGGGAAGAAGAGGATCCGGTGAAAGAGAATAGAAGGAGAGATACAGCCACAGCTTGGGAAGAAGAGGATCCCGTGAAGGGATAGAAGAAGATATACAGCTACAGCTTGGGAAGAAGAGGATCCCGTGAAGGGATTAGAATAAGAGATACAGCTATAGCTTGGGAAGAAGAGGATCCCGTGAAGGAGAATAGAAGAATAATACAGCTACAGCTTGGAAAGAAGAGGCTCCCGTGAAGGAGAATAGAAGAACAGATACAGCTACAGCTTGGAAAAAAAGAGGACCCCGTGAAGGGATAGAAGAATAGATACAGCTACAGCTTGGGAAGAAGAGGACCCCGTGAAGGGATAGAAGAATAGATACAGCTACAGCTTGGGAAGAAGAGGATCCGGTGAAGGAGAATAGAAGGAGAGATACAGCCACAGCATGGGAAGAAGAGGATCCCGTGAAGGGATAGAAGAAGATATACAGCTACAGCTTGGGAAGAAGAGGATCCCGTGAAGGGATTAGAAGAAGAGATACAGCTATAGCTTGGGAAGATCCCGTGAAGGGATAGAATAATAGATACAGCCACAGCTTGGGAAGAAGAGGATCCCGTGAAGGAGAATAGAAGAATAGATACAGCTACAGTTTGGGAAGAAGAGGATCCGGTGAAGGAGAATAGAAGGAGAGATACAGCCACAGCTTGGGAAAAAGAGGATCCCGTGAAAGAGAATAGAAGAATAGATACAGCTACAGCTTGGGAAGAAGAGGATTCTGTGAAGGAGAATAGAAGAAGAGATACAGCTGCCTCTTGGGAAGAAGAGGATCCGGTGAAGGAGAATAGAAGGAGAGATACAGCCACAGCTTGGGAAGAAGAGGATCCCGTGAAGGGATTAGAAGAAGAGATACAGCTATTGCTTGGGAAGAATAAGATCCCGTGAAGGGATAGAATAATAGATACAGCCACAGCTTGGGAAGAAGAGGATCCCGTGAAGGAGAATAGAAGAATAGATACAGCTACAGTTTGGGAAGAAGAGGATCCGGTGAAGGAGAATAGAAGGAGAGATATAGCTACAGTTTGGGAAAAAGAGGACCCCGTGAAGGGATAGAAGAATCGATACAGCTACAGCTTGGGAAGAAGAGGACCCCGTGAAGGGATAGAAGAATAGATACAGCTACAGATTGGGAAGAAGAGGATCCGGTGAAGGAGAATAGAAGGAGAGACACAGCCACAGCTTGGGAAGAAGAGGATCCCGTGAAGGGATAGAAGAAGATATACAGCTACAGCTTGGGAAGAAGAGGATCCCGTGAAGGGATTAGAAGAAGAGATACAGCTATAGCTTGGGAAGAAGAAGATCCCGTGAAGGGATAGAATAATAGATACAGCCACAGCTTGGGAAGAAGAGGATCCCGTGAAGGAGAATAGAAGAATAGATACAGCTACAGCTTGGGAAAAAGAGGATCCGGTGAAGGAGAATATGTAGAAGGAGAGATACAACCAAAGCTTGGGAAGAAGAGGATCCCTTGAAGGAGAATAGAAGAAGAGATACAGCTACAGCTTGGGAAAAAGAGGACCCCGTGAAGGGATAGAAGAATAGATACAGCTACAGCTTGGGAAGAAGAGGACCCCGTGAAGGGATAGAAGAATAGATACAGCTACAGCTTGGGAAGAAGAGGATCCCGTGAAGGGATTAGAAGAAGAAGATCCCGTGAAGGGATAGAATAATAGATACAGCCACAGCTTGGGAAGAAGAGGATCCCGTGAAGGAGAATAGAAGAATAGATACAGCTACAGTTTGGGAAAGAAGAGGATCCGGTGAAGGAGAATAGAAGGAGAGATACAGCCACAGCATGGGAAAAAGAGGATCCCGTGAAAGAGAATAGAAGAAGAGATACAGCTACAGCTTGGGAAGAAGAGGATTCTGTGAAGGAGAATAGAAGAAGAGATACAGCTACAGCTTAGGAAAAAGAGGATCCCGTGAAGGAGAATAGAAGAATAGATACAGCTACAGCTTGGGAAGAAGAGGATCCGGTGAAAGAGAATAGAAGGAGAGATACAGCCACAGCTTGGGAAGAAGAGGATCCCGTTAAGGGATAGAAGAAGATATACAGCTACAGCTTGGGAAGAAGAGGATCCCGTGAAGGGATTAGAAGAAGAGATACAGCTATAGCTTGGGAAGAAGAGGATCCCGTGAAGGAGAATAGAAGAATAATACAGCTACAGCTTGGAAAGAAGAGGCTCCCGTGAAGGAGAATAGAAGAACAGATACAGCTACAGCTTGGAAAAAAAGAGGACCCCGTGAAGAGATAGAAGAATAGATACAGCTACAGCTTGGGAAGAAGAGGACCCCGTGAAGGGATAGAAGAATAGATACAGCTACAGCTTGGGAAGAAGAGGATCCGGTGAAGGAGAATAGAAGGAGAGATACAGCCACAGCTTGGGAAGAAGAGGATCCCGTGAAGGGATAGAAGAAGATATACAGCTACAGCTTGGGAAGAAGAGGATCCCGTGAAGGGATTAGAAGAAGAGATACAGCTATAGCTTGGGAAGAAGAAGATCCCGTGAAGGGATAGAATAATAGATACAGCCACAGCTTGGGAAGAAGAGGATCCCGTGAAGGAGAATAGAAGAATAGATACAGCTACAGTTTGGGAAGAAGAGGATCCGGTGAAGGAGAATAGAAGGAGAGATAGAGCCACAGTTGGGAAAAAGAGGATCCCGTGAAAGAGAATAGAAGAATAGATACAGCTACAGCTTGGGAAGAAGAGGATTCTGTGAAGGAGAATAGAAGAAGAGATACAGCTACCTCTTGGGAAGAAGAGGATCCGGTGAAGGAGAATAGAAGGAGAGATACAGCCACAGCTTGGGAAGAAGAGGATCCCGTGAAGGGATAGAAGAAGATATACAGCTACAGCTTGGGAAGAAGAGGATCCCGTGAAGGGATTAGAAGAAGAGATACAGCTATTGCTTGGGAAGAAGAAGATCCCGTGAAGGGATAGAATAATAGATACAGCCACAGCTTGGGAAGAAGAGGATCCCGTGAAGGAGAATAGAATAATAGATACAGCTACAGTTTGGGAAGAAGAGGATCCGGTGAAGGAGAATAGAAGGAGAGATATAGCTACAGTTTGGGAAAAAGAGGACCCCGTGAAGGGATAGAAGAATAGATACAGCTACAGCTTGGGAAGAAGAGGACCTCGTGAAGGGATAGAAGAATAGATACAGCTACAGATTGGGAAGAAGAGGCTCCCGTAAAGGAGAATAGAAAAAGGGATACAGCAACAGCTTGGGAAGAAGAGGATCCGGTGAAGGAGAATATGTAGAAGGAGAGATACAACCAAAGCTTGGGAAGAAGAGGATCCCTTGAAGGAGAATAGAAGAAGAGATACAGCTACAGCTTGGGAAAAAGAGGACCCCGTGAAGGGATAGAAGAATAGATACAGCTACAGCTTGGGAAGAAGAGGACCCCGTGAAGGGATGGAAGAATAGATACAGCTACAGCTTGGGAAGAAGAGGATCCGGTGAAGGAGAATAGAAGGAGAGATACAGCCACAGCTTGGGAAGAAGAGGATCCCTTGAAGGGATAGAAGAAGATATACAGCTACAGCTTGGGAAGAAGAGGATCCCGTGAAGGGATTTGAAGAAGAGATACAGCTATAGCTTGGGAAGAAGAAGATCCCGTGAAGGGATAGAATAATAGATACAGCCACAGCTTGGGAAGAAGAGGATCCCGTGAAGGAGAATAGAAGAATAGATACAGCTACAGTTTGGGAAGAAGAGGATCCGGTGAAGGAGAATAGAAGGAGAGATACAGCCACAGCTTGGGAAAAAGAGGATCCCGTGAAAGAGAATAGAAGAATAGATACAGCTACAGCTTGGGAAGAAGAGGATTCTGTGAAGGAGAATAGAAGAAGAGATACAGCTACTGCTTGGGAAGAAGAGGATCCGGTGAAGGAGAATAGAAGGAGAGATACAGCCACAGCTTGGGAAGAAGAGGATCCCGTGAAGGGATAGAAGAAGATATACAGCTACAGCTTGGGAAGAAGAGGATCCCGTGAAGGGATTAGAAGAAGAGATACAGCTACAATTTGGGAAAGAAGAGGATCCGGTGAAGGAGAATAGAAGGAGAGATACAGCCACAGCTTGGGAAAAAGAGGATCCCGTGAAAGAGAATAGAAGAATAGATACAGCTACAGTTTGGGAAAGAAAAGGATCCGGTGAAGGAGAATAGAAGGAGAGATACAGCCACAGCTTGGGAAGAAGAGGCTCCCGTGAAGGAGAATAGAAGAAGAGATACAGCAACAGCTTGGGAAGAAGAGGATCCGGTGAAGGAGAATAGAAGGAGAGATACAGCCACAGCTTGGGAAAAAGAGGATCCCGTGAAAGAGAATAGAAGAATAGATACAGCTATAGCTTGGGAAGAAGAGGATTCTGTGAAGGAGAATAGAAGAAGAGATACAACTACAGCTTGGGAAGAAGAGGATCCGGTGAAGGAGAATAGAAGGAGAGATACAGCCACAGCTTGGGAAGAAGAGGATCCCGTGAAGGGATAGAAGAAGATATACAGCTACAGCTTGGGAAGAAGAGGATCCCGTGAAGGGATTAGAAGAAGAGATACAGCTATAGCTTGGGAAGAAGAAGATCCCGTGAAGGGATAGAATAATAGATACAGCCACAGCTTGGGAAGAAGAGGATCCCGTGAAGGAGAATAGAAGAATAGATAGAGCTACAGTTTGGGAAAGAAGAAGATCCGGTGAAGGAGAATAGAAGGAGAGATACAGCCACAGCATGGGAAAAAGAGGATCCCGTGAAAGAGAATAGAAGAAGAGATACAGCTACAGCTTGGGAAGAAGAGGATTCTGTGAAGGAGAATAGAAGAAGAGATACAGCTACAGCTTAGGAAAAAGAGGATCCCGTGAAGGAGAATAGAAGAATAGATACAGCTACAGCTTGGGAAGAAGAGGATCCGGTGAAAGAGAATAGAAGGAGAGATACAGCCACAGCTTGGGAAGAAGAGGATCCCGTGAAGGGATAGAAGAAGATATACAGCTACAGCTTGGGAAGAAGAGGATCCCGTGAAGGGATTAGAAGAAGAGATACAGCTATAGCTTGGGAAGAAGAGGATCCCGTGAAGGAGAATAGAAGAATAATACAGCTACAGCTTGGAAAGAAGAGGCTCCCGTGAAGGAGAATAGAAGAACAGATACAGCTACAGCTTGGAAAAAAGAGGACCCCGTGAAGGGATAGAAGAATAGATACAGCTACAGCTTGGGAAGAAGAGGACCCCGTGAAGGGATAGAAGAATAGATACAGCTACAGCTTGGGAAGAAGAGGATCCGGTGAAGGAGAATAGAAGGAGAGATACAGCCACAGCATGGGAAGAAGAGGATCCCGTGAAGGGATAGAAGAAGATATACAGCTACAGCTTGGGAAGAAGAGGATCCCGTGAAGGGATTAGAAGAAGAGATACAGCTATAGCTTGGGAAGAAGAAGATCCCGTGAAGGGATAGAATAATAGATACAGCCACAGCTTGGGAAGAAGAGGATCCCGTGAAGGAGAATAGAAGAATAGATACAGCTACAGTTTGGGAAGAAGAGGATCCGGTGAAGGAGAATAGAAGGAGAGATACAGCCACAGCTTGGGAAAAAGAGGATCCCGTGAAAGAGAATAGAAGAATAGATACAGCTACAGCTTGGGAAGAAGAGGATTCTGTGAAGGAGAATAGAAGAAGAGATACAGCTACCTCTTGGGAAGAAGAGGATCCGGTGAAGGAGAATAGAAGGAGAGATACAATACAGCTTGGGAAGAAGAGGATCCCGTGAAGGGATTAGAAGAAGAGATACAGCTATTGCTTGGGAAGAATAAGATCCCGTGAAGGGATAGAATAATAGATACAGCCACAGCTTGGGAAGAAGAGGATCCCGTGAAGGAGAATAGAAGAATAGATACAGCTACAGTTTGGGAAGAAGAGGATCCGGTGAAGGAGAATTGAAGGAGAGATATAGCTACAGTTTGGGAAAAAGAGGACCCCGTGAAGGGATAGAAGAATCGATACAGCTACAGCTTGGGAAGAAGAGGACCCCGTGAAGGGATAGAAGAATAGATACAGCTACAGCTTGGGAAGAAGAGGATCCGGTGAAGGAGAATAGAAGGAGAGATACAGCCACAGCTTGGGAAGAAGAGGATCCCGTGAAGGGATAGAAGAAGATATACAGCTACAGCTTGGGAAGAAGAGGATCCCGTGAAGGGATTAGAAGAAGAGATACAGCTATAGCTTGGGAAGAAGAAGATCCCGTGAAGGGATAGAATAATAGATACAGCCACAGCTTGGGAAGAAGAGGATCCCGTGAAGGAGAATAGAAGAATAGATACAGCTACAGTTTGGGAAGAAGAGAATCCGGTGAAGGAGAATAGAAGGAGAGATACAGCCACAGCTTGGGAAAAAGAGGATCCCGTGAAAGAGAATAGAAGAATAGATACAGCTACAGCTTGGGAAGAAGAGGATACTGTGAAGGAGAATAGAAGAAGAGATACAGCTACTGCTTGGGAAGAAAAGGATCCCGTGAAGGGATAGAAGAAGATATACAGCTACAGCTTGGGAAGAAGAGGATCCCGTGAAGGGATTAGAAGAAGAGATACAGCTACAGTTTGGGAAAGAAGAGGATCCGGTGAAGGAGAATAGAAGGAGAGATACAGCCACAGCTTGGGAAAAAGAGGATCCCGTGAAAGAGAATAGAAGAATAGATACAGCTACAGTTTGGGAAAGAAGAGGATCCGGTGAAGGAGAATAGAAGGAGAGATACAGCCACAGCTTGGGAAAAAGAGGATCCCGTGAAAGAGAATAGAAGAATAGATACAGCTACAGCTTGGGAAGAAGAGGATTCTGTGAAGGAGAATAGAAGAAGAGATACAGCTACAGCTTAGGAAAAAGAGGATCCCGTGAAGGAGAATAGAAGAATAGATACAGCTACAGCTTGGGAAGAAGAGGATCCGGTGAAAGAGAATAGAAGGAGAGATACAGCCACAGCTTGGGAAGAAGAGGATCCCGTGAAGGAGAATAGAAGGAGAGATACAGCCACAGCTTGGGAAGAAGAGGATCCCGTGAAGGGATAGAAGAAGATATACAGCTACAGCTTGGGAAGAAGAGGATCCCGTGAAGGGATTAGAAGAAGAGATACAGCTATAGCTTGGGAAGAAGAGGATCCCGTGAAGGGATAGAATAATAGATACAGTCACAGCTTGGGAAGAAGAGGATCCCGTGAAGGAGAATAGAAGAATAGATACAGCTACAGCTTGGGAAGAAGAGGATCCGGTGAAGGAGAATAGAAGGAGAGATTCAGCCACAGCTTGGGAAAAAGAGGATCCCGTGAAAGAGAATAGAAGAATAGATACAGCTACAGCTTGGGAAGAAGAGGATTCTGTGAAGGAGAATAGGAGAAGAGATACAGCTACAGCTTAGGAAAAAGAGGATCCCGTGAAGGAGAATAGAAGAATAGATACAGCTACAGCTTGGGAAGAAGAGGATTCTGTGAAGGAGAATAGAAGAAGAGATACAGCTACCTCTTGGGAAGAAGAGGATCCGGTGAAGGAGAATAGAAGGAGAGATACAGCCACAGCTTGGGAAGAAGAGGATCCCGTGAAGGGATTAGAAGAAGAGATACAGCTATTGCTTGGGAATAAGAAGATCCCGTGAAGGGATAGAATAATAGATACAGCCACAGCTTGGGAAGAAGAGGATCCCGTGAAGGAGAATAGAAGAATAGATACAGCTACAGTTTGGGAAAAAGAGGATCCGGTGAAGGAGAATAGAAGGAGAGATATAGCTACAGTTTGGGAAAAAGAGGACCCCGTGAAGGGATAGAAGAATCGATACAGCTACAGCTTGGGAAGAAGAGGACCCCGTGAAGGGATAGAAGAATAGATACAGCTACAGCTTGGGAAGAAGAGGATCCGGTGAAGGAGAATAGAAGGAGAGATACAGCCACAGCTTGGGAAGAAGAGGATCCCGTGAAGGGATAGAAGAAGATATACAGCTACAGCTTGGGAAGAAGAGGATCCCGTGAAGGGATTAGAAGAAGAGATACAGCTATAGCTTGGGAAGAAGAAGATCCCGTGAAGGGATAGAATAATAGATACAGCCACAGCTTGGGAAGAAGAGGATCCCGTGAAGGAGAATAGAAGAATAGATACAGCTACAGTTTGGGAAGAAGAGAATCCGGTGAAGGAGAATAGAAGGAGAGATACAGCCACAGCTTGGGAAGAAGAGGATTCTGTGAAGGAGAATAGAAGAAGAGATACAGCTACTGCTTGGGAAGAAAAGGATCCGGTGAAGAAAAATAGAAGGAGAGATACAGCCACAGCTTGGGAAGAAGAGGATCCCGTGAAGGGATAGAAGAAGATATACAGCTACAGCTTGGGAAGAAGAGGATCCCGTGAAGGGATTAGAAGAAGAGATACAGCTACAGTTTGGGAAAGAAGAGGATCCGGTGAAGGAGAATAGAAGGAGAGATACAGCCACAGCTTGGGAAAAAGAGGATCCCGTGAAAGAGAATAGAAGAATAGATACAGCTACAGTTTGGGAAAGAAGAGGATCCGGTGAAGGAGAATAGAAGGAGAGATACAGCCACAGCTTGGGAAAAAGAGGATCCCGTGAAAGAGAATAGAAGAATAGATACAGCTACAGCTTGGGAAGAAGAGGATTCTGTGAAGGAGAATAGAAGAATAGATACAGCCACAGCTTGGGAAGAAGAGGATCCCGTGAAGGAGAATAGAAGGAGAGATACAGCCACAGCTTGGGAAGAAGAGGATCCCGTGAAGGGATAGAAGAAGATATACAGCTACAGCTTAAGAAGAAGAGGATCCCGTGAAGGGATTAGAAGAAGAGATACAGCTATAGCTTGGGAAGAAGAGGATCCCGTGAAGGAGAATAGAAGAATAATACAGCTACAGCTTGGAAAGAAGAGGCTCCCGTGAAGGAGAATAGAAGAACAGATACAGCTACAGCTTGGGAAAAAGAGGACCCCGTGAAGGGATAGAAAATAGATACAGCTACAGCTTGGGAAGAAGAGGACCCCGTGAAGGGATAGAAGAATAGATACAGCTACAGCTTGGGAAGAAGAGGATCCGGTGAAGGAGAATAGAAGGAGAGATACAGCCACAGCTTGGGAAGAAGAGGATCCCGTGAAGGGATAGAAGAAGATATACAGCTACAGCTTGGGAAGAAGAGGATCCCGTGAAGGGATTAGAAGAAGAGATACAGCTATAGCTTGGGAAGAAGAGGATCCCGTGAAGGGATAGAATAATAGATACAGTCACAGCTTGGGAAGAAGAGGATCCCGTGAAGGAGAATAGAAGAATAGATACAGCTACAGCTTGGGAAGAAGAGGACCTGGTGAAGGAGAATAGAAGGAGAGATTCAGCCACAGCTTGGGAAAAAGAGGATCCCGTGAAAGAGAATAGAAGAATAGATACAGCTACAGCTTGGGAAGAAGAGGATTCTGTGAAGGAGAATAGAAGAAGAGATACAGCTACAGCTTAGGAAAAAGAGGATCCCGTGAAGGAGAATAGAAGAATAGATACAGCTACAGCTTGGGAAGAAGAAGATCCCGTGAAGGAGAATAGAAGAATAGATACAGCTACAGCTTGGGAAGAAGAGGATTCTTTGAAGGAGAATAGAAGAAGAGATACAGCTACAGCTTGGGAAAAGAGGATCCCGTGAAGGAGAATAGAAGAATAGATACAGCTACAGCTTGGGAAGAAGAGGATCCGGTGAAGGAGAATAGAAGGAGAGATACAGCCACAGCTTGGGAAAAAGAGGATCCCGTGAAGGAGAATAGAAGAAGAGATACAGCCACAGCTTGGGAAAAAGAGGATCCCGTGAAGGAGAATAGAAGAAGAGATACAGCTACAGCTTGGGAAAAAGAGGATCCCGTGAAGGAGAATAGAAGAAGAGATACAGCCACAGCTTGGGAAGAAGAGGATCCCGTGAAGGAGAATAGAAGAAGAGACACAGCTACAGCTTGGGAAAAAGAGGATCCGATGGAGGATAATAGAAGGAGAGATACAGCCACAGCTTGGGAAGAAGAGGATCCCGTGAAGGAGAATAAAAGAAGAGATATAGCCACAGCTTGGGAAAAAGAGGATCCGGTGAAGGAGAATAGAAGAAAAGATACAGCTACAGCTTGGGAAAAAGAGGATCCGGTGAAGGAGAATAGAAAAAGAGATACAGCTACAGCTTGGGAAAAAGAGGATCCGGTGAAGGAGAATAGAAGAAGAGATACAGCTACAGCTTGGGAAAAAGAGGATCCGGTGAAGGAGAATAGAAGAAGAGATACAGCTACAGCTTGGGAAAAAGAGGATCCGGTGAAGGAGAATAGAAGGAGAGATACAGCTACAGCTTGGGAAGAAGAGGATATAGTGAAGGAGAATAGAAGAACTGCTTGGAGGAAGAATAATGTGTCAGGGAAACTCCAGCGTTGCCGAATGATTTCACGGTGTCCTTTTGTGTAAAGATGGCGCCAAAGAGGTAGCTTCCATGGAAAAAACCTATCTTTACTTTTCCCACATCAATTCCCTAATGCTGTTCTTGCTTTAAATCAATTTACATGTTTCTTAAATGTTTTTTTCTTTTAATTGTAGATATACATTAAAGTTTATTAAATAAATTAATGTCAACATATATCTATATTAATAAAATGGAAATTTCATAAGTTTACATCACTAAAAACTTTCGTTACAATGCATCAATTCCAACCAAATTTTCAACATTTATGTAAAACGAGATGGAGCAGGTTTTGCTTAACATCAAAATATATTTCCTAACATTAACATGCGTAACTTCGCTGTTATCGATTAAATACAAAAAAAATCAACAGAGTTAATTTTATTTATATATAAATACAAAATTAAATTTCAACAGAGTTAATTTTTTTACATACTAGCTAATAATCTAAATCTAAAAAATATTCAAAACAAGCAATTTCAAGATAACACCATATGTAAAACAGTCGGCCAAGAAAACAACAACGATATTACATCTTTCTCACATATTCACACACAATCTTGATTAATAATTAAAACTAATCTTTAACATTGTTTATTATACTTCAACTTCTATTTCTACATTTGTTTTTAAATACCCAATTGTTTTATCATGTTTCTAATTTCGCCTAACAAATATACAAATTTATAGTGACCAACATATGCAAATTTTATCTTTGTTTTTATTTAACTTGATATCGTAAACATAACATCCATTGTAAGCATTTTTCTGTTCACCTTCCGTGGTTTCTCTTTTCTCTGATAGTTTTTAGGTGTAGTATATTTTCTTATTACTAGACTACAAACATTCCCTCGAGAAAAACCTGGGCGAAGCCGGGTACATCCGCTAGTAAAATATATATAGGTAAATCTCTAGTTTTTTTAAATACATTAATGTCATAACGTGTTAATGTCTTATAACCAGGGAGATTTTATAAGTATGATAAGTCGAAACATAAATAAGAAATGAAAGTAACAATTCTATCAAATATAAATAATATCTTCATTTTTAAAAAGCAGGCGCACAAAATTCTAGTCTATTAGTTGGTGTATTTCTATATTTCGGGCACCATTAAAGTAAACGTGGCGACTTTTCCTTTAAAACTGGAAAGCAAAAAAAGCGGAAATATTTGTTTTGTAAATGATAGAACATATCACTGAAATAAAATAAGAGTTCTATGCGGTTTTAGGTGACTTTTCTCTTTCTTTAAAATGAGTTCTCTACTAGGTGCGCTTGGTTTTAAACAAGGTGTGAACATTTCAGCGCACGGCAGAGAGAGGTGGATTAGAAGAAAATATGACCAGAATCCCCCAAACTATTATATAATGATCGTAGAATAAAGGTTAGAGAGATAGTTGTGTCTATTAGCACATTTCAAAGAAACTTGGAATTATTCAGGAATTTTTGTGGATTAATTAACCTCGTGTGCAATTGGCCGCCGCGTTTGCTTACTTTGAACAATACACGGGATGGACGTTTCTTTGGTCATGTTGGAGCGTTTTCAAGTTAATCCTAAAGAATTTATACGCAGATTAATAACTGCCAATGAGACCTGGGTGTATCACTACACACCTGAGACGAAAATGCAGCCAAAGAAGTTGAGAACGAAGGGTGAAGTGCTCCAAAGTTAGTCTATTTTATGGTATAACAAATGAAAACATTAAGACGCGAATGTCCATAGTTTGCATAAATACCATTTCTGAGATTCCACCCTTCACTGTAGCATATATAAGCAGAATGATTCAATATAGTATTAGAGCTCTGAAGAAGCGGTCTGGTAGATTAAATTGGCGAAACCGCTGGGAGGGTTCACCACTGATGAGCCAAGCCCTCCCAATATTTTTTCATCGCAGTAAGGACAGTAGAAGTTTCATTTATTTGTGAAAAGAAACATTCGCGTCTTAATGTTTTCATTTGTTATATACAGATAGCAAGTTATTGCTTTGAATTATTTTATGGTATGCTAATGCAGTTATCAGCAGAAAGGCATGAGACAATAACCGGAGATCATTGTGCAAAACAAGTTCAAAGAATGACTGATAAAATAACAAAAAAAGGCTACATTTGGAAACGTCCTTTTCCACCAAAATAATTATACAGCACAATGATATACTTAGTTGCAATGGCCCAAATTCACCAACTATACTAAGAAATCTTTGAATGTCTACCCTATTCGCCGGAGCTGGCCCGAGAGACTACCATCTATCTCCAATGCCACAAATTAGCTGGAGGTACAAACATTTTTGGTAATAAGGAAGTCAACAAGGCTTTGGGTCAGCATTTTACAGTTTCGAGAAAACCTTCTATGAAAATGGTATACTGGCTCTAAAATATAGATGTACGTATAGAGAACAAAGGACATTACGATCAAAAGGTAACCGAACTTTTAAAAAATCAAGAGTTAAAACAGATATGAAAAAAAAAAAATTTAGAATAAAGCCTAAACAATAAATATAAGACTGGCAACTCTGGTAGTAGCGCATGCGTAAATTCCATTGTAGGAATATAAAGGCTCTTTGTTTATCGCAGCGTTGGATTTTGTATTGTCGGCTTTTGAACAAAGAGCTGACATAAAGTTTTGTTTTAACTTGAATAAATATTTTACTGAGATATTAAAATTGTATGGAGATGAAGCTATTTCAAAAACTTAGGTAAATTTCTGTTACAATAGATTTAAAGATGGCCATCAGAGTATATCGAGGACGATCCAAGGTCAGGGCGCCCTTAACTTGACGACGAGGCACAACATCCAGCAGGTTAGTGATTTAATATATGCTGATAGAAAAATATCTATTGAAACGATAGCGGAAATAGTTGGAATTTTATATGCTAGCTGATAAAGCATCGTTCATGAACATTTAAACATAAAAATGACACCATTGAAGAAAAATACTAACCAAACATTTCAAAGTTTCTTTTCCGCTAATATTCCGAATTATTTTCGGACAAATTTCCACAATTCTCAATTTATTACAAATCACGGAAATTTTAGAAGCTTTTTAAAATTATCAAAGCAGTGCAAGATTCAAGATGCTTCTGTGGATGTGAGGAACAAACTTCTATTCATCTACTGCTAAATTGCCCCGTCTTCCAAGAGTATAGAATAAACAATTGACTAAATGTATAAAACCCGTTTTATCTAATTTCAAAAAAAGCCAATATATAAAATTCAACTTATTTTGCAGATTTATTTTGAATTTTATATATAAAAAAAAACTACCAAATTCCATTGGAACGCTTTTATTTAGAAATTAACTCTGTTTAGCATAGTTTGAATAATTCTCTAATATCTAGTATATTTTCATTCTAAAATATTCCATAAAACTTTCTTCAATCTGTAAATTATTTTTCTCGAATACACACAATACTTTACAATTTGATCATATAACTAAATTTGCATACCAACCCTTTGTACATATTTCAATTGTGTTGATATTTTTTCTCTTTTCATATGCATACTAATTCTTTTTTTTTGTACATATTTCAAATGATCTTTCTTTCTTTTCTTTCAAAATTTTGTTTATCTTTAAAGTGAAAGTGTCCCTAGGGGGACATAGCACTCTAAGTCGAAATAAAATTAAAATGAACATTTAAACATGAAAACATTTTGCAATTACTTTGTTCCACGACATCTAACCGTACAACAAAAACAGAACGGATTAGAAATTGGTAGTGATTTAATTGAAAGTGAAATTAATGACCGATATTAAAAAAAAACAATAGTACCTGGATATGTGAACCTTGGTGCTAACTTTATGATCCACAAATAAAGAAACAATCACTTAAATGACACACTCTGAGTTCTCCACGGAAGAAAAAAGTTCATCTTGACCTATCAATGGAAAAAGTGATGCTTATCTTTTTAACTACCAAGGAGTTGTACTAAAATTACAAATATATTCTCACAATGAAATTCTCACTTTTTGAAATTAGATAAAACGGGTTTTATATACATTTAGTCCATTGTTTATTCTATACTCTTGGAAGACGGGGCAATTTAGCAGTAGATGAATAGAAGTTTGTTCCACACATCCACAGAAGCATCTTGAATCTTGCACTGCTTTGATAATTTTAAAAAGCTTCTAAAATTTCCGTGATTTGCAATAAATTGAGAATTGTGGAAATTTGTCCGAAAATAATTCGGAATATTGAAAAAAAAAAAAGATACTCATTGTGAGAATATATTTGTAATTTTAATACTTTTTTCACAATTTTATCATGAACAAGGAGTTGTACATTATGAGTTTATTCCAGAAGGAACTTCTATCAATAAAAACCTATACAAATAAATACTTGTGCGCATTAGATATTCAATACGAAGGAAAAGGAACCAGCTCTTTCAGTTAAAACAATGGAAGTTGCTTCATGACAACGCCCCTGCCCATAAAGCCACCTTGGTTATGGATTATTTAGCTAATAACTCTGTTATATCACATCCTCCTTATTCCCCAGAACTCTCTCTTCCTGAAATTTCTTTTATTTTCCTAAGCTCAAACTTGAGTTTAAAAAAGCCGCTTTGCGTTACCTAAAGAGGTTATTGAAAATACGACGGCTGAAATAAACAAGCTCAGGAAAATGGACTATGAAACCGTTTTTAAACATCTTTTTGACCGCTGGAAAAATGTGTAGATAGTAGAGGGTCATATTTTGACAAATTTGATGAATAAAATGATTTAACCATTATAATTTTTATTTTTTAAAAGTTCAGTTACTTTTGATCGTACCTTGTATATATACTTTGCAATAAATTCAGCATAATTACAGTTTAAAATATAATATTTAAATAAACTTTAGAGAAAAAATATATATGCAAAAAGATAACTAAGTTTCGTTATAAATAGGATTGGGTGTCAAAATATAAATAAAGAATTAACACTGGTAAATATTAGAAAGGAGGTTCTTGTGCACATCCAGAACAAACAGCGAGGCACTGGTTTTAAAACAGCTCAACAGTATTAATGGAAAGTTAGAAGTGTCGGATGGTAACAAGCTCTTTCCCTAATATATTTCACCTGGTTAATTCTTTATTTGTGATTTGGAACCCCGCACATTTTTAGCAAAACTTGGGTATTTTGGTATATATACATGTTATAGAAAAATTATCTTATTTCAAAATTATAATTTCATAGATTAAACTATTCTGTAGAGTCGACCGCCAGAGGTCGCGACTTCCCTTTATATAAACCAATTGTTGTTTTCCGTTGGTCGGCTCAGATCTTTTTGTAATTACACACACACACACAAAACCTTTATTAAGACATTAGTCTTATACAGATTCTCCGTACACAAGGTGCAATATCAGGAAAAGAGCAGCACAGGAAACCAGTAGTTCCGCAACTATATACAATTATAGGAAAAGTAATTATTAAGGAAAAGTTAGATTTAATATGAAAGGTCGACGCCATCGCCCCAAGTCTTCAATTCCATAAGCGCGGAGCAGAAATAGGAACCAAGTTATTTAGTTCGCCATAAATATAGCATCCAGACACAAAAAAGGAGGTTTACTCCAGCACAGCCATCCATATTACCAGCTCCGCAATCTCATCGTCGACCAACACGATGGCCCCTCGATGTTTCGTCATCATTCTGAGGTGTAAGAACAATAGCTTCCAAGTTCTCTTTTCTCCCTCTTTACACCTACTGCCTTGTAAAAATTATATAGGGCCTGAGCAACTAGTCTGCTTGTTTGGGCACTGGTTAACATCTTTTGGATTGACCTAAGTTGGCTGGTGTCTACCATTGAAAAGAATGTCCTTCTCTCCTCACTAATATATCTTGGCATTCATAGATATAATGAGATAGTTCAGTTTCCATATTTTCTTTGCAGAGATCACAAATCTTATCACCCTCTTTGAAAATGTTTGTATGATTTTCCTTGAAAAACGAATATAGTATTATCTGTTGTGCGATATAGCGTTTTACTGGGAATGGAAACCTGCTAAGTAAATAGTTTTCAATTCGGAATGAACTGTGTAAATACTTATAGTGAGGGTAGAATTTAGAATTCTCTATTTTTGCCTGGTCACTTTGAATAGATTGTTCTATTGCAATTTTAGTTATTAAAGGTATTTCTTGCCGGATAATCCTTGCATCGTTGCAGTTAATTAACCAAGAAAATCCTGTTGAGTTGAGTATGTTGGCCAAACTTTCCGCAAGTCCAATATATATATTTCTATTTCTTGATATCTCATATAGTTGAGCTAAGCATATATCTTTTTGTAATTATAAAGATAGTCTTTTGTTTTCCTTATTCTACTCGCCTTAAGACGGGCAGTACTTTTCTCAATTCATGTTTATATAGTTTGTTAATAATCTAAATTAAAGCAATAATGATCTAACTGTTTTTATTATCTTTCCCGCGACTGCAAAACAGTATCATAATGATCAAACTACTCAATATACAAAAGCAAAGCCTTATCTCAACTATTACAAAATCAACAGCAGAAATAATTTTTCCTAATATACATTCATGGACAAAACTTAAGGAAGTTGGATCTTTTAAAATGTATATCTTTTAATTTTTTATTATAATAACTAGCGGACGTACCCGGCTTCGCCCGGGTTTTACCCGAGTAAAGGTTTGTCTAACGAATCTCTCGATAAAGTGAACATTTTTTCCCGGTCCCTTGAAAAATACTCGATAAGTTGAATAAAAACATTATTAATTGGTTCCCTCGGTAATTGGAAGTTAAAGGAATAGTATCTTGCCTTGGAATTGTATCATTATTCTTGTCTCAAATAAATTGCCGTGTCATCCTGAATTTTGTCTTTCCTAATTTTCTACATTACAAAATAATCGTATCATCATGATAATATTTAGAGCAGATTGTTGAATTATAACAGATAAATTAGAATATTTATCTTGATTATTTTAAAGCGAAAAGTTATTTCAAAAATTTTATTTGCTAGAAACCTTCCCAGTACTATCTACTTATATATTTGCCTTATTCTGTCTGTTTGTTTGTCTGTTTGTCTGAAGCTCACGGATAGAATGCGCGCCCATTGGCTGCCAGCAAACACGTGACCTCCCTGCCCGCCCCCCTCTAGACAACCCTGTTATCAGCTGTGTGATACATACACCTGTCTATAGCGGCCAATCTAGACAACCCTGTTATCAGCAGTGTGTTACATCCACCTGTCTATACAGACCACCCTGTCTATAGCGGTCACTTTAGGCAACCCTGTTATCAGCAGGGTGATACATCCACCTGTCTATACAGACCACCTGTATATAGCGGCCATTCTAGAAAACCCTGTTATCAGCTGTGTGATACATACACCTGTCTATAGCGGTCACTCTAGACAACCCTGTTATCAGCTGTGTGATACATCCACCTGTCTATACAGACCACCCTGTCTATAGCGGTCACTTTAGGCAACCCTGTTATCATCAGTGTGTTACATTCACCTGTCTATACAGACCACCCTGTCTATAGCGACCACCCTAGACAACCCTGTTATCAGCTGTGTGATACATCCACCTGTCTATACAGACCACCCTGTCTATAGCTGTCACTTT
Source organism: Cordylochernes scorpioides (assembly GCA_030710605.1). NCBI lineage: Eukaryota > Metazoa > Arthropoda > Arachnida > Pseudoscorpiones > Chernetidae > Cordylochernes > Cordylochernes scorpioides. The sequence continues at coordinate 67,897,732 of CP092868.1, forward strand.
AGGCAACCCTGTTATCAGCAGTGTGATACATACACCTGTCTATACAGACCACCCTGTCTATAGCGACCACTCTACAGCTGTGTGATACATCCACCTGTCTATACAGACCACCCTGTCTATAGCGACCACTCTAGACAACCCTGTTATCAGCTGTGTGATACATCCACCTGTCTATACAGACCACCCTGTCAATAGCGACCACCCAAGACAACGTTTTTAAAATATATTCGCACTCGGGTAAACCCCGGGCGTTGCCCGGGCCTTTCGTCTAGTACTAAATAACTTCCCAAAGTTTCATGGCGTTCCAATAAGTGGTTTGGTCAGGCATAAAGGACAAACAGACCACACACACACACATACATTCATTTTTATATATATAGATGTATTTTATTATTTATTTTCCTCCAATTTACCCAGACTAATCTAATTATTAGCTTGATTGTCATCATATAATTTTTCCTGTATATAAATTTCAAATTACCATTAAGGTACTATTACTGTTTTTCCTGCATGGTATCCTACATTTCTGCTTGGAGAATCTGTATACGACTAAAAGGTCTTAATAAACCTTTTTGCTGTTGTTATATTTTAATTATTATTTTAAGGAGAACGTTCGAATTTACATGTATGGGAAATCCGCTGTTATATAGGCAAATAAGGAGTGACAATTAAAACATGTATTGACTCCTTAGTCAATATTTACAGAGTCACAATTCAAATCGCTAAAATAAGAGACATAATTACACAATCAGCCAGGGAGACTTCCCCACCGCGCGAGAGTTCTCTCCCAGGTGATGACGGGGTCCAGGCCAACCTGTACGAAGTAGATTCGGGACTTCGCTGACGAAAGTATGGCCAGGTCGTCGAGGCTAGTGCCGAAGACGGGAGCAAATAAGGAGTGGTTTATGTTTTAAATATGAAAATTCCTTAAGTTTTTTTTTTTTGCTTATCCTTTTTGCTTATTGCTTAAGTATATATTGCTTATCGTGGTACAGGCCATGATAATCATGGTGGGTTGAAGAAGACGACTGCTTTTACTGTAAGTGCACCACATGTCTACCTACACATGTGAAAAGCAGTTCGACTTTACACTTACAAATGTGCCAGGGCCCCGTTTAGTTACTAGCACTCGCTAGTGGGGTTAGACTTTTGAAAGAATCGGGGGCCATTGGAGCATTTTTTTTTAATCAGAAAAAAAGTGCCCTATGCGGGAATCGAACCTGGGTCGTAGCGGTCGAAAACCAATGGTTTAGACCATCCTTCCACCGACCCCTATTCCTTAAGTATATTGTCCATGAATTTATTGTCTCAATATTGTATTCAAATTTTACCTTTTAGACTATAAGTATAGCTACATTGGGGGGGGGGGGGGGGGGCTATGTATAAACCATCATCTTATAGCTTCATTCTAAGCACCTGTGGATGGACCAAGGTGTCTGATATTTCAGGAACTAGGGAAATAAATAAACGATACTGAATCTTCTCTCTTTAGCGCATTGATGATCTCTTTTATAAAAATATATGGTTGTTCTAAAATTTCGTGTTTTTTCTTAAAACGTTGTTTTTGATTACTTTGCGAATAATATTAGTACGGTGAATACATAATAATGCAATAAATAATACTTGTAATACATAATGCAATTACTTTGTTCAAAGCTTTATACGAAGCTGCTGATGCGCTAGCGAAAAAAAAGGCACAAAAGAACCCTTGCCACAGAAAAATAAAATTACTTTTAAAGAAATAGAAACAGTAGCCAAAACAAAAATAAACAAGAACTGGAGGATCCCACCTAAGCATAGTTGGTACAGTGGAGTGAACCCAGGAGGAGCTCTGAACATCATAAATATACAGAATCAAACAACACTAACAAGATTTAGAACAGGCCATTTCAAGCCATTGGAGATAGAAAATAATAACAAAATCTACCCCACTTGCCCAAAATGTAGCTTGGTACCTGCAGCTCCAGAACACATTTTGGCTTGCATTAGATGCACTAAACAGGACCTTTGGGAGAGGCCGCTGCTTATCATCAAACAGCTCGAGGAGCATGAACTCATGGAATTCGTGTAATCTTTACACAATGGGATAAGAAACAACAACAACTTTATACAAAGACATCAAATGTGCTCTAAATAAATCATTGAATCAATCAACAAATCATTCTATCAAACAAATCATTTAATAAAATAAATAATTGTATCAATTATATCACTGAATCAATAATTATAGTGCTAGTGCTGACTGCGCACTTCCTACTTGTATTGACAATAGGCTAATAAAACATTTTTAATTGTCAAAATTGTCTGTTTGGCAGATACAAGGTTATCTCAAAAGTTCGTAAACACTTGCCAATAATTGAAATACCAATATTATTCGCCGTTATGTAGAATGTCTTTATATATTGTCGCGTATAAGGCCTGAAAACACCTACAACCTCCGCCAATAGATGGCGCGTTCGCCTGTTTCCGATTTGAAACTGGTGTGGGAATCGCCGACTGCTGTGGTCCTGTTTTCTGGGACAAATGTTTATAAATACACTTTTATATTGGCCCTAGGTGGTAACATAATGTAAATTCCCGTTTAAGGTTATTCTTGTTATATATAATGTGTAGTTGAAGTGACAATAAAAGAAGTAGTGTTTGAAGTCTCGGTGCCAGTTGCTGTTGTTACTTTCGCCATCGCCACGTCGCTGCTTCTGGTAAGTCTCTCGTGTCTCCCCACCAGTGGTAAGGCCGAGATGATACTGCCAGAGGAAAGGAATTCCACTTGAGTGGTGGTTCTCGGAGGTCCTTGGGTGCTCTGCAGGGTACAGCTGCAGAGGGAGAGCAACGGAATCCCGGGTAGGTGATCCACGAAGGAGGAAGCGGCGTCTTCGCTAAGGACCGGAGGGGCAGCGCGCGACAATATTATAATATATTAAAAATAAAAAAGGTATATCCTAACCTGGAGCACATGTGCTTCTCAGAAGGCAGAGCGCCATCTGGTGGAACAGAAATCAACTAAACATTGATTTAGCCTGTTCCCTGATATTTGGCCAAACCAATTTCTTGATAAATCAAGAAAAGCCATCCACGAACGCGTTTTCGCGCTGTTGGCGCTCGTCAACGTGGAGTAGGCTGTATTTTTTTCATATATTAAAATATATACAAAGGCATTATACATAACGGCGAATAATATTGGCATTTCTTTTTTTTTGCAAGTGTTTACGAACTTTTGGGATAACCTTGTATCTGCCAAACAGACAATTTTGACAATTAAAAATATTTTATTAGCGTGTTGTCAATACAATAGGAAGTGCACAGTCAGCACTAGTTGACGGATAATAAGGAGTAATAGGCAATTATGGTCATGATGATGATATTGAAATTATTAAATATATGCCATATACAATGTTGCATATGCACATGGTGCCTCTCTTTAATATAACGTTGTCCCGTAGAAAATTGGAAAAAATAATCAAAACACTGACCAGATATTTTTAAATAAATCAATTCAATTTCTCACATTTTAAATATTATTTGATATCATAAGCTAGATTGCTCTTTTTGAGCGGCACCTAGTAAAGTGTTTTTGGAACAAGAAGAAGAAATATTATTTGCTAAAATATTTATTTGCACAATTCCATTATTTTCAATTTAAATCTCCACATTTTCACATATTGAGGGTGTGTTCCCAATAACCTGACCTTATTAAAAATTAATTGAGATCCTAACATTGTTTTTTTACCTTAAAGAAGGCCAATTATTGCTTACCTCGGGGGTTCAAACTGGCGACCAAAATATTTTTATAAAAACAACGACATTTAATTATATTTAATTGCCTGAAAAACTTCGGTTTAGAAGATACACTGTAAATGAACTTTATTGTTGAAGAGTTCTCTATTTAGAATAGTATTATGGGTTCGTTATTGGTAAGTTCGTTTATTGTACTTATACTAATGTATGTATATTCAGAACTCATAATACACGCCATGACACTCATGGTAGGTTTAGAGACCATCTGTACTGTATGTACACCACATGTCTACACATGTAGTACAAGCCATGGTGGGTTGTGACTACTTGTAGTGTAAGTACACCACTTATAGTACCAAGCCATGATGGGTAGAGGGTTGTGACTGCTTGTAATGTATGGGTACATTTCATATCTACATGGATCTAAAAACTAATTTGAAATCTATTGCAGTGTAACCTGTCTTATTTATACATCATCTAAAAGATAGAGTGATCTTAATATAAAGAGACTGCCTCGAAAGTTTGAAACAAAACTCTAAAAGGCGCGTTTTGTATTATCAAATGTAAATAGTGAGCGTATTAATAAAGACTGATAAATTATCCAGATATAGGCATCTAGTGTATATAGAAGGGTTCTCATTAACCTACTTAGTAAAATACTGAAAATATCTGTCATCAATATAAACTTACAAAGTTAAAACCTCCTTCTTTTTAATTAATTACTCATTGATCAAAAGAAATTATCGGAGAGAATGGAAAAGAGAACAAGGAATAATAAATCTCGTTGCATAATCACGTGTTTATCTTTAGTGATGACAAATTGACAATTTGGTGTGTCATTAATATTTTCACTATCTGGTGGGGAATCTTTTAAAAAGACAACAAAATGGTCAATTTGTTTGTAATTTATAACACGTCGTGCATCTGTCGATTTATTATTAACTCTTTCTCCGTCATATCTGCTAAATGTTATGTTTATTTAGGATTAACATGTTTTGAGAGATACACTTTATCTTAAATATATTTACTATACTCTATTATATTCTATGAAAAAAGACCAGATGTTTTGTTTTTGAGGTACAGCCACACTGACGAGGGCCAACAGCCTGTAATACGTACACGGTTGGCTTTTCTCGATTCAACTCGGAAAATAATTTGGGCAATAATCTAGGGAAAAACAACGAATAGCCTATATTTATTCCGACAGAGGGTGCAAGCCATCAGCAACTTTCAATTACGCGATAAGTAATTTTTTTCCTTAATGTACTTTATCATTAGGTTAAAATCTTCTAGGGATTTTAGCCAAAAGGCCGAGAAGTAATCCTCAAGGGATCTTAGCCAAAAGGCCGAGAAGTGATCCTCAAGGGATCTTAGCCAAAAGGCCAAGAAGTGATCCTCAAAGGATCTTAGCCAAAAGGCCGAGAAGTGATCCTCAAGGGATCTTAGCCAAAAGGCCGAGAAGTGATCCTCAAGGGATCTTAGCCAAAAGGCCGAGAAGTATTCCTCAAGGGATCTTAGCCAAAAGGCCGAGAAGTATTCCTCAAGGGATCTTAGCCAAAAGGCCGAGAAGTGATCCTCAGGGATAGCCTATAAGAAACTTAGTTACAAGAAACCTATCCCTGTGGATGTGTGGGATATGAAAGACGGGGGATATTATAATTTCTGAATAGAGAAATACACTCTGTGTTGCCTCAAACCCAGTTTTATTTATTATACTAGCCGAATGACCCGGGCAACGCCCGGGTTTTACCCGATTAAATGTTTTTATTCAAATACTATTCGTTACAATTATAAATTGGCGCCGTGGATGTCATTCTTGTGAAACGTCCCGCTCCAAACTTTGTTTCTGAGAAGCGATTTTTTTTATAGAGAGATGATCTGGCTTTGTGTCTTCTGCTCGAATGAATGTTTTTTTTTTTCTGTTAGAATTTTGTTCCTGCATACTAAAAATGAACTAGCTTCACCCGTGGTCTCTGCTTTTTGGAATTTTTCCCGATATAAATTTGTTTCTGATAATAAAACATAGTACAGAAATATTGTCATAATCATTTTCTGACTAAAAAAACAACTATTTTTGCCCAGAAGCGGTCAATTTCAAATTTTCTTGGGTAAAAATGCGACAAAATATTTTCCAGATTTTTCTCGATGTCCTGTTAAAACCCGTTTTACATGTACATTAGGTCAGTTGATATTACCTCCCATTTTCACCGCTAGAGGTGCTGCTTGCGAGCGAAAGGGCAAATTTGCAAATAACTCGAAGAATATTCGGGATTGAGACCTGCAATTTTCACTATAAGGTTTTCCCTATTCTACTATATATACTGTTAAAATTTCAGTCAGATTAGTTACATATTGTGGACGTGTATAGCCGAGAAACACACACACATACAAACATACATACACACATACATACACTGACTTTTATATATTTAGGGATTCTCAAGTCAACTCTTAGCTGCCTCCCCGCTTAAACGCGAGCAATGTTCGCTCTCCTCCAAATACATTCACTATTTTGAAAAAGTTAATTAAAGATTTAAAACTTTTATTTCGCTTTGGATACCTTCGATTTTTCCCAACGCATGTGAGACAGCAGAATGTTCTGGTAGATTTACTCGATTAGATGGTCTGCAATCACGGAAGAATATTAGAGGGACCCGGCTCATTAATGGTGAACCTCCACTTCCAGCGCGCATTGTTACCATTTTAACTTACATTTAATATTTTGAAGTGATATCATCACACACAGGCTTCCAGGGATAAGTTTTTTTCTTTGAGAAAGTTATTTAGATCTCTAGCTTTCGGGCATTAAAGTCCTTCTACAGGCCAAAATATGATGTTAGAGATCTAAATAAAAATAAAAATAAACTTATCTTTGGAATCCTGATGGTTTCACCTTAATATTGAGGATTATTTAATATTGAACATTTAATATATATTTTACACACACACAAAAACAGTTTACACTGCCTGTTACCCAATTTAAAGAGTTTTACGTTATGTGTCTCATCACTCCCGTTTAAATCCTTCTATATATAAATAAAATACTAAATTGAGGTTTGCTACTCTTCTCTAACAAATATATTAAACTAATCCTTAAGGAATTTCACATGAAGTGTTTTAGCCGAAAATATAGTTTAACATATAGGCTATTAAAAAATAAATTCCACGTGATAATTTTTTTTTTCAATCGAAAATCAAAATTACTTGTAGTTCTGCTTTTTACCACTAAGGTCAGCACTGGTAAGTCTAATAAATAACATTTTTCACTATATATGAGGGTGTGTTATATTTAACACTAAGCTTCATCTCTGCTTCCTTTCTTCCTGTGGTGAATCTGTATAAGACCGGTGGTCTTAATAAAGCTGTGTGTGTGTGTTATATTTAACACAAAAATTATTTAAGTGATTAGGCGCTTTCTAGCAAAATATTTCTGAAATATATTTGGATCATTCCTCGAGCGGAGCCAAGTCTATTCGAATACTATAATATAAATTTGCTTGAATTTTTAAAAATAGATCTTATTCACATATCTAAATGTAATTTACATCATCATCAGCGAGCATATATAAAAATTTACAACGATTATTAAAATTTAATTTTAATGCTTTAAATCTGAACTCATCACCTTTGTCGACCAATCAGGAAGCGCAGCTGTTACACGAGCAAAGTGAGATTTGTTCGTAATAAAGCATTAAGATTAAACTTGATAGTAGAACGATTGGTGGGCTACGAGCCCGCATCTGCCACACTTTATCAACCAATCAGGTGTTACGGGAGAATAGCTAGAGTGTGCATAACCAGACTTCTAGGGTGCCATGCCTTTCTATCGACCAATTGACCAACTGAATATATCCTTCTAGTCCTCCACAATGGCCGCACAGGGATAGGTTTCTTATATCTTATCCCTAGAGGATCACTTCTCGGCCTTTTGGCTAAGATCCCTAGAGGATCACTTCTCGGCCTTTTGGCTAAGATCCCTAGAGGATCACTTCTCGGCCTTTTGGCTAAGATCCCTAGAGGATCACTTCTCGGCCTTTTGGCTAAGATCCCTAGAGGATCACTTCTCGGCCTTTTGGCTAAGATCCCTAGAGGATCATTTCTCGGCCTTTTGACTAAGATCCCTAGAGGATCACTTCTCGGCCTTTTGACTAAGATCCCTAGAGGATCACTTCTCGGGCTCGAAGTGCACCGTGGTAAGACGCCAGACAAGCAGAAAGCCACCAACGCTACAACAAAGGTGAGATTCCTCGGGCCGAGGGGCGGTAAGAGTGAGAAAGCTGATAGATGGGAGGAAAACAAATTACAGAGAAATAAAAATTAAAAAAAAAAAAAAAGGTGTATATTGGTGGTATAGCCCAAACGTATTATAAGTGGGATTAAGCTCTATAAGAGAAATGACGAAGTATTATAGGTGGGAAGGTTATAATGAAGCGTTACTTCTAGTGTTCATGTAGAGACTTGGTAGTTCTTTCATTGTGAGAAAGGATGAGTACAGTAAGAAACCAACTTCTAGAGTCAATATTTGCTATATAATCTTCTCTCTTGTTCTTGCCGGGGATACGTGCAAGTCCTGTCTCTTTGTTTAGATAATTCTTTCACACGCGGGATAATGAAGTCCGGAAGGTAGGGGATGTGGGAAGCCAAACATCCATTCTAGAAATTAAGCAAAAAAAAAAAAGCGACATATGCCCATCAACGTTATAGAATATAAACAAAAAAAGGAGCTTTTCCCATCATATAAAAATGTATAAAACAATGCATTTTATTTACCATCCTCCTCCCTGTGTAGAACTCACAGGTTGAGGGATAGAATATGCCACAACGCCAGGTTTGGAATAATCAGACAAAAGCTAATCTTCAAACCATAAACTATGGCTCTAATCAGTTTTCCAAAGCTGGTGTTGTGGAATATTCTAGCACTCAACTTGTGCGTTTAGCACACGGGCGATAAATAAAATATTTTTGTTTATAGATGGGAGATGGGAGTTTTTTCGCTTATAAATAGCATTCCCCCGTCAAATCACAATGTTTATAGAATATAACAAGTATATTTATTGATAACAACTGAATTCATAAATGCAATTTGTTAAGATAGCTTTAATATGAAACTATATTTGCGGAAGAGCTTTGTTCGATGCAATTTCTTGAAATTATATGTGTGCACCTTTACAGACCTATAAGCTTATGTTCATAGGGTCCCTAAACTGTCTTCCATAGAAAATTGAAGGAAGTTTTTAGTTAATGAAGGAGTTTTTTAATTAATGATTTTATTTAATCATACAAACATTACAATTATAACATAATAGGAAGAAAAATATATATTGGGAAATACAGCAATCAAAATATATAAGTGCTATCGAACAAAACAACAACATCAGAGTGGTCAAATATCAATAAAATGTCATCAATGATAATAAGCTTGGAAATTAAATCCAACAAAAATGCAGGGCATATAAGAAAACCAATCCAATATAATAGTAAATCGGTCTAGAGATTAATATGGCGAAACCGCTGATGAGCGAAGCCCTCTCATTCAATAACCTCTATCATTGTAGTAAGGTCTGTAGATTTATAAAATATTTGATGATTGTGTAAAAAAAACATATTACCAAAAATATTTACTACAAATTTTATCGATAGATGGCAATATTTAATTCATAAAAAAATAGTTTTATGCTTAGAGATGATGTAAATTGTATTTATGTGTTGACAGAAATCTAAGTATATAAATGCAGTAGTTAAATGCCCATTAAATCTAGGAACAGGTAAAGTTGGATTGCCCGAAATTCTTTTGGGCCAAAAGGGGACATTTCAGATATTAGGAAAATTCGGAAAATTTGAATTTGCTGTTGAATGATACAATAAAACGCTAGCGTAGAATAGAAATTTGTATTTAACCCTTAATTACTCGCGTCGAGACACAGGTCTCACCTAAATTTTAATCGAAAAAATAAACACGATTTTCGAGTCCAAATAATTTGTAAGTTTTTGTAGCTTAAGATATCATCGAAATAAATATTTTAGACCATTTGTTCTATCGCTTGGCCCCTAGAAGGAAGAAAAATAAAACAAAAAAGCCACCGCCGAGACAAACGTCTCGACGCGAGTACTTGCGTAATAATTTTGGTTTAGGTTTCATTTTCTGGCTGGCTCTATCTTCGTAAAACAGTAAGTTATTGTTCTTCTTCTAAGTATATTTTTTGTTCCTAAATATCCTAAATTCTCTCTCTCTGTCTCTCTTAGGTATTTAGAATTTATTTATTTTTATTCAATATTTTAATACTAAATATTTCCAAAAATATATATTACATTGAGACGTTACAGAAACAATTTTCAATTGTACATAAATTCCTTTAAAATGTTATTTTAATTTTTCATGTGTTTATTTTCATTTTTATTTTCCATTCATTAAAAGTCAATGATGTACATACTAAATTAGTAAGAAAACTCAATAAAAACGATATGTAAAAATACACATAAACAAATGGCTTGTAAAAGAAAGCAGCAATAAATGAGTTTAGATAAAATATCTATTTCATTAACAAACATTTCACTTTTAAAATAATAAACTTTAAAAATAAAGTTTTACTAAACTAAAATTAGCGTTTTAAAAATAAAAACGTGGCAACATTATTTAAAAAAATGGCTAGTACTTCTGAGAGGAATCAGAGTGAATCCGACATGAATTGCGATGTAATAATTTGTGATTTATCCGATACTTCTGATACCGAAATTTATAGTTATCATGACACAGACTCTGAACAGAATTCAGAGGCGGATGAAGAATTACCAAATGATGATTCTGAATTTTATTTTGGAAAGGATGGTGTCACAAAATGGAAAAAGACAATGTGGCAGAAAACCCAGATTCGTACAAGAAGTGGAAATATAATTTCTCAATTGCCAGGGCCTAAATCTGAAGCAAAATCGATAGAATCTGAATCGGATGCATTTACAAAAATAATTGATAATGAAGATTTCTCTAGAGAAAGAGATGCCAAATTAACTACTGTAACAGAAATCCTAGATTTATTTGGACTTTTGATAATGTCAGGTGTCAAAAGAGCTGCTCATTTAACTTATAAAGAGCTATGGGCGGTGGATGGCTCAGGAGTAGAAATAGTGAGAGCAATTATGTCACAAGAACGTTTTTTATTTCTTCTACGTTGCTTGAGATTTGATGATATTACAACAAGGAAAGAACGAAAAAAGCTGGACAAACTTGCTCCAATTAGAGAATTTGTAGAAGCCTTTGTATATAACTGTAAAAAGCTCTATACTCCAGGTGAATATAATACAATTGATGAGAAGCTCATTCCATTTCGTGGCAGGTGTGGCTTTATGTTAGGATTTTATAAGTTGTTTTTTCCTAGATTAGTTTATTTATATTTTGACCAGATGACTGGACGGTTTTACATGTATATAAATTGGTTTTTAATGATGTAAATTAGTTAGTTATGAAAGGAAATTAAAAGTGTTGATTTTCTTAGAGGTGTAGTGTTTACTCTGCTCGATTGGTAGACTGGGAAAGAGTTGGATTCCTAACAGGTTATGGGCCCAGCACGCTTCCACTGCGCCGTAGAGAGAAATTAGAAGTTTAGGCTAAAGAAGAAAAAGCTAGAAGTTAAAGCTGAAGAAAGTAAAGAAGTGTAGCTGAAGCTGAAGTCTGGAGAAGTGAAGCTAGAGTTTGAGAAGGTAGAGTTTAAAGAAGTGAAGATAGGGTTTGAAGAAGTAGTGTTTGAAGAAGTGAAGGTGAAGTTTGAATAAGAATAAGTAGAAAGTTTAAAGAAGAAGAAGAAGAAAAAAGCTTTGAGTTATAATTTTTTGTCAGATTTGCATACCTCGAAATATCAATGGCTGACGAGTTAAGAATACCTAAACTAGATGGGAATAATTATTATACCTGGGCCATAAGAACTAAATCTATTTTGATCCAGAAGGACATATGGGATGCGATTGAGCCTGGCTTTCCTAGGGAAACTTCAGAAAAACAGAAGCGGAAAGATAGTTTGGCATTATCTGTCATATTACTAGCAGTTGAGGATTCATTCCTAGATGATATCGGTGATTGCAGGCGAGCGATTGATGCTTGGCAGATACTGGAGGATATCCACACAAAATATGGCTTGCTGCACATATTACAGTTACTGAGAGAATTTTTCAATATTGTCAAAAGAAATGACGAAGACATGAAGGAATATTTCGCGAGAATAATGGAATGTCATAGAAAATTAGCAAAGTGCCACCATGGATTTGGGGATGGCGAATTAGCTTTGATTATGCTATTGGGATTACCAAAGAGTTACGAGCCGCTGATTCTCAGTTTAGAACAGCAAGAAGAGAAGCTATCTACTAGTGTGGTAAAATCCAAGTTACTTTTAGAAGAAAAAAGACAGAAACAGCGTCAAATTCCACAAGAAGATCCTAATTGCGCTTTTGCGGTAAGAAGAAAAGAGGATACATGCAAATCACCATGTCAAGAGCGAAAAATATTTGAATATGATCAACCAAGGAATTATCATAATACGTGGACGGAAGGGAAAAGGGAAAATTATAACTACCCGAGGCAGATAAGGTGTTTCAGTTGTGGCAGGTTGGGACACATAGCAAGGAATTGCAGATTTGCCAACTCCTCAAGGAGAATTAGCGAAGGTATGCTGAAACAAGGTACGCTAGACCTGACTCATAAGGTCCTATTTGCGAACGGCTTTGAAGACAATAATTCGCAGAATATCTGGTTTCTGGACAGTGGAGCTACTGAACATGTGACGTCGAACAGACTGAAATTGACGAACACAAAAAGTATTTCAACTTCAGTAGAAATGGCTAACAATGAGAAAATAAAAGTATCAGAGATGGGTGATGTAACAATCAAACTCGGTCACGAATATGGAGGTGAAACCTTGTTCTTGGAAAACGTTTTATACGTTCCTGAGTTAGACGGAAATATTTTGTCTGTTGGAAGGATTGAGGAAAGAGGAAACAAAGTATTATTCCAGAATGGCAAGGCCTCTGTTTTTGGAAGTGATGGCGGGTTAATTTTGAAATCTAATAGAAGAGGAAGAATCTATACAGTGGAAGAACTAAAGAAGGAAGATGAAGGGGAAAACCAAAATGAAGCTGCGATCCCAAGAGGATATTCAGGGACTGATGGGGAAACAATATCGGTAGAGAAAGATCTGAATAACTTAGAACGAAGAGAGGATGGAGAGCAGGCCTATGAAGACGAAGCACTGAGGAGAGAAGACGAAGGCCAGAATGAAACTATAATCCCAAGAAGATCTTCAAGAATTGCGGCTAGGCAGAAAGAGTATTGTAGATCAGCCTTCCACCGTGGGATAGTTGAACATAAGAGCCATCAAGATGAAATGCCGTCACCATACGAGGAGGCGCTTAATATGCCCAAAGCACAAAATCGGCTGAGGTCTATAGAATGTGAAATGGCATCACTTCGGGAACACAGAGTATGGGATGTTGACTTGCCAAATGGTGTTAAACGAAGACCTAACCAGGATCTTGACCACTCTAGGCCTCCGATGAGGGTATGAAAACAACTTTAAGATGGGGGGGGGCATTGTTAGGATTTTATAAGTTGTTTTTTCCTAGATTAGTTTATTTATATTTTGACCAGATGACTGGACGGTTTTACATGTATATAAATTGGTTTTTAATGATGTAAAATAGTTAGTTATGAAAGGAAATTAAAAGTGTTGATTTTCTTAGAGGTGTAGTGTTTACTCTGCTCGATTGGTAGACTAGGAAAGAATTGGATTCCTAACACTTCAGACAGTATATGCCCAACAAACCTGCAAAATATGGGCTCAAAATTTATACCATTAGTGATTGCAAGAACATTTTATACCTTTAATTTTGAAAGATATTGTGGAAAAAAACCCGATGGTCCATATAAAAAAAGTAATTCACCCGATGATATCGTAAAAAGATTGATCACTCCAATATCTGGGACAAGCCGAAACATAACAACAGACAATTGGTACACTAGTTATAAATTATCCCAAGATCTTCTTACAGAACATAAACTCACTTTAGTTGGCACTTTGAAAAATAAAAAATAAAAAGGAAATCCCTAAAATATTTCTGCCCAATAGGAATAGACCAAAATATAATAGTATATTTGGCTTCACTCAGAATACCACCCTTGTATCTTATGTCCCAAAAAAGAGCAAGGCTGTTCTATTGCTCTCAACAATGCACTCAACTCCTACAATTGACGAAGAAAGTGGATTCAAATTAAAACCTGAAATTGTAACATTTTATAAATTGACTAAAGGCGGGGTTGACATGGTGAACCAAATGTGTGGAACTTATTCTGTTGGCCGTCGAACCAACAGATGGCCTCTATGCCTATTTTTCGACCCACTAAATGTTGCAGGCATAAATTCAGAAATAATTTTCAAGTCTTTAAATATAAATTCACCTCGAGTTCCAAGAAGAATCCTTTTGAAAAATATTTCCCTACAATTATTACAGGATCATTTAAAAATTCGATCCCAATTGAAAAACTTGCCAAGAAGTCTCCATGACCTGATAAGATTGCATTGCAAGAAAGCTGAAAGTCCAGAGATAAGTTATATATATTTCATAGAATTTTTTAAAATGATAAACATAACAATCTTTTGTTTACCACAGATTGAAATGAGTGTAGAAACAGAACCTAAGAAGCGAAAACGGTGCTATGTTTGCCCAAGTACCAAAGGTAGTATGGCACAAATTATTTGCTACAAATGCAGGAGACACATCTGTCAACGTCATTCTTCGAATATTTGCAAAGATTGCGAATAATATCCGTCTGCAACTTTTAATAGTAGCCTATTTGTAAAACTATGTCAAACATTCATTGTTTTTACTATAGTCATTGTTTCTCTCAATAAAAATAAATAAATATAAAAATATTTTTGCCTTAATTCACATATGTCATAAACTACACACAATTACGAATATAATGCAGCCTAAATTTCAATCCAAATATTAAAATTTAACATATATTTCGGTTTTTTAAAAGTGAGACCTGGATCTCAACGCGAGTACTTACGTAACAAATATAGGCGCGAGTAATTAAGGGTTAACAAATTCGTAAATAAACCCTTTTTATTACCCTTTTTATTTAGCCAGAAAATAAACGAAACTAAAAGTAATCGATTCCGAAACTAAAAAGTTGTGCTTGTCTTTGCCGATATTATCTTTATATATCTTCTTTTATAGTAGATGTGAATTATTTCTGGGAAGTTTGGATAATCTGAGTCTTACACTGTAAATTTTTAGGAACCTGAGGGTATTTATATGGGGTAAACTCTATATATATATATTGCTCTATAATCTGAGCCTTTTAAATATATATTTATAAACTATGGAGAGGGAATATTAACTTCTATAGGCACTCTCACACAGTCGAATATATTTTTTTGAAAATAGAGCAATCCATAAATATATCTTCAATTAAAAAGGCATATATTGGATCAAAATATTATTTATTTTACCAATATTTCAGTTGGCTAAACGCCAACCTTTTTCAAGGTATTATAACATATTAATGTGTGGCGCTGAGTTTTTTGTTGACACTTTATAATACCTTGAAAAAGGTTGGCGTTCAGCCAACTGAAATATTGGTAAAATAAATGATATTTTGATCCAATATATGCCTTTTTATTTAAACAGTTGAATATATTATAAAATCAAGATTGAACACCAAGAACTAAACCACGGTAGCGATTTAGCCGTACAAACAACTGAAGCAAGAAAATGATTATTCTTTGAGTGTGAAAGCTGGTAAAAAAAGGAACTTACCCTCTATTATTAATTTGTTTATTTTTCTTTGTCGTCTGTTTTGCACAAGTTGAATCTGGTTAGAACGATGTATGTAAATTAGATGATTCTTTTATTACCTTAAATACAAGGTAATTAACTCGTTTCTCTCTCTATATCTAAAAATGTTTAAAGTTTAATAAATTAATTTTATAAATCTGAGAGTTGTCTTCAAAAACGATCCAACAACATCCATAGTGAAATTCTTAAACATCGTAGAAAGTCCAAAGTGTGAGTTCTGAGAATATCGACGTGATAATGAAGAAGAAGAATGAGAACATCACAAAAGATGAAGAGAAATCAATGAATATTCATATTCTGTCAATTACGATGTTAATTATTTTTGACCATTAGCCCGCCTTGTTTATTGATCTGTTTTGTTAATAGCGATTATTAATTTTGTTTCTGTCGATACACAATTATTTACACACTCCCCCTCTATTGTTTTATTTATTGTTATTGTCCTTACTTATCTCATCAATGCCCCCCTTTTTTATAATGGCTACTCTTTAGTTAACTATTTATAGCTTAATTCTCTCTCTCTCTCGGTGGCGGAGTCTTTCCCGCGGTGGGCGCCACCAATGACGACTTGTATATATTTTTATATATAGTAGAACCTCCCTGTAAAGGACACCTAATTGCAGAACCAAAGTGTCCTTTAAGGAGAGGTGTCCTCTTACTGGAGAGTTACTAAATTATAAAAATGGTAATTTTGCAGATGAAAACTGTCCTTTATGGAGAGGTGTCCGCTAGTGGGTTGTCCGCTAAAGGGAGGTTCTACTGTATATGTATATTTTTCAATTATTATATACTAGTAGAAAAGCCCGTCCAAGGACGGGATCGGCTAGAACAGGTGGATTGAGAGGTTTGAATCGGTTCAAGTTCGACTTTTCCTTTAGAACAGCATTTATGAAAAGTTTTACTGTATGTCGTTTGTTCCAATTCGAAATACTTTGCTCTACATTTGGGCAAACTTGATCAAGTTGGCCACAAAAGTGCTGGGAAATTTGATCTTCCTCGAAACATGTCCCTGTTGGCAAAGGTAGATTATCTCCCTGTCGAATTCTTTGCATCCTCAGCCTACTGTTTTCCCTTCGAAGGGCTCATTGATTTTCGCTCATATTCATTCGGTATTGCCGTTGTTGTTCATTATGCCGTTCTCTTACGGGTGAATTTAAACGTCTTTGTCGCTGCTGTTCAATACGACGTTGCTTTGCTTCGATGGCCTCAACAATAGAAAGGGCTCTTTTAGGAGACATTGTTTATAAAAATAAAATAATCAAGCTAAATTAAAAAATAAAATTATTTAAAAAATATTATTCCTCAAATATTCACCGAATAAATTGCCGACGTCACGTCACACGCCACGTCACACAGAATGGACCAATCCTATTCGGCTTCAACGAACAGACGCTTTATTATCCCGTGCTCAGTCCCATCTCATCACGTAGTCAGTCCCATTTCATCCCGTGCTCAGTCCCATCTCATCCCGTGCTCAGTCCCATCTCATCCCGTGGTCAGTCCCATCTCATCCCGTGGTCAGTCCCATCTCATCCCGTGCTCAGTCCCATCTCATCCCGTGGTCAGTCCCATCTCATCCCGTGTTCAGTCCCATCTCATCCCGTGATCATTCCCATCTCATCCCGTGATCATTCCCATCTCATCCCGTGCTCAGTCCCATCTAATCCTGTGGTCAGTTTCATATCATCCCGTGCTCAGTCCCATCTCATCCCGTGGTCAGTTTCATCTCATCCCGTGGTCAGTTTCATCTCATCCCGCTGTCAGTCCCATCTCATCCCGTGGTCAGTCCCATCTCATCCCGCTGTCAGTCCCATCTCATCCCGTGGTCAGTCCCATCTCATCCCGTGCTCAGTCCCATCTCATCCCGTGCTCAGTCCCATCTCATCCCGTGCTCAGTCCCATCTCATCCCGTGATCATTCCCATCTCATCCCGTGATCATTCCCATCTCATCCCGTGCTCAGTCCCATCTCATCCCGTGCTCAGTCCCATCCCATCCCGTGCTCAGTCCCACCTCATCCCGTGCTCAGTCCCATCTCATCCCGTGCTCAGTCCCATCCCATTCCGTGCTCAGTCCCATCTCATCCCGTGCTCAGTCCCATCTCATCCCGTGCTCAGTCCCATCTCATCCCGTGCTCAGTCCCATCTCATCCCGTGCTCAGTCCCATCTCATCCCGTGCTCAGTCCCATCTCATCCCGTGATCATTCCCATCTCATCCCGTGATCATTCCCATCTCATCCCGTGCTCAGTCCCATCTCATCCCGTGCTCAGTCCCATCCCATCCCGTGCTCAGTCCCACCTCATCCCGTGCTCAGTCCCATCTCATCCCGTGCTCAGTCCCATCCCATTCCGTGCTCAGTCCCATCTCATCCCGTGCTCAGTCCCATCTCATCCCGTGCTCAGTCCCATCTCATCCCGTGCTCAGTCCCATCTCATCCCGTGCTCAGTCCCATCTCATCCCGTGCTCAGTCCCATCTCATCCCGTGATCATTCCCATCTCATCCCGTGATCATTCCCATCTCATCCCGTGCTCAGTCCCATCTCATCCCGTGCTCAGTCCCATCCCATCCCGTGCTCAGTCCCATCTCATCCCGTGCTCAGTCCCATCTCATCCCGTGGTCAGTCCCATCTCATCCCGCTGTCAGTCCCATCTCATCCCGTGCTCAGTCCCATCTCATCCCGTGCTCAGTCCCATCTCATCCCGTGATCATTCCCATCTCATCCCGTGCTCAGTCCCATCTCATCCCGTGCTCAGTCCCATCTCATCCCGTGATCATTGCCATCTCATCCCGTGATCATTCCCATCTCATCCCGTGCTCAGTCCCATCTCATCCCGTGGTCAGTTTCATCTCATCCCGTGCTCAGTCCCATCTCATCCCGTGGTCAGTTTCATCTCATCCCGTGGTCAGTTTCATCTCATCCCGTGGTCAGTCCCATCTCATCCCTTGCTCAGTCCCATCTCATCCCGTGCTCAGTCCCATCTCATCCCGTGGTCAGTCCCATCTCATCCCGCTGTCAGTCCCATCTCATCCCGTGCTCAGTCCCATCTCATCCCGCTGTCAGTCCCATCTCATCCCATGCTCAGTCCCATCTCATCCCGTGATCATTCCCATCTCATCCCGTGATCATTCCCATCTCATCCCGTGCTCAGTCCCATCTCATCCCGTGCTCAGTCCCATCTCATCCCGTGCTCAGTCCCATCTCAACCCGTGGTCAGTCTCATCTCATCCCGTGGTCAGTACCATCTCATCCCGTGGTCAGTCCCATCTCATCCCGTACTCAGCCCCATCTCATCCCGTGCTCAGTCCCATCTCATCCCGTGTTCAGTCCCATCTCATCCCGTGATCATTCCCATCTCATCCCGTGATCATTCCCATCTCATCCCGTGCTCAGTCCCATCTCATCCCGTGCTCAGTCCCATCTCATCCCGTGTTCAGTCCCATCTCATCCCGTGATCATTCCCATCTCATCCCGTGATCATTCCCATCTCATCCCGTGCTCAGTCCCATCTCATCCTGTGCTCAGTCCCATCTCATCCCGTGCTCAGTCCTATCTCAACCCGTGGGCAGTCCCATCTCATCCCGTGGTCAGTACCATCTCAGCCGGCCACGTCACTTAAGTGGGGGGGGCGGCCAAGCCAATCAGGTTTGAAAACGTCACACAGAATGCACCAATCCTATTCGGCTTCAACGAACAGACGCTTTATTATATGTGATATTTACTAGACGGGTGACTCGGGCTTCGCCCCGGGATTGACCCGTGTGCATATCTACCCGAGTGATATATATTTAGATAAGATTTGTTTTATATAATTGTTTGTTATTAGCATTATCTATTTGTTTGCATCAGCATGATTTAATCTAATCTTTGATAGAGGGCGCTGTTCGTGAGCTAAGTAGAATAATTTGAATATATAGTTTTAATAATTGATTTATATATTTTTTAAAATAGCCTATCGTCTTCCCCGTATTTTTTTTACCTATGTATGGAAATTTTGGTTTGAATTAGTGAACTACTGCGAATTTGTATACCGGACATACAAACAAACAAACATACAAACATTGATTTTTTTATATATTTATTTATTCATATATTTATCATATTTATATTTATTCTGTATTTAAAACCTTATATAATCTTATATGGACATTGTAATAAAGTAGTTTCCATCTCAATCTCTCTTTCTCTCTCTCTCTAGGGAGAACGATTACTTGTATTAGTTATATATCTATATTAGTGTAACTATAAATTATAGCAACAAAAAGCTTTATTAAGACCTTTTAGTCTTATACAGATTCTCCGAGCAGAAATGTAGGATACATGCAGGAATAACAGTAATAGTACCGGTAAAATCATTGTTATTATTATAATTTTTTAAAGCTAATC
This sequence comes from Cordylochernes scorpioides, assembly GCA_030710605.1. NCBI lineage: Eukaryota > Metazoa > Arthropoda > Arachnida > Pseudoscorpiones > Chernetidae > Cordylochernes > Cordylochernes scorpioides. The sequence continues at coordinate 67,917,696 of CP092868.1, forward strand.
ACATTTAATGGTATAATATGGAATTTATATAAAGGAAAACTTAATTAAGACAATCAAGCTAATAAATAGATTAGTCTTTAGAGAAAACCACACCAAGATGCTCTGCGGTGAGGACCCGATTTGTACCTTCTGTAATTCAAAACTAAAAAATGAAATCACTCACTATATTTTTGATTGCTCTGCTCTGAAAGAAGAAAGAAGAACCCTTATGCTCAAAACTGGGCAACTCTGTGCTTCACTTCCATCAATAATTGACAATATGACCCAGAATAAGTATATTGCTGCGGCGTTTTATGGTTTCCACAAGTCCATATCTCAGAAGAAGGCCAAGTGACACTCACTCCTCACTTTCTTACTGCTACTCTTTTTGTGTTGTTTTTCTTGCTTCCCTCTTTCTCTTTCTTGTTTTTTTTTCTTTTTCTTCTGTATATATCGTTATTTCCTTTGTCTCACTGCTTTGTTCTCATGCATACCTCTGGTGAATCCTGTATAGGGTCAGTGACCCTAAATAAAGGCTTTTTGTTGTAGATAAATTAGTCTAGGTAAATTGGAGGAAAATAAATTTCTTATACGTGAATTTACCACGGAGTCTCTTCAAATGATAAACAGTAAAGACTAATCACATAGTGACTATAAAATATTAGAGAGAATCGAAATGTTGAAGTTGTTTGAAGTCTTATAACTTTAACACCAAATATAAATATCACACACACAACTTTATTAAGACCACAGGTCTTATTACAAGTATAAATATCAATCTGAGAAGTAGAGGAGCAACTAGGAGCGGCCACAGGGAATAAAGTAGCCACACCGTAAGAGATGGGGTGTATAATTCCAAGTAGAAGTCTGAAACTTTGTACACTCACTCAATACGGCTAACGACACAAGTGTATTAAATATCAGTCTTCAAGATGACCGTGATGGTTTAGAATACACTACAGATTATAACTTGTATATATATATATATATCAAAAGAAGAATGGCGTAATAAGAGGCTAGCCTTCTATAAAATTAAATCGAAAGTATGAAACTAGAGCTATAAATATTCGTAAGGATATTTCCATATATATACTTAAATTTCACCATATTATAATTTAAAATAATTGTTTGGTTAAATATTGTATATTTTCTTGTTTTTCATTTAATAGAAATTGTTGGTCATTGTTCTGCATAATTCTTTGTTTTATTTTGATTTAATCTGTGTACATATTTTATTGATTCGGCAACACTGTTGTATATATATTTTTGTGTTGCTTAGTTATTTCTAGTTGTTGTTGTCTTGTTTTTAAGTCAGTCTAGTCAATCACTCTAGTTTAAATCAATCATAAATTCATGTAGCTAAATCAAAGAGAATTAAATATTCAAAGGTTCCTTCTATTTGCGTGGAGTTCATTTCATTCAAGTCCACAGAACAAGTCAAGTTTTTATATCGCTGTGCCGTAGCGCATAAGGTTTTCGCTCGGTAGTAAACGCGAACAGCATTTTGGTGCCCCGTGTGAGGAACTCTACAACGCAAAAAAGGAAATATTCAAGAAAGAATCAACGGCTCTGCGAGGAGGCTACATTCGAAAAGAAATATTTTAAATCTAAAGAAGAATCAACAGGTCCATCTGAAATAGGCCAGCGGCATTTTTTTTTTAATTCAAGTCCCGAATCATTCCTCCAAAGACCAAGTCAACCCATCCCTTCTGAATCAACCCAACCGCCATCTGCACAGTTTCTACATTTTAAGTATTAAGGTAGGATCAATCTGTTTATTTTGTGATAATATTCTTTTTTATTATGGAGGCAGAAATAGCTATTTTTGAACAATATTTAGCTAGGATAGATTTATTTAAAGAAGATGTAGATTCACAATTGTTAATAGGTGATTTGCATGTGTTGAATCATACAAAAGATAATTTAAATACTTTAAAATTGAATCTTGATAATCAGGTTTTAAAATTAGCCAAATATAAAAGCTTGGATATTGCGGATAAATTTAAAATAACTTATAATGCAGTAAAAGAAATTGATAATATGCTAGTCAGCATTAATAAATTATTAGATAGTATTAAACATGATAAATCGACTTCTGAAGAATGTTCTATAAAACTACCTAAATTTCAGTTGCCACTTTTTAGTGGTAATTTTTCGGAATGGTTAGGATTTAAAGAAATTTTCATAAAAGTAATAGACCAAAATAGAGCACTTGCAAATTCTCAGAAGCTGCAATATCTTGTTTCTGCCCTTAGGGGAGACGCTGCTAGATTGGTTAGGGCATTCAGCATCTCGGATGAAAATTATTCCATAGCTTGGCAAACCTTAATACACAGGTATGATAATAAAAGGGAACTGGCTTTTAGGCAAATTCAGAAATTTTCAAATCTTAAATTCATTAAAGGTGACTCGGATAAGGCTCTTTATGAGTTTTTGGATATCTGCAATGAGGGTGTTCAAAATTTAAGTACATTGGGTTTGGAGAGAAACACTCTTGTGGATTTAATACTAATATATATTATCCAGTCAAAACTAGATAATTCACTAAAAAAGGACTGGGAGTTGCACATTGATGTGCAGGGTTATCCCTCTTATGAGGAGTTGATAACATTCTTAGAGAAATATGCACGGAGTCTTGCAAATCTAAGATTAAAAGAAAATTCAAAGACTTCACCCAAACCGAATAAGGTTTATTCTCATGCTACATCGGTATCCCGTCCAAATTCACATGCAGCTTGCACTCCCTGCATGTTATGCAAAAATCCACATTTGTTAGCAAAGTGCCATTTGTTCCAAAATAAGTCACTACAAGAGAGATGGAGGTTTGTAAAGGATAACGGGTTATGTTATAATTGTCTTAGATCAAACCACTTTGTATATGCGTGTAAGTTGACTGCAGTTTGCGGAGTATGTAAATTGAGGCATCATACCTTGCTTCACGCATTTAGCTCTGAATCACATGACTCTAATTCATTGCCTGGGGCCATACATGCAGTAGAGTCTAGTAATGCCAACAGAGTTGATTCTTCAGGGAGATCTAATGTAAATTCTTCAGCTTGTCTTAATTCTGTGATTCAGACACATTCAATTAATCATTCTAGTTCTTCTAGTCAGATCTTGCTGTCAACAGCTTTAATAAGGGTGAATGATCTTTACGGTAATTCTTGCATGGCCAGAGCTTTAGTCGATACTGGATCTCAGAGGACTTTGATGACTGACTCACTAAGAAAAACGTTGAATCTTCCTGTAAATTATTCAGATGCCTCTATGTATGGCATTGGAGATAACAGCTTGGAAAAGCAGTTGGGAGAGGTGGATATCACTTTCTCTCCTCACTATTCAAACATGCTATTCACCGCTAAGGCCTTAATCTTAAATAAAATCACATGTAATTTGCCAAACTTTGTAATGGAGAGGAGTAGGTGGCCTCACCTGGTTGGCCTAAGGCTGGCGGATCCAACCTTTGACAAGCCCGCTCCCATTGATATAATCATTGGAGCTGATATTGCCCCAAGTTTGTATACAGGACAGGTTAGGTTTCAAAACGAGAGGGGTCCAACAGCATGTAATTCGAAGTTGGGTTGGCTTCTCTCGGGCAAAATCATGGCTCAACAATCAGATGGTTCACTGCATCATAGTGTTCTGACTTTCTGTGCTACATCTATTGATAATCAACTCAGAAAGTTCTGGGAGTTGGACTCTATTCCGCCCTGTACCCAACCTATCCGAACCAAAGAAGAAATGGATTGTGAACAACACTTTAAGGCTAATGTTTTAAGAACTACAACTGGAAGGTATCAAGTAAGATTGCCCTTTAGGGTTACTCCGAATTTCGGAAATTCAAGAAGAGTTGCTTTTAAGAGATTTCTTTCTCTTGAAAATAAATTATTAAAGAGTGAGCAACTTTATAGTCGGTATAAACTTTTTATGAGGGAATATTCGTCGCTAAATCATATGCAAATTATCTCAGCTGTAGATATTCCTAAATCCCCGTCCCAAGTCTATTATATGCCACATCATTGTGTGCTAAAGGAGGAGAGTACTACTACTAATCTCAGAGTAGTCTTTGATGCCTCAGCTTGCTCTGATGATAGTCCTTCTTTGAATAAAGCCTTACATATAGGTCCTAAATTACAAACAGACATCTTTGACCTTCTATTGAGGTTTCGGACCTTTTTTGTTGCACTATCTGCAGATATTGAAAAAATGTACAGGCAGATATTGATTCATCCTGATGATAGTAACTATCAGAGAGTCTTGTGGCGTGATTCACCATCAGATGCTATTCAAGAATATAAGTTAACAACAATCACTTATGGAACAGCATGCGCTCCATATTTGGCCATTAGAACGTTGCATCAGTTGGCGGATGACGAAGCGATGAATTATCCTGTTGCTTCGGAAATTGTGAAGAGAGATTTTTATGTCGATGACCTTCTTACAGGAGCAGATACTGTGGAAGAGGCACAAGTTTTGATTCGACAGATCATTGCTTTGTTAGCTGAAGGAGGTTTTCCCATTAGGAAATGGGTTTCTAACAGTCCAAAAATACTTGACTTCTTACCTAAAGATCAAAAGGGCATCAATCAATCCTTTGATTTCAAGGATCTCCCGTCAGTTAAATTACTGGGCATTTTGTGGGATCCGACCTTAGACTCATTTACCATCAGAGTGAGGCCCCCTGATATTCAGGTTAATTCTAAGCGGTCGCTTCTATCATTGATTGCGAGAATCTACGATCCTTTGGGCTGGATGGCTCCTTTGGTTATCATTTTTAAAATCATGCTGCAAAAACTCTGGGCCAAGGGATGCAACTGGGATGAGAGATTGCCCGAGTGTATTCAAAGGCAATGGACAGGCATTTAGGGAGATATTAATCAATTGAACAAAATTTCAATCCCGAGGTACATTCCTTGCCGAAATTCTATTCTCACTCTAGAATTACATGGATTTTGTGATTCTTCGGAAAAAGCCTATGCAGCAGTTATTTATGTAAAATCTTGTAAGCATAATGGATCAATTGATATATCTTTAATTGCATCTAAAACAAAAGTTGCTCCAATCAAGGCCTTATCTTTGCCCCGCTTGGAACTGTGTTCAGCTTTGCTGTTGGCAAATTTATTTGTTGCGGTGAAAGAGTCATTGAGTTTGCATTTTGATCAAATTTTCTTGTGGAGCGACTCCACCATTGCTCTTAATTGGATAAAATCAGAATCTAAAAGATGGAAGACTTTTGTTGCTAATAGGGTTTCAACTATTCAGAGAAAGACACCACCCCATTCATGGTTCCATGTACCAGGTTCGGAAAACCCTGCAGACTTGGCTACAAGAGGACTAACTCCTGCACAATTGGTTGATAACCAGTTATGGTGGCAGGGACCACATTGGTTGCAGGACTCATCCGTTGAATCTTACGTTGATTTGCCTCCCTCAGATGATCTCTCTCCGGAAACATTGATTGAGGAGAGGTCAACAATCTCGGTCTATCACTCTATAATGGGACCTATGCCTGAATTACTTCTGAAATACTCATCTTGGATAAGAACAGTTGATGTAATGGCATTTTGTTTGAGATTCATTTCAAATTGTAAATCAACTAATAAATCGTTAAATCGATTCCTATCAGCCTCAGAAATTCATAATGCAACGGTTAAGGTCATCATATTAATTCAAAATCAAGATTTTGTTCAGGAAATTGGGTGGCTTCGAAATAAGGGCTTTGCGTCGGGGAAAAGCAATCTCAGGTTCCTAAATCCTTTCCTTGATGCTGATGGAATTCTTAGAGTTGGAGGAAGACTTCAACATTCAAATCTTGATTATAGTCGAAAACATCCAATAATCCTACCAAAAAGACATCATTGTACAGATTTGATTATCGAACATTATCATAAACAATCTCTACATTCGGGTCTACAGACAACATTATCTATGATTTCTCAGAAGTATTGGATTATTTCTTGTAAAGCTGCAGTGAAGAGAGTTCTGAATCGGTGTATTACCTGTTTTAAAACATCGATCCAAGGTCGTGACTCAAATTATGGGTGAATTGCCACTTGAAAGGGTGGTGCCATCCCGGCCTTTCCAACGAGTCGGTGTAGATTTGGCGGGCCCTATCATTACTAAGCCAATGTTAAAAAGATCAAAAATACTGTTTAAGACTTATATTTTTTTATTCATTTGTTTTACCACCAAGGCAATACATCTTGAGGTGGTTTCTGATCTCACTGCAGAAGCATTTATAGCTACTCTTAGGAGATTTACCTCGAGACGCGGCTTGCCTTCAGATATTTTCAGTGATAATGCTACAAATTTCAAATTGGCCAATAAAGTTTTATTGGATTTTTACAGGGAGTTGGATATTCAAAATTTCTGTGCTCAAAAGGGGATTAGGTGGCATTTTATTCCTCCCTCCGCTCCTCATTTTGGTGGACTTTGGGAGGCAGGTATTAAATCTGTTAAAAGTCATTTAATCAAAGTAACGAAGTCGGCCATTCTTAACTTTGAAGAATTCTATACATTGCTTACTCAGATAGAGGCAATCTTGAATTCGAGACCACTTCTCCCCCTTGATTCCAACTTTGATTCTTATGAAGCATTAACTCCTTCACATTTTTTGATTGGTTCCCCTATTCTAGCTATTCCAGATGAAGTTGTGGATGATTTAAATCACATTTCCCGTTGGAAATGTATCCAATCAATGAAGATTAGTTTTTGGAAAAAATGGTCTCAAGACTATCTTAATCTGCTACAAGCACGTCCAAGGTGGCATAGGACTCATCAAGATCTACAATCTGGACAGCTTGTACTAATGAAACAAGACTCCACACCTCCTCATCATTGGCCTCTGGCGCGAATCATCAAGACCTATAAAGGACCAGACGGACACGTGCGAGTCGTAGACCTTAAAACTCCAAAGAATGTACTCAAGCGTCCTATCACCAAGATAGCTCCTCTGCCATTCAGGGAATGAATTCTATTCTTGTTGGACTTGGCTGTCCAACGGGGGGGAGTATGCTTGGTTAAATATTGTATATTTTCTTGTTTTTCATTTAATAGAAATTGTTGGTCATTGTTTTGCATAATTCTTTGTTTTATTTTGATTTAATCTGTGTACATATTTTATTGATTCGGCAACACTGTTGTATATATATTTTTGTGTTGCTTAGTTATTTCTAGTTGTTGTTGTCTTGTTTTTAAGTCAGTCTAGTCAATCACTCTAGTTTAAATCAATCATAAATTCATGTAGCTAAATCAAAGAGAATTAAATATTCAAAGGTTCCTTCTATTTGCGTGGAGTTCATTTCATTCAAGTCCACAGAACAAGTCAAGTTTTTATATCGCTGTGCCGTAGCGCATAAGGTTTTCGCTCGGTAGTAAACGCGAACAGCAATAATTAAAATTTTAAAAAATTAACCTCAATTTAACAATAAAATATATTTATTTTGAAAATAGAGCAATCCATAAATTAAATCCACTAATTAAAGATTTATATTTGTATACGATCATAATGAATTTCAAACTTAATATATAATTTAATGTGAAACTACTGATTATATCAAGTTTTTTATGTTTCACTAAATATATATTTTACCTCTTCACTCAATATATTGTAGCACATTATATATTCTATGAGAAGATTTTTTAATTTCGATATTTGTATTTTGATACACTGTAAAATTTCTCATTGCCTCTCTGCTATTTTATTATTTTAAATTTGGTTTTACATTAAATACATTGCCGTGTCATTCTGAATTTGTCTTTCCTAATTTTCTACGTTACATTTTGGTGGAGATGCTGGGTAGATTAGGGAAGACAAACTGAAGATCGCCGAGAAGACCTTGAGGCCATGAGTGCTGTGATCTACATTTTCAGAGACAGCTCCAGGATTCCACCGCCGGGTCAAAGTCAAAAATTCCCTCCAAGATGACGATGTCTCTATTGACGATACGACAACAAAGCCGCTCTTCACGCCGCAAGAAGAAGACGAAAAGCTACTAGGGACAGACGTCCAAGACCCCGAGGGAATATTTGACAGAAACACGTCAGATCCATGTCAGTAGCAACAACAAGCTGTGGGTCACAGCTCCCATAGGGAAGGAGCTATGTAGCAGATTATATATTCTATGAGAAGATTTTTTTATTTCTATATTTGTATTTTGATACACTAAAATTTCTCATTGCCTCTCTGCTATTTTATTAGTTTAAATTTGGTTTTACATTGAATAAATTGCCGTGTCATCCTGAAGTTTGTCTTTCCTAATTATCTACGTTACAATATGATGAGCGTCTTCCACCGCTTTAATTTTGACTTTTATAAATCGAATTGTTCAATGACGATAGCTGAAATATTTATTTTTTCATTTTCAGTGCATATTTTAATAAACTATTTTAGTAATAGATTATTTGTTAGTTTTGAAAGGTAATAAACTAACAGTCAAGAGAAAAGAGAGCAGTTTATTTACTCGAAATCTTACTCGTCCCTTGCTAGTCCGTATATGTCTGTCAAACATTCTCTCTTTCAATCCCGTTGTTACGGGAAAGTAAATTCCTGTGCAATATTCCTCAACGGCCTCTGTCACCGTTTGCTTTTTTTTTTTTGGAATGGCGCCCTCCTATTGGTTGGCTACGGTCACGCCACCTGTGACCCCCCCCCCCCCCCCCCCCCATCATGCCTCCCCCACTCGCTCTTTCGTTTATGTAACTATTGGTTTGGAGCGGATCGCTCTTTATATAAATGCATATATTAGTTAATAACTAAATGGAATCCTCTCTTTCCTTTTCCCAGTATGAGACGCCTAGGGAAGCCAACAGTACATAGACAGATAAAGCACATAGGCTATAGTTATTAACTAATGTATGCATTTATTAAAGGCGCCAAATTTATAATTGTAACAAATAGTATTTGAATAAAAACATTCAATCGGGTAAAACACGGGCGTTGCCCGGGTCATTCGGCTAGTATATATATATAATTAATAAACAAATCGATCTCCGAGGATGAGTTTCTTGATTTATATTCTTCTCAATCTTTTGTGGGCATCTCTCTCACAAACCCTTCTACTGTTGAAAGTATACCTTACTCTGTGCAAGACACACATTAGAATTATTTTTTTAATAATAATATTTCCAAGCTTAGAAGAAGGAGATAGGAAGCACAAAGAATGTTGTGTATAGAATTCCATGTAAAGGTTACAACGTCTCATACATTGAGGAGACAGGCCGCTTCCTGGAGACCAGACTCTAAGAAAACAGATCTTGTAAATATGCTAAGGAAAGATTTGCTATGGTGAAGCACGGTCTTCAATAGGGACATCAAACAGAATGTAGATACTATCTACTGGGGTAATTCTCACCAAAGGAAGTTCCTGGAGGCCACAGTATCGACCCAGCTAGTGTAAATAATGTTTCAGTTACACGATACGGAGATGCCTTTTTCATAATATATATGTATATGTCTCTCTTAACCTTTTTAAAAAATAATGATCGCAATCAACTTCATTTGTTTACCTATTCTTTGTTTAAACGTATCCTTTATACTCATTAATTTATTTTACTTTTTTCTTCTTTTTATTTTTCGTTTATTATTTTTATAATTATATTTTAAAATCTTCTCTATTTCTACTACATTAATTGCATTACTACTATTACATATAAGCCGCTAAATTCCATATATACATCTTTAATACTCTTATTTTTATCGTCTCACACTCAACCTGGTTGAGGAAATGCAGGGGCAGACGACCTAGGTACCGATCGGGGTGACGTTCGGTATAGAGCAACCACCACATTCTGAATCTCAGCCCTGGATTGAGAGATTTGTCGATTCATTTAGAAAAAAAAAAAACTCTTATTTTTATTATTTTTTAATTTTAAAAAGTATATTTGTTTTATTTTCCCCAATGGCAAAGTTATTTCAATGTGATCTATAAGAATTTGTAAATTAAGTTTATTGTGCAATAAATTGATAAAAGGTGGGAGCAAGCCTTCGAAATTTTTTGATAAAAAAACTTGTTTTACCCTCACAGATCCAGAGGCACGCTTTTTTAAATATAAATTTTAACAAAAATGTCAAACTATACTAAATTCTTAGTTAACTTTTGGAGCTAAATATGGTAATTTTGGGTTCATAATCCAAAAGATACGCTACTCTACATGGAATAATATCATTTTAACGCGATTTTTTTCTTTATAAGTAAAACATTCTCCTACTGTCCTTAATGGGATTAAATAATAAATTGGGAGTGCCTGGCTCATCGGTGGTGAACCCTCCCAGATGTTCCTCCAATTTAATCCACCAGACCACTGTAATATTTCATGCATTTATTTAATATGACAATGCGCTATTCTGCTTTTATATTGAAAGTTTGCACTACTCTGTAAAAATTTAGAATTATTTTTTACTAATTTTGTGTCTTTTTGTCTGAAAAACTAGTTTAAAATCACATTGGTTTGATCAACAATTTTAAATAGCTATTTAGAAGATAAAATATTAGATAATTAAATATTGATCAATAAAAATATTCACCTATATATTTTTTATTAGAGGTTCCCGAAATTAAACTACTACACTCATGGACAAAGCCTAAGGAAGTAGTACCTTTTAGAATATACATCAGGATTCAAACAATAATTCTGAAATATACTTGATACACAGTGACCTTTATTGAAGACACACAAGATAACCAAGTGTGAACATTGCCTCTGTCTCCTTCAAAAAAAAAAAAAAAAAACGCGCGCGCGACCGGCGAGATTGAAGATTTTCCACTTTCTTAAGTTGTGTCCATGAGTGTACATACGGTTTTAAGAAACATTAGGCATACTCGTATTTAAAATTTAAATTTATAACTGTTTTTTAAAAAAAGTTATAAGTGGTTTTCCTGGATTAAGTGCTGAAAGGTTCTCCAAAAAATTCTATCATTCCAATTTGTCCAGATAAATTTAAGTACCCGTAAATTGGGGAGTCTTTCTCAACTTTACCTTTAGTTTTGGCCATACATTTTCTATTGAATTGTAGTCAAAAGAGTTCCAGGACAATCTAAGGCTGCTAAACTGTATTGCAACTAGCCATTCCTTGGTTGATTGGAATGAATGGTATGATAATGACACCATGATAAGGTTCACCGGTTCAAGGAGGTGGAGCAACTCCTCTGATATAGAATATCTTGGTGCACCGTTGAATTTATTAAACTTGTGTCTGGGATCTATCAACAATTTAACCCTTTTAAAAGGTTAAATATCCCAGATATAATACAAATGATTTAATAAAATAATATATTAATCAATATTAAGGTGAACAATCACCAGGCTTCCAGGCATAAGTTTCTTTTTTTAATTTAAATCTCTAGCTTTTGGGCATAAAAGTCCTTTTACTCGAAAAATGCATTCTATTTTCTCCGTAGAAGGGCTTTCATACCCGAAAGCTAGAAATACACTGCATTTTCTCCTGTAGAAGGGCTTTCATGCCAGAAAGCTAGAAATACAATGAATTTTCTCCTGTAGAAGGGCTTTCATGCCCGAAAGCTAGAAATACAATTAATTTTCTCCTGTAGAAGGGCTTTCCTGCCAGAAAGCTAGAAATACAATGCATTTTCTCCTGTAGAAGGGTTTTCATGCCCGAAAGCTAGAAATACAATTAATTTTCTCCTGTAGAAGGGTTTTCATACCCGAAAGCTAGAAATACAATGAATTTTCTCCTGTAGAAGGGTTTTCATGCCCGAAAGCTAGAAATACAATGAATTTTCTCCTGTAGAAGGGTTTCTATACCCGAAACCTAGAAATACAATGAATTTTCTCCTGTAGAAGGGTTTTCATACCTGAAAGCTAGAAATACAATGCATTTTCTCCTGTAGAAGGGTTTTAATACCCGAAAGCTAGAAATACAATGAATTTTCTCCTGTAGAAGGACTTTCATACCCGAAAGCTAGAAATACAATGAATATTCTCCTGTAGAAGGGCTTTCATACCCGAAAGCTAGAAATACAATGAATTTTCTCCTGTAGAAGGGCTTTCATGCCCGAAAGCTATAAATACAATGAATATTCTCCTGTAGAAGGGCTTTCATGCCCGAAAGCTAGAAATACAATGAAATTTCTCCTGTAGAAGGGCTTTCATGCCCGAAAGCTAGAAATACAATGAATTTTCTCCTGTAGAAGGGTTTTCATGCCCGAAATCTGGAGATGTAAATTTAATTTTTCAGAAAAGAAACTTCTCCCTGGAAGCCTGATGGTTATAAGATATTTTGTATACTTAAAAGTTAGCCGTATACAATCATTATGGTACTTTCCACTTGTCGTTCTCTCCAAACTCGGGGACCTTCATTTCTGAATGAAAAGCAAAATCTGGATTTATTGCTCCAAATTATGTTGTTTTCTCTTTGGCAAGAATCACTGACATGTTAGATGTAATCTAAAAAGAAACAAATTATTGGTTAATGTGACATTTTTTATTCTTGTTCTAAGTTCTTAATTATATCAGTCATTTCCAGGTTGAGTCATTTCTAATAGATCTCGTTTAAAATGTTTAAAAAACCATTAAGAATCAATTTTAAACGCGCGCGTGCAAGCAATTTAAATAACCAAACGAAAGCCTCCAAAAAAGAGAGGCGCCAAAAATATTTCGGCTGCGTTAGAAACCCTAAACAAAAACAGCGCGCAAGTTGTTGCCTGGTAAAATTATCTATTTATATTGAAACTTTATTAAAATAATTGGCCGGGAAAATTAATAGAGAGAAATTGGAAATTTAGCGGAACTACAACTGGTTACTTAGCAGAACAAAGATAATTGAGAAGCAGAAGAACAAAAGTAAAATGCTATTTAAAGCAGACGAAAATTAATGGAAACGGTCGATTTGTGCGGGAAACATTTTGAAAACTGATTTCAATTGCAAGAGTTGAGAGAGAACGCAATACAAGATATCAATAAAAAGAATTGCAATTTTGGGGTTTGAAAAGATTGGGGGGAGGAACCGAGTTTAATTGTTCGCATTTTGATCTAAAATTGTTGATTTGAATTTATTAAAAAAATTTTGTGGGAAAGAGTGGTGGGTGGAGAAGTTTTCTCCCAACGGCTTTAATTAAATAATGAAGGCGATAGATTGCAATTAGCAAACTAATTTATTTGGTTTTTAATTAGTTTTTGTGGTTTGAAAACAGATCGCCATTTGACGCCTTGTAGAAAAGATTGGAGGGTTAAACTAATGAATTCAAACCATTCTTAATTAAGTCTTGAAGTGTGTGTAATGATGAGTTTGAAAACTGGGTTATCAAATATTTGGTACGCTAGATTCACTTGGAGTTTTTTCTTCTTTAAAGGTTCATATACCCATTTTGGCTAGATTCAATGATTTTCTTACAATCTCTATTTATACATCTCAAGCACAAACATGTTTAATATATATTCATGTGGCGAGCGCACATATATATCCTAAAAACAAATAAATGCATACCTATATAGAAATAATACTTGAAATGAATGTTTTTTAAAAAGTTGGCAGACGAAAAAAAAATATTTTTAAGCGGGAAAAGGTAATGTGTGTCATTCTCGCGCTTTCTTTCCATATTTCGTCTGTGATCTTTTTTTGAAGCTAATCCCTTTAATATTCAATAAACCGTTAAAATTTATATTAAAATAGAATAATATGTGTTTAAAGTTGGCAGAAGGAATATTTAAAAAATAATAATAAAATAAAGCGCGGTAAAATGCAAAAAATCGTTATTTTGAGAAAAAAATATGCTCTGTAAAATAAATTTAATTTTGTATAGTGAAGAGAAAATAAGTGTTTTTAGAATATGTAATATGTTTTAGTATTTGTTTTAATACTAGTAAAAAATGACAGAAACATCGCCCTCTTATAAAAACAATACAAATCTATCATCAATACTCTACCAAAAATTCCATGGAGATTTGAGTTAATAATTCCTCACCAAGACATGTTTCCTCAATCTCGAATTTGATGCTCATACTACTTATAATGTAATGGTCTATATATTAGATATATATATGTGATATGATCCTGTCGACTTTCAATGTGACAATATGATGATAATGTGGGGAGAGAGAAATAAGAAAACCACAAGTTGGGAAAAGGAATCCCAGGCAACCAGCGAGAGAGAGGGAGCGCGAGGGGATGGCCACAGCTGAACGACCGTTCGTGTCACCACCACCCCCCGACTGTCCTAAAAGTCCCAAGGTGTTGACGGACGGGCCCCATTTGCCGCCCCTTTGGAATGTCGCTGCTGTCTCAATTGACCGGACTTTACATCCCATCTCTACATCTCTCTCTGGTCGACTGTAGATTTACTTTATTATTCCTGGAAGGGTAATATTATGACATATGTATATAAAAGAAAGCAGCCATTGGGTATACACTCATGGACAAAACCTAAGGAAGTTGTACCTAACTTTTGGCATGTATATCGGGATTCCGACAATATCTCTGGAAGATATTACAGTGACCTTTAATGAAGACACACGAGATAACCAAGTGTGAACAAAATTGCCTCTGTCTCCTTAAAAATAATCACACGACCGATGATATCAAAGACTTTCCACTTTCTAAAGTTTTGTCCACGAGTGTAAATGAAAACCTAAATTCATCAACCAAAATTTTAATTCGCGATACGTCTTATCTTTTTTTAGGGTTCGAAGTTTGTTTTGTATCGATCACGTATATCTCTAGGTGCAAATCGCGCAGCCCGCATAACACTGATCCTGGATAGAGCATAGTACTTGTTACAGAAGTACTTACTTGTTGGCGAGGCGACGACAGAATGAACATACTTGTAGCAATCAGGAGTGTCTGCAGCACCCCAACGATTCTACAATGCTCTACGGAAGGATTGGGGTGATTGTAATAAAGAACTGACTACCATGACAACATGAGATATCAAAGTGTTGTTGGAGAAATTGGGCTCAAAAAGAGATGCAAATATACAATCACATATATATGGCCAATAATCTTCTAACTCTCCAAATAGGATGTGATGTAAGAACGATAAATATAAGTTAGTTCATAAGGCAACATCACATAACAAGCAAGCAATTCAGGGTTAAATCTCAATACTAAATTAAAATTAGCTATCATAAACATTGGCAATATGTTGCATGCAAATGATGAGTTTGTACAATGGGTACTAATTTAAGTGACTAATTGCCTTGAGAACACGAGGACTTGACTTTTTTTAATTTTTTTTATTTATGTGATTTTAAAAAAGCAGAATTAAAATCACAAGCTGTGGTTTCAGAAGAGTGTTACTCAGTGACCAAGGTATTCAATAGTGAACATGTGTTTTGACATCAACCAAATATATAATGTTTGGAGATACTTGGCATAAGACAATTTGACGATTAAAATAATTTTATTGCATATTGTCAATATATGTAAAAGGGCCCAGTCTACACAATTGTTTTTAAATAATAATTAGATATACACAACTATTTTTAATTAAAAAGGCCTATATTGGATCAAAATATAATTTATTTTATTAATATTTCAGTTGGCTGAACGCCAACCTATATCAAGGTGTTATAACCTATTTAAATATGCTATACCACCCCAATCAGATACTCCCAATATCTAGCCAATAAATCACCACAAACAGAGACCTTAACATCAAATCACCACCACAAGCACAGACCTTAGAGTCCAAAGTACCACTCCAATCAGATACTCCCAATATCTAGCCAATAAATCATCACAAACAGAGACCTTAGCATCAAATCACCACCACAAGCACAGACCTTAGAGTCCAAAGTACCACCCCAATCAAATACTCCCAATATCTAGCCAATATATCACCACAAACAGAGACCTTAGCATCAAATCACCACCACAAGCACAGACCTTAGAGTCCAAAGTACCACTCCAATCAGATACTCCCAATATCTAGCCAATAAATCACCACAAACAGAGACCTTAGCATCAAATCACCACCACAAGCACAGACCTTAGAGTCCAAAGTACCACCCCAATCAGATACTCCCAATATCTAGCCAATACATCACCACAAACAGAGACCTTAGCATCAAATCACCACCACAAGCACAGACCTTAGAGTCCAAAGTACCACCCCAATCAGATACTCCCAATATCTAGCCAATACATCACCACAAACAGAGACCTTAGCATAAAATCACCACCACAAGCACAGACCTTAGAGTCCAAAGTACCACCCCAATCAGATACTCCCAATATCTAGCCAATAAATCACCACAAACAGAGACCTTAGCATCAAATCACCACCACAAGCACAGACCTTAGAGTCCAAAGTACCACCCCAATCAGATACTCCCAATATCTAGCCAATACATCACCACAAACAGAGACCTTAGCATCAAATCACCACCACAAGCACAGACCTTAGAGTCCAAAGTCCCACCCCAATCAGATACTCCCAATATCTAGCCTATACATCACCACAAACAGAGACCTTAGCATCAAATCACCACCACAAGCACAGACCTTAAAGTCCAAAATATCACCCCAATCAGATACTCCCAATATCTAGCCAATACATCACCACAAACAGAGACAACTCTGTGACCGAGCCACCACAGAAATGTAACAAACCCGTTTCCACGACAACGCCACCTAATCTATCACGGGTGCAACCACAAGCAGGGGCCAGAGCCGAAGGAATGCTGGCGCAGTAAACAAGGACGACCAATCAATGGCCGAGCTAATTGTAGTTAGTCTGGTGTGACGCCCATAAATAATTCAGCAGGATTTCAGGAGAAATAAAAAATTCAGAGGGACCCACCCAATGCGTGTGTATTGTATATCAAAAACATGTAATTTGTGTACGGCACCACCCGGCTCTGTACCGGAAAACAAACATTAAAAATAATGGAGACCAATTCCATGGATAGAACCAGACATTCCTCCCATTTTTGGGCTAGCCCTGCCCTTTCTCGCTTAGTTATTATTTTAGTTTTGTGTGTTCGCTTTTTTATTTTCATACATAGGGCGTTAAAAGTCCTATAGTAAGTCTATTTCGCTTTGAAATAAGTAATCCATAATCAGTTATAACATATCCATCTTATTTGTATAATGTCTAAAATATATGGGAGTGTGTCAATGAACTTAATTCAATATTCAATATAGCGGAAAACTCTGAAAGCTGACTTTTATATAGAGTTTGGGGCCGGCGAAACAATTATTTTAGTTCTGAATAATTTTCAGTTGATTCACGATTGAAAACCTATCGGCGAATTTGAGACCAAATAGCATTTAAGACTAAGATTTTCTCATACCGAGTCCCAAGTGCAATTTGTGTTTGATAACTAATTAGAAATCAGAGACCTATTATATTTTTAAAATCAATATTTTAAGTCCCAAATTTTCTCCCTCTTTTTTTTTATTGATCGTATTTAAGGCTTAACTTTTTGTTTTTGGATAGCGTTTCTATTCGTGTTAACAAAAATGTAAACATGAATTCATAAATGCCCTGTTTTTAATTCAATATATGACATAGGGAGAGGCCAACACCACACCATATGACAACTCCAGAGCCTGGCAGGGAGCATAAATAAAAACAACAAGTCTTTATTAAGGACACCCGTCCATACAGAATCTTCCCAGATGGGCAAACAAAAGTAAACAATAACACTAAGCAATAACGCGCCATCTATACATTTTAAGCACGAATGTCTTTTTTATACACAATACAAATTTCTACTGTCCTTACTGCGATGAAAAAATTGCTTAAATCAAGATATTATTCCTGGTAGAATTAATAGCCAGACTATATATAAATAGTGCGGTTTTTTTAAATATACATACTTTGTGTGCAAATATGTTATCATGAATTTAACAGGATTATCAAGATAATAGGAGTAAACATAGCAGTTATCTACAGAAAGTGGAGATTAACATCGACCTTTCTTCAAGTTGGATCCATCATCTGTGTTATTGTCTGTACTGTTTTCCAGAATTTGCGAAAAACTAATGCATTGGGTTTGCTTTTTACTATTTTTTCCATTTCTTATTAATATAGTGTATATAGGTGGCACGTTATATTATTTTACTGCTTTTGCCATTAGATTCTGGCAGGGAATAAAAACACTTGGAGACGAGAGATGGACGCTTTTCAAACCGAGTTCTGGTGATGATTTAGAAAACACCAGGTTTCAAACCGGATTCAAGACCAGAAATTTCCGTAGATTGGCCTTAAATTGAGAACCAGCTATATACTCTTGCTTTTTTGCGGTTACTTTTGGGGGTTAACCAAATTTATGTTTTTCAATAATTCGGTTTATATATAAACTATTTTGCGTTAATTTATTGGGTGAATATCATAAAGGATAAATGGAAATTGGGGGACAAAGTTATATAACATCACTTTTATATAAGTAAAACTTATATATACTAACCTTAGATTTCAATTATACTGGAAGGGCATGGCTCATCAGTGGTGAACTGAACAAATTATTTCTTTCTTTGTTTTAGCATGAAATGATAGTCCTAAAATCTGTCACATTTTCCATGATAGAAATGCTTATATTTTAAACACACACTTACACACGACAAAATCAATCCAATTACTTATTTTCGGACTGCCTCTTGCGGCCTACAGAAAGTTTGGCGATTTATTATAGAGCTATATTACTATTTAACTGGTGGAAGGGTTCTCCAGTGATGAGCTGGGCCCTCCCGATATTTTTCCATCGCAGTAAGGAAGTGGTTCTATTTGAAAAAGAAATGAGAAACGCGCCAAATAGTTTCTGTTCGTATACACAGATGGCGTGCTTTTAATTAGATAATATATCCATAGAAGCAATGGGCGCCTCTCCCGTCAAAATAAACGTCAAAATCTGACGCCATCTATTGACCGTCGCCGCAACTAGCGGCCTCGGGTCGGTGACAAAGCCACAACACCAGCTTTGGCAAACTGAGAAGCGTCCACCTAGAGACCATGGTTTCGGGCTAATGGCCCTCGTCAGTCTAGGGCGGACTTTATTCCATGAGATCCACACGGGATCTAATGGAATCTTCACAATCTACCAAAGAGGTGTTTTGCTGGCAATGTGGCTGGGCCAAATCTATGGCAAGAATATAGATGGAAAATTTGCCGGGAGGAAATTAATCCATAGAAGCAATGGGCGCCTCTCCCGTCAAAATAAACGTCAAAATCTGACGCCATCTATTGACCGTCGCCGCAACTAGCGGCCTCGGGTCGGTGACAAAGCCACAACACCAGCTTTGGCAAACTGCCGCCCTAGACTGACGAGGGCCATTAGCCCGAAACCATGGTCTCTAGGTGGGCGCTTCTCAGTTTGCCAAAGCTGGTGTTGTGGCTTTGTCACCGACCCGAGGCCGCTAGTTGCGGCGACGGTCAATAGATGGCGTCAGATTTTGACGTTTATTTTGACGGGAGAGGCGCCCATTGCTTCTATGGATTAATTTCCTCCCGGCAAATTTTCCATCTATAGATAATATATGTTTAAAATAACAAAAAAGTAGAACTCCTCCCGTGATAGCCTATGAAATACGTGGATGGTCTCTCCTGGAGGTAGTGGTCTGTTATTGGAGGTAGAGTTAGATCAATACAGGACATTATTGATTTTACAAGGGTGGTCGCTCAAGGAGGTAGCCACTTACCAATAGGGTCGTTCATGGGAGTTTTTACGGTATTAATGATTGTTTTTACTTTCGGTTTCTCTGTTTTCATTCCAAATGAAAATCTATGTTTCGATAAAATAAAACCGAGTACAAGTTAAGTGGATAATCATTTTGATACAATCTTTGCTTTGTTGTCTCCTAAGTTCATATTAAATGTGCATTTTATAAACAACAATAATATATAAATACTAGCGGATATACCCGGCTTCGCACGGTTTTTACCCGAGTAAAGGTTTGTCTAACGAACATTTGTTAAAACAATTCTCTATAAACTCATTTAAAAAAAAGATATATTTTGATAATGTGAAACTCGTAAATTTGAATCTCTCGAAAAAGTGAACATTTTTTCCCGGTCCCTTGAAAAATACTCGATAGGTTTAATAAAATCAATATTAATTGGTTCCCTCGGTAATTGGAAGTTAAAGGAATAGTATCTTTGCCTTTGAATTGTATCATTATTCTTGTCTCAAATAAATTGTCGTGTCATCCTGAATTTTGTCTTTCCTAATTTTCTACATTACAAAATCATCATTTTATCTATTCTCCCAATATATATGTTGTAGATAAATGATAAAACAAAACTTTGACTTGTGCGCAATTAATAGGTAGAAAATCTTACTTTTGATAAATAATCTTTAAGATAATAAACTTAGTGATATTAAAACTTATAGATAAAAAAAAAAACTTGTTATCATCGTCGCAATGGGGGCGCTGCTTTCGAGTTAAATCTACAAATCTGCAAATAACTCTAAGGATATTCAAGATATTCAAGAAATTATTTTTCAAAAACCTTCCCGGGGATATACCTAATAATATCCCAAAATTTCACGGCGATTGGATGTATGGTTTTTGAATCTATAGAGTACAGACAGACAGACATTCAATTATATATATATAGATAGGACCTGACTTCGCCTGGGTTCCCCCCCCCCCCCCCCCCCCTTCCCCGATTGAATGCTTGCCCAACCAAAATTGTTTTAACCAAGTATTATTATTATTATACATACAATCATGGACAAAACTTAAGGAAGTTGTACCTTTTAGCATGTATATCGGGACAATAACTCTGAAAGATATTACAGTGACCTTTATTGAAGCACGCGAGATAACCAAGTGTGAACAAAATTGCCTCTGTCTCCTTCAAAAAACCAAACGATTAGCGACATCAAATACTTTCCACGTCCTAAAGTTTTGTCTAGGAGAGAGCGTATTTCATCATTATGGCAATTATTTTCTGAACCCCGAAATATTGCAATCCGTCCATTATCAGGAATATTTGTGCTGAAATTATGACTTCCAGATCAACTTCTAAATACTTTTAAACTATTTCATCCGAATATATATATCAATATATTGTGAGTTTCTATATACACTCTTCTCGTGGATCAAACTAAAGTGGAAAGTCTTTGATGTCGCCGGTCTTTTTTTTTTTTTTTTTTTTGGAGACGGGGGGCAATTTTGTTCATACTTGGTTATATCGTGTGTCTTCAATTAAGGTCACTAATATCTTTCAGAGTTATTGTCGGAATTCCGATATACATGCTCAAAAGGTACAACTTCCTTAAGTTTTGTCCATGAGTGTATATTGATAACATAGCAATACAAGTTCTGTCATTTTGGCAAACGCTTCTATTATTAAAATTTATAACAAATAAATTTACTGGCAATGTGTTTCTTTTCAATAATTTCATCAAATATTATCTCTACAGATCTTACTGCAATGATAAAGTTATTGAATGAGAGGGCTTGGCTCATCAGTAATGAACCCTCTCAGCGGTTTCGCCAAATTATTCTCTAGACCGCTCTACTATTGTATTGAATTCCAAAATCACTTTATTAGGTACCGCTCAACAAGAGCAACCTAGTTTATAATATTTGCAACAATAAATAATATGTGAAGGTTATTCACATATTGAACAAACTGTTAACGCGGGATTGAATCCCGGTTCATGACTGTCGGGAATCGAAGGTGTTACCCACTCGTCCACCGACTTTTTTTGTATCGGATTCGGTTCAAAATCACTTTATTAGGTACCGTTCAACAAGAACAACCTAGTTTATGATAATTGAAACAGTGAATAATATGTGAAGGTTATTCACATATTAAACCAAATTTTAACGCGGGATTTAATCCCGGTTCATGACTGTCGGGAATCGAGGGTGTTACCTACTCGTCCACCGACTATTATATGTATTGGATTGGTTTTGGAATATACCCTACATTTTCTATGGAAGGCAGCTTAGTGGTGTTTAGTGAACATATGGACATAAGCTTATAGGTCTGTAGAGATACATACATATAATTTCAAGTATTGCATCGAGCAAAGCTCTTCTGCAAATATGGTTCCATAAAAAAATATTTCAGTGAATTAAATTTATAAATTTAACTGCCATCTATCGATAAAATTTGTAACAAATAAATTTACTGGCAATGTGCTTCTATTATTCGTCCAAAATTTCGATCAATTTCAACAATGATGCTTGGAGATAACTGGAAGAAACCAACAAAAGGTTTATTCTTTAAGGAAATAAAAAGGCAACTCTCGCCTTAAAATAGATGCCAAAGCTAACTCTGCAATTTTACAGACTCAAGTCGGTGAAAAACCCCAGTTTTCATGAATTCGAATTGCTCACTAGAAGACTGTCATTTTGAACCTCTCAAAAATAATAAAAAAGATAGTTTTTATCAAAACAAAGTTCATTAATATTGAAGATATGGAGGTTGCCTGGCCGTGCGGCATAGTTGTTTAAAATAAGAGATACTTTGGCTAGAAAATATTTTTATCTTGGCATATACACATTGTAAAAAACTTTTCTGGCCGAAGTGTGTGTCTCTTATTTTTAAGAAAAAGGTTTATGAAGATTCTAAAAACCAATGATTGGGTATACGATTGACCTGTGTTTTTAAATAAAACAAATAATGCTTCCAGGGATAAGTTACTTGTATAAACTTTTATTTTCAAGCTTTTTCGTCCCTTCGACGGGAGTATCGCATTAATGAAATAAAGAGGATATATATTTATATACAAATTATTATTTTTTACATATTTTAAAACTATACTTATTACTATATATAGTCACGACCGTCTTTCCTCATCGGCCGCCTCTGTCACGGATAATATACAGTTATCATCGTCATGCGTTCTTAATTCTGTCACCGTTTGCTTTTGGTTCAGTGGTAGAATGCTCGCCTGCCACGCGGGCGCCCCGGGTTCGATTCCCGGCCGATGCATTTTTTTTTTTTTACAATTTTTAAAACTCATTTATATATTATACAAGAAAGACATCCACGGCGCCAATTTATAATTGTAACGAATAGTATTTGAATAAAAGCATTTAATCGGGTAAACCCCGGGCGTTGCCCGGGTCATTCGGCTAGTGATATATAAATAGAAATATATAACGACATTTAAAGAAACATATTTGAAAATATAAACATCTTAAATACTTGCAGGTTGAACGATATCATCTCGAAAAGTTGTCAACCAGCAATAATCGCGCCTCGGAAAAATCCTCATTGGCAACGATATCGCCTCTGCGCAAAGCTAAATTTTGTTGAAAATGGCAATTCCGGGATATTTCTACGATATATTACTCTTGTTGTTTGCGTATTGTTGTAATGCTGTCTATGCTAATTTGCATCTCTGCCTGTATATCGCAGCTTTGTTAGATCGTTGTAGTTGGCTAGCGGATAGGTCAGACCGCTGATAGGTGTATATAATTTTATCTAGTTTAATTTCTTTAATCTCTTGTCCCTCCTTATTGTTTATAAATACTTTAAGTAATTAAAGGATCTTCGTTATTAAAAGCCTTCTTTCTCTTCCCCGAATATATCATTTTTCTCCAACAAATTTAATAAACTCATGTGTTTTTTGTAAATAATAAATCTATATATATATAAAAATGAATGTCTGTCTGTCTGTGTGTGTGTACTCTATAGATTCAAAAACCGTACATCCAATCGCCTCGAAATTTTGGGATATTATTAGGCATATCCCCGGAAAGGTTTTCGAAAAATAATTTATTGAATATCTTTAATATCCTTAGAGTTATTTGCAAATTTGTAGCTTTAACTCGCAAGCAGCGCCACCTTGCGACGGAGATAGGCTTAGGTCTGCCCCCCCCCTCCCCCCTCCCCCTCCGGCCGCCGGCCGGTTGGACAGTCCAAATTCCCACCGACCAATCAGAGGGATCAAGAGGTCCTGGCGCGCGGGAGCAGAGTTGGTGACACAGCTGTGCCAAGTAGCCAAGAAAAAAGCCTCGCGGGTGACCTCCGGGAACTACGTCCATCTTCCATAAACGACCATGATTTTATTCAACTTATCGAGTATTTTTCAAGGGACCGGGAAAAATGTTCACTAGATAAAACGATGATTTTGTAATGTAGAAAATTAGGAAAGACAAAATTCAGGATGACACGGCACACAGGGACCGGGAAAAAATGATCACTTTATCGAGAGATTCAAATTTACGATTTTCAAATTATCAAAATATATCTATTATTTTTTTAAATATGTTTATAGAGAATTGTTTTAACAAATGTTCGTTAGACAAACCTTTACTCGGGTAAAACCGGAAAAAATGATCACTTTATCGAGAGATTCAAATTTACGAGTTTCAAATTATCGAAATCAACTTATCGAGTATTTTTAAGGGACCGGGAAAAAATGTTCACTAGATAAAACGATTATTTTGTAATGTAGAAAATTTGGAAATACAAAATTCAGGATGACACGGCACACAGGGACCGGGAAAAAATGATCACTTTATCGAGAGATTCAAATTTACGAGTTTCAAATTATCAAAATATATCTTTTTTTTTGTATATGTTTATAGAGAATTGTTTTAACAAATGTTCGTTATACAAACCTTTACTCGGGTAAAACCCGGGCGAAGCCGGGTACATCCGCTAGTTTTTATATAAACGCTTTCAAACTTCTATATTGTAACAAAATATTTTATTTACGGAATATTAGTTTTGATATTCTGTTACTCATCAATTTTCTCCTCTCTCTTGCCTTCCTTTTTATATGTAAATAAGTTTATAAAATTGTTTTCATCAAAATAGTCATCATCCTATTTAATCATTAACAAGTTCTGCAGACTCTATCTCAACACTACCGTGGACCTAAATTATACTAATGAATTGAAAATAATAGCTTTAATTTATAAAGTTATTATTTTTAAATAATCTATATTTCTATCATTATATAATTTAGTAGTTAATTATTACAATATGTTAAAACATTTCTGATTGATCAAAAACTATGAAATAAGATCTAATATGTAAATAAACTCTCGTGTTTGTTGTAAAATTTAAATAATTTTTCACTCTCTCTCTCTCTCTTTTTTTTTTTTTGACTAACTATGGCTCGTACCAAGCAGACTGCTCGTAAATCCACTGGTGGCAAGGCCCCAAGGAAGCAGCTCGCCACCAAGGCTGCTCGTAAGAGTGCCCCAGCTACTGGAGGCATTAAGAAGCCCCATCGTTACAGGCCTGGAACCGTCGCTCTCAGGGAAATCCGTCGTTATCAGAAGTCCACTGAGCTTCTGATCCGCAAGCTCCCCTTCCAGCGCCTTGTGCGTGAGATTGCCCAGGACTTTAAGACCGACCTGCGCTTCCAGAGCTCCGCTGTCATGGCTCTGCAGGAAGCCAGTGAGGCTTACCTGGTTGGCCTGTTTGAGGACACCAACCTCTGCGCCACCCACGCCAAGAGGGTGACCATTATGCCTAAGGACATCCAGCTCGCCCGCAGGATCCGCGGAGAGCGTGCCTAAGCTAGCGATAACTCTAAACTCTCTAGCGCTCTCTCTCTCTAATACTAAATATTATTTGTATATACATATTTATGTGAAAAAATAAAAAGGTCAGGTGTTGAGCACATGTGCTCCTGGTCAGGATATGCCTTTTTTTATTTTTAATACATCTATATATTTTAAAGCTATGTATATATAATAGTTCTAACATTTACACGCAAATATTCACATAGGATATAGTGTGCTTCGTAATAAATAAATAAATAATTCTTGTCTTTCCTCATTTTTACATGTGACACACAATATTGCATCGTTTATTTTCTTGTGATAAACCTGAATTCAAAATAGCATTCATCTTAGTTTTATAATATATTTCATATATAAAGTGTTTCGTATTGAGAGATTCTATCTATAGTTTCATTAACGTTTAGTTGGAAACGAAACGCGCGCTTGTCCGTCATGAAAATTTTCTATTGTCTCCATGTTTCAAATTTTAACTGAAGGAACCGAGCAGTTCGTTATCTTTGCTGGTTATAATGGATGAAGTTAACTACCCAAACATTTTTTCACACATTGGTAATTACAATTACCTTATTTTAAGAATTATATGACTACGAGGGAGAGATTTCAAAGGAATCATCTTTTATCAACTATGATTGTTTCACCTAGGATGATGAAGGGAAGACACATGGTTGACTCGACAAGGAGCGGACTATGTTGGGTGGGAACTCGACTATAGATGAAGACGGTGTGGCGTTCTATGATGGACTACATCAGGGAAGTACTGGGCGGTGATGGTCACATTTTACATATATATGGCAGGGGTTCAGTGAGTAGGAAGGAAGGAATTTGTGTAGATTTGCGCGGCGTGTTGAGGAAAGCGGCGGCCTTCAAGAGGCCTCAGGGGAAGATAAGGAAGAGAGAGAGGCCTGAGGCTCTGACCTAGATGCCACTTGTTTACTGTTTAGGGGCGGGGGGCCTCCTCAAGGTGAGGGAGGCGCCCTCCCCATCTGCGGGACATGAGTTATGCAAGCTGTGCCGCCGTTTTTCTACCTGCTGCTGCTGGAGGGATTGCTTGAATGGCTTAACCTGTGTTGTTCTGTACGGTATTGGCTGTTGTGTTGGTTGTTATACTGTGCTCTATTTTCTGTTGTCTTGTACTGTACTGTCCGTTTAATCGCCTGTATTGTTTGTTGTGTGCTGCATTCTGTTGTTCTGTAATGTATTGTTTGTTGTGTGTGTGCTGCATTCTGTTGTTCTGTAATGTATTGTTTGTTGTGTTGTGCTGAATTTACAGTTGTTTTGTAATAATTTATTGTCTGTTCTATTGTGATGTACTGTTTGTTGTGTTGGGCTGTATTGTCTGTTGTGTTAGGATATATTACGTTTAGTACTGCAGCGTCTGTTGTTTTAGGATGTATTGTTTGTTGTGATGTATTATATATCTGTTGCGTGACGCTGTATTGGATTCTGCCCATGTGTGCTGTGTGCGTTTTATTGTTTTATTATGTAAGTTATGCTGTATTTTATTATACGTTTCGTAAACCATCTTATTTTCTGTGGTATATTGTGTGTTGCGACTTGAGCTGTGCGCTATACGTGTGTTATATCGTATGTGTTATATTGTACTTGCTGTAATGTATTGCATTGTATATTCGCGGACTTGTATGTGTATTCAAGCAGCGATACTACTCTAGCATGGGTACACAAGTAGACAGGACACCCGAGTTTACATGGGCTAGTATTTGGAGGTGGCTAACTTATTACTGGTGGGTATATGTGAAATAGGATGTGCCGTTCGGCTGTCAATCCATCCTATGGCATACGTAGTGCCTACACCTGTAGATGGTAGCACTGCAATATGCTATGACAAGTTTGGAGCTAGCTGAGGAACTAGCTGAGCTAGCTGTCTGTGTGTAGATCTCTTATAAGAAATTCAGTTAATAAATAAAATAATTAACTAGTCCCATTAAACATAGAACGCAGTTTAGAAAACTTGCCTTTATATTAATAAGGAAAATTATTACAAATGTCTATATAAAAATAAAGGTAACAACTCCCGTCAAAATAGACGTCAACACTAGACGCCATCTATTGACCGTCGCCGCAGACTAGCGGCCTCGGGTCGGTGACAAAGCCACAACATCAGTTTGGTAAACTGAGAAGCGTCCACCTGAAGACCATGGTTTCGGGATAATGACCCTCTTCAGTGCAGGACGGACTTTATTCCATGATGACAAGATCTACAAGGGATCAAATGAAATACCCACATTCTGCCAAAGAGGTATTTAGCTAGCAAAGTGGATAGACCAAATCTATGGCCAAAATATAGATGGAAAATATCCCTGGAGTATATTGATTTATAAAAATGAAGGTCGCCTCTCCCGCAAAATTATGTCTCTTTTAAAAATGATATTATCTTACAATTTTCGTATTTACAAATAAGATGGACAATTGAATAGCTCTGTGGTCATCATTACATGTTGAGTTAGTACCTGTACGTTCTATATGAACAGGCCAAATTAGTACGGAGAGCCCTTTCAATGTGAGAGAAAACTGTGCCAAGACTGTATAGTCTAAGATTTTATACAACAAAGAGAAGTAATGTAGTTGCATTCTTTAGTGATTCTCTCCCCTTATCAAACTCTGCAGCGGTGGCAGAGGCGCCATGTACATATTCATTGTACATAGCATTTTTTCTATTATTATAATAATCATCATCATTGTAAATTTTTCATCTCTACTTGAATAGTGCGGACTGTGTGTCTATATTTTGACGGGATGTCAATAAAACTGTCAATTGTCTGTCCATATCTAATTGTAAGATAGGAATCTTTTTGACAACTTTAAACATACTTGAATTCTTTTGGACCATTGTACTCAGTAGAATCAGAACACCATAATATGGATTTTAATTTCTAACGGACAGTTGATGCTGCCATCTTGTAGACTTACAGTTATGTAGATTGTCCAAATATCTAGAAAGATCTACGTCTTGCTATCTATGTGACACTGTTGATAATAGGTTTAGAATAAAGCTTGTTGTGTATGTATAAATAGAATGATTTATATTTAGATATTCTTGAACATCTTGGTCGCCTACGTGCGACGGGCTAATGTTCTAGTTTAAACAAAAAAATACGACAACATTGATGTCCTGTTTGATAGCAAACTAAAGAAGGAAGTTGGCTTAATCTTTTGGTCATGTTTAGCGATGTTATCAGTCGCTTTGACAGTTTGACGACGCGTTCCGTCACACTTCCATATTCAGTGAATAAAAATACATATATTAGTCTGTGTTTAAAACATCAATAAACCATTAATGACGTATTAATAACACAATAAAAGCGGGCCATCTGTTTTCAAAATTTTAAACTATTTACACGGCTATTATTATTATTTAAAATAAACAATTTCCTCTCTTTCTCTACTGGCCCAGGCCATTTTAATACTTTATCATTGCAGTTAAAGACAAAAATGTCGGTGGCTGAGTGGTTGAAACCCTCGATTCCCGACAGCCATGAACCGGTATTGAATCCCGTATTGGATACTATTTTCTGTGAAGAACCTGTTCATATTTCTCATGTAAATAACATAAGCTAGGTTGTTCTTTTTGAGCGGTACCTAATAAAGTTATTTTGGAACAGGATCGTTGGAATATGATAGGGTTTATTAAAAAAATAATTTAAATTTGTGAATTATAATGATATATATTAACCAAACAAAAACATTTTGGCTCCAGTTATTTTGATAAAAGATAATCTTTTTAAACAATTTTCTTTCGAAAAATGTATATCTTGTATGAGGGCCTGACTCATCATTAGTAAACCCTTCCATCGATTTCGCCAGTCCATTTTCCAAGCTGCCACTACGGTGGCAATTATTACCTTTAGCGTCCTCTATCGCTGACAACATTTTATCGCTCCTTTATTTTTATATAGTTAATAAAAAACCTGTTCTACAGACCTAAGTATTAAAATTGAAATGCAAGGGCATGGCTCGTATCAGTGGTCCCAGCGGTTTCACCAGTTTGCGTCCATGAACTTAGACTCTTGATAAATATCTAAATGGGGGAAATGTGACCATAAATATGAAATCTTCTCACTTATAAAGACCCGGAAGGAATTTAGCTCACATCCTTTACTTGTCTCCGAAAAATACTGTAAATTGTGTCTCAAAAGAAAAAAAAAAATAGGAACCACACCTAGTGAAGTCAGTTTTTTCCACAAAGTGTGTATAACCAAATTTTAAAAGATATAGGCACTTTTTGAAAATATTTATGTCGGCATACAAATATCGTGAAAAGTCCCAAATATATCAATTATGGTCTAATATATAAGTTTATTACCTTTCTCTTTATGTTATTATATTTCCAAGAATCATAATCAGTGATGAGGGAATTAACGTCAACAAAAAACGTGAGAAATCACTTCGCTGGATCAATAAGTTATCTCTACAATTCACCCTCGAATAAATGTGAAAACTAAATGTCGGGACCTAGTTAAAATTGGTTCAAATTTGACCACCAGTAGTGATACTATAATTATAAACTATATAACTACGTAATTTTTATTAAATTTAAACCATTTATGATGCGTATAATTCTTTTCAAATAAAACATTTTTTTCGATTGTTCTTTCTGTACTGATAAAAAAAAAGGGAGGGCCTGGCTCATCAGTGGTGAACCCTCCCAGCGGTATTCCTTCGATAAGACAATCCGCCAAATACACTAGTATGGAGTTGAAACTGAAGATACCGCTGGGGGAGAGTACTCCATAAGTGAGCTATAGCTATGCCTTCCAGCTATAATTTTATACTGCACAATATAGCATAATTGTTTTCACTAGTTTGATTGAATTTTAAATTAAAATTAGTATATGGTTATTAGAAACCTATTTCAAGTATATTGTAATTTCCTGTATATATATGTTTATATATTAAAAAAAAAGAAGGCCTATCCTGACCAAGAGCACATGTGCTTGATAAAAAGCACATGTGCTCTTGGTCAGAATATGCCTTCTTTATTTTTAATATCAGCACCTGACCTTTTTATTTTTTTTCTATTATTTTTCACATGTTTAGGTATATAAATATAAATCATTTATAAAAAAACTTTCTTGATTTACCTAGATATATCCCGGGGGGGCTAATACTAATATTGGAAACTGGAAGAATCTCACTTACTGCTAAAAAGCCACAAAATTAACATTGAAATACTACATGAGAATACTGGAAATGGACGAGTACAGACTACCAAAATTATGCTGGAACAGACTGAAAGAAGTACATCAAATGTCAAAAAACTCTATAGGATTATACAAAACCGTTAATGATATAATCAACTGTTGTGGTCAGTCATGGCTGAACCTCCCACCGAACCATGATACAATTAAAAAAAAAACTTCCTAAGATTATGAAAACAAAAATAGAACAGCTTATTCAACAAGACTTCGCTAGACTCGACAATTCTAAATTTTTTCAAACTATAAACTCCTCTGTAATTCATTTATGACAGAACGATACTTGTCATGGAATCTGTCATCGAAGATAATAGCCTTCATTGCACGAACTATAAATACTTCAACTCGAGATAGAGAAAGTCATATTCTCAGTATCAAAATTTGTGGATTTGTGGAAATATGATATCTGATGAAATCTCTCACTATATCATAGAATGCAAATACAGAGGGTGTTCACACTTATAGGAAACAAGTTTTATTATAAAATATTAAAAATTAACACCATATTTGAAATTTTTTAAATGTTCTATTTGAAAGCCTTTTTGTTTATTTACAGAACGGCACCTGATTTTCCACGATAGCAGACACTTTCTGATCATGGTCATACTCAAAAGATCCCATTCTTCCTTTACCACTTTCCAGAGCTAATCTTACCTATTTGGACATAATTAAAATATGCGAACAAAATGATATCAACATTTCTAAAAAAGGTATTCATAATATTATTCACGACAAAAATATCAAGTTTTTATTCAAAGCACCTACGGAAAAATGGACAAAAGATTATCACCCCCCCCCCCCCTATATCTGTGAGAACTCCTGCAACTGTCAAAAAAGTGAAAAAATATATTACAAAAGAAAATCCTATGCCACAAAGAGATAAAGCCAAATTAATAGGAACATCAGTGTCAACAATAAATAAAATAATAAATAGAGATTTAGGCCTAAAAACTACAAAAAAACATGCGGTTCACAAATTGTTTCAGAGCCATATTCGTCAGCGACACACTATCAGCAGATATTTTTATGAAAATTTCTTGGCTGCTGATAGATGGAAATTTATTGTTACATATGACGAAGCATGGGTATATTTAACCGATTGCGATAGAAAAAGAGCTATATACTATCAAAAAAGGGTGGAAAAATCTAGGCCAATTTGGTTGAAGGAATGTGCCGAAAGTTACCCCAAAGGATTTATGGTGGCATGCGGTATATCATATGAAGGAAAATTAAAAATAAGAAAAGTTGAAAGAAATGCCAAAATAAACTCGGAGTACTATCAAAACAACATTTTAGAACCTATATTTTTGAATGATATTCCCTCTATCTATGGAAAACAGAGCAACAAAGTCTGGTTTCACCATGATAACGCCACAAGTCATACCTCATCTTCAACCCAAGCTTATTTGGAAAATCTAAGGCAAAGAACAGAAATCAACACTATTCCAAAGAACAGAACCCCTGTAAAATCTCCTGATTTAGCCCCGATGGATTTTTGCATTTTTGATGCCTTAATAGAGCACTTGGAAAGAGACACCCTAGGACAATTGAAGGTCTCTGGAAAGTGGTAAAGGAAGAATAGGATATTTTGAGTATGACCATGATCCGAAAGTGTCTTCTATCGTGGAAAATCAGGTGCCGTTCTGTAAATAAACAAAAAGGCTTTCAAATAGAACATTTGAAAATTTTCAAATATGGTGTTAATTTTTAATATTTTATAATAAAACTTGTTTCCTATAAGTAAGTCCTTTAAGTGTTACATCAAAATATACGTACCTGGGCTACCCGCTAACCCCTTCGATTTCTTTCACTCAAGTTGCCTTAAATTATAGAGGCAGGACCATGGCCGCGATGGGTGCTGTGGGGGAAATTATTTTGAAGTCCAAGCTCAAATCCTTCCATGCAATTATGAGATTGTTGGATTCTATGATCTTGACAGTCCTACTCTATGCGGCTCCAATCTGGGCACATGATCAAGCCTTAATCTTAGATAGAATCCAGGATACCTTTCTCAGACGTTTTCTGTGCCTTCCAAGCTATACTCCGGGCTATATTTTGAGGGCCGAAACAGGAAGAAACTCTCTTGATATCACAGTGAAAAAACTAACTTTAAAATTCTGGACTAGAATTCTGAAAATGGACGGCAGCAGGCTACCTTCAATTTGTTTGACACATTTGTGGGACATTTCAATTTCTTCAAAACAGAATATCGAACTGGTAAAAAGTATAACAGAGCTACTTAATAACACCGGCTTCTCATGGCTTGTTGGATGTACAGACTTCAATATTCTACAAAGATACATCCCCCTAATTATTAGAACGGCAACCGATCAGTCCTTGCAGCTGGATTATGTAAGAATAAGAAAATCAATACTCTACTCTCACTATAAATACTTTCATTCATCACCTACAATGGAATGCTATCTGAATGACAATATCCCCCTAACCTTAAAGAGAATCATTGTACAAGTAAGAAGCCTTTTTGTAGTACAGAGAATTAATCATGTTTCACTATTGAAAACTAAGACCATAAAATGCACCTTATGCAACGGTGAATTTAGTCTCGATTTTCCACACTACATGTTCTACTGTACGGCAATGGAAGAAGAAAGAGAAATTCTTCGTCAAGAGACCGGCTATAATAGCAATTCGCCTTATGTTTTAATGGCAAAAGTCGTAAAATCCAGACCCTTTGCATTCGCTTTTTATAAATACTGGAAATCAGCTCAATCAAAATATTTAGCACAGACACCGGATCCAACTCGATAATTGGTCGAGGTCAATACCCAATATTTGTATATAACTACGATGCTAATTTGTTATTTATGTATTTTGTTCTACAGAGAGAATCCTGTATGGCACGTGTGCCCAATAAAGGCTATTGTTGTTGTTGTGTTGTTTCCTATAAGTGTGAACACCCTCTGTATTTAGGTGAAGAAAGAGAAAAAACTCTTAAAAACACCTTCTGAAGATTTAGCAACTCACTGCAGACGCTGAGAACTATTTCAGAAAAGAAAAATATAGCAATAGAACTCTATAATTTCTACAGATCAATTGTAAATAGATTCATACGCAAAAGAGGTAGTGAGGAAAGTTTTAGAACAGATGTGTAAATAAATCCCTTTTCAAACAAAGGCTCACGTGCACATGGGGAAAGGGAGGAAAAATTACTGTATTATTTTGTTGTTGTATGGCGAATCCATACAGGGCAATAAGCCCAAATAAAAGCCTCTTTTTTTTTTGTTTTTATATATAAATACTAGACGGGAGACCCGGGCTTCGCCCCGGGATTGACCCGTGTGCATATCTACCCGAGTGATATATATTTAGATAAGATTTTTTTAAATAATTGTTTGTTATTAGCATTATCTATTTTTTTGCATCAGCATAATTTAATCTAATCTTTGATAGAGGGCGCTGTTCGTGAGCTAAGTAGAATAATTTGAATATATAGTTTTAATAATTGATTTATATATATTTTTAAATAGCCTATCGTCTTTCTCGTATTTTTTTTACCTATGTATGGAAATTTTGGTTTGAATTAGTGAACTACTGCGAATTTGTATACCGGACATACAAACAAACAAACATACAAACATTGATTTATATATATCTATATATATAAAAATGGATGTTTGTTGGTCCGTTGGTCCGTCCGTCCGTCCGTCCGTTCGTAAGTGATAATCTTCTACATCGCTCAACCAATCGTGATGAAACTTTGGGAAGATGTTTAGTATACTACCGGGATGGTTTCTGGCTAATTACGCTCTAGAAATAACCTTTCGTTGCATTTTTATTTACAATAAAACGTAAATTCACTCGCAATCAGCGCCCCCTCGCGGCAGACGTGTGGCCTGAAATAGCCTCGCATGAGCTGATTTGTAACGTCAAGCTTAGCCGATAGGTTTACCCCCGCAACCTAGGTTCGAGGCTCAGCGTGGGTGTTTTTTTTTTTTTCATTTCTTTTATATTATTGTAGCAAATTATTAAAACTATTATTTTATTTAAAATGTAGGCTTTTTACAATAAAAATTAACATAAACAATTTTTTAATAATATTTGTAACAAGCCTAGGTTCGAGGCTCAGCGTGGGTGTCTTTTTTTATTTTCATTTCTTTTATATTATTGTAGCAAGGTCTGTTTTTACAGCATTATTATATTTTGATTGGTTTATTTTAAATATGTTTGTTATGAAGGCTCTATGTAATACTATTTAGAGCACATTTTACATTTTAAACACCTAAGTCCCCCTCTTTTTAATATTGTAGCAAAGTATTAAAAGTATTATTTTATTTTTGATGTTTGCCATGAAACTTTGGGAAGTTGTTTAGTATGCTACCCGGACGATTTCTGGCGAATTATTTTAGAATACTATTTATAACAATAATTATAGCTAAATTAAGACATAGTGATTATATTCTGTGTTTGTGCATATATAAATATTTTACAGAAAATGTGAGAACGTTCTATTAGAATATCTCGAAAACAAAAAACAATACATATAAACGAGTTCACTGACATCTATCAATGCAGTGATTATAATCAATGATTACAATAAAGGGCTATATTATCTATATATATAAAAATCACTTTCAAATTTTAACGTAACGTTCCATTCTCAATCCCGTAGGGCTTTAGATCGGCTAAACCATTTTTATCTTTATAAGTGAATATTAACTTTACTGTACTGAATAGTTTAGTGTAATGTTAATTTAACATATTACAATTTAGCCACAGCAACGCGTGGCCGGGTTCGCTAGTATATACAGGGTGATCCAAAAGTCCCGCACAACTTTAAAAATTAATAACTCCCCGAATATTTGCGCTAGAGCAATGCGGTAAACACCATTGTGTTCAGGATGCAATGGGAATTTTTATGGCAAATAATGAAAATTTCTAAATTGATTTTAGTTACAATTTTATTCGCCAGATGGCGCTCTACCAGAATCAGAGATTCAACGGCCAAATTGTTTGATAAATTGAAAAATATAACTGATCGACACGTATTTTTCCTTTTTGAATACCCCAGGAAAGAACCCTAATAATATCAAATAACAAATTAATAAAACACCACTTCGCCAAAAGTATGAAGAATTGGTTAACGATTTTCAAATACAATCAGAGATATGTAAAATAGATAAATGCAAATTAAAACATGTAGCAAAAAGAAAATTGATATTTTAGATACGGTTTGTTTCCGAAGATAATAAATTTCTAATATTTTTAATTCAACTCTCACTCAGTATCGATTATGTTTATTTTAATTCATTTGAAAAATATGTATCTATCTCTGATAATTTATTTTACTCTGGAATGCCGTTGTTGTTTTTGTCGTGTCCAATAAATAGCCTCAGATGTCTCCATGCATTTCTATCACAGCAGCAGCAGCAATGTCCACTATCTTGGATCTATAAAGCTGCTGCTCTGGGTCTATGTCAATTTTCTGCAAGGCTGCGGGAATGAGAATATGTGGGTAGGTGTTAGTTCCACACCAGGACAGTTGTTGCATGTTCTATAGGTTCTTGTGCCATCTGGATGTATTTTCATTCCTTTATAATGTTTTGTTCTAAGTCTTGTTATAGTTTTTGTCAGTTTTCTCTCAGAGTATATTTCACATATTTGATCTTTTCTTATTTTTTGTTTAATTATCTTGTATTTTGCCAAAGCATCAGCGTCAAATACTGACATTTGTTCTTTATTTTGGCTCAGCTTTCTGGCTTCCTTTGCCAATTCAACTGCCATTTCATTACCCCGTTCTCAACACGGGCAGGAATCCATTGTAGAATGCAGTTATTCTCCAATGATTCCAGTTGGGTAAGTAACGAGTGTATTTTCTGTGTGATTCTAGTATTGCCCTTCTGAATTGCTTCTAGAGCGGATATGGAGTCGCTGTATATTAAATTTCCTTCTGCTTGATGCAGGGATGGTTGGTTAAGGCATAAATCAAGAGCTTTCCAGATAGCTGTCAGTTCACAAGTGAAGTTTGACGAAATCTGTCCTGCTCCTTCTTTGATTTTGATGTTTGTTCCATCTTGCAGTATTATGTTAATTCCGGCCCCTCCATTACTCAGGGTAAGGTCTGAAGATCCATCTGTATATGCTGTTAAAGGGCGTGGCCTAGCATTTTTAATCAAGAATTTGTACTATGAGGACATAGCCGTTAATATTACAAACACATTAGACCTCGAAGCCCAAGGTATCAAAGTCTACCTCAATCAAAACAAAGCCATCAACATATACAATATGTATCACCCTCCAAACAATACATTTATTGACGATGGAACAATGGCTCAATTTCTTACAGACAACACTATTATTGTAGGTGACCTTAATGCCAAACATCAACTATGGGGATGTCCTACGCCAAACCAAAGAGGCAAAATACTATCAAACATATTTGACGACAATGCCTTCATGTGCTGCTTAAATGATGGGAATCCTACCCATCATTCATACAAGCTATAATACTGCACAAGCCCTTGATATAAGGTTTTACTATCCTGACATTTTCCACAAATGCAAATAGCAAATATTAAAAAGTTTTGGAAGTGATCATTTGCCTAATTTGATAGAAATTAGCACCAAGACCCCCCCCCCTCCCCAAAACTAGCTCAATTAAGAAAAATTCTGGAACTTCAAAAAGGCTAATATGATATCTTTCGAAAACACCATTATTAAAGCAGCCAAAGTTTCAATACCAAGATGTAATATTAAGAAATAGATTCCAAATTATACACACCAGGCAAAAAATATTCAAACACTTATAACTAAAAGAAATGAACTACAAAAAAGTGCACCCAAAACCAAACAAATTGTATAACTGAACTGAACATTGTGATTGCAAAAATAAAAAGATTATACGTAAATGTGAAAAGGAAAAAATGGAAACAAACTTGTGAAAACTTGAACCCAAGAAACCCAAATACAAAACTTTGGAATTTGGAAAAACAAATTGACAGAGCCCAGCCAAAAACTGAAAACACAAATATGATTAAGAATTCAGATAGTACACCAGCAACTAATGACAAAATTGCTGCCAATCTTTTAGGTAATTCATAATAAATAAGTAGTAAAATCAAGGTTGAAAAAAGGCCCGAAAGATTATTCATGACTGTAAAATGTCACCAGCACTCATAATATTTTCCATGAAAAAAATCAATATGAAAAAGCTAGCTTATGCATTAGAAAACACTGACCTAAACAAGACTCCTGGGCCAGATGGAATCCATGGCCGAATGATATCAAACTTGGGCAAAATTGGCAAAGAAAGACTTCTTAATATTTTCAATAACTCCTGGAAAACTGGAAAATTGCCTCAAGACTGTAAAAATGCAACAATAATTCCCATTAAAAAACTTGACAAATCTGCTGATGACCCAAAAAACTACCGACCTATCTCCCTAACAAATATTTGCTGCAAATTAATGGAAAAAATTATACTCAGACGACTCACCTACCACCCCGACACAAGAAATCTCTTACCAGAAGAACAATATGGATTTAGGAAAGGACATGGGACAATAGACCAACTCTTATTTTTCACACAAAGGTAAAAGATGCACAAAACAAAAAAACCAACTAACCACACCATAGCTGCTTTTTAGACCTTACACAAGCTTTTGATAAGGTATGGAAAAACAAGTTAATTACAAAATTATACAAACATTTCAAAATTGATGGAAAAGCTATCACTTGGATAAATAATTCCCTTAAAAATATATAAATCAGGGTCAAATATAATGGCACTCTATCTAAAACCTTCAAAGTGTACCAAGGATTACCACAAGGATCAATCCTTAGCCCAACTCTCTTCACCCTATTTATTGCAGGCATAGAAGAAAAATTTTCAAATAAAACCAATATTGGACTTTTCGCTGATGACATTATTCTATGGAGCAGTAACACTAACTGGAAAAAAGCTGAAAGAGATTTGAACAAGACTCTTCTCCACCTAGAAAAATTTGCTAATAAAAATAAATTAGAATTTAACCCCCAAAAATCTGAAACCTGTCTTTTTACTACCGATAAGAAACTATACAAAATAAGACCAATAATTATTCTGAAAGAACAACAATTACAATATAATAAACATCCTAAATATCTCGGCTACACCCTGGATCCAGAAATTAAAACCAGTAAGCATATTGAAGGAGTTGTTAGAAAATGAAGAGACCGACTAAAAATCTTGAAATGTATTTCAGGAAGAGTGGGGAGCTGAAGCAACAACACTAAAATTAACTTACACATCTCTAATGAGACCTATCTTGGAATATGGATATCAAATCTATGGTACAGCATCTGAAACAAATCTAAAATCACTGGAAAGGATACAACTAAGTGCAGCCAGAAATATTACAGGTCTTCGAAAAACCTGCCCTAATAATATTGTACTTTACGAGGCAGACATTATGCCCTTGAAGGATAGAATAAGCTACAATCTGCCAAAATATAAACAAAATCAAGATTTATGAAAACAAACACAGAACTTTCAATTACATACTTAATTGGGAACCCAATATAAGATTAAAAAAAGAAGGCCCTCTCCACCTGGCCAAAAGAAATGAATTTTTAAAATATAAAGTGGAAAAATATTATTTAGCTGAAAAAATATCTCCATGCGAACCATTAACAAAATGTTATTTTTAATGCCACTTTAAATGAACCCACCAACAGACAATACCAAAATCCAGAATACTTAAAACAATTATCATTAGAAATAATTAATATAAAATTCCTAAAAATGCAATAACTATCTATATCGATGGTAGCAGAAACGAGTTGGGACACACTGGCAGTGGCTGTCTCATCAAAACCACAATTGGCATTGAGAAAATAAACAGAAGAAACCCAGATTTTTGCTCAGTCTTCAGATCAGAACTTATAGCCATCTATGAAGTCTTAAAATCCATCAGAAACATTAAACATCACGATATATGGATTCTTACTGATAGTAGAAGTGCCATACAACACTTGAGTCACACAGGGGATCTTAGAGACAAAGTAAGCAGGAACATAATTGGTTATCTCCAAAAACTCTCAATACCTCAAAAATTCACCTTCAATGGATACTCTTACATGTTAGCATTGAAGGCAATGAAGCTGCTGATGCGCTAGCGAAAAAAGGCACAAAAGAACTCTTGCTACAGAAAAATAAACTTACTTTTAAAGAAATAGAAACAGTAGCTAAAATAAACAAGAACTGGAGGATCCCACCTAAGCACAGTTGGTATACCCTAGAAGCAGATGGCCACCCAGACCTTTAGGTCCACAATCCGGCATGCGAAGCATGCCCTTCGCTGCTATTCTGTTCAACTCATAAGCCAAGTAACGGTATCCAAGCTAGTGCTTGGACATTGTACCTGGAAACACCACCTCCCAGACAACGTGTCTGGAAGGATTTCTATACCGGTGGCCTTTAATCATAGCAAAATAGGAAACTATCTACTGTGTCCAGCAGGGACCGCGGGGAGGCAGCCCCCGGTCGACTCTGTTCACTCACAGCTGAGGAAAAGCTCAGCTGCCACGTCGTGGGCTTTCTAAAGAAGCTTGCTGTGATTTTTCAGCAGCTTACTCTCGATCGCGCCCCTCGCCTTCCTTCTCTCTTCCTGCACACCCACTACCCTTGGACAATCCAAGACGTAGTGGCGTGCATTCATATCCCTTTCTCCATAGACGCAATCAGGGTTTCTCTTAATTTAAAATCTGTGGATACTTGGGGAAGAGCCCATGTCCCGAACTACCCTAATGAGTTTGTGGGACATTACCTTACAGAGGTACTTGGGTGTTGTTACCCCATTGAATACCTCTCTCCCCTTCACACTGTTCATCAATCTGTCCAACCATAAGTCCTGGACGTGCCCCCTGATCCTCCTATAAACTTCTTTCTTGGTCACTGGGGTCCTCAGTGATCTACCTCTAAAGCATCCTGCCTTAGCGATCCTGTCTGCGAACTCATTACCTTCGATGAGGCTGTGTCTCCTAAACCAAGGGAGCTCTGGAGCCCGCGTCATCATCTCCAGCTCCTGGATTATTTGATGCGCGAGTTGCCCTTTAGCCAGATTGATGGCGTCGAGGGCCGACATACAATCTGAATAGAGGCGGTCCGGGCTGAAGTTCTTCTCGACACACACTCTGAGGGCTACCCTGATCGCAACCAGCTCGGCTAAAAAGACCAATTCGTCCACTCTGAGTGTTAAAATTTCTTGGAAGATCAGCTCTCCATTGGTGAATATCACTACCCCAGCTCCAGTATTGGTTCCAGACTTACTACAATCAGTGAAAACCTCCGTGCCAATCCCTGTCGGCCCTCCAGGACTCCAATTCCACTTTGGCAACCACTGCGGAGGCTTCCTTGGATCCCTCTTCGATTCCAGGGCCCCCACTTCAAGTCCCAGGGCATCTTCCCTGTTCTCTGATGTCTGGTGGTCTCCTCCTCTAGTTTAAATCCCAGTGGAATAAGCCCAGCGAGGACCAAAAAGGCCTCACTGCTGGTAGTGCGATATCCCCCTGTGATTCTGAGTGCCGCTGTCCTCTGCACTCTCTCTAGAGTTGTTGCCACCTTTTGATCCCTGTTTCGGCGCCACCAAGCCCCGGAAGCATATAGCAAGATTGGCTCGACACAGGAGAGGCAGAGGTTCCTAAAAATAGTACCCTCCTTCCCCCCCCCCCCTGTTGAGAGCCAACCAGGACAGGCCTGCACAACGCCTCCCTGCCTCTCGCCACCATCTCCTCCGCCTGGTATTGCCAACCCATCTTGTCATCAATGACTACCCTCAGGATGATCATCCTATTGACCAATGCTACCCTCCGTCCTTCAATCCGGATAGCCGGCTTGTGTTCCCATTTGATCCCTTTCCTTTTAGTTCTTATGTCCCTAGGCTTAAAGCTGAGGGCTTTAGTTTTGGAGACATTGAACTTAAGGCCAGAGTCATGGGCCCAGATCGAGAGAATTTGGAGAGAAGTTCCAACACACTTCTCAGCCTTCGCTCTCGAAGCAGCCTCAATGATGAGGAACTGGTCGTCAGCATAGAGAACCAGCTTGGCTCCCTCAGGGAGCTCCTCCTGGAAAACGGTGTTTACCAGGATATTCCACAGAATAGGTCCGCAGCAAGAGCCCTGGGGGCAACCCCTAGCACAGTTTTTTTCCAACTTCCGCCCACCAAAACTGAGGCTAATCCGTCTATCCCTCAGGAAGTCACGAACCAAGCTGCACAAATTATCAGGACAACCCATGTCCATCAAATTTCTCATCAGCTTGTTCCAGCTCATGGAGTTGAACGCGCCATCCATGTCCAGGGCCACGAAAAGAACCCAAGCACCCTTATTTAAGCCCATCTCAACCCCCTCTAACACCTCGTTCAGAGCTGTGGCTGTGGACTTCCCTTCCCTAAAACCATGTTGGAAAGAGGAAAGGAGTTCATTACTCTCTAGCCAATGCTTCAGTCGCTGAGCTAGTAGGCTATCCAGGACCATACCTAGACACACTAGTAAAGAAAGTTGACGATAATCATTAGGAGAATTACCCTTTCTACCAGACTTTTCGAGAAGCACTACTCGGGCAACCTTCCATGCCTCAGGAAATGCACCAGTGTCCAGGCACCTATTGAATAACCTGGAAAGAAGCGATGGGTGCATCCTTACCAGGGCTTTCACGACCGTGTTATCGATCCCTTCGGGACCAGGAGATTTCCTTTTCCCGAACTTGAAAGCCGTCAGTTTCACCGCATTCTCAGAAAAGGGCGGATCTACCAAACCACAAGTGGTCAGAGAGATCTCGTCCTCTGGTTCCTCGTTTCCGAAGTGCCGATCCAAGTTGATTTTATTTTGTCTTCTTCTTTCGAGCGAGTAGGTCTAGAACACATTCTCTCTGAATTTTCTCATTGTTGGTGGATGAAACAGCACCAGTGATTATTTTGGCCGCTTTTGCTTGAACACTGTCTAGTCTTACTTTTAGTGATGAGCTTGAGGGAGCCCAGACCGGTGTTGCATATTACATTATCGGCCTTATTAAGGTGGTATATCTTGTTCTGAGTATTCTGGGTTTTGCTCCGCAATTTGTTCCACATAGCCTTCTCAGAATGTTTAGTTTTCTGATAGCTCTATTTGAGGTGCTAATTATGTGTTCTGAAAATTCCAATTCCTCATCAATTATAATTAAAATAATTTTGTTGACACATCTTGTCAATACATGCACAGTCTGCACTATTAAAAAAATATAATATGCATTTAATACACTATGTACAATGAATATGGCGCCTCTGCCAGCGCTGCAGAATTTGGTGGAGAATCGCCAGTGGGTCTCCAGCGACACCACGCATTTTGCGATCTACGATGAATACGTAGATCGCGTACTTCGCCGCTTAGGAGATGGTGATGGCGTGGTCCTCGAGACCAACTTGAAAGATTCAGGACTGCAGTATCACACCTAGGTATTATGGATTTCTAATTTTATCAAATATTTGTTTGTTTATGCTTATTTTGTGGTTATATTTATGCCTTTTTCCCTGTGAGTGGAGAAGACGCATAGGTTTGGTTTTATTGGGTTTATGGTCATTTGGAGTTCCATTGCCCACTTTTCCAGTCCTCTCATTGATGTGTTCAGTATTTTTTACGATTTTTCTATGCTGCTACTTGTGTGCCATATGGCTATATCATCTGCATAACAGGCAACCTTTGTGTCTTCAGTGAGGTAAGGATGGATGTCGTTAATATATAGCAGATAGAGTAGAGGACTGAGCACAGATCCCTGAGTTACACTAGCTCATGTTCTTCCTTCCTTGGAAAATTCTCCATTGACCCGAACCTTTAACCTTCTTACCCTTAAGAAGTCTGCAATCCAGATTAAGGTTTTTCCTCTTACTCCGATGTTGTGCAGCTTTTCACGTAATTTCTCCCTCCACACTCGATCAAAAGCTGAGGTCATATCAAGGAATATAGTCGTGGTCTTCTTTGGCGGTTTTTCCTGGAAAGAATCTATTATTGATTGACAGAAGTAAAACAGTTGATCAGTCGTACAGTGCTGGGATCTATAGGCAGTTTGGTAGAGGTTTATTTTATTATTTTTAGTGAGCCAGACTATGAGCCTAGAGTGGATAATTCGTTCTGGTATTTTACAAAGTATGCTGGTGAGAGCAATTGGCCGATAGTTCTTGCATTCCTTGGCATCTTTGTTTGGTTTCAGTATTGGCACTATAATTGATATCTTCCAATTCTTTGGTAGTTTACCAGTTTGCCATGAAATTTTCATAATTCGTAGGAGTTGATTATTAGCTTTGTCTTCAAAGTGTTTAATCATTTGACCAAAGATTAGATTATCTCTTGGTGACCTCTTGGATTTTTTTATTGATAAGATTAGCTCATTCAGTGTGAAGTATCTCGAGAAAATTCTTGTTGATCGAAGTTTCTTGCTTGTTTAACTAACTGGTTTATATTATTTTTAGAGTCCTGTCTTCATTCGTATAGTTGAGTATGGAAGTGCTTGAAAGATATTCAGCAATTATGTCAGCCATCTGTTTGTTCTCGTTCTCGCTGTTCTATTCATATCGGTTAGAGTATTGGAGGATTGGTGTTAGTTTTTATTGTTCTCTAACACTCTAATCATATTCCAGTGTTGGCTGTCCTTTCTTGGATCCATTTTTTCGCAGAATTCTGCCATTTTTCTTGTTTGCCTATCCAAATTTCTTGTTCTATTTTGTGACTAATTTCAATGAGTTCCTTTCTGTTTTCTTCCGTTTTATTTTTTTAAGAAGTTCATTGATATTGTCTCTCTCTCTGAAATCATTGCCTCGATGTTGTGGTCCTTCCAGTAAGGTATCCACAGGTCTTTACGTCTACCTCTAGGTA
This sequence comes from Cordylochernes scorpioides, assembly GCA_030710605.1. Classification (NCBI taxonomy): domain Eukaryota; kingdom Metazoa; phylum Arthropoda; class Arachnida; order Pseudoscorpiones; family Chernetidae; genus Cordylochernes; species Cordylochernes scorpioides. The sequence goes on from CP092868.1 coordinate 67,962,132, forward strand.
TCGATGCTTTTGCAGCTTTTGAAATGTTCGAAGAGAATTTTTCCAAGTTTTTGTCAAGCGTTCTGTAATTCAATTTTTCGTTGCACAGTTCTTCAAGCCTTTCTGTGAATTTTTTTCAAGTCGGCTTTCCTAAAGTTCCATGTTCTTTTATTCTAATGGACATTCTCAATTTTGAAGTTTAGGGTTGTTAAAATTGGTCTGTGGTCACTGATTGCACCTCTCAGGATTTTCCATTGTGTTGTGGGTGCGATGTTGTAATTTATCGTAGTGATATCTATTGCGGATTCTGTGCCTGTGGACTTAGATAGGTAGGTGTTCTCTCCGTTATTTAACAGTGTAAGGTCGAGGTCGGTTAGCATGTCCTCAACCTGCTGACTTTTGTTATCCTGGACAGGTGATCCCCAAATTGAACTTTTGGCGTTAAATTCGCCGAGTATGATTGTGATATCCGAAGACGCTTCACTTAATGTCTCTATTGTGTGTACCCATACAAAATTCAAAGATTTCACGAGCTGAAAGTTGGCGATTTTGAGATGCGTCAAGAATTCGCTGCATGGGTTTTACGGCAAATTGATATTGATGAAAACTGGCTGTCGAATGTTCTGTGGACAGATGATACTCACTTTTCTCTAAACGGAGAATATAACATTCAAAACAGCCGCATTTGGGCAACAGAAAACCCTAGGATTTTTACAGAAATGCCACTTTACCAGCCTAGAGTTAGTTTTGTGTGGGTTCACTTCTTTTATTATTGGGCCATTTTTCATTAAAAAATCAATGGAAAAACTTTTAAAACCGTTTTTGTAACTGGTGAACGTTATGTTCAACTTTTGAGAGAAAAGGGTATTCCCATATTGTGCAGGGCAAAAGCACTAAGCGAAATAACATTCATGAAAGATGGAGGACCTCCTCATATCTCCCGAGGTGCCAAACAATTGCTGAAGGATACGTTCGGTGAAAATCGTATGATAAGTCGCCACTTTATATACCAGTGGCCTCCAAGATCACCAGACTTGACGCCTTGCGATTTTTGTCTATGGGGGTACATTAAAGCGTGTGTTTATCGATGCTGGCTTACCACATTGGCCATGTTGAAGGCTTCTATCAGATGGCACGTTTTATCAATTTCAACAGATAGGTTATTTAATGCTGTCCATTCTGTCATTTATCGTCTGCAGGCGGTGATTGAGAATGAAGGGTGCCACATTGAGCAAGGATTGTGACCTAATACAAGAGAGAAAGCAGTTACCTCATGTGTTATATAAGCCGCCATGTATTATATTATCTACCAATATTTTGCAGCTCTTTGTGTTGGGATATGGGGATAATAAATGCTGTCCTCACATCTTGACTCTATTTTTTGTGAACAGTAATATTTTGTTTGTCATTTGCTCACATATTATGTCGTGCAAACCAAGTGTTATAACTTCTCGAATAACACTGGTACACACAATTTTCCCCCTTATGTTTAGTTTTCGCTTTTCGCTCATTAAAAGAAATAGCATAAGGAATATTTTCTGTACACCAATAACTTTATAAATTTTGTGAAAAAAGAATAATACAAAATGATTTTACAACCACGTTTTTCAACGCAAAAGGTCGATTTAAAAATTATTTTTATTTGAGGGGACACGTTTTTTAAAATTGTGTACAGTATAATAAACAATGATAACATTTGACAAGCCCATAGGATATTTGAAATAAAGTACGACAAATTTATTTTGTCACTCCCCTCTATATTTCATTTGTTGGATCATGACAAATATCCAGTTAAATAGTCAAGGGTCGCCAATCAGTCAAGAAACTACACATTTCTTATAGCAAGAAATCCTATTAATAGTGCCATCATAATTTTTGGTACTATATTAACATTTCAAAAATTCGTTTATTGATATCAGCAGTGTTTTTTTCAAACATTCAATCTATTTCACAAAACCCCATATAAAATATACATATTTTTGCTACATGTTTTAATTTGCATTTACCTAATTTACATATCTCTGATTGTATTTGAAAATCGTTAACCAATTCTTCATACTTTTGGCGAAGTGGTGTTTTATTAATTTGTTATTTGATATTATTAGGGTTCTTTCCTGGTATTCAAAAAGGGAAAATACGTGTCGATCAGTTATATTTTTCAATTTATCAAACAATCTGGCCGCTGAATCTCTGATTCTGGTAGAGCGCCATCTGGCGAATAAAATTGTAACTAAAATCAATTTCGAATTTTTCATTATTTGCCATAAAAAATCCCATTGCATCCTGAATACAATGGTGTTTACCGCATTGCTCTAGCGCAAATATTCGCGGAGTTATTAATTTTTAAAATAGTGCGGGACTTTTGGATCACCCTGTATATATATATATATGCGGCGGGCAGTTCGGGTGATGGCTCACGAGAACGGCGTTGTCGTCCCGCGCAGCACTACGGCCTGGCCGATGGTGTTTACTCGGTAGGTCCCGCGTAGATTTTCGTCGATAAGACGACGGCAGAAGCTGGTCAGCGACGCGGCGTCAGCCAGGGCGCAGCGCGTAGGCCGAGTGAGTGGAGGGACAGGGCCAGCGAAGTCCCCAATGCAGGCACTGACCCACCGGGTAGGAGCCAGAAGGTCGGGTGGCCGTAGAAGGCGGCAGCCACCTATGATGGGGAAGTTCAGGAGCTGAGGCGGTGTAAGCACACAGTGGTCCAGCGTGAGGATGTCAGCGACCGCCTCCCAGATCTTAAGAAGCCGGAGACGCCGCGGCGGGAGCCAGGATCCGGATGGAGAGGGGATATAGCCACGCACCGCTCTCGACCAGACAGGAGTAGGCATTACGGCTTCCACGCAGTGCGGCCTGCACGCCCGTGAAGCATGACAACCGCAACTGGGTCTCGATGTCGACGAGGCCGAATCCTCCATGAAAGACGGGTCTCGCCAGGAAGCTACCAGGAAACCAGGCGGTGCGCTCCGGCCCCCAAATGAACCGCGCAAGACGTGCCTGGATTTTGTGGATGGTACGGTCGCTAAGCAGGTAGCCGTGGATGTGATGGACCACCGAGGAGAGCACCAAGGAGTTGGCGGCTCTGGCCCGGCCGACGAGAGAGAGACCGCGGGTGTAGGGAGACCACCTCGCTATGGCAGCTTCAAGCAGGACCAGGATATATCGTTCTTGGGCTGAGTTTTGATTTACTAGCGTCACATTGCAGCCCAACACCTTCAGCTCGACCGACAACCAGGAGATACCCAGACGCAAGCCATCAGCAACGACCTGTTACGCTATCAGGAGATGCTTTGTTTTCTCAAAGACAGTCCAGTAGGTCGAAGCAACTTGATCTGAGAATATAATCAACAATTTTAGCCAATACGAGTACCGCGGAGCTTAGTCAAATAGACATAAATGTTAACTTCATTGTACATATCACCAAAAGAACGTTACATAATGAGTCGTTCGTATAATCTATATATTTGTAATTATATATATCTGATAGAAATTTTTATATATCTCTCATTTCATAAAAATTCATTGTTGTTTTTTTTTTCATCTATTTTAAATACCCTCATTTTTGAGAAAATCCATGTTGTAAATATCCGTTATTTGACATTCAAGGTTGCTCTTAGTTTTTTGTCCGACATTTTTTAGATGGTGATAAAAAATGTAATACGAGACTTGTGATAAATATGTTCCGTGATCTTCAGGAACTCGCAGCACTACCGGGGCTCATAACACACTACTTTTGAAGGAATAAAAATATATTAAAAGGGGAGAGGAAAGGGTTTTAATACAATAATTAATGCTTTTTTATGATCCTTTTATTTGGAGAAATAAATACATTCTGTTGAAGGGTATTTTAGGAAATATTTTACAAAAACATTGTAAAATTAATGTTAAATACAATTTTTTAATTTAAATCTTTTTTTTAATGTAATATACAACCTAAACATAATATATTGCAACAAAGTATTTATTAATTTTATTATTTTTATTAACAGAGTGATCATTTTTTATGTTCATATTTTGCTACTCTGTAAATTTCCCTCGTGGCTTATCTTTTGTTTACGATTCATAGTTTGTCCTTGCCTGAAATAAATTGTTGTCTCATCCCGAAGTTGGTCTTCCCTAATTTTCCACGTGGCAATATAATTAAATAAAATAAATATAAAATATTTGCAGAGTTTCTTTATTCAGATATTGGAAGGCAAGCTTTCCCGCTTCATCAGGCCACTGGCTCTGCAAAGGCGTGCAGCATACATGTAATAGAGATTCAAAGAAATACATTTTCAAATCAAATATAAAAATAGCTTCCAGTTGTAGAAGGTTAGGGGGACAGTTTCAATGGGGGTGGGATTATCTGCGTTGAATATGCTGGAACTGTTGGGGTAGATCTTCTGTTTATGCTGTTATTTATTTATTTATTTATTTCAATTTAAAACGCTATGCCCCCTATAGACACTTGCGCTGTCATACATGTATGCCTTTACATTTGTCTATACATATATATTTACAATAATTTTAGGCCGTGAATAGAATAGTCATAACAAGGAGAAAGAGAGAAAAAAGAACTGTGTACAAAAGAAAGAAGTGTCTGGCAATATCTACAATAAACATAATATAAATTATCAGTTTCTTAAAAGATATTTGTTGCTACATAATTAAAAGTATATTTACAAAAGGTATTAAATTTAATATTCCTTTATTTACTGGGAATAAAAATACTTGGATCTGTTACTATTAAATTATTGTCGCTTCTATAGTCTTGAAAAACAGGACAATCTAGTTTAAAATGTATTGAAGTTTGTTCCTCATGTCGAGGAACTCGAGTCCTCCATTGCTTTAATTCTTTTTAATAAGCTTTTGAAATTTCCATGATTATAAATGAATTGAGAATTATGAAAGTTTGACCGGAAATATTTTGGTATGTTGTTAGGGAAGAAGCTTTGAAAAGTTTGATTTGTGCGGTCTTTGGAGATTAAAGATTCTAGAATGAGTCTATTGTATTTTTAGAATATGTTATGGAAGTGACATGTGACATATTGTAGGTTGAATTGTTAACCTGTAGAATTTTCGTGTTGAAATATTAAGGATTTGTTATCTTGGTTTCTGATATTACAGTTATGTTCTTTAACTCTTGTGTCTATTGGTCTGCTGGTCTCTCCTATGTAAGAGATATTGATGACAGGAGATGGAGTATTCTGCTTGTTTCTCGACTCTGTATTATTATTGGATTTGGTTATGGGGTTTCTCTGGCCTATGGTTCGGGAATTTCTAAATAAGGATTTTATGTCATATTTTCTCCAATTCATGGGATAATCTTTCATTAGCAGGTGAATATTGTAGATAACTATTTGCACGGTATATTGTTTGGTTTTTAGGGCGGGATGGATTGTGTCTATTGGTCTGCTGGTCTCTCCTATGTAAGAGATATTGATGACAGGAGATGGAGTATTCTGCTTGTTTCTCGACTCTGTATTATTATTGGATTTGGTTATGGGGTTTCTCTGCCCTATGGTTCGGGAATTTCTAAATAAGGATTTTATGTCATATTTTCTCCAATTCATGGGATAATCTTTCATTAGCAGGTGAATATTGTAGATAACTATTTGCACGGTATATTGTTTGGTTTTTAGGGCGGGATGGATTGTAGAAATGTTTATATATAAATCTATTGGATGATATTTCGTTTCTCAATTTTCTTGAAAATTGGTAGGGAACAATGTGTCCATATTCGTTTAGTTAACGTTTTCACTATAGAAATTTTGTGTCTATAGTATTCTATAGTGAAAACGTTAACTAAATGAATATGGACACATTGTTCTCTACCAATTTTCAGGAAAATTGAGAAACGAAATATCATCCAAAAACAGCGAAATAATGAATTTCCAATAGATTTTATATAAACGTTTCTACAATCCATTAAAAAGAATAAAGAATAGTGTTAATGACAAAAGTTTACTCCTGGCAAACAAACAGTCGACTCGAGCCGTTCTTCTATTCAGGAATGTCATTCTGGCGTTCTCCAGGATGTTGGGTTTCACAGTGGAGAATGACATGGGAGAGAACGATGGGTTGAGGAGAAGGTATCTTCCTTGTAGATTCGGAAGTTGTTATTGATGTGGATTCTTACTTATCTCATGTCTTCTTAGCCTTGGCCTTCTTTTTCGTCTTGAAGGGAGCCTTATCCCTCGGTGCGTTTATCTGGGGGGCCCGGCGTGGTGAAATACGGAGGGGACTTCCGGGCTGACAAGGGTCACCTCTAGGATGTCTTTCTACTGGTACGTGGTGTGGTACAAGCTGTCTGGTATCTGCAACCGGGGCTGACAACGGTCATCTCTGGGGTGTCTTTCTACTGGTACGTGGTGTAGTACAAGCAGTCTGGTATCTACAACCGGGGCTAACAAGGGTCCTCTCTGGGGTGTCTTTCTACTGGTACGTGGTGTGGTACAAGCTGTCTGATATCTACAACCGGGGCTGAAAAGGGTCATCTCTGGGGTGTCTTTCTACTGGTACGTGGTGTGGTACAAGCTGTCTGGTATCTACAACCGGGGCTGAAAAGGGTCATCTCTGGGGTGTCTTTCTACTGGTACGTGGTGTGGTACAAGCTGTCTGATATCTACAACCGGGGCTGAAAAGGGTCATCTCTGGGGTGTCTTTCTACTGGTACGTGGTGTGGTACAAGCTGTCAGATATCTACAACCGGGGCTGAAAAGGGTCATCTCTGGGGTGTCTTTCTACTGGTACGTGGTGTGGTACAAGCTGTCTGATATCTACAACCGGGGCTGAAAAGGGTCATCTCTGGGGTGTCTTTCTACTGGTACGTGGTGTGGTACAAGCTGTCTGATATCTACAACCGGGGCTGAAAAGGGTCATCTCTGGGGTGTCTTTCAACTGGTACGTGGTGTGGTACAAGCTGTCTGATATCTACAACCGGGGCTGAAAAGGGTCATCTCTGGGGTGTCTTTCTACTGGTACGTGGTGTGGTACAAGCTGTCTGGTATCTACAACCGGGGCTGAAAAGGGTCATCTCTGGGGTGTCTTTCTACTGGTACGTGGTGTGGTACAAGCAGTCTGGTATCTACAACCGGGGCTGACAAGAGCCATCTCTGGAGTTTCTGGGTTGTCTTTCTACATGTAGTACCAGACCATATATGACAAGTAGTGGGTTGAGACTGCTGGTTTCTATTATTACAATATATGTTTACTCAGTAGTACCAGGTGGATACAGAGTTGTGACTGTTTGTACTGTAAGTACACCACATGTCTACACATGTAGTACCAGGCCATGGTGGTTAGTGATAGCTTTACTGTAAATACACCACATGTCTACACGTGTAATACAAGACGATGATGGGTTGTAATTACTTGTACCATGATCACAATATATGTCTACACATGTAGAAAGGCAGTTCAACTTGTATTTACAAATTATCAAAGCCTTGTTTAGTTATCGGCATTTAAGAGTGTATTGGAACATCTACCAAACGACACAGAGCGGACTGGATCAGAATTAATCAATAATAAAATTGAATATTTAAAAAAATAGCTTCTGTAAAGGATCAAGCCAAAGTTCGATGAGATACAAAATCAATTCTTTAAATTTGAAAAGTGTCACCAGATCAAGAAACTGAACAATGCTGATGCCTCAGCGCCATCAATCGGAATAAATATCCAATAAACATACTTTTTCTCATTCCACTTCATAAATAGAGAAACTAACTATATACGCGTTCAGACTGTACGCCATCGTCTTAATTTTATTGATTTAGAATGGTTTGGCCAGCAAGGTTTATTTGAAACTTAACCTAATAGATGGCACACACCAACGTTATGTAGGAGGAAAGAGAACAAAGGGAGGAAAGTACGAGGTCAAATAGTCAAATTAAGTAAGAGCATCTACTGATGTGCACATTTACACTTGCGCCATCTATCGGAATAAATATTGCCACGTAGAAAACAAATCTACGAATTTATTTTATATCAAAACAAATATACCTTATTTACATAAAATAAAAGATAGGCGTAAGTTCGCTGCGTAACAAAATATCAAAATTAATATTCAATTAAAATAGAGAGATTGGATATAAATATACAGTTACATTATAACAACTATACGTCGATTTTAAATTAAATCATATAATTATAATAATTAATAAACCAAAACACACACACGTTTAGTTCACATTTATTCCGTTAGATGGCAAAATCCATCTTTATCTTTAGTTACATATGACCACAATAACACTCCGATCTTTCTCTTGTTTACTTTTACTTATTTCATTTATATATTGGCATATTAAAAATAAAGAAGGAATATCCTGACCAGGAGCACATGTGCTTTTTAGATAGCAGAGCGCCATCTAGTGGAACAGAAATCAACTAAACATTGATTTAGCCTGTTCCCTGATATTTGGCTAGCCCATTTTCTTGATAAAACAAGAAAAGCCATCCATGAACACGTTTCGGGCTGTTGGTGCTCGTCAGCGTGGATATTGACATATGTATTTTTAAAAACGTACCAATACCCATATAGTTACAAACATCCTTGTCCACTAGAGCATATATATCTTCCATAACTATATATTTTCCAATATAAATTAAATGTGAATCTCCTGGATATAAATTAAAATAATGAAACAAGTTTTGGAGATGTGTTTATTTTCTTTTTATTAGTGCAAGTTAAGCTTTCGGAGATTTCAGCCCTTCTACAGGAGTACAAAAAACGAATAAGTATTAGTTTTTTTTGGTACTCCTTTAGAAGGGCGGAAATGCCCGAAAGCTTAACTTGCACTAATGAAAAGAAGCTCATCTCCAGAAACTTGTTACATTATTGTATTATGTATAAATTACGTATATAATGTTATATTAAGTATATTATGTATATTTATATTATGTATGAAAGAAACATTCATGCTTTTAAATCCTTTCATTTTATATGTATAGATGGCGCGTTATTGTTTTGTGTTAATTTTAACATATATTCACCAAGCTTGTTGGTCTCACTATATGTAAATATGTTTGTTGGTCTCACTATGTATAAATATGTTTGTTGGTCTCACTATGTATAAATATGTTTGTTGGTCTCACTATATGTAAATATGTTTGTTGGTCTCACTATATGTAAATATGTTTGTTGGTCTCACTATATGTAAATATGTTTGTTGGTCTCACTATGTATAAATATGTTTGCTGGTCTCACTATATGTAAATATGTTTGTTGGTCTCACTATATGTAAATATGTTTGTTGGTCTCACTATGTGTAAACATAATACATATGAAAACACCAAAACGCGAATGTTTCTTTTTACAAATAAATCAAACTTCTACTGCCCTTACTGATATGAAAAAATATTGGGAAGGCTTGGCTCATCAGTGGTGAACCCTCCCAGCGGTTTCGCCAATTTAATCTACCAGACAGCTTCTTCAGAGCTCTAATACTGTATTGAATAATTCTGTTTTTATATGCAACACTGAAGAGTGGAATCTTAGAAATAGCATTTAAGCAAAGTATGGACATAAGCTTTTAGGACAGTAGAATTACATTTAAATATGTTTGTTGGTCCAACTACATGTAAATATGTTTGTTGGTCTCACTATATGTAAATATGTTTGTTGGCCTAGCTATACAACTCTGATCAAAAAGTTTCGACACTTTGCTCATAAGTTAAAAAAAAAACTTATTATCTACCAAATTCAAATTGTCCCCTTCAAAGTAGTCCCCGTTGGCCGCGATGCACTTCAGCCACCTTTTTTCCAGTCGGCAAAACACCTCTGGTAGTCTGTTTTCGGGATCGCCTTCATGGCCTTCTTCGATTCCACTTTGATCTCTTCTATGCTCTGAAATTTCCGACCCTTTAACTTTTTTGAGCTTTCCAAAAAGGAAGAAGTCGCAGGGGGCCAAATCGGGACTGTAGGGGGGTTGGGGGAACACAGAGGTTGAGTGGTCCTGCAGGAACTTCGAGATTTTGAGGGCTGTGTGCGCCGGCGCGTTATTGTGGTGGAGGATCCACGACTTGCTCCTCCCAGCTCCGGCCGTTTCTGCCTGATCGCTTCCCTCAATCGCCTCAAAACTCCCAGGTAGGAGTCAGCAGTTATTGTAGAGCCTTGTTGTTGAAATTCATGATGAACGATGCCCTGGTAGTCGAAGAACACCGTCAACATGACCTTGACTTTGCTGGGAGCCTTCCTCGCTTTCTTTGGTCTCGACTCATTTTTGAAGCGTCACTCCGATGCCTGTTGGGTAGTTTCCGAATCAAAGCCGTAAATCCATGTTTCGTCTCCAGTAATGACCCTCTTCAGCAATTCGGGGTCGTCGCTTCGAGATTGAGACTGACCGTTTCTTTCCGGGCGTTCTTTTGATCAAAAGTCAAATCTTTGGGAACGAGAACGGCGTTGAGTCTTCTCACTCCCAAAATGTCCTTCATTATCGATTGAGTCGACCCGAATGATATCCCTGCTTCTTCGGCGACCTCCCTGACAGTTATTCGTCGGTCTTCACGCACCAGTTCCAACACCTTGTCCACTTTTTCAGGCGTGGTTGATGTGGACGGACTCCCGGAACGCTCGTTGTCGGCGGTCTCTTCCCGACCCTCCTTGAAGCGCTTGTACCACTCGAAAACTCGTCTTCGGCTCATGACCGCATCCCCGTAGGCTGTTTGCAAAATCCAAAAAATTTCGGCATCCTTGAATCCGTTTTTCACACAGAACTTGATGCAAATTCGTTGATCCTCCATTTCGGTGACTAACGAAATCGAAGCACAGGCAAAATGGCTTCACTTCGAACAGCCGCTGCTCGCGCTGTTGTGGCGCGTGATTTTTGAAAATTGGCAGGGCTCCAAGCCAAGGGCGACGCTTGCGTTTGCCACAAACCGGGAGAAAATATATTGAGTTTTCAGGATTTTATGAGCAAAGTGTCGAAACTTTTTGATCAGAGTAGTATGTAAATATGTTTGTTGGTCTTACTCTATGCAAATATGTTTGTTGGTCTAACTATTTTTTAAATATATTTGTTGGTCTTGCTCTATGTAAATAAGACCGTTGAAGAACATTCAGCTCGACAGCCAGCCTTTTAAATGGAAGATTAAATGAACTAGTGGCAAGTTTAAATACTCCTAATAGATCCAGAAGCGCCTTTGATTTCCAATAGTCGAATTGGCTGCTTCAAAACGAGATGGATAGTTTTAAGAGAGACAAAGAAGGTCTAACATCTAAGAAATATCTAAATGGCTATTATATAGGATCTACATTCTTGTCATATGTAAGTATTTTACTTCTTTTCTCTCTTTGCTTTTTGAGTTTAATGTTTTTGAGTGAAATTTGTATAATATGTATGAGAACATATATAATTCATATTGTATAACATATTTATAAGTATCATATTTATAATATATGTAATAAAGGCTTTGCGTGTAAAAATAATATATATAGGGATTGGTGTGTCACAAAATCTACCAACAAGGTCCTCTAGTCTGACCATTGTAACAAGGATGATGGTGTTACAGGTTGGCAGGTCCGACAGACTCATTTTTTTTATTTGTTTGTTTTACTTACTCACACAACTCATTTATTTGAAACAAGAACTTAGAACGATTCGTTATATTTCGGTAAACCTGGCCATGAGCTTTCAAGAGCCAAAAGGTTTTTCTTCACGGCCCCAAAACGATCTGAAGACTTCCTATGGATCTGTTTCATATAGATCTCTGAAGTGAGATAAAATCCATAGTTTCTATAAACCCTAATACAACGTTGATGGTATTGAAAATACGACAACTTAAACTTTGAGAGAAAAAGGCATCTCCTCATCGTGCCACTGAAATTCGCCGATGGCTTGCGCCATCTATCGGAATAGTTCATATTTATTCCAATAGATGGCGCAAGCCATCGGTGAATTTCAGTGGCACGATGAGGAGATGCCTTTTTCCTAATTTATGAATCTTATCAAAGTACAATGTTACATTTGTACTATTTTTTTTTTTCACATTTGAGAGATTGGTTTCTTTATTCCGATAAAACTGAGCCACACCACACATAGTCCAACTTGTGACCTTCTCTTTAATTTTTTTTCAGTTCTTCGTGTCTCTTAAAGTGATGTGTTAAAGGATGACACTTTGTGTGTGTGTGTGTTTTTTAATTAAAAATCCTATTGTAAGAAAGCCTAGGCAAATTTTGCAAGATTAAAAGAAAGAAGACTTTATGCAAACTAGGCTTTAGGAAAAGATCTATGCAAATCAACTTCCACAGATTAAAATTAGGTACAGCGCGTTTCCTATAAAAAAAACTAGGATAACATCAAGTGCAAGAGGAGTCCCCAAGAAGACGAGGCTTTGCGCGCTTCGAGTGAGCAGCTGGGACTGTCGCTCTCCTTGTTTTGGTTCCTTTGGCTTTAACTGTTTTAATTGTTTAACTTTCCTTCCTTGAAATATTAGGGCAATCAAGTAGTGAGCCTATTAAATAATTTTACGAAGTTTATCTCTGATTTTTCAAGCAAAGTAGGTAGAGAGGATCTACTTGGACAGAACACTTAAATTGTTATATGAAAGTGGCGGACTTTCCTAGTATTTTCGTTCCGCTACCTAACATTTTTTGGTGAGCCCGGACGTGATTCTGCTCAAGTGGATTATTGTTTATCGGAGATATTTTGATACAATGGCTCTAAGTTTGTGTATCAAGAAGCGAGCCCCCGTGAGAAGTCAAGTTACAAAAATTTACAAGGAAATTATTTCTAATTTGGAAAGTGAATCCAAGGATTATTTTAAGACAACAGTTGGAGTCAGAAGAATTCAGGATGTACAGAAAGTACTGTTGTCGTCTGATAAAGAGATAATCGACATTTTGGCAGAAGATGATGAAGCGGATCTAGAAAAGGAAATGGATGATTGTGCACATTATCAAGAAATCATAATTGAAGCAATTGTTGCTTATGAAGATGCTCAAAAACAAGTTGCAAAAAAGGTTGTAGTTCAAGATTCTTTTCTAGATACTACAGAGAAAATAAGGCTTCCCACCATTGAATTACCGAAGTTTAGTGGTAATTTGATAGATTGGTTAACTTTTTGGGCTCAATTTGAGAAGATTCATCTTGATATCAGACTAAAGGATAGCGACAAGTTCTATTATTTGCTTCAAAGTCTGAGTGTAGACACTGAGGCCTATAAAATCGTATCTATTTATCCGCTTACTGAAGAAAATTATTCTAAGGCGATTGATGCTTTAAGAAGACGTTATGCTAATCCTGATTTGTTGTTACAAGTATATGTGAGAGAACTGCTCAAGTTGGTCATCGATAGTGCTAGCGGAAAGAAAAAATTATCTTTTCATGAACTATATTATCAACTTCAATCTTATCTTGGTTCTTTAAAAAGTTTGAATTTGGAAAGGGCAAGCCCGGACACATGGCTGTATCCCTTAGTGGAATTGTGTCTATCTGACGAACTATTGCTAACGTGGCAACGAAGATCTCAGTTCATCAAGCTTGATGTTGAACATCAGACGAGACTAGATCAACTGATGGACTTTTTGGAAAGGGAGATTTTGATTCAACAGAATATCCAGTTAGCTAAAGGCGGTTTCCAAATTGCTGAAACTTCCGACCAAGAAAGAAAGAAAGGATTTAATAAGAAGAAAAATGATATTCCAACGGTGACCGGATTACAACAAACAGAATTAGGCGGATGTATATTTTGTGAGAAAAAGCATGCGAGTCAAAATTGTTTTGCCGCTAAAAAGATGTCTTTAGAAGAAAAAAGAAAAGTCATCCGTGAAAAGAAGGTTTGCTTCAAATGCTTAAAGGGACGCCATCTTGCTAGATATTGCAGAACAAGGGTTAGGTGCTACAACTGTGGCTCGTCTCATTTTTTAATTATGTGCACTCGAGGAGATAGAAATAATAAAGAGGCTGCTCAATTGGGAATTGAACCAGAATTGACTAATCAAAATTCAGAAAGGGTTAAACAACGGGTTTCACATCGCGAAATTTTTGAATCTTTTGATGCTACGGTGAAACCAAACGAAGATCTGAAAAAGCATAATGATTGTTCCAACCATGTTTGTCAGCGGAATGTTGCTCTTCAGACATTGATGTTGAATGTTATTGCACCAAAGGGGAGGAAATTAGTGCGCGCCTTTTTTGATTCGGGTTCTCAACATACTTATATTTTGAAGACAACAGCGGAAGAATTAGGACTGAAACCTGTGACGAAAGAGATTGTTCATCATGCTTTATTTGGCGGAATTCAAACAACGGCTGTTACGCATAATTTATATGATGTTCAGTTAAAGGCAGACGATGAAAACTTTGTTTGCAAAGTCACTGTTCGTGATCAGTCAAAGATCTGTCAAGCCCTTCCAAAAATTCCCAAAACAAGTTTAATTTCTAAAGAGTTGGAACAAAGAAAAATTAAAGTTACAGATCTTGGAAATGACAACCCACCTATAGAGCTCCTCATCGGTGCAGATATTTACGGAAAATTGATGACTGGAAAAACGCTGCAACTGGATTGTGGTTTAACAGCTATGCTTACCCATTTTGGTTGGACGTTATTGGGCAGCTTGAAGGAATAGTCTGATGAAGAAAATTCTATGCTAGTTATGTCCATGAATACTATGTTTGGAGATTCAAGACAGGATTTTTCCATCTCGCAACTGTGGGATTTGGATACTATTGGAGTGAGAGATCCGGTAGAGTGAAATCTTCAGTAGAACAAGAAACTGCTTTTAAAAATGAATTTTTGAAGAACATCTCCAGAAACAAAGATGGACGATACGTGGTTCCATTACCTTGGATCGAGGGTCATCCTCCACTACCTACAAACGAAATTGCTGCGCATAAAAGATTAGTCAGTACCACCAGGAAGCTTAAAACTAGCAGTAAATACGACGAATATGATTATCTTTTCAAGGGATGGGAAAGGGAAGGCTTGATTGAAAATGTAAACAATGCTAAGCCTACTGAAATTGTTCATTATCTTCCACATCGACCTGTTTACAAAGAGAGTGCTTCTACGCCAGTTCGCCCAGTGTTTGATGCGTCGTGCAAAATTGATAAACATCCTTCACTCAACGATTGCTTATGGACTGGAAGCAACTGTGTTAAAAAAATTATGGAACTTTTGATGCGCTTTCGAGAAAAAAGAATTGGTTTTACGGCTGATATTAGAAGAGCATTTCAGACTATTGAGGTTCGAGAAGAGGATAGAGATGCAATGCGATTCCTGTGGTGGCAGAATCAATACGAAAATCAAGTACAAGTATATCGTCATACAAGAGTTATGTTTGGCGCTACATGTAGTCCATTTATTTTGGGAACTGTACTAGAATATCATCTGACTCATATGAACATAGAAGATTCGAAGATCGCTGAAAAATTGTTAAACTCTTTTTACATAGATAACAGCGTTGGATCCGAGGATAGTTTGGAATCATATTTAGCTTTTAAAGAAAAATCGATCCAATTATTAAGGGATGCTAAGATGGATTTGAGAATGTGGCAATCAAATGCGGAAGAATTTCAACACGATACGGAAGCCATTACCATGATTCTAGGAGTTCGATGGGATCGAAGAAGAGATTTGTTGTTTATTGATACAAGCAAAATTGATTTGCCGTCGGAAGTAACAAAACGGACAATTTTGTCTACGGTACAACGTATTTTTGATCCTTTCGGTATATTAGGACCAGCGTTGATACCTATGAAATCTCTTCTACAACGGACTTGGATTCAAAAAATTAAATGGGACACACCTATTATTGGCGCTGAAAAAAGATCCTTTGAAGATTGGTGCAAAAATGTACCCTTGCTTACTCAGCTCAAGTTCCCACGTGCTATAATAAAGGACGAGATCGATAAGAGGAGTTGGTCTTTGCACTTGTTTACTGATGCGAGTCGGACAGCTTACTCCGCAGTGGTATTTCTCCGGGTAGAAAATGAAGAAATACAAGTCAGTTTTATGTCCGCTAAAACACGAGTGACTCCAATGAAAAGAGAAATACTCAAAAAGAAGAAGAAAACTGGCGAAAGCGAAATGATTGTCAAAGAGATCAGTATTCCTAGACTGGAACTACTTGCTTGCCTGATTGGTAGCCGGTTACTCTCGACAGTGAAAAGGTCTCTAAACATCACTGATATAAAGGAACTTTATTGGACTGATTCCACAGCGGTTTTGGCTTGGATTAAAAGAGAAGAAATATGGAATGCTTTTGTGGGAAATCGAATAAGGGAAATTAGAGAACTTACCCTTCCAAACAATTGGAGACATATTCAAGGTACGAGGAATCCTGCCGATCTACCATCCAGAGGATGTTCGCCGTCTCAACTTCTACAATCTAAATGGTGGGAGGGGCCGAATTGGCTTTATGAAAGGGAAAACAAGTGGCCGATTTCCACAGAAATGATAGACGAGATTCAAGTCAATAAAGAAAGAAAAAAGTCAAGCGTAGAGATAAATCAGGATTCAGTGTTAATAAATTTCAACGTAATCCAAGAGGTTAGATATGATTATACGTACTCTCAATATGTGCGAATTATGGGTTGGATCTTGCGTTTTATTCATAATCTGAGAAATAATGAAAAACACCTTGGTAGACTTCTTCCAGAAGATTTAAAGATGGCGGAATTACAATTGATTCGTAGCGTTCAAGTTGAGACTTTTTCAAATCCAGATAACTTGAGGGGATATCAGATTAAACGTTCCGAAGATGGAATTTTGTGAGTCAAAACTAGACTTACCTTTCGAGAAGATCTTGAAGACTACAAATCGCCTATTTTACTTCCGAGAAAACATCCTCTTGTGAAAAAGCTTATTGAAGAATATCATTTGAAATTTTGTCATGCAGGAGTTTTATTTTTGATGAATGAACTCAGAGAAAAATACTGGATTTTACAGAGTAGAATTGCAGTAAAGAGGGTAGTACGGCAATGTGTGACTTGTCGAAAACTTACAGCGAAGTCTGTTATAACGGAAGAAGCACCTCTACCTAAAGAAAGAATTATGACTACTAATGTTTTTGAAATTATTGGAGTCGATCTTACAGGCCCATTGTATCTAAAGGGTCAAGCCAAAGTCTGGACGGTCATTTATACCTGCAGTGTTTACCGAGCGGTACATTTGGATTTGGTGAATTCACTTAGCACCAAAGCTTAATTCAATCATTGGAACGTTTCATTAGAATATATGGACGTCCAACAATGATTTTTAGTGATAATGGAAGAAATTTTGTTGGAACTGATAACTTTTTTCAACAGATTGATTGGAAGAAGCTTCAAGAGAGCGACTGCGTTAGACCTATACAATGGAGATTTAATCCTCCTTTTGCGGCTTGGTGGGGAGGTTGGTGGGAGCGTTTAATTCACTCTATGAAGAATTTGTTGAAGAGAACTTTAGGAAAGGCTACTCTCAGAAAGGAGCAACTAGTAAAGATGCTTGAGGAAGTTCAATCTATTATGAATGGAAGACCTCTTACGTATATCTCAGAGGAAATGGAGGACCCTCAACCTTTGACACCTGCTATGTTTTTACGTCACAAGGGCAATATCAAATTCCCGGAAGGAGATTTAACTGAAAAAGACCGACTACAGTTTAGTTATGCCTGGAGAAAAAGCTTAGAACGAGAACTGAAAAATCGCTTTCGATCCGAATATTTGTCTCATCTGATAAATAAGAACAAAGGGAGGAATAGTCACAACTTGCGAATTGGAGACATTGTTGTCATTGGATCAGATTTGCGAAAACGAACTGAATGGCCATTGGGAAGAATTATAGAACTGTATCCAGGAAAGGATGGCATTGTTCGAGTTGCCAAATTAAAGACAGGAGGCGGGATTGTAATAAGACCTGTACAACGTCTTTGCCCAATGGAGTTGGATTTTTCGGAAGAATTTTCGAATCGATTCCAATATAGTGTTGGATGCTAATTTGGGAAAATTATTTGTCAATAATTTTGTGGGGAGTATGTAAGAAAGCCTAGGCAAATTTTGCAAGATTAAAAGAAAGAAGACTTTATGCAAACTAGGCTTTAGGAAAAGATCTATGCAAATCAACTTCCACAGAATAAAATTAGGTACAGCGCGTTTCCTATAAAAAAAAACTAGGATAACATCAAGTGCAAGAGGAGTCCCCAAGAAGACGAGGCTTTGCGCGCTTCGAGTGAGCAGCTGGGACTGTCGCTCTCCTTGTTTTGGTTCCTTTGGCTTTAACTGTTTTAATTGTTTAACTTTCCTTCCTTGAAATATTAGGGCAATCAAGTAGTGAGCCTATTAAATAATTTTACGAAGTTTATCTCTGATTTTTCCAGCAAAGTAGGTAGAGAGGATCTACTTGGACAGAACACTTAAATTGTTATATGAAAGTGGCGGACTTTCCTAGTATTCTCGTTCCGCTACCTAACACCTATGTTTAAATGTTTAAACACAAGTTCTTTCAAAATCTGTAATAATTATGTTTGGCGATATGTTTTTCTTTTCACATATCAAATATTATCTTTACAAACCTTACTGTGCAATGATAAAGATTTTCGAATGAGAGGGCTTTGCTCATCAAGTTCTTTTGAATTAAAATATACACTAAAATACATTGTAGACGCACAACAGCGCCGCCAAACACAAGAATAGTGGTAGGAATTCAATTATAAATCCCACTGGCGAAGCGGTCAAAACACATCAAGACAATCACTTCCGATTAGGAGCTTCGACTTCGTCTATAAAAAAAAACACAGTCAAAATATCACTTCAACAATTCTCCACTAAGTACAGTAAGAACACAAAGGAACCCAGTACAAGATCTGCGGTTGCCTCCAAACACAATCCAGATACACAAGAAACCGCAACTACATCCATGAACAATCCCATATCTCTACACATTCTAAACTTTAAGACACTGCTATTTTTTCCACAAGAACAATAATAAAATCGAGCTAAAAGACATCTGTCTTGCAATCACACAATACAGGTTACAATTATTCCATAATACCTACACATGATGCTTCAACCTTTATTCATAAAGATTGTGAATCTAAAATATAACCATTATATCAGTCACAAACCATCAAGACAAATTACCCAATAAAAGCAACATGAGAATCAAAAGTCATCTAGTACAACATCCCTGAATGTTTTAGACATGCAGAAGCAAGAATCTTCAACTCCATTCCTACACAGCAACAAAGATAACCGCCCCCTTTAACGTTCAAAACGGTAAGACAGCACCTCACAAATGACAATTCTAGAATATCAACTAGTGAACTCAAGTACATGCAGACAATATTTATAAGCACACTACAATACTACCACATACGAATCTAAAATGCCGTTCGTAAAGAACTCTAAATTAAACCATTACAATAGTCAAAAATATCAATACACAATGATGCTAGAGAACCAATCAAAGCTCAACTAGACGAAACCAAATATTACAAGAATACTACAATGCCGGTAAAAATAACCAACAACCAGAAGAAAGTCTCTCCCAGTCACTCTAATACAGCAGTAAAATAAAATGATACTTCACACATGTCACTACCAACTAGATAGAACCAAACACTACAATACCGCCGCCACACAAGAAGCCACAACTAGAAGCCAATCCCTCTAATACAGCAGTAAAACAAAATGACACTTCACACATGTCACTACCAACTAGATAGAACCAAATACTACAATACCTCCGCCACACAGAAGACACAACTAGAAGCCAATCCCTCTAATACAGCAGTAAAACAAAATGACACTTCCCACATGTCACTACCAACTAGATAGAACCAAACACTACAATACCGCCGCCACACAAGGAGACACAACTAGAAGCCAATCCCTCTAATACAGCAGTAAAACAAAATGCCACTTCACACATGTCACTACCAACTAGATAGAACCAAACACTACAATACCGCCGCCACACAAGGAGACACAACTAGAAGCCAATCCCTCTAATACAGCAGTAAAACAAAATGACACTTCACACATGTCACTACCAACTAGATAGAACCAAATACTACAATACCTCCGCCACACAGAAGACACAACTAGAAGCCAATCCCTCTAATACAGCAGTAAAACAAAATGACACTTCACACATGTCACTACCAACTAGATAGAACCAAACACTACAACACCGCCGCCACACAAGAAGCCACAACTAGAAGCCAATCCCTCTAATACAGCAGTAAAACAAAATGACACTTCACACATGTCACTACCAACTAGATAGAACCAAACACTACAACACCGCCGCCACACAAGAAGCCACAACTAGAAGCCAATCCCTCTAATACAGCAGTAAAACAAAATGACACTTCACACATGTCACTACCAACTAGATAGAACCAAACACTACAATACCGCCGCCACACAAGGAGACACAACTAGAAGCCAATCCCTCTAATACAGCAGAAAAACAAAATGACACTTCACACATGTCACTACCAACTAGATAGAACCAAACACTACAATACCGCTGCCACACAAGGAGACACAACTAGAAGCCAATCCCTCTAATACAGCAGTAAAACAAAATGACACTTCACACATGTCACTACCAACTAGATAGAACCAAACACTACAACACCGCCGCCACACAAGAAGCCACAACTAGAAGCCAATCCCTCTAATACAGCAGTAAAACAAAATGACACTTCACACATGTCACTACCAACTAGATAGAACCAAACACTACAATACCGCCGCCACACAAGGAGACACAACTAGAAGCCAATCCCTCTAATACAGCAGTAAAACAAAATGACACTTCACACGTCACTACCAACTAGATAGAACCAAACACTACAATACCGCCGCCACACAAGGAGACACAACTAGAAGCCACTCCCACCATTACCCCAAACGGTCAAGACCACGACACTTTCCCACCAGAAGCACCAAAGAGAAAAAAAGCCCCCGAGAATGTCATCCAGAAGTCGACGACTACGACCGGCGGACGGACAAAGGTCAGCACACAGACAAAGCAGGCAGAATCAGACACGGCTGGCCCTGGCATATAGACACAACCGGGTGGTTGATAGAGTTTTTAAGACAATTATGGCCCTGCACATTTCCCACGCCGGTACACACAGCCTGCTGTTTGACTTGGCGCGATATTTATCCGCCAGAATTGCTGCCATGGAATTTATATGGTTCCATGGGATAGGCAGGATCATGGGATCCCTTCTTGTTCTTTTCTTGCCTCGATTATTTGTCACTTTTAGCCAGTTCCCCCTTTGTATGCCTTCTCTGTATGTTTTATCAGTAGCCTTTTTTTGGGGCTCTTTCTCTAAAGTGTTTATTGTTCTTTTTATGGGAAATTTTCTGAGATAATATTTCTTGGAATTTTTTCTTTCTTTTCGAATAGGTTTTCTGATTTGTGTTCTTCGAAGCGAACGGAAGAATCTATTAATACTTCCGGATATTGGAGCCATTATGTATTTGGGAACCTTCTTCGAGCCCATGGTGCACTTTTAGATCGGTTAAAATGTCTTTAAATGCATAAAGACTTGTGTGGCCAAGTACACGTGATAATCATGGCGGGAAGTTAAAGTTCGATATTGCACTAAATGCTTTTACTTACTGTATATTAATACAGGCCATGATAATGAGTTGTCACTGGGTTTTATTCTAAGAAATTTTGAAAAATTATTATCGACTTTTCACCTATAAGAGAGAGAGAGAGAGAAACTAGAATCCAGATGGATTTCTTGCACTTACTGGTGGGACTGGGCTAATCGTAATCCATTGAAACAACTTATTATGTTCGAAAAAACAAACGTGGTCAATGCGGGATTCGATCCTAAGTTTGGATTGTTGAAAATTCAAAGTTTATGCCACCGTATAAATGATATTTAATAGGAAAACAAGATACGTTATAGTTTCCAGGAAAACTCACATATGGGGATAAACTGGGGAAAGCCGGGATTAATATACGGCGTAGAAATAAGAGATGTGTGGGGGGTTATGTAACGACTTAACATACAAGGTCACTTTACTGGGTTTGATATACAAAGTGTTATTATATTATCCAATGGAGTTCCCAAGGCTGGTTTGGATAAATGTAATTGCTACATATATAAGAAATACTACGATGGCGAAAATATATACTAAAAAAAAAAGCACTTTCTTAAAATAAACATGTGAAAAAATAGTACAAATGTGATATTGTACTGGGATAAGGTTCATGAATTTAAAAAATAAAAAAGGCATCTTCTTATCAGGCAACTGAAAGTTGCTGATGGCTTGCACCATCTATCGGAATAAATATCAACTATTCGTTGATTTTTAATTATTCTAGAATTGGCCAAATACTCATTCTTGATTAATCAAGAATTAATCAGCAACTTTCAGTCGCCCAATAAGGAGATGCCTTTTTTTCTTTTTCTTTTTCTTTTTTAATAAACAGTTTCAAAAATATAGAAAGGGAAATTGTTAATAACTGTACTTAAATTCAGACGTAATCCGTAATACTAATAATGATGGTTATTCAACCTTTGAAATAGTTATTTGTTCCAGGAAGACAGTTTGTCTCCATTCTGTTGGTCAGTTGTCTAAGTTGACAAGATGTCACCATCTAGTCGATCTTCCAGTCACCACACCTTCTAAAACATCGGCCAACTAACAGGTCCTTATAGATGGAAATATTGACGGATGGAAATTGATCTATAAAAGCAAGGGTCACCTCTCCCGACCCGCTCGGGTCGGTGACAAGGCCACAACACCAGCTTTGGAAAATTGAGAAGCATCCACCTGGAGACCATGGTTTAGGACTAATGACCTTCTTCAGCCCAGGGCAGACTTTATTCCATGAGATCCACAAGGGATCGAATGGAATCTTCACAATCCACCAAAGAGATGTTTAGCTGGTAAAGTGGCTAGGCCAAATCTATGGCAGAGTATAAATAGAAATTTTGCCGGAAGAGAAATTGATTTATAGAAGCAAAGGTCGCCTCTCCCGTCAAAACAAACGTCAAAAATCCGCCCTAGACTGACGAGGGCCATTATTCTGAAACCATGGTATCCGGTTTTCAGTTTGCCAAAGCTGGTGTTGTGGCTTTCACCGACCCGAGGCCGCTAGTTTGCGGCGACGGTCAATAGATGGCGTCTAGGCGACGGGAGAGCTGACCTTTGCTTTTATAAATATATAAACAGGTCCTTAATAGAAATGTAAACTGTTTGTAGCGCGCGCATATGTTTCTCTCTATTTAAACAATTGTCTACTGCCCTTACTGCAAGGATAGGAATAATGGGAAGGCCTGGCTCATGTACAGTTGCGATAACAGATTGTGTTTATAAACAGTTCTTTCTAGAGCGTCCTACCCAGTTGTCTTCTTTCTATTTCTTGGGTTTCATTGATAACTTGTCTTCATCTCTCTCTCCTCATTAACTCTAATATTATTGAATTAGAATTTTAAATGGAAATATTTTCAACTTCTACATTCATCTCAAGACCCACATTACTTCAAATGTATTGATAGCCTCCCCATATTTCTAAACCGTCCAAATTCAAGTTTGGACTATCTGACATCAGTATTATTTTAGTATTTTAAGGCGTCATCTAGTATGTTTAGAAATACAACTAATAAGCACGGACTCCTCTTTTTCAAATAAAATAAACCTTCTACTATTCTTTCTATCATGAGAATGTTAGGAGGGCTTGGCTCATCAGCAGCTAACCCTCCCAGCGGTTCATCAATTTAATCCGCCAGACTTCTTAGAGCTGTAATACTGTATTGTACGATACTGCTTATTGCTACTTATTAACTGTTCAATTAAGCATCATCGCTCAATACAGTATTAGAGATTTAAAAAGCGGTCTAGTGAATTACACTGCCGAAACCGTTGGAAGGGTTCAGCTCCGATGAGCCAAGCCCACCCAATATTTTTCATCGCAAGTACAGGGTGTGTCCGCCATTTGATGAGGATCTGGAAAGTCGATGAGGGCACTCGCCAGAGAGCTGCAGGTTAATGAGGCTACCATCCGAAGTATGGTTCATGAGGGCCTCCTATACAAATCATACATGAGGATAGTTGATGTCCGAAATAACCAAAGGTGAAACCACTTCACCAGAGCCAAGCGTCCTCTGAACAAGCTCGAACATCCCGAGAAGCCAGGGATGTCTGGTTTTTCTCAGACGAGAAGATCATCATCAATGTCACACCTAACGTTTGGCCCTCAGCTCACCAGATGTCAATCTGCTGGACTATTACGTGTGGCGTGGTTGAGAAGGACTCCAATAGTCATTCCCACAACAGAGCTCTCATAGCTGCTATAGTGGATACAATGGCAAACATTCCCAAGGCCCATCTCATTACTAGGTACAGACAGTTTCGACAGCGTATAGAAGCTGTTATTGCCGCTAGTGGCGGGTTCATTGAATCATGTCGTCCTATAAGTGTATGTATTCATCTATATAAAACTGTAATAAATGCTCTTTTTCCTTTGTCTATTCATTTTTCCTCATTGGCATCATTTTTTTTTTCTCAAATAGAAGCCGCACCCTGTAACGACAGTAGAGTGTTTAGTTTATTTGAAAAAAGAGAAATTCGTGCCCAGGCTGAAAGGCACAGGGAATAAAGCCTCGGACATTCCGAGGTCAATGTTAGACAACTCTCCGCGACAAAACACATGTGACAAATGTGGGGC
The DNA here is from genome assembly GCA_030710605.1 of Cordylochernes scorpioides. Taxonomy (NCBI): domain Eukaryota; kingdom Metazoa; phylum Arthropoda; class Arachnida; order Pseudoscorpiones; family Chernetidae; genus Cordylochernes; species Cordylochernes scorpioides. The sequence goes on from CP092868.1 coordinate 67,986,723, forward strand.
CCAGGTTGGGGGGACAGGGGGACTGACCACGCCGGATATTACCCTCTTGTAACGTAACTTCCGGTGGCTTGTTTACCTGACCTGCTTTACAAGACAGTATCTCCCGGCTGTGGATATTGGAGTGGAGATAAAGTATTACAGTACATTCTGATACTTCTAGTTTACTGAGGAATTTAAATCTAATTTCTTTATTTTGACTTAGAGCGCTATGTCCCCCTAGGGATACTTGCACATTAAAGATAAACAAAACATTGAAAGAAAGATATTTTAAATATGTACAGAATTAGTATGCAAGTCAGTTAGATAAAAAGATAATAAAAAAAATATCAACACAATTGATATATGTACAAAGGGTTGGTATGCAAATTTATTTAAATGAAATCAAATTGTAAAGTATTGTATGTATTCGAGAAAAGCAATTTACAGATTTAAAAAAAGTTTTAAGGAATATTTTAGAATGAAAATTTAGAGAATTATTCAATTAAAACAATACTAAAAAGAGTTAATTACTAAATAAAAGCGTTCCAATGGAATTTAGTAGTTTTTTTTTTATAAAATCCAAAATAAATCTGCAAAATGAGTTGAATTTTATATATTTGTCTTTTGATGAAATTAGATCAAACGGGTTTTATACATTTAGTCTATTGTTTATTCTATACTCTTGGATGTCTAAATGGAATCTAATTAGGATGTTTTAGTTAAGGAATTTTAAGTGGAAGTTGAAGGTTGTCTCTCTTTTATAAAATACTAGCGGATGTACCCGGCTTCGCCCGAGGTTTTACCCGAGTAAAGGTTTGTCTAACGAACATTTGTTAAAACAATTCTCTATAAACTTATTTAAAAATATATATATATTTTTTGATAATTTGGAACTCGTAAATTTGAATCTCTCGATAAAGTGAACATTTTTTCCCGGTCCCTTGAACATTTGTTAAAACAATTCTCTATAAACTTATTAAAAAAAAGATATATTTTGATATTTTGAATCTCGTAAATTTGAATCTCTCGATAAAGTGCTCATTTTTTCCCGGTCCCTGTGTGCCGTGTCATCCTGAATTTTGTCTTTCCTAATTTTCTACATTACAAAATCGTCGTTTTATCTAGTGAACATTTTTTCCCGGTCCCTTGAAAAATACTCAAATTATGTTAAACGATTATCGCATTTATATTTATTCGAATTTTATATTTAAACGATACTCATTATTTCTTTTGATTTTTATATATCATATTATATCGTCTTGCACAATTATTTAAACTTTTTAAAATAAAGTACAATACTTAAAATAAAATATGTTTCTTATACAATCTAAAATTAGAAAATAAACTTTTAAATCGGTATATATATATACCGTATATATACAAATTACAAATTAAACAATTTTATTGATTCTTTCAATCAAATTTTACAAAGGAGAAAATATAAAAGAGTAAATGGGCATATAAAGTGTAGGGGAATATATATACAAATATCTTCAGCAAGGAAGGCTTCCCCACCTTGAGAGGGTCCTCCTCCAGACAAGGAGGGGGTCTTCTTGTACACTCCTCAGTTCCGCGCCGAGGAAGTGCCTATAGATGCACGTCTTGGCAGACGCCAGGATGGCCAGGGCGTCATCGTCTAGGCCATGCCCGAAGACCCAGCCCTGTAAGTCAGGGGGCCGCCCGATGATGGTAAATGCCTCCCTGATGAGAGGCCTGATGTAGCGGCAGGACCTGTACCTGTGAACCAGCGACAGTTCGCCGGACCCACAGGCGATGCAAGACTGATGTGCCGATGCTGGATGGGCCGGATGGGGCAGGGCGTGCAAAGCTAGCCTAGTATTTAAATATATATATATAATTATTTAAACTTTTAAATCGGTAACCTCAAGGAGATAGCACTAAAGCACTAATATTTGAATTAGTTTTACTTAATATATTAGCCCTGAAAGACCCAAGGTCATCAGGTGTGGACCAAAACCTAAGCCTATCTCGGTCTCAATGGTGGCGCTGCTTGCGAGTTAAAGCTACAAATCTGTAAATAACTCTAAGGATATTAAAGATATTCAAGAAATTATTTTTCGTAAACCTTTCCGGGGATATACCTAATAATATCCCAAAATTTCACGGCGATTGGATGTAAGGTTTTTGAATCTATAGAGTACACACACACACACAGACATTCATTTTTATATATATATATATATTGTGTTTGTGTTGAGAGAGTTTTAGCCTTGAATCTATAAGTACTATGTGTATACAAAGGGGAATATTGAAACTATTTTTTAAAATAAACTTTTTATATCGTGAAAAATTTTCTTTAAAATAAGACGAACTTCGTACTATCCTTACTGCGACGAGAAAAATATGTAGAGGGCCTGACTCATCAGTGGTGAATCCTTCCAGCGGTTTCGCCAGTTTATCAATCATACCGCATTTTTAGAGCTATACTGTTGTATTGAGAGTATCTTTCTCTATTAAAGACGTGCGTTAATTTACACTCATGGACAAAACTTAAGGAAGTGGAAAGTCTTTGATGTCGCCGGTCGTCTGTTCCCCCCCTCCCCCTTTTTTTTTTTTTTTTTAAGGAGAGGGAGGGAATTTTGTTCATACTTGGTTATCTCGTATGTCTTCAATAAAGGTCACTGTAATATCTCACAGAGTTATTGTCTGAATCCCGATATACATGCTAAAAGGTACAACTTCCTAAAGCTTTGTCCATGGGTCTAGATGTTGCCATAGAATATTTCGATGTACTGTGATTACAAGAATCTATTTATTTCATGTACTGGGTACTCCTATAAAACCTTTTTACTTTCTGGAGGTAAACATTGGATTTATTTGTCCTACTTTATTAAAGTGTTCATTATAAGAAATTTACACAATATTTTTGACACGCGTGTGGTTATTTTTGAAATAAAACTATTTTCTATTGCCCTTACTGCAATGATAAATTAATGGAAAGGTCTGGCTAATCAGTGGTGAACCCTTACAGCGGTTTCGCCAGTTTAATCTACCATACCGTTGTAATATTGTATTAGACTGTTTTGCATTTATACTGACACTGAAGCTGAACTCTTGGAAAAGGTATTTTAAATGAACTATGGGGACATATGTAAATTTCTTATAGCAGATGCGTCATTGTGTTTTATTGAGTGTTCATTGCTGGCTATATACTGGCGAAACCGCATGGAGGGTTCGTCACTGATGAGCCAGACTGTCTCAAGTGTTTTCCTCACCGCGGTAGAGGCAGTACGCAACTGTTTTATTCGAATGTTAGAATAATTCTTGACTACAGATGGCGTGCTATAAGTCCTTAAATTGTATGGAAGTTTTTGACTCGGGTTTTTAAAGGTAAATTCACATTTATCCCCGAATTATCTAAATCCTCTCTCGCCCCAAAAGTTCAGATAATCCAAGTTTTATTGTATCTTTTATTGAAATAGCTTTATATATTTTGTAACAAAGTATTTATTAATTTTATTATTTTTATTAACAGAGTGGTCATTTTTATGTTTATATTTTTCTACTCTGTAAATTTCCCTCGTGGCTTATCTTTTGTTTACCATTCGTAGTTCTTGCCTTAAAAATAAATTGTTGTGTCATCCCGAAGTTGTGGTCTTCCCTAATTTTCCACGTGGCAATATATAAATAGTTTATACCCACATACAGCCTTATTAAAACCACCGATTTTATACAGATTCCCCTCAGGAAGATAGAGCTCCGCTACTCCAGGTAGCACAGAACCCAACAACAGCCTCCAGGTCCGACGCATGTCCAGTGGGCACGTTATAATAGTGTTTATAAATTGATTCGCCAATCTCTATCTATAAAATTTGTAATAATTAGTTTTTTCAATGTGTTTTTTTTTTCATATGTATCATTAAATATATGGGTGCTGCGCTTCCTGGAGTACAAGAGCTCCATCTATACTTCCTTTCTTCCTGTGGTGAATCTGTATAAGACCGGTGGTCTTAATAAAGCTTTACTCAAGATACTCATCCCTCAAGCTTGGTGATTTTTTAACATTATATTGAGGGATTAGGCTATTAATTAAAAGCTTTGTATGTGTGTATATCATCAAATATTACCTCTACAGACCTTACTGCAATTGTCAACGAACAAAACTGCCGTTGAGCATGGTGTTGTCTAAAGGGATTACGAGAACAATCTCTTTCAAATGAAAATGCTTTCATTAAGCTTATGTTTAAAGTATAAGAGAGAGAGGCAAACTTACAGGGTGTTGACACGCGAGATCACAAGAGAGAGTCTGTTGCATCATTCTGTATACATAAAACCGAAACCTACAAGTTGGGAAACTTGTTTATCATCCAAGTGAAAATAAAAGAGGCGTCTGCCCGTTTGTTCCTAATCCTTTAGTCGCCGGCAAATACCAACTATGTCTTGGCGATAGCAATGATAGAGTTTATGAATGAGAGGGTTTGACTCATCACTGGTGAACTAACCCACTTTTTCCTGAAGCTCGATGGAATTATATGTATGCGCCTTTATAGCCAATCCAATACAATAGTAGAGCAGTCTGGAGATTAATTTGGCGAAACCGCTGATAGGGTCACCATTGATGAACCAAACCCTCTCATTCAATAACTCATTGCAGTTTAAAAACAAAAAGGTCTGTAGAGATAATATATTTGATGATATAAGTGAAAAAAAAAAGAAACATATTGCCAAAAAAAATTGTTACAAAATTTATAGTGTAGTAAGTATATAGATTTAAAAAAAGGCAGATACAGCCTGCAATATGTTACTGTAAAGTTTTTGTTGTTGTTGTTAGAACTTTCGCCCTTTCTCAATGCTGCGTTCTAATTATTAAATCCTAATTTTCAAAAAGAGAAGCAATTTTATTCGTTCAAAATTATGTTTGAAGCTTTTTCTCGTTGAAAATAACCACCTTTAAAACACACCATTGCCTTTGTAATAGTTATTTGTTTTTAAAGATCTCTGTGTGTAAAATAGGGAAATTCTACACAACTCTCTAAAGAGCCGGTTAGCAAGAATGACGCTTATCCAACTCCCTGAGTAATTTTGTTGGGTATATGTAAGGTCATTGTTGGTCTTCCTCTTTTCCTTGTTTCTTTTATAGGGCACAATAGAATTACCTATACATATTTAATATATAATTAATATATTTTCAATCCTATTATTTATTTATATTTTTGTATTAAATCATTTCATATCGATTTTCTCTGCTTTTCGGAGTCATTTTGGTTATTCTTAGCGTGAAATGTATCGAGGTATCTATTTATCTCTTTATGTGACAGATAATAATAATATATTTTTAAAATATTTTATAGATTACTGAGTTGGCTTACCACTTAATTTCCATATTACCGAGTTCTAGATGCCAACCATTGGGAGTAACAGAGAGAAAACAACCTGGCTTTATTGATATAAACTCTGCCTATAAATACGGTGTTGGCAGCACGGGGAGTTGGCGACATTTGAACCTCGAGCAATCGGGATGATCTAATAAATTTCTGATTGATGTCTCGCTGATTGCCAATATAGCTTTGTCACCTTGCCGACCTTGTCACGGGATTCTCCATGCTGTGACCACACAGTCCAATGTCCAGCCTGGGGAACAGCCCTGAGGTAGACAACTGTCTTGTGGAATAGGGAAACTGACACGAAACACACTCGATATTCCCTAGTTATAAGTGGACCGTGGTAACTTGCTCTGTAGAGGAGGACTTCCCAAGGTTTGCCTCCACTGTCCATGGAACCTTCTTTAAAAAGAATTAGAAGAGATTCCCAGGCCGAGAGAGGAAGTGCCAGCAAAGATTGCCTGAGTGAGGAAGGTGTAGAGGAGAGAGATCAAGGCCGCAACGTCGAACGGAAAGCGCGTCGTCACCTCTGTTTACCCCGGTACGTTCACTCACAATGGCGCCGCCGACGTAAGGCAAACATTGGCGCAGGTGGGGCCGTACAAAGCTCTAGCCCTTGTGCAAGCACAGTCCCTCGGACTGGGTAGAGTCCAGGGGACGTTGCCATCTAGAGTAGAGAATACAAAAAGAAGGGAAGTGGGTAAAAAACGAACTTTTTAACTAAAGAAGCGGGTCGGAAGGTAGACTGTGAATTCTTCTTGTTGGTAATAGTTTCCAATGGTACTTTTCAAAACCGTCTTCAGATCATTCTGATTTGCTGGCAGCCACCCTCTTCAGCCTAGTTCTCTCCTGCGCTGCCTCTAAACAGCCGTGAGAACGTACTGATGACTTCATCTTGCTCGTTCAGCGTCGTGAGTAGCTTCATCTTGTTAAAGACATCTTCGAAGAGTTCCGGCATGCGTCAGGGACCAAACTTTCATATAGGTAAAGGCTTATGGTACAGGCTCTTAGCTAATTGTGTGTAACGATTCTTTTATGGATATTTGCTGGTCCTACCTGAAACCAGGAATAAAGACCTCTTTCCAGGAGAACTACCTGCTCGAATTGAGTAAATCAGATGGTCATTCTTCGTAGACATCATAGGGTATACGAGAGCAGTCCAAACCTTTCACAAGTGTGCTATATCACCTTCTTGGCGGATCTATAATCGCAAGGCCGCAATCTATGCTAATGTGGTTTTGTTTAGGGTTTGTACCTCACCGCGTTACTTCCAAGTTCCATATCGCTATGTAGAAGGTACGGGGCTAGTCGACATCAGTAGACAGCTCCGTGCCTTAAGAACGTCAAAACAGTGTTGCATGGAGGCTGCAACGCCCACTGGCTCACCAACTTGGCTGGCTTTCACGTCCCCGAGCTGGACCATCGGCTCAGCAATTTCAGGTATTGACAATTACCACTTTTTGCGGCCTCCTCAGCTCCTGCCCCTGTACGGCGGCAAGTGTATTAGGAATTTGCCAATTTTTTTTCCAAGATTTCTTCATAGTCACGTGCTCCTTGCTTGCTCCTAATTCTGTTATATACGAGAAGATTTTCATTAACGTTGCCCGAGCAAACTCATAATGATGATCTTAACAGCCCTATCGTCAACAATCCCTCCTCTGTATCAGATCGCTTAATAAAAAGAGATCTTTAGCATCACACACATCTTCCCAGCAGTCATCTGATCTGCAATGATGGGGGGCATTGCCTAGACGACGATGCCACGATATCGGTGTTTCCACCAAGTTCTTCTTCCATCCTGGAACCAACAATTCCGTGTTTACAGTCCGATAAGCCAGCCTTTCTCAACAAAGAGAAAACTGCCGATAGTCCAAAACTTCCCTATAAATCAAACTTATCCGAAAATCGATCCCGAACTAATTGTTCTTCCCCCCAAACACAAAGCCACGAAACTGTCTCTCCCATTTTTTTAGGGGAGGGCCTCTCTATTCCTATCAGATACCACCGTCGTTCTGCTGCCATTGGTCGATATGAGTTTTACACCAACAAGTTTGTATAGACCCTCTCTAGCCCTCTTTCAGCAAAAATATCAACACACTGTGAAAATAAAAACGTAGACACAAAAGTGAATACAAATAGTTTAAACCATGTATAATACCATTTTCAGGCTCAGTAGTAAATCCATGTATAAGAGAAAAAAATTTCTCGGATTTACAAACCAATCTATTTATGAACTTAATTGTCTTATTTCGATGAAAAATAGACACTTCTCAACGTTTCGACAAAAATCTTTTGTCTTCGTCAGGAGAAGTAAATAAAAATAAAGCATTTGGCATTTTTATTTACCTCTCCTGACGAAGACAAAATATTTTTGTCGAAACGTTGAGAAAAATAAAAAACTCTAACTGGCCGAAGTGTCTATTTTTCATCGAAATATGAATGCCGGCCAGACAACCTCTATCTTTACGTTAATTAAGTTTTCCTGTATATAAATTTATTTATTACTATGAATGTGATTAGTTTTAATTCTTTATCATTTTCATCTGCCGACTCCGTGTATAAGTCTATGTGTCTTAATAAAAGCTTTTGTGTGTATAAGGATTCAAAGTATTTATAAATTCCAAATCCTAATATACTTGACTGGTTTATAACGGCAAAATGTTTTAAAGTAATACTTAGTGAAGACATTCAGGTAAATGGTGGGGACAACAACACGCACAACTCATTTAATTCTAAGTCACTATGAAAAAAAAAAGTTAATTATTTTTTCAATACGTTAAAATGTTATTTATCTTCATAAATAAATGTGGCGTTCTTATAGTTTAAATTCCCCAAAGGTGAGTGAACTTAATTATAAAAAAACTTCTCTGAATATTCATTTAAATAATTTATTAATGCTTGGTATATGTAATATTTCATTATACATGGCACTGCGAAGTAAGAACAAGAAAACAAATCTATTTTAAGTTAAGAATAAATGATTCTACATTGTATAACAAATTCATCTTTTTCTCATAGATTTAGTCACCCTGTATAGAATTCTGTGATATTAAAAAAACAATGGTTGCCTGTAAAGTCGGTTTTACGGGCAAAGATTTTACGTGACAACGGTAGAATATTTATTGATATGAATATATTTAAATTGCACAATAGGAACAAGGAATTGAATGAAAATAAGAATTGCACAAATTTTAACTATAGAAATATATTTTGTTTACTAAAACATTGTACATGTAAACTTAAACTTAACTAATTCCTATTTGAGTGATTTTGTTGAGGATAGGACGATGATAGGAGAAATATGAAATGAAAGGAAGTGTTTCTGCTGTAATGTGTCTTGCGAAAGTCAAGTCGATAGTTGTTCCTTTTAACGTAGTTGACTTAGAAACGTTTGATACGCAATCAAGATTATACGTATTTTTCATGAAATTAAGAAACGAGTTGTCAGGCTTTACGTTTTTGTTAAAATCACCACACAGAAGAATCGGTATACTAGAATCAACTTGCACGAACGGTGGCACGTACTGGCTGTTGTGAATGTACGGACCGAGTCCTTGCCATAGTAACATTCCAATATCCTGCATACTAGCTCCTGGATGAATATATACAGCACCGAGTATAAACTTGAAGCTAGTATTAGCGGCGAAGCAAGTAACTTCAGTCATGCACATGTCACCCTTGGTTTTAATGACACGAGTTACGTCTGTAATCGCAACTTGGAAAACTTCCGCCGTAGATGTCGATGATAATTTACGATAGATCGCCACTCCACCAGCCGCGTTGGTATTTGAAATTCAAAACACTTATTCAGATCGAAGGTTCAAATTTTTGCTAAATAAATTTGAAATTAAATTAAATTTGTAATTGTAAATGATGAAGTTGAAAATTAAAACATTTACTTAAATTAGATGTTAAAATTCTTGCTCAACACAGTTTAAATAAAGTTTTCTTATATCTGCCACTTTTTCTTAATATTTGTAATTTTAAAGAATCAATTCGAAAATCAAAACATTTATTCAGATCGAAGGTTCAAATTTTTGCTAAATAAATTTGAAACTATTTAAAATTTGTAAAATAATAATTAATTAATTATTTAATTTTAAACTAATAATTTACTTAACACTATCAACATTTATCAATAGTATGACATACCCTATAAACTCAGTTTCTCAACTTTTATGTCAATCTAACAATTAATCAATCAATCATAGTTTACGATAATGAAATATCAGTGTACAATTATTTACCTTTATTGTTGTAGTTGTTGTAAATGACGAATCTAAGCACTCCACATTTTCACTACAGACACAGCTGACGATACTTTAACCACACGTGTGAACTTGTATTATGACGCTTTCTTGTTTTTCCAACGCCAAGAACGTTCGAGAAAGACAAAGACAGAGACAAGCATGCGCCGATTCAATGCGCCTAATTCTCTAGCGCTGCGCGCGCAGCACTCTCGTTCGGTGACTCATCGTAACGTTACCGGGCGTTACACTTTTTCATAAGTGACTCCCAGCCGCAACCTAATTTAAGACGTTGTCACGTCAAAAAGGAAATCATTAATATAATAGGTTTGAAAACCTTGTTGATTGTTATGCTTGATGTTATTTTTTAAAATTTTATATCAATAAATCTCATGTTCTCTCTAGTCTATATATTCTTTAGATATAAATAGACTTCAGTTCCATATATCTCCCTTGTTATATATAGAAATAACTAACAAAAATATTTTATTTTTCATGCAGAATGATCTTTTAACTAAAGAGTATGTTAGTTAAATAAAAAACCCGTCGAAATGTCATTTAAAATAGCATTTCAAGATCGCTAAAAATTGGCAAAACAAAGTGACGTTTGGGGTATTTAAAAAAAAAAAAAAAAAGGGCGGGAAATGCAGCGTTGTCGTCTGCATAGAAAAATAACCTGTAGTTGTATAGACACTAATTGTCACCACGAAGGTAACATGCAAGCAGGAGATGAGCTGTCAATAAATTGACAAGCAGGTGACGAAGTCTACCCAACGGGGCGGCAAGAATTGTGACATATCGTCTGGTGGATTAACGATTAGCATCAGACGAAGACATTAAAATCGCTCGTTAGGGGAAAGATCTTCTGGTCTATTGGGCAGCAGATCACTCGTTTGATTAGCCTTTCGTCTGCTGTCTAATTTTAATAGCGAACTTATGACGTAATGGTGTCGTCTGCCATCATTAGATTTTGATTGGCCAGTAAACTTTGATCATTTAGATTTCTTTTTGATTGACTCTTCTTGTAGCGTGTTAAAATGTCGACTTTAGAATACTTCTCTTTGTCATTATTTCAGCTTTCTTATTGGAGGATTCTTTAAAATGTACCTCATCTATAAAATCATCGTCTGATAAAAAATAATGAAAAAAAAAGTTCGTTTTGTTTGACTAAGTTTTATTCTTTAAAATGTTAGCTTAACAATTTGATAAATTTATTTTTCCCCAATTTTCTCAAAAATTAAGTGTCTCCTTATGATAAAAATGTATTCGATATATTTATTAGACGAACTACCTAGGTAATTGCAAGGTTTCCCCCCAGTGTATTTCTGCTATAGTGTATGATTTTTTGTAATTTGTCGAAATCAGCAATCCTGTGATAATGAAGAATTTTCTGAAAATAGAGCAATACATATTTAAATATTCAGATAATAAAAATGAATGTATGTGTGTCTGTTTGTTTGTTTGTCCTTTATGCCTGACCAAACCACTCATTGGATCGCCATGAAACTTTGGGAAGTTATTTAGTATAGTACTGGGAAGGTTTCTAGCAAATAAAATTTTTGAAATAACTTTTCGCCTAGAAATAATCAAGATAAATATTCTAATTTATCTGTTATAATTCAACAATCTGCTCTAAATATTATCATGATGATACGATGATTTTGTAATGTAGAAAATTAGGAAAGACAAAATTCAGGATGACACGGCAATTTATTTGAGACAAGAATAATGATACAATTCAAAGGCAAGATACTATTCCTTTAACTTCCAATTACCGAGGGAACCAATTAATATTGATTTTATTCAACTTATCGAGTATTTTTCAAGGGACCGGGAAAAAATGTTCACTTTATCGAGAGATTCGTTAAACAAACCTTTACTCGGGTAAAACCCGGGCGAAGCCGGGTACATCCATACAAGAATAATGATACAATTCCAAGGCAAGATACTATTCCTTTTACTTCCAATTACCGAGGGAACCAATTAATATTGATTTTATTCAACTTATCGAGTATTTTTCAAGGGACCGGGAAAAAAATGTTCACTTTATCGAGAGATTCGTTAGACAAACTTTTACTCGGGTAAAACCCGGGCGAAGCCGGGTACGTCCGCTAGTATAGAATAAATATATCTCTTCTCTTTTTTTAAACAAATTTCAAATTGGCTAATTAAATTTTGAGAGCCATAAATTATAGATATAATCATTGTTATTGGTGACATAGGTTTTTGATCTACATAAGAAACTAACCGGAAAGAATTTTATTCTGATATTTATATATAGAGAGAAATGCAGAGAATTTAGAAATACAGCTAGTCCTATGTGCCTAATTGAATTTTTATCATAATATAATGATCATCATCATTTTGTTGTTTGTTTTAGACTGACTGACCGACAGACTTTTATGTATATATATTGTGTAAAAGATTTTTAAAATTTGTATTTTTAACATTTAAAAATAAACAAAATATATTTTAAATATTATCTATAAACGTAAAGGTCGCCTCTCCCGTCAAAATAGACCCCAAAACTAGGCTTTAAAGATCATTATTCTCCCGTAAAAACTTACATCTCTATAAAAAAATATATATATATTATAAGAAAAGTGGAAAGTTATACACATAATGAAATAAACCGACAGATTTTTAGAATTTATTTTTGACATACCAATAAAAGAATACGCGAAAATGCCTTTTAAAAACTCCAAGTTCTATAAAATGTTATTATAAAAATAAAACAAATATTTTTGAAATTTTACAGATCATATAAATATATATTTAAATCTATAACATATAATAAAGCTATATTTATCGTGTAATACAAGTATCGTAAAATATTATATATTTTAAAATATTTTTGTAATTATGATAAAATTTAATATGAACGTGGTCTTTTTTTATTACCCTGAGAGAGAATATATTTATTATTAATACTATTTATTTTTAAAGCTTTTAAAAATATATATCTATATATTAAACACTTTTTTGACGTGACAACGTCTTAAATTAGGTTGCGGCTGGAAGTCACTTATGAAAAAGTGTAACGCCCGGTAACGTTACGATGAGTCACCGAACGAGAGTGCTGCGCGCGCAGCGCTAGAGAATTAGGCGCATTGAATCGGCGCATGCTTGTCTCTGTCTTTGTCTTTCTCGAACGTTCTTGGCGTTGGAAAAACAAGAAAGCGTCATAATACAAGTTCACACGTGTGGTTAAAGTATCGTCAGCTGTGTCTGTAGTGAAAATGTGGAGTGCTTAGATTCGTCATTTACAACAACTACAACAATAAAGGTAAATAATTGTACACTGATATTTCATTATCGTAAACTATGATTGATTGATTAATTGTTAGATTGACACAAAAGTTGAGAAACTGAGTTTATAGGGTATGTCATACTATTGATAAATGTTGATAGTGTTAAGTAAATTATTAGTTTAAAATTAAATAATTAATTAATTATTATTTTACAAATTTTAAATAGTTTCAAATTTATTTAGCAAAAATTTGAACCTTCGATCTGAATAAATGTTTTGATTTTCGAATTGATTCTTTAAAATTACAAATATTAAGAAAAAGTGGCAGATATAAGAAAACTTTATTTAAGCTGTGTTGAGCAAGAATTTTAACATCTAATTTAAGTAAATGTTTTAATTTTCAACTTCATCATTTACAATTACAAATTTAATTTAATTTCAAATTTATTTAGCAAAAATTTGAACCTTCGATCTGAATAAGTGTTTTGAATTTCAAATACCAACGCGGCTGGTGGAGTGGCGATCTATCGTAAATTATCATCGACATCTACGGCGGAAGTGTTCCAAGTTGCGATTACAGACGTAACTCGTGTCATTAAAACCAAGGGTGACATGTGCATGACTGAAGTTACTTGCTTCGCCGCTAATACTAGCTTCAAGTTTATACTCGGTGCTGTATATATTCATCCAGGAGCTAGTATGCAGGATATTGGAATGTTACTATGGCAAGGACTCGGTCCGTACATTCACAACAGCCAGTACGTGCCACCGTTCGTGCAAGTTGATTCTAGTATACCGATTCTTCTGTGTGGTGATTTTAACAAAAACGTAAAGCCTGACAACTCGTTTCTTAATTTCATGAAAAATACGTATAATCTTGATTGCGTATCAAACGTTTCTAAGTCAACTACGTTAAAAGGAACAACTATCGACTTGACTTTCGCAAGACACATTACAGCAGAAACACTTCCTTTCATTTCATATTTCTCCTATCATCGTCCTATCCTCAACAAAATCACTCAAATAGGAATTAGTTAAGTTTAAGTTTACATGTACAATGTTTTAGTAAACAAAATATATTTCTATAGTTAAAATTTGTGCAATTCTTATTTTCATTCAATTCCTTGTTCCTATTGTGCAATTTAAATATATTCATATTGTTGCACTGGGCTGCGGTTTGGCAGATTCTTCAGTCTTGAGTCTCTCCTCAGACGTGTCTTGCATCTTTCCAGAACGTGTCTCAACCATCTTACAAGGTTAAACCAGTCAATAATAAGACAACTATAAATTTAGGTAGCACCTAGAATCTCTCTTTATTTACCACATCAAAGTTTAAAGCATGTAGGGTATTTAGTGTATCAAAATACAAATGTTTTATAGTACATAATATTTTATATTAATAATCTGTTTTATAAAAATAAATAAATTTATAATTTAAATTTTAAATATATTAAAAATAATATTATAAATAATTTTAAAAATAGGCGCATTAATCATGATGCAACAATATCAATAAATATTCTACCGTTGTCACGTAAAATCTTCGCCCGTAAAACCGACTTTACAGGCAACCATTGTTTTTTTAATTAGAAAAAAATTGTCCAATGTGAGATTCGATCCCAGGTCGTAGCGGTTGAAAAACCAACGGTCTTAAAGCAGAGGTCGGGAAACTGCGGCTCGCGAGACACATGAGGCTCTTTGGATGTGAAGATGCTGCTCTTAAGTTCCATACGTAAATATTTATTTATTTTATTTTAAAAATCGTTCTGAATCAATTAACGAGGACTATGCACCGAGGACTATATTTCAGCCACTTGTACTCGCTTTTCACTGCACTCCTCCCCGTGACGCGTCGTCAGTCCTTCGGAAGCTCTCGAATGACGCTGTCGTCTAATTGGTAGCGAGGCGATGTCATGTGACTAGTCACTTTATGAATTGAGATGGGAAACCTTCGGAATCTTCACCTCATTGCACGTAGAAGGCGCAACAATTGTCACTTTCGGAAACCTTCAGTATTCATTAAACACTAGCCGAATAACCCGGACACAACCTTGGTTTCACCCTAGAGATTTCAGCCAGATTGGTTACGTATTGAGGACATGTATAGCCGACAAACATATACATTACATACGTTGACTTATAGTACAAATGTGATATTGTACTGGGATAAGGTGAATAAATGAAGAAAAAGGCATCTCCTTATCGTGCAACTGAAAGTTGCCGATGGCTTACGCCATCTATCAGAATAAATAAATACTCCGAAACGCGTACATATAATTATTTTTTCTTCTTATTTTTCACATATCTATATATGTAATTCACAAATGAAATAGTTGGTTTTAATTGGGTCGAAATTCAAGTATTTCTTAAAATCAATCGTTTCGTCTGTTTTACATCAGGAACCATTTAGTGGCTTTAATTTTACGACATTAAGTTACAATCTTTGGCAAAAAAAAATCAATATTTAAAAAATATATATATAAATATCATAAAAAATATAATATAAATATAAATTTAAAAACTTACCTCTTTAAATTATAGAGACAAAGTTATATTGGCTTTTGTTGTGTTTGCATGCTTTTTATTTTAATAGATTTTTATTGGGTTATTATATTTAAAAAACACAAAATGTATTTCAAAATTAATTGAGTTTTTTTAATAAAGTATTTACACACTCTCAATATAAAATTTAAGATTTAAAATTGAAAAAAAAAAAATGAAGCAATAATATTTCACGCTCTATGAATTTTATTTATATTTTGTTTGAAAATGAGAAACTTTTAAATTTTCCTTATTTTTCATTTTGTAGATTTCAGTATACATTTTAAAATTAAAATTTTAAACATTTTTTTATACTTTAAATTTATCTATTAATTTAAATAATGAATCCACATTTATAGTGCTGTGTTTTAAAAGCTTTTATTTAACTTTATTTATTTATTTAACAGTTGGGAGAGACACGCCATATCCACAATTTGGATAATTGCGTGTATATCTTAAATTATATACAATTAACACAATTGAACATTGGGAAGTATGAAAATTGAACGTTCGATGTCAAATTTTGCATATAGTAATTAGAAATAGTAGCTTGAAATATATACAGTCAACACTTTCGCCTCAAAATATACATCCTGCAGAATCTATTAAACTTAATGTATTGGCCTTTATTGCAAGCAGCTTGTTTTGTATTAGTCAGGTAAAGTTGGTTTTCTTCCTTTAGATCAGAAGTTAATGGACAGTTTATCAGAAGGTGTTCAGGGGTTTGTTGTTCGTTTCCACAAGTGCATGCAGGTGAACCAATTTTGCCAATTCTAAACAAATATGTGTTGAAGTCATCATGTCCAGTAAAAAATTGACCGTTATAGAAGTTGGGTTGAACATAGTTAGGAATTCTTGAAGTATCAAAGAATCCCTCGAAATTATCATTGGCACCCCCATAGTATTCCTCAAATTTATGGTTTATAAAATTAGATATAATTTTTCTTTTAGTTGTATCTGATTTTTTGTATCCAATATTTATTTTTAGTATATTTGTCTCAATAAAATCCGTGAGCTTTGGTGTTCTAGCAACAATATGAGTACAGTTTGAAGATGTTGAATTATAAACCTGTGTACTGTGCTTCAAAATTTTGTACTGCAGAGAGTTTAATTTATCCTTGACTTTTTTGGGTATAAAGTTGTACCAGATCGTGGAACCATAAGTTAGTGAACTTCGAAACAGTGTCTTATAGAGTTCTATTCTTCTTTTACTGTCCAGTCCCCATGCTTTCCCGGTTAATCCAATTAGGTATCCACTAGCTCTATTTGTCTTAGTAATAATCTCTTCAATATGGGGCACAAAATCCAATTTGTTTTTATTTCTATGATTTTTAAAAGTTATTCCCATAATCTTTAGTTTTTCTACCCGATAGTGTTCGGAATTTTTGCAGCTATTTTGCTATTAAACAAGTATAAGATTTTCGTTTTCTCTTCAGAGATACGGTCAACTTATTGTTCCCACTCCAGTCTAATATTCTCCCCATGACCTTTCCTGTTGTATTCCGAAGTTCTGTCAAGTTGTTCCCCCAACATATCACAGTTATATCATCCGCATAAGCAATGATTTCACTGTTTGATTCTGAATAGTTATTCAATAAATCGTTTAGAATAATATTCCAAATTGTAAGGGATATAGGCCCACCCTGTGGGGAGACATCCCTTGCTTAATTTTTATGGGTTTCATTTGATGAGTATCTAAATCTCACTCTTCTATTATTAAAAAAAGACTGTAGTAGTTTTATTATTGAAGCTTGAACGTTGTCCTCATCTAGTCTTTTCAGCACCATCGGCCACCATGCATTGTCGAACGCTCCACTTATTCAACTGCGATTATAGCTGTATATTCTTTTTTTTTATGTTCTAGAGCTATTTTGACAATTTCATTTAATGCAGAGATGGTAGATCTTGATCTTCTAAATCCATGTTGACGATTGTTAAGCAGATTCGAGTCTTCATAAAATTTTATAAGTTTGTTGTTAATTATTTTTTCAAATATTTTGGAAATGTTTGAGTTGAGACAAATGGGTCTGTAGCTTTTATAAATGTTCATGTCTGTTTTACCTGGTTTGGGAATAATTATTACCTCACACATTTTATTTAACTTGCTAATCTGTTTGTCGCTCTGTCTGTCTCTTCACAAATCTTGTAATCAATTTTTAATATACTTACAGACCTCTTGGAAGTCTGATATTTGTTACACTTGTTTAAACCTGATGACAATGCAAGTTGACAAAATTTCAGACTTCTAGGTGTTCGGTGTGCAGGGAATTGACTAATTTATTTATATATATATATATTTAAATTTTGTGATCGATGTTTAATATACTTGCAGAACACACACACACACACCACACACCTAGATGTTCTAAATTTGATACACTTGTTCAAACCTGAAGACATTGTAAGTTGAAAAAATATCAGATTTCAGGGTGGTTGGAAATGGAGACTAATTTTTATTTCTATATTTACTTTCAAATTTTGTGATCTATTTTAATATATTTCGAGACCACATTAGAATCTGAAAACTCGCTCAATGCAGCTAGCAATACAAATTGAGAAAATTTCGGACTTCTGGGTTGTCGATGCAATGGACTGTTTTTCTATATTTTCTTTCAAAATTTGTGATATAATTCTGAATATACTTCCTGATCATATTCAAAAATATAAAAGTATGGTATTTTATATACTCTAATTCAATCTTACTAGTATTGTAAGTTTGCAGAATTTCAGACTTCTACGTGGCTGTGGCAGTTGAGAATAGATTAGATAATAAAATTTATATACACTCACGGAAAAAACTTAAGGAAGGGGAAAGTATTTGACGTCACCAGTCGTCTATATATATAAATGTCCACATGTCAAGCTACTTATATTGGAAAAACCGGTAAATCACTTAAGGATCGTATCAATCAACATAAAGCAGCCTTAAAAAACTATAAACCATTATCCCTTCTAGTTGACCACTCCCTAAACAATAACCATGTACCAGATTTGAAACAGGTATCAATTATATACAAAAATGTTACAGAAAAGCATTGCAGATTGTTTTTAGAAAGTTGGGCTTCTGCCGAGGATAAACAAAGTATAAACAGAAAATTTGATTTTCCAGACATTTATAAAGAATTCATATCTTAATTATTTGAAAATAACTATGTATATACTTTATATTTATTTATTATTTTATTTTTAAAAATTGTCTACCATTAATTCATAATTTATATTGTAACATCGTATTTATTAATTTTATTATTTTTTTATTAACAGAGTGGTAATTTTTATGTTTATATCTTGCGACTCTCTGTAAATTTCCCTCGTGGCTTATCTTTTGTTTGCAATTCATAGTTTGTCCTTCCCTGAAATAAATTGTTGTCTCCTCCTGAAGTTTTTGTCTTCCCTAATTTTCCACGTGGCAATATATATTGTTGCACCAGGCTGCGGCTTGGCAGACTCTTCAGCCTTGATTCTCTCCTGTGCTGGGTCTTGCATCTTACCAGAGCGTGTTTCAACCATCCTACAAATTTATAAAAGGGAATAATGAGATAAGTCTACTTTTTAGTAGCCTCCAGAATCCTTTATTTATTTTCTCACATCAAAGAGAGCAGTGAAGTCACACGTGTACCTAAATACAAATAATGACAATCTAAATAATCTGTGTTTTAAATAAATATCATAGAATATTTTATATAAAAATAAATAAATATATAATTTAAATTTCAAATATATTAAAAATAATATAAGAAATACGTCATTAATCATGATGTAACACCTCCCCCTCTCCAGAGGTCGTCACGTCCTCGTGAGTTACCTCATCAATTCTCTCAAAATAGGGTTTGAGTCTTGAGACATGGACAATCAATGGGTCTTGGCCAGGATTATCTTTTGGCTCAATTAAGTAATTTACGTTAGACAGCTTCTTTAATATTCTATATGGGCCAAAATATTTTCTCAGTAGTTTCTCACACTTTCCTATTTTCCTAATTGGTGTCCAAACTGCTACTAATTCTCCTGGTTCGTAGCTTCTTTCCATGTGTTTCTTGTCATAGTTCTTTTTCATTCTTTCTTGAGTCTTTATTGTGTTGTTAATAACTAATTTTCTTGTTCTGTTTATTTTGTCTAAGTGATGTTTTATGTATTCATCATAATCATCTTTGTCAATGTCCACCGAGATATTCCTGTCGTCCAAAAGAGACGTGGGTTCTCTTCCAAACATCAGGAAAAAGGGAGAATATCCTGTTGTTTCCTGAATTGTAGTATTGTAAGCGTGAGTGATGAATGGGAGTATCTCGTCCCAATTTTTCTGATCAGTGTTCACATACATACTGAGCATATTGATCAATGTTCTATTTAACCGCTCTGTCAATCCATTAGTCTGGGGATGATAGCTCGTTGTGAAGCAATGTTTAATCTTGCACGTTTTCATCACCTCTTTCATTAAATTACTGGTAAATTGAGAGCCTCTGTCACTAATAAGATATTGTGGGGCTCCGTGCCGAAGAAAAATATCCTCTACTAGAAATTTAGAAACTTCTTTCACTGTTGCTTCCGAGACTGCTCTTGTTTCTGCATATCTAGTGTAGTAGTCCGTCAGCACGATTATCCATTTTTTCCTGTTTTTCGTAGATGGTAGTGGACCAACAAAGTCAATTCCAATTCTTTCGAAAGGAAAGTTGGCTGGGGGGATGGGCTGTAGTAGTCCAGAAGGTAATTGGTTTGAGCCTTTCCTACTTTGGCAAAGGTGACACGTCTTAACGAATTCTGAGACATCCTTTAGCATGGATGGCCAAAAGTATTTACTCTTTATTCGGTACATGGTTCTGGCGACGCCCAGATGGCCATTCGACATATGATTGTGATATTCTTTCATAATTTCTCTCTTTTTATTCTCTGGAACCACAAGCAACCACGCCCTGCCTTCAGGGTTCGGGTTTTTCTTAAAGAGGCATCCATCTTCTTCTTTAAAGTTTTGCGCAATTGATCGCCTGCTTCCATTAAGGTTTTTCTTAACACTTTCGATAAATTTATCCTCTTCGTCTGTTATTTGATTTAAAAATAGCCTTTCAAAATCCTCATCCCAATCAGTTTCTGGTAAGGGCCCCCTAGATAAGCCATCGGCGTCCAGATGCTTCTTTCCCGATTTATGTATTATATCGAAGTCATATTCTTGAATTTTCAATGCCCATCTTGCCAATCGACCTGTTGGATCCTTCAAGTTTTTGAGCCAGCATAAGGCGTGATGGTCTGTTACTATTTTAAAGTGTCTTCCATAAAGGTAGGGTCGTAATTTTGACATTGACCAGACAACGGCCAGACATTCTTTTTCAGTGGTTGAATAATTTTGCTCCGCTTTACTTAGGGTACGACTCAAATATGAGATCACCTTCTCTTCACCACCGATGTCTTGGACAAGTGTTGCACCTATGCCGATGTTGGACGCATCAGTATGAACATAAGTAGGTGCATTTGGATTGAAGTGACCTAAAATTGGTGGACTTAATAGTGCTGTTTTTAGGGTTTGAAACGCTTCCTCTTGTCTTTCTGTCCAGGTAAATGATACACTTTTTTTTATAAGGTTGGTCAAAGGGTCAGCAATTTTTGAAAAGTCTTTGATAAATTTTCTATAATATGAACACATTCCCAAAAAGGATTGTACTTCTTTGACCTTTTTGGGGCGAGGAAAATTTCTGACAGCTTTGATGTTATGTTCCGCGGGTTTTATACCATGTTTGCTCGTTATATAGCCGAGAATCTCCAATTCTTCAAAAGCAAATCGGCATTTTTTGTCGTTTAACCTTAAATTAGATTCACGAAAACATCTAAAAACAGCTTCAAGTCTTTTGAGGTGCGTTGGAAAATCCGGGCTATATATGATAACATCATCCAGATAACACAAACAAATTTGCCATCTCAGATTTCCAAGCATATTCTCCATATTTCTCTCAAAGGTAGCAGGCGCGTTACAAAGTCCAAAAGGCATCACGTTGAATTCATATAATCCATGCGCTGTAGTGAAAGCTGTTTTCTCTTTGTCTCTTTCTTCGACTTCAACTTGCCAATATCCAGATCTGAGGTCTATTGCTGAGAAGTGTGTAGATCCTTGGAGAGTATCCATAACTTCGTCTATTCTAGGGATCGGATAGACATCTTTTACTGTGACATTATTCAGTTTTCGGTAGTCCACACAAAATCTGTATTTACCATCTCGCTTCTTGACCAATATTACTGGAAAAGACCAGGGGCTAGAAGATGGCCTAATTATGCCTTCTGTAAGCATCTCGTCAATTTGCTCTTTTATAATATCTCGTTCTTTAGCACTTACCCGGTAAGGCTTGTGTTTAATTGGCTTCGCGTCTTCTGTGTCTATCCGATGTTTTGCCAAATTGGTTCTCCCTAATCTCGATGAAAAAAGATCTCCATACCTTTCTAAAACTTGTTTTAACTCCTTCTGTTCCTTTGGTGAAAGATTTTCGTTTATTTGGAATCTAGGTTCTTCGTTCTTTTCTACCTCTCTTTCTCGACTCACATTTATTTTCGCTGGACTACTTCCAAAAGCCAATGTTTGGTTTTTCATTATTTTTAACGGTCGAGGATACGGATTAGTTATCCAGATGTGTGTTTCCCTATTTATAACATTGATCAAGCTTCTTGCTAGACGAAGTCCATTTGTTTGAAACATTTTGCTGCTCTCTTCGATAATATATTCTCCATCCTCTGTTTCTACCAATGCCTTGATCAATTTCATGGAACATTCCGGTACAATGGAATCCTTGGCACTCTTTATTTTCAACCTTTCAAAATTGATTTCGTTATGATTATTCGTCAAATCATATTTTATAGTTTCTTGCTTACAATCTATTTTTGCGTTCATTTTCTTAAGGAAATCTCTCCCAAGAATTAATGTCCGTAAATGCGTTTTCAATATCACAAAGTTGTGTGATAATGTTTCGTCATCAATTTTTATATTTAAAAATATACTTCCTACCATGTCCAATTTTTTTCCACCGGGTCCTGCACAAATTTTTGCGAGTTTACTTATACCATGGCCTGTATCGAGGGCCGTTCTGAGGTCGACCACTGAGAGGTCAGCACCTGTATCAACCAAAGCTTCAAAAGTCCCTATCTTGTCCACATTAATTTTTAATTTGTATTTAGGGTCCAACTTCTTGATTCCGTTTATGGTCGACTTGCTTTGATTGACAGATTCAGGCGCGACGCTTAGTTTAAATCTTCCAACACGGAATATCTATTCCGGGTAGGAATATTTGTCTGTGTGCTATGACATACATCAGCATAAAGCCGAGGTCCTGATTTCTCTGATATTTCATTCATTTGGCATTTTTCTTCGACCTTCTCTTGGGTATCTGCTGGATCCTCTTCTAGGATTCTTATAAACTTGACCCTACAATAACGGGCCACGTGCCCTGGCTTGTTACATTTAAAGCAGATTGGTCTTCCATCTTCCGTCCTATTTTTGCTCACTTCTTGGCTTTTATTGTAAGTGTTTCTCTGAAGGTTTGGTTTCGGCACAAAGTTAGGATTATAAGGACGTCTAGGGGTAGAGGGCTGGGGAAAGTTGTTTCGATACTGTCTGGGGGTAGGAGGGGAGTCTTTCTTGTAATTATTGGAAACAGGGGCTTGGGGCCTGGAAGTGGTCTGGTAGTTTCGTACGGCAGTCGGCGGCACGTACCTCGATTGTTGTTGGGGTCTAGAATAGCGTGGACCGTTATATAGGTTTCTGGATTTCTCCACACGTTCCCGATACTTCTTTTCAAAATAATCCATTTTCTTGCACACGACAAGAAGGTCATCGGTTGTTTTAGGAGGGTTCAGGTAGAGCGCGAATGAGTACTCTTTTTTCAGTCCTCCAATAACATGTTCAATTTTTGTTTCTTCTTCCATTGCGGGGTCAACCTTGTTGCACAACACTAGAATGTCTTCCGCGAACCTGATTGCTGGTTCATTCCAGTGTTGCATTCTGTTGAGCTTCATTCTAAGTTCTTCTTTATTCGCGTCCAAAGAAAAATCCTGAATGAGGCGGATTTTAATATTTTCCCAGCTCGTGAAACTAGCTTTGTGTAAATTCAACCAGGTTTTAGCGCTTCCCGTCATGTTCATGGCGGCATAACGAGAGATAATGTAGTCTGCCCAATGGTACAAGAAGCCAATTTCTTCAAGAGATTCAATCCATGGGCGAGGGTCTTCCGTTCCATCATACTTGGGGATGTCGATGTTGGGATTCAGGACAACTGGGTCGGAACTAGCATCTCTACCAATTGTTGCACCAGGCTGCGGCTTGGCAGACTCTTCAGCCTTGATTCTCTCCTGTGCTGGGTCTTGCATCTTACCAGAGCGTGTTTCAACCATCCTACAAATTTATAAAAGGGAATAATGAGATAAGTCTACTTTTTAGTAGCCTCCAGAATCCTTTATTTATTTTCTCACATCAAAGAGAGCAGTGAAGTCACACGTGTACCTAAATACAAATAATGACAATCTAAATAATCTGTGTTTTAAATAAATATCATAGAATATTTTATATAAAAATAAATAAATATATAATTTAAATTTCAAATATATTAAAAATAATATAAGAAATACGTCATTAATCATGATGTAACAATATACACACAATTGTTTACAATTACTCTGTTGTAAATATATATGTAGATAAAACAACAATAATTATGTATAATATTATATTTATAATAATATGAGCTGTATATATACAAAAAATATAATATTTAACTGTAATATGTCATTGGTCTTGTTTACGGGAGTGATACACGTGTTCTCACGTGTTTTAGAGAGGCGAGTTGCCCCTCGAAATATTGGAATAATAAAAATATTTATGAATCCAATATATGCATATTTTCTTAATAAATATATATATATATATATATATTTTTTTTTTAAGGAGACAGAGGCAATTTTGTTCACACTTGGTTATCTCGTGTGACTTCAATAAATGTCACTGTGTGTCAAATATCTTAGAATTATTGTCTAAATCCCGATATACATGCTAAATGATACAACTTCCATAAGTTTTGTCCATGAGTGTATTTCCTGGAGTCTTGAGGTTCTTTATCGGCCCAAGGATTCTGTTGGACTACCACGAGATGTTGACAAGAGTGTGAGTCCCTGAAGAAAACATGTGTTCACCCCCATCGCCGGCCTCTGATGCCCCCCTCTTTCCATAAATATCTTGCCAGCATTTGCTTCTTTCTCTGCGTTCATCTAAAAAACTGGTCAGTACGATACCTCTATTTGTACAAATGGTACAAATTCAGCCTGGATTTCAAATATGCACACAATTCTTAGGTATAATTAAATATATATTTAACTTTATATATAAGGAGGTTTTGCTCTTCATTGGAAAATGGGTGCCGTTGCCACGTTAGTCACCTTGGAAACGGACCAGAATTTCGTCGAATATTCCAATTCCAATATTGAGCCAGGGAAAGAACAAATGTTAGTATTTTACGTTGATGCTTTGGCAAAATACAAGATAATTCAACAAAAGATAAAGGAAAGATAGAATATGCGAAAAAAACTCTCTCTGAGAGAAGAATTACAAAAACAATAACAAGACTCAGAGCGAAACACTACAAATGAATGACAATACATACAGATGGCACAATAACCTACAAGACATGCAACAATTGTTCTGGTGTGGAACTAACACCTACCTACATATTCTCATGTCCAGCAATGGCCGCAGCCTTGCAGAAAATTGACATAGACCCAGAGCAGCAGCTTTACACATCCAAGGTAGAGGACATTGCTAATGCTGTGATAGAGATGTATGGAGACATCTGAGGCTCTTCATTGGACATGACAACAACAACAATAGAAAATTGACATGGACCCGAGCAGCAGCTTTACACATCCAAGGTAGAGGACATTGCTAATGCTGTGATAGAGATGTATGGAGACATCTGAGGCTCTTCATTGGACACGACAACAACAACAACAGAAAATTGACATGGATCCGAGTAGCAGCTTTACACATCCAAGGTAGAGGACATTGCTGTGATAGAGATGTATGGAGACATCTGAGGCTCTTCATTGGACACGACAACAACAACATAAGGAGGTTTTCTAGTCATAAAAGATAGAACATAAATGTTGTTACACCAGCCTTTGATAAACTTGTTAAATAGATTTTTTTTTGCTTATCCCTAGTACACGTGGTACAGGCCATGATAATCATGGTGGGTAGAGTTTACGACTGCTTTTACTGTAAGTGCACCACATGTCTACACATGTGAAAAGCAGTTCGACTTTGCACTTACAATTGTGCCAGAGCTCCGTTTGGTTACTTGCACTCGCTGGTGGGGCTGGACTTTTGCAAGAATAATTAAACTAGATTTTAAAGACCTAAAACAAACATGATCCTAAGATAGTTTTTATCCAAGATTTCACAGAATGGTCCACAACATTGTCGCCATCACAGTACAATTAGACAGTTCTCGCCGTCGCTCGGACCATTAAACCAAATTGATTCCAACTCTTTAACAGCTCCAAATGGTTGGAGCCCCACCCTCTCCCGGGGGACCAGGCGAGGTTGGATTATTGGTCACAGAGTGAGGAGATACCACGCTGTGTTCTGAATGCAACGGGCAACCCTGGAAATCCCCCCCCCCCTTCTTTATTTATGACATGCCCCTCGTCAAAAAAATAAAATTAAAAACTTTCATCGATTCCTGATAAAAATCCAGCGTTACCGAATCATTTCTTGCGATTGATTGAAGCTCATATAATCTTTTTCTTATGCCTACTCCCCTCAGTCAGTTCCCCACCCCCCTTCTTTAATATTTTTTATTGAATAAAGCTTATATTTAAATGTTTATCAATGTTGCCTATAAATCTTACCCTCCTTTTATTTTTGACTCTTTTTCTTTAAATTGATAAAGGATATTTCGAGTTAATTCATTTTTTTTTAAATGATACTTTGAGTCTTTATTTTTTATTTATATAAAAGCGAATCTCATATGATAGTTTATAAATATAATATGTATTTATATATATAACGGTAAAAAATCAGAAGACTCTCAAGGTGAGGTAGTCTCCCTTGCTGAAGAAATTTGTACATATGCAAATATATATATTTCCCTACATTTTATTTACCCTTTATTCATCACTTCATTATATATTATCATTATTATTTATGATTTTTTTTTTCTGTAACAATTTATTTAAAGAGAATCAATAAAATTGTCAATTGTCTCTACCAAAAAATATTCATATTTGAGGAAATACCATTATCATTATATACAATTACATATAACTAGATGAATGCAATGACGTTTGATTAAGGTCATCTTTTTGGTTTATATAAATTCTACAAGGCCGCAGTCACCGCTCGGAGGAGATTAATAGAATCGCCGAATGTCGTGGTCCATTTGGATGAGGAAAGCGAAGACTAGAACGCGGCTGTTTCCACACTAGCCTTTTCAGTGTTACGTTAACTTGACGTATGCACGAAGGAACGTGTGACCACTGGGCATGTATCGGACCTGTAGGCTGTTGTTGGGTTCTGTGCTGTCTGGAGTACAGTCTGGTGAATCTGTATAAGACCGGTGGTCTTAATAAAGATTTATGTGTGTGTATAAACAATTACTCACCTTTCCTTCCATCTTCCACTTAGAGAATGTAATGTTTTAACGCTAAGATATATAGGAAATAAACAAAGTAACACAAAGATATGTGTGAACTACAATTTTGAGAGGAAAACATAAAAGACATTATAAATAAACATCGATTATCTTCACACATTTCTGTAATAATGTTGATTTTTCAAAATAGTGAGAACATTTTTAAAAATCAATCGCTTAATCGAGGCAATTAATCATTAAATAGGGGTTCATTTGATGTAATTCCATCGAAGATTAATGTATCTAAAATATCGTTAAATCCAGGAAATCGTTGAATCGGGGATCGTAAATACGAAGTTATGTCATATTTTGTTAAATGAAATATATTTGTACCAATCAAGAGCTTTCGCAACACCATAACCACACATTTATTCAATGTAAATACGATACATATGTAAATAAATGATATACACTCATGTGGACAAAACATGAACAAAAAAAAAACAATTATTGTTCTCGTAGGGAAATCTAATTTTCTATTTATTGATAAATATTCCGCAAGTGTGTATATATCATTTAATATTATCTGGAGTTTTTATTTAACATCGATACATAAATGATCTGTTTGGAATTTAAAGTATACATTTTTTCTCGTCAATTATAAACTAAAAGTCGAGTCGGCTAATTGGATGTTTTCGGTTAATATAAAAGTTCTACTGCCCCTACCTACTCTTCCTCAAAACACATCAAACATAAATACCACAGGAATACTACAAATTTAAACGAACTTAATAACACTACCATATTCATATCTATGGACAAAAACATTGCAACAACAGCAAGAAGCTAATCGAAAAAAAAAAATAAAAATCCACGCCTCGCCGCAACGGGGACCAAAGGGAATGAACGAATAAAAACATCCAAAAGTTCCACACCTTCAACATCGGACAAAATATCCACACGGTTCAACAACTAACCAAAACCTCCATATTTTACAGCAACGAACCAATATCTGAACACCTTTCAACAGCGAACCAAAATTTGCACACCTATCAACAACGAACCAAAACCTTCCCATTTTACATCAACAAACCAAAACCGTTATACCATACAACAACAAACCAAAACCTTTACACCATACAACAACAAACCAAAACCAGCAATGAACCACACCTCTTCACCATGAACCAAAGGGATCGAACAAATCCAAAATGAAATCCAACGTTGCCAAATCCAACAATTAAAACTGGATCGATGAAATGTCTTTTGTTTTTCCACTTGAAGGGTTCAGCTTTAATCAAGTCGCCTAATTTCTTTTCCGTCACTTAGGAGTGAGGGCTTTAATGAAAGCAGGTGTTTTTCTAAGGCGCCGCCGCTGCCGTCATTATGCCTGGACACTTTTTTATTAACTCCCATATTAAAAATGGAGGGATCAATGGCTACCTAACTGTCCAATCAGATTGCTTCTTTTTCCAGTACCTTAAACGGTGCTACTTGTGGAATTCACTCAAAAAGTTGATGCCATCGTGATGAGACAAGTCATTTACTCCCTTCACTGTGATCCCAGTCAAACAACGTTATTCTGGGAACGTGACCAAAGCACACTATAAGCTATAGGACATTATAAACAGAAAATTAAAAGGATAAGGATAGATACCGGGATAAGGAAAATAAATGGAATAATGTTATAACACAAATCTACTGTTAGTTTCTTATGACGTTGTTTTTGACCACGGGACCAGCTTGGCGACCGCTAATTCACTAATAACGTAATGAATCGCTGTAATAGACACTGTTTATAGAGTGAAGATTTATTTTCTTTAATAAAACCATTTTCTACACTGTTTTGTTCTTAGTGCAAATGTTAAAATGTAGGCATCGTGTTTAATCGTGTTTAAATTCACAAGGTAAAGGAAGTGTAAGACTTTCTGTTTACATTAACCATTTCCATAAACCATTCTCAAAGACATGGAGTTTGTTACTACGTCACACACTTACTGGTCTATTATTGAAGAAACACGTACAGAGTTATTAGTACCAATCACATTTTTTTCCAATCTGGAACCGTTCAGAGGAATCTGAAAGGATCATCATTTTGGCAGCACTCTTGCCATTGAGTTTCCGTTGTGAACATTTTTTCGAGTCAAATCCCTGGAGATTTTGTAATTTATGAACTTTTACAAAAAAAAGGCATAAGACGCCGCAACCTTTATTAATTGTATGAAGAAGCTTTCGGGCAAGTCCTTTCTCAGCAAACTGAACATAAAAAAAGGTAACGGAGAGATATTATATAGAATTTTAAACATATATCTATGCAAATATAGGACATAAGAATTTAAGAATTTACAATATTGAAAATTTTTGAAGAACACAAACTATGAAACGATTGATAAACTTAATGAATAGAGAAATGGATAGATTATTGTTATAGATATGAATATCAATATACATACACATATATTAAAAAAGTAAGTATTAAGATAGAAGGGGGAAATATTGCGATTGTAGCTGTATACTTTTGTATATTAGGGTTCTTGATGGTTTCTATTGTTTCAATATCTTCTTGTATCTTCCTTCTATGGAGTTTATTTTCTAATTCAGTTATCTTGCTCCAACTGTATTCCCACGTATGATAGAAATCCCGAGTAAAACGAGCTGCGCGATCATTTCTAAATACTCGCCAAGAATATCTCGGAATTTCGGGTTGAGGAGGATTGTTGCCCTGAAGAAAACCAACCAGCCGCACCAAGCCTAGGTTCTTACAGGTGTCACAGCTCATAATGCGACGTGGGAACACACCGCGTCTAGATGGACGAACCGAGAAGTAGCATTTATAAAACTTACCTAGTATTAAGTAGAACTGCTCTTCACTGAAGGTTAATAACGAGTTTACAAAGTGGGAAGAGGAGCTTCTTTTTATTGGCATGCACACAAGCTTTCGGACATATCGTCCTTCATCAGGTAAGAGTAATAAACGCGCTGAGGATCCATATATACACAAAGCTGAAAAGAAAATTTACATAATTGCAAAAGATAAAAGTATTTAAAGATAAAAATAAGAACAAATATGCTAAAAAGATTATAGGGATTAAATGCTAATAAATCTGGACTAAGTACATATGCACTATGAATGGTGTTAATCAAGGGCAGGTAAATGCAACTTATGGCTATTCACATAACATATGGTATTGTTCCGGTATATCTATATGCCTGTTGATGCTGTTTGTTTTTATTGACACAAATGCCTCTAGTAAAAGTCTCTGGTACTTATTATTGATATTGTTGTATAGAATGGATGGCTTTGTTAAATTAAATGTATGACCGGTTTGCATAGAATGACTGTAAATAGGGGAATTTAGGTTTTTATTAGAGATGTTTCTGGAATGCTCAACCATTCTGATGGCGACGGATCTACCCGTCTCCCCGACATAAGTGGCATTGCATTGGTCGCAAGAGACGGAATAGACAGCACCACCAGAACGGAGAGCACTCGCATGAAGGGAAGATCTGGTAATGGGGTGTCGGATTAGTGTGGCGATGTTAGGTGGGTTCTGGAAGTATGTTGTAATGCCATGTTGCCTTAAAAACCTGGCTATGGTGATAGACTGGGGGCAAAAAGGAAGGGAGCAAATATTTCTGTGTATAGCTGGAGCACTGTTGTGGTGAGGGTCATGCATGTGTTTAAGAATGAAGGGGATCGGGTAGCCGGATTTGGATAAATATGAAAATATTTTAGCCTTTTCTATTGTTTGGAATAACGGGAGGGAACAATGAGTAAAGATACGTTTAGTGAGAGCTCTAACTGTATTGATTTTGTGTGGTGTTGGGCAATGTGACCGGAAGTTTGTGTGGTGTGGGGGTGTGTTGTTTTTATAGTATACTGTGGTATGGAAACTGCTGGGGGTGCGTATGACTAGTGTATCTAGGAAAGGTAGGACTGAGTGATTTTCTGCTTCATGGGTGAAGGCTATGTCTGGGTGGAAGGAGTTGAGGTCAGATAGGATGTGAGAGGCAGATACCTCACTTACCAAGCAAAAGGTATCATCGATGTACCGCCTCCATAGAAAGATGTCTGAAGAATGGCGTGAAGTGATCCATTGGTCCAGTGACCTCAAAATGCAAAACGTTCTCGACCAACACTCCATTTTTTCTGCCATCACTGAACAGGAACATAAAGCATCCGTTAAGAATTTCCGTTTACTATTGTTAAGATTAAAAAGGTCCCAGCAGATCACTAAAGAGCAGTATAACGACTTCACAGCTAACCTCGCCCAAATAGCCTACATTTACGGCCTTCCAAAAATTCACAAGCCCGATGTTCCCCTCCGACCAATCATATCTTACCATCTCTCTCCGGCATATACCCTGTCAAAATTTTTGTCCAACTTCTTGACCCCCCTTCTACAGTCTCCCCCATGGGAATATACCATTGCAAACTCCCCCTCGTTTGTGTCCTATATCACCAGCCTCACACCTCCCCCCAGGTCCATAATGGTTTCTTTCGATGTAACGTCTCTATATCTCTCACTTGCCCACCCCTTGATCATTAATAGTTTACGCACTTTCCTCGAAAATGCCCCCCTGTTAGACACCCTCACCGCGGAGACGGTTGTCGAGCTCACTTCCATATGCCTAGGCATGTCCACCTTCACATTTGATACCCAGTTTTTCAAGCAGACCAAGGGCTCCCCCATGGGTAGTCCCCTCTCAACCGTGGTGGCTGAGGTTGTCATGAGGTCACTGGACCAATGGATCACTTCACGCCATTCTTCAGACATCTTTCTATGGAGGCGGTACATCGATGATACCTTTTGCTTGGTAAGTGAGGTATCTGCCTCTCACATCCTATCTGACCTCAACTCCTTCCACCCAGACATAGCCTTCACCCATGAAACAGAAAATCACTCAGTCCTACCTTTCCTAGATACACTAGTCATACGCACCCCCAGCAGTTTCCATACCACAGTATACTATAAAAACAACACACCCCCACACCACACAAACTTCCGGTCACATTGCCCAACACCACACAAAATCAATACAGTTAGAGCTCTCACTAAACGTATCTTTACTCATTGTTCCCTCCCGTTATTCCAAACAATAGAAAAGGCTAAAATATTTTCATATTTATCCAAATCCGGCTACCCGATCCCCTTCATTCTTAAACACATGCATGACCCTCACCACAACAGTGCTCCAGCTATACACAGAAATATTTGCTCCCTTCCTTTTTGCCCCCAGTCTATCACCATAGCCAGGTTTTTAAGGCAACATGGCATTACAACATACTTCCAGAACCCACCTAACATCGCCACACTAATCCGACACCCCATTACCAGATCTTCCCTTCATGCGAGTGCTCTCCGTTCTGGTGGTGCTGTCTATTCCGTCTCTTGCGACCAATGCAATGCCACTTATGTCGGGGAGACGGGTAGATCCGTCGCCATCAGAATGGTTGAGCATTCCAGAAACATCTCTAATAAAAACCTAAATTCCCCTATTTACAGTCATTCTATGCAAACCGGTCATACATTTAATTTAACAAAGCCATCCATTCTATACAACAATATCAATAATAAGTACCAGAGACTTTTACTAGAGGCATTTGTGTCAATAAAAACAAACAGCATCAACAGGCATATAGATATACCGGAACAATACCATATGTTATGTGAATAGCCATAAGTTGCATTTACCTGCCCTTGATTAACACCATTCATAGTGCATATGTACTTAGTCCAGATTTATTAGCATTTAATCCCTATAATCTTTTTAGCATATTTGTTCTTATTTTTATCTTTAAATACTTTTATCTTTTGCAATTATGTAAATTTTCTTTTCAGCTTTGTGTATATATGGATCCTCAGCGCGTTTATTACTCTTACCTGATGAAGGACGATATGTCCGAAAGCTTGTGTGCATGCCAATAAAAAGAAGCTCCTCTTCCCACTTTGTAAACTCGTTATTACCTAGTATTTATTACCTGACTTATTACAATTTTTGATACAATAAGCCTCACACCATATTGGCTTAGATAATTGACAATTTAAATAAACTCATTGATTATTCTAATTAATTGTTACAGAAAAATAAGAAAAAATAAAGAGGATAATATATAATAAAGGGGAAAATAAAGGGTAGATAAAATGAAGAGGGAAATATATACAGTTGAATGTGTACAAATTTCTTCAGCAAAGGAGGCTTCCCCACCTTGAGAGAGTCCTCCTCCAGACAAGGTCTTCACTCCTCAGTTCCACGCCGAGGATTACTTATAGTAGCTTTGAGATTTCTATTCCCTTCACTATAACATTTATATTTTACTTTTTACACATGTGATAATCTCTCTTTACATCTATATTCTTATATATGTGGACTCTTAGCAAGACAGAAATGGTAAATAATGGTAAATGGTAAAGGGTTTTGAAATGTGGCATTAGTTCCAAATGATGAGAATGCCATGGATAGGCAATGAAGATGTCTTGAAATATGGCCGACTGGAGACGATTGTGAGGAAGTTTGGACCGACATTTGGAGTGGATGAAGGTATGGATGTATGGAAGGAAGACCAGAAAGAGGAAGGTCGAGAATGGATGTTTATGGACAATATTTCAGAAGATCCTACGAGATATTATCAGACGGCTCTAGCCATAGAAAGGAAGCTTTGAGAGGATATGAATACTGACAGCTACCAACCTATGGATGGTTGAGAGAGGGGATATATGTTATATAATCTAAAAATAAAAACATTTTATAATTTAAAAAATATATATTTTTATTTTCGTTCATTGATTATTCTACATTTTTTTACCATAGTTTTAGAATATGCCACTTTTTAATATTTGTTATAAATATACAGTCAACTCACCTATTTTTAAAAATTCACTAATATTGAATTAATTTATTAATTCTATATAACTTTGAAAAAATTTTATTGTAATTTTCTTCAATTGATTGAAAATAAAACTACTTAATAGTAAATAATTATTCTTCTGCTTTTCTTTTAACACGCCACACTTCGCCTTCAAATCTTTATCTTACAACAAAAAATATTCATAACAGTAAGCCGACAAATTTATTATAACATATACATGTTATTAAATATTGCTGAGAGAGAAAATTATTTGCTGAATTTGTATATAAGAGTATTATGCCAATGGTATGCGTCGTAAACCTTTTTATAAAAATAAATTAAAATTTTGACAAAACACCAGAGAGGCAATGGAAAAAATTATAGAGTAGCAAAATATAAATATCAAAACTGATAACCCGTACATAAAATAATGAATGTATTTTGTTACAATGTCATTCGAATATAAAGGAATCTAATATAGTATAAAGCTTTATTTTAATGAATATATTAAAACGTGAACACACATAAATGGTAAAAATCTTAGGCAGAGCGAGCAATTCCTATGTTAAATAACTTCTTTCCTCACGATGTGTGTGGAAATATTGACAAACTTAAGGCTATATTTATGTAGGACTCTTTGGTTTTAAAATAGACTCGATATCAACAATGGCTTTTAAAATAGTTTCATTTATAATAATATTTTCTAAGAATAGTTTAAATCGTGCAACCGATAAGTCAAAAGAAAATTTTGCTACTCATGTTAGTAAATTAGAAAAAAAAAAAAATAAAACAGAAGATTTAAATAAACATTATTCATATCACAAACTATTGAAGAAAAAATAATTGATAAATTTTGATATAATTTGATATTTTGGTAAAATTTTGAACATATACAAATTGAATTCGTTGGAACAAATTGTAACCAAAAGATTGAATTATAAATGAAGAAATGAAAAAAGAACATTACCATTCATATAATTAAAACACTATCTAAAAAAACAATAAGAATGTGAAAGAAATAAAAAATATTTCTTTTGAAATTAATAATTAGTCTGAAGAATTGATTAGAAATCTTCTCAGTGTTGGAATCAGACGAAATTCAGCATCAATATTTCTTTCTATATCCTCCAGAAGATGCTTCTGTTGACTTCGACGTGAATTTAAATCGATCAAGTTAAGGAAGTCAGGTAAGTTTGATTAATCTCTGATTATTCACACAGATAACATTTCTGCCACACTGACTAAAGTTATTTTTGCTGGTTAACACACAAAGTGCAATTTACTAGGGGCCTAAAGTAAAAGTAACTTAACACACAGAAAAGCGTACACTCAAGAGAACAACAACAAAAGAGGACGTAAATAAAAACTCACGATTTGTTATATATAAAAAGCAGTATACTTTTATTGCAGCGTTGATATAGAGAGCGCACCGGGTTTACACAGGCATGCGAGGATATCACCAGACACAGAGAACGCTTTAAGCATCTCCCCACAACTCACCACTGGAAGAGGCACCGCATCCCTATGGTACCCCTTATATACAAACATGGCTATATTTGTCCAAACAGAAGACGTGGGAGATTATTTCTCTAATCTCTCATCCATGAGCTCTACTCATCCCCAACAGACACCATCAACAAGCTCTACAAGCTTTATATCCTGATATGATTAAGTGGATATACGAAAGAAGAAGAAGAGTTCGCTAATCTCTCATCCGTGAGCTCTACTCATCTCCAACAGACACCATCAACAAGCTCTACAAGCTTTATAACCTAATATGATTGAGTGGAGATAAGAATGAAGAAGAAGAGTTCGCTAATCTCTCATCCGTGAGCTCTACTCATCTCCAACAGACACCATCAACAAGCTCTACAAGCTTGATAACCTAATATGATTGAGTGGAGATAAGAATGAAGAAGAAGGGGTCGCTAATCTCTCATCCGTGAGCTCTACTCATCTCGAACAGACACCATCAACAAGCTCTACAAGCTTGATAACCTAATATGATCGAGTGGAGATAAGAACGAAGAAGAAGAGTTCGCTAATCAGATACAAGTAAACAACAAACTTTCTACCTAACTGATAAGTTTAAACTGCTTATATTGTCGAATAATTTTACAACACATAGAACCAAACAAGAGTTCGGCATCAACCTCAGTCTCTTGTAGATTGTTGATCTATATCATATATTTTTCCACCTCTGTGTAAACAGTTGATTAGAAGAATCAATAAAATTGTTTTAATTGTCAAATTGTAGATTGTTGAAACTTTTCTCTTGAAGTCCCTCTACTGATGATGACCGTAATCTACTTGAGGACGTTGATTCTCCTTCTTACTTGCCAAAGTTTTATACAAATAAATTTACTAGCAATGTGTTTCTTTTTTAAATAGCATCAAATATTATCTCTACAGATCTTACTGCAATGTAGTATTGTACTACGTAAATTTACTGGCTACTACGTAGTACACTACATTGAAGTAAGGTCTGTAGAGATAATATTTGATGATAGTTTAAAAAGAAACACATTGCCAGTAAATTTATTTGTTACAAATTTTATCGATAGATGGCAATCAATTTATAAAAGTCTTATACACAGAATAAAGTTGGATGATATCACGTGATGTGAACTGGCTCAGCTGATTGGCTGGATTGATAGAAATCCAAATGACTCCAGATGTCTGTCTTTTAGACAGATCTCAGTCGTTATTAGAAACTTATTTCACATGTTGTCTAACTAAATAATCTATATCAGAGGTCCATTTATGTTGGCTACAAACCGCATTTACGACATTAATTTGACAGTCCTGAGTCCCAAATACAATATTCTGGTATGATAACTAATTGGAAATAAGATGAATATCACTTTTAAGACCAAGATTGAAAATCGTGAATTTTTCAAATTTATTTATAAATATTGGTAATATTTAAGACCAAAATGCTTATTTTATAATTGTGCAACTTTTTAAGAATTGAACTTCTTTTGTATTTAAAAATAATTTAAACTAATTTAAATAGGTGTTTTTAGTAAAATTTAATTTAAAAATACCGGATCATGAAATTATTTCCTGTATTGATCTTAAATTTAGAATCGCGATTGTAAATTGATTTTAAAAAGCTCTAAATAAAATAGAAGAAATATATTTTGATATAAATGTATAAAATGAAGAGAATCCATTTCTAACATTTACTGAAAATTGGTATTTACAAGGTGGTGAAATCTTTTGGTATTTTATTACTTTTTTTTCACAGAGTAATCTGATAAAATACAGTAGGCAAATTGAATGGGCATTGATGTCTATTGATGAATGATGTCCTCACATCATCAGATGCTATCATCAACACAATCATCATCCAGGGGCATTTCTGTGATTGGCTTCCTTACTAATCTGGTCATCCTGGACCAATATGGCGACGGGCAGTACATGATGTGAAATCGTTTGGTGAAGTTTCCCGCCTTTTTTTTTTCTTTTGGCGGGATATCTCACCCCTAAAACCACAAAATGGACGCCTCCATTGTCCCTGAATGATGAATTATCATCAAGACGCTACCGAGATTATTTTTATTGTGCTTAAAAAATAGTCTTTTTTTCACTTCATAGAATAAAAAATATATTTCTTTAATCTTCGAAATAATCTTATGGAGTAATAAAGGAAGAAAAATGTTCTATGATTATTTATTTTATAGAATTTGTTAAAAATAGCCCTCTTTCACTGATTCTATATTTTATTAATCTATGATTAAACTATTTATAGGTAGCGTGTGTTTAAATAAAGATTAAATGTAAAAATTGTATATTTTTTTATTCCAAATATAATTAAAATACCCTAAAATTATTTTTATATACCAAGAGAGATATATATTGTATAATATATAACATATATCTTTTAAATATATAACCCTATTTAATTTATTATTGATTGACAATATTCTAAAAATATAGTTTTAAACAATTTTTCGCAATATTTTTACTTGAAAATTGCGCATTACTAATATTTGGAATTTTGAATATTTTGTATTTTACACTTTAGTTATATGTATAATTAGACTTGTATAAATATAAGTAATATATAAATAATTATAAATGTATAATTAGACTTTTATAAAATGTTAGTATACATATATAGTGAAAATATATATGCATGTTTGGGCTAAATGTGATAGTTTGTGATGAAAATCTTAGGTTAAAAATAATTATATTTAGAAAATACAGGAGAAATTGGCTGATGAATAGGCTAAACATGAAAATTCGCTCTAAGAGACGCCCTTAGGATTCAGGATAGCCTCGATCCAGCCCTATGTTCTTGAACATGAGGCTTTCATCGTGTTCCTAGGGAGAATTGCAAAATATTCCTGGCAATCACAGATGGGTAATGGTGTTATAGACAGTAAGAGATTGATATCTCTCTCAATCATACATAATAATCCACAGGATTGCAAATAGGTGAGTTTGGAACCAGCCGTTAAGAAAGGTTGATGTTTGAAATTCTCTGACAACTTCTGACTTTTCCCCGCAGGATGACAGAGAGATAAATTTTGCTGCAACACAAACACACAGCCTTCTCAGAGCCACACTTACAGCCAGGAAAGGGACACTACGGGCTGTCCAGTATTTCTACATAGTTATTTGGATTGAGCCTGAAATACCGTTGAAAGATTTGAGGAGACAATTGACAATTAACAGCGTTTATTGACTTCTAGTTATCAATATAGCAATAAAATTTAAATAAAAGTAAAAACACAGTATAAATAATACATAAAGACATTCACGCAAGAGACGAAATTTACGTATGTGTGAGATGATATAACATTACCCTCATTAATGATATATCCAAGACACCATCACATTTTTGAGGAAATTTGGTCTTCATGACACCAGGAAGGTAGGTTATTCATCTCTATTGTTCTGGAGAATGTGGCTTCACTGAATGTTTCATATTGTTCAAAAGTTTTGGCTTTTTCAGGTGTCTTTCTCAAGCCTTTTCAATCAGGAATTGGCCTTTGCGCCTTCTGGATCAATGATAGCAGAGGTTCTCGTTCAAAGCTTCCTTTATGGTTGCAAGATGCAACATCCATTTTATGTGCCTAAGCTCGAATTCCTTTGCCTGATCTTTCATCACTTTCTCATACCATTGTTGGATTAATTCAAGTGTTCGGGATATCTCTGAACGTCTGCCGCTTCGATTCTCTCCAGATACGGCTTCATAGATTCCGTTGTAGCGATCCATTCATCACACGTTGTTTTTGCACTGATCAAAGAGCATTCTAAATCAGCCTTGATTGAGGTATTATACTGCCTAGCACGAATCAATCATTAAGCTTCGGGTTACACGTTTCCAATATTACCCCAGCTTCCACATGTCCATTTCACTCGAGTACACATTCGGGAATATACCTGAAACGATAAAGTTCACGATATTAGATTCATCTTTCAATTAGAATTTGGCATAACATTTATACATTTAAAAACAAATTGCAAACTTTAGAAACTGTATAATATATCATATGAGGGATACAGAGAAGATCAGTATGTCCCCTGCGCAATACTGGTTCGGCGGTACAACTACTACAATAGGAAGGATACATCGAATATTAGCATGGCCCTGTGATAATTGTTTAGCGGAACAACCACTGCAATAGGAAGAATACAGAGAATATTATCATGGCCCCTGTTAAATTTGTTTGGCGGTACAACTACTACAATAGGAAGGATACAGAGACGATTAGCATGGCCCCTGCGACACTTATTCGGCGGTATAACTGCTACAACAGGAAGAATATAAAAATTTAACCATGGCCCCTGTGATAGTGTTTTTAGCTGTAGCACCACTACAGTAGGAAAAATACAGGGATGATTAGCATGGCCCTATAGCTAAAGAATACAGCCAAACCGCCAATCCTTCCAACCCTCCACAATCGAAGCCCTCACAAGCCAATCCCAAGACATTAAAACAAGACGCTGGTGTTGTCACGAGGCTGGTTAACATTCAAAATCAAATTGTGACGACTGTGGTCGGGTTTCCCGAGGTGAAATGCCCAAGGGGGCAGCACGGGTTACCCGACCCCTGCCAAACCCGACACCCGCCACAATTAGAGGACGGGGGGCGTAATCACGACTTCAACCACCATACTTGGCCTGTTCACAGTATCTCTTTCTTTCCTTCTTTCTAATTAATATTCATTATACTCTCTTAATGTGGAAATTACATTACAGAAATATCTCTGGGAAGTGAGTTAACAGCTTAAATGAATTATTTTATTTCAATTCTTCGACCACACTCATATCATTAATACATGCACGATCTCTACTTGATGGAAATAGGAATATCTCCAAAGATGGAACTTTTGATATTTCCTTTTTGTGATGAAACGCACACACACACATGCTTTTTCTTTATTTTTAATGTAGTATATATAGTTGAATATAGAAAGATTCATAAAAAAATATATATATAGTGTTGCATCATGGCTAATGAACCTATTTTATTTTAATTAGTAATATTATTTTTCATATATTTTAAAT
This sequence comes from Cordylochernes scorpioides, assembly GCA_030710605.1. Classification (NCBI taxonomy): domain Eukaryota; kingdom Metazoa; phylum Arthropoda; class Arachnida; order Pseudoscorpiones; family Chernetidae; genus Cordylochernes; species Cordylochernes scorpioides. Next base: position 68,027,045 of record CP092868.1, read on the forward strand.
TCAAAATTATATTTTATTTTTATTTATTTTATTAAACAGAATATATGTATTATAAACAGAATATATGTATTATAGAATCATCATTTGTATTTAGGTACACGTGTGACTTCACTGCTCTCTTTGATGTGAGAAATAAATAAATTATTCTGGAGGCTACTTAAAGTAGACTAATCTCATTATTCCCTTATAAATATTTGTAGGATGGTTGAAACACGCTCTGGTAAGATGCAAGACCCAGCACAGGAGAGAATCATGGCTGAAGAGTCTGCCTAGCCGCAACCTGGTGCAACAATTGGTAGAGATGCTAGTTCCGACCCAGTTGTCCTGAATCCCAACATCGACATCCCCAAGTATGATGGAACGGAAGACCCTCGCCCATGGATTGAATCTCTTGAATAAATTGGCTTCCTGTACCATTGGGCAGACTACATTATATCTCGTTATGCTGCCATGAATATGATTGGTAGCGCCAAAACCTGGCTGAACCTACACAAGATAAGTTTCACCAGCTGGGAAAATTTCAAGAGCCGCCTAATTGAGGATTTTGCCTCAGACGCCAACAAAGAAGAAATAAAGATGAGACTAAACAAGATGCAACAGTGGAATGAACCTGCAATCAGGTTCGCAGAGGATATCCTTGTACTGTGCAACAAGGTCGACCCCCAAATGGAGCAAGAGACTAAAATAAACTGGGTTATTGGAGGGTTAAAGAAAGAATACTCTTTTGCCCTTCACCTAAACCCTCCTAAAAATACCAATGAACTTCTAGAAATTTGTAAAAAGCTGGATTTGTTCGAAAAGAATTACCAAGAACGTGTAGAAAAATCAAAAGCTCTATATAATTGACCACGCTCTCCTCGTCCCCATCATCAAGAGCAATGGAAGAGCGCTCCGTCGTTCAGAAGACCATACCAGAACACCTCCAAGCCCCAGGCTCCCGCTCCGAGGTACTACCAGAACACCTCCAAGCCCCAGGCCCCCACTCCGAGGTACTACCAGAACAAGCCTCTGCCCCAGGTATCTGCCCCTAGACGATCTTACACTCCCAATCCTGAGCCAAAACCGGTCTACCCAAGTAAAACATACAATAAGAATCCAAATTCAAATAGGAATAGGACAGAAGACGGGAGACCAATATGTTTCAAGTGTAACAAGCCAGGACACGTAGCGCGGTATTGCAGAGTCAGGTTTGTAAGAATTGTGGAAGAGGACCCCATAGTTACACAAGACAAGGTCGAAGAAGAAATCCGAATGGATAATGGAACTGAGAAGTCGAGACCTCTGCTCTACGCTGACGTAAGTAATAGCCCGTACTCGAGTATCCCTACAAGGAATAGATATGCCGCATTAGAAGATTTAAACTAAGCATCGCGCCTGAGTCCGTCAATCAAAGCAAGTCGACCATAAATGGAATTAAAAAGTTGGACCCCAAATATAAAATGAACATTAACGTGGATAGAATCGGTATCTGCGAAGCTTTGATTGATACAGGCGCCGATCTTTCAGTGGTCGACCTTAGTACAGCTCTTAACACAGGTCTTGAAATAATAAATCCTGACAAAATGTGCTCCGGACCCGATGGCAAAGAATTAGATATCGTAGGAAATATTATTTTAAATATAAAATTTGATGACAAAACAATTACACATCAATTTGTGATAATGAGAACATATTTGCGAATATTTATACTTGGACGTGATTTTCTTAAGAAAATGAACGCAAAAATTGATTGTCAGCGTGAAATAATCAAATATGACTTGACAGAAAATCGTGACGTAATCAAATATCAACAGAAGAAAATAAAAAGTGCAAAGGATGCCATTATACCAGAACTTTCTATTAAATTGATTAATGCATTTGTAGAAGCAGAGGATGGCGAATACATCATCGAGGAGAACCCTAAAATGTTTCAAACAAATGGACTTCTACTAACGAGAAGCTTAATAAATGTTGTGAATAAGGAAACATATATCTGGATAACAAACCCTTACCCTCGACCATTAAAAATATTTAAAAACCAAACATTGTGCTTTGGAAGCCAGCCAGCCGAAGTGAATCTTATGGAAGAAAGTGAACAAAAAGAGCATGAAGAACCCCAATTTCAGATAAACGAAAATTTAGCATATAAGGAAAAGGAGCAATTGAAACAAGTTTTGGAAAAGTACGAGGATTTGTTTTCGTCGGGATTAGGAAGATCCAACTTAGCGAAACATCGGATTGATACAGAAGGCGCGAAACCGATCAAACACAAGCCGTATAGGATGAGCGCGAAAGAGCGAGAAATCATAAAAGAACAAATTGATGAAATGCTCAGAGACGGCATAATTAGACCATCCTCGAGTCCATGGTCCTTCCCTGTAATCTTGGTCAAGAAGCGAGATGGTAAGTACAGATTTTGCGTTGACTACAGAAAATTGAATGATGTAACAGTGAAGGATGTTTACCCAATTCCCAGAATTGATGAAGTATTGGATACACTTCAAGGATCCAAATACTTTTCAGCAATAGACCTTAAATCAGGATATTGGCAAGTAGAGGTTGAGGAGAAAGATAAAGAAAAGACAGCCTTCACTACAGCACATGGCCTATATGAGTTCAACGTAATGCCCTTTGGTCTATGCAATGCCCCGGCTACATTTGAGAGGAACATGGAAAATATGCTTGGTAATCTTAGATGGCAAATTTGCTTATGTTATCTAGATGACGTAATCATTTATAGCTCGGATTTTTCAACACATCTCAAAAGAATAGAAGCTGTTTTAAAATGTTTTCGCGAGGCTAATTTAAAATTGAACAACAAAAAATGCCAATTTGCTTTCGAAGAACTGGAGATTCTTGGCCATATAACTAATCAACATGGAATAAAACCAGCGGAGCATAATATCAAGGCTATTAGAGATTTTCCTCAGCCCAAAAAGATAAAAGAAGTTCAATCATTTTTAGGAATGTGCTCATATTATAGAAAATTTATCAAAGGTTTTTCAAAAATTGCCGATCCATTAACCAGTCTTATAAAAAAGAATGTACCTTTTACCTGGACAGAAAATCAAGAAAAAGCATTTCAAACCCTTAAAGTAGCATTGATAAATCCCCCAATCTTAGGGCACTTTGATCCGAATGCAATTACTTACATTCATACTGACGCATCTAACATCGGCCTGGGTGCAACATTAGTCCAAAAGTTCGGCGATAAAGAAAAAGTTATCTCATATTTAAGTCGAACACTGAGCAACCTGAGCAAAATTATTCGACTACCGAAAAAGAATGTCTAGCTGTTGTGTGGTCAATGTCCAAGTTACGACCCTACCTATATGGAAGGCACTTCAAAATCGTAACTGATCATCACGCACTATGCTGGCTTAAGAATCTGAAAGATCCGACCGGCCGATTAGCACGATGGGCACTGAAGATTCAGGAATATAATTTCGAAATTATACACAAATCGGGTAAAAAACATCTGGACGCTGATGGTCTATCTAGAGGACCCTTACCTGAAAACGAATGGGACGAAGATTATGAAAGACTATTTCTGAATCAAATAATAGACGAAAAGGATGATTTTATTGAGAATATTAAGGAGAACCTTAGTGATAACAAGCGTTCAATTACACAGAACTTCAAAGAAGAAAATGGGTGTCTCTACAAGAAAAATCCAAATCCTGAATGTAGGGCATGGTTGCTGGTAGTGCCAAAGAAGAGAAGGAAGGAAGTCATGAGTGAATACCACAACCATATGCTGAATGGCCATCTGGGCGTCGCCAGAACCACTTACCGATTGAAGAATAAATACTATTGGCCTTCCATGTTGAAAGATATTTCAGAATTTGTAAAGACGTGCCATCTTTGCCAAAGTCGGAAAGGTTCAAATCACTTGCCTTCTGGACTTTTACAACCTATTCCCCCAGCTAACTACCCTTTTGAAAGAATCGGAATTGACTTTGTTGGCCCCTTGCCATCAACGAAAAGAAGAAGGAAGTGGATAATTGTGTTGACCGATTATTATACCAAGTATGCTGAAACAAAGGCAGTATCAGAAGCAACCGTGAAAGAAGTCTCTACATTTTTAATCGAACATATTATTTTACGTCACGGGGCCCCAAGATTTCTTATTAGCGATAGAGGTTCACAATTCACTAGCAATTTGATGAAGGAGGTAATGAAAATGTGCAAAGTTAAACACTGCTTCACAACGAGCTACCACCCCCAGACTAACGGAACGGCTAAATAGAACTTTAATCAATATGATCAGCATGTATGTGAACACAGACCAAAAGAACTGGGATGAAATCCTCCCTTTTATCACCCACGCGTATAATACCACGATTCAAGAAACCACAGGCTACACTCCATTTTTCCTGTTGTTTGGAAGGGAACCCATGTCCCTCTTAGACGACGAGAATATCCCAAAGGACAGTAACATGGACGATTACGACGAATATATAGAAAACTACTTAGATAAAATAGCAAGGACGAGACAGGTAGTCATTAACAACACAGAGAAGACTCAGGAAAGAATGAAAAGAAACTATGACAAAAAAACACAATGAGAAAATTTATGAACCAGGACATTTAGTGGCAGTTTGGACACCAGTCAGAAAAATCGGAAAATGTGAAAAACTATTGAGAAAATATTTTGGCCCATATCGAATATTAAAGAAGCTGTCTAACGTAAATTACTTAATTGAGCCGAAAGATAATCCTGGCCAAGACCCATTGATTGTCCATGTCTCGAGACTCAAACCCTATTTTAAGAAAATTGATGAGGTAACTCACGAGGACGTGACGACCTCTGGAGAGGGGGAAGTGTTGCATCATGGCTAATGAACCTATTTTATTTTAATTAGTAATATTATTTTTCATATATTTTAAATTCAAAATTATATTTTATTTTTATTTATTTTATTAAACAGAATATATGTATTATAAACAGAATATATGTATTATAGAATCATCATTTGTATTTAGGTACACGTGTGACTTCACTGCTCTCTTTGATGTGAGAAATAAATAAATTATTCTGGAGGCTACTTAAAGTAGACTAATCTTATTATTCCCTTATATAAATGTGTAGGATGGTTGAAACACGCTCTGGTAAGATGCAAGACCCAGCACAGGAGAGAATCATGGCTGAAGAGTCTGCCAAGCCGCAACCTAGTGCAACAATATATATATGTCATAATGTATGCTCTTCCAGGAATAATAAAGTAAACCTACAGTCAACCAGAGAGAGACGTAGATAGAAGGTAGCTAAAGTACGGCCATCTTGGGCCACTGGCCACATTCCGGGGGGGGGGGGGAGGGGCTTTTCTTGGAACCTCAGGACTATTTTTGGACAGTCGGAGGGTGGTGTGCGACACGAACGGTCGTTCAGCGCTGACAGCCCCTCGCGCTACCTCTCTCTCGCTGGTTGCCTGGGATTCCTCTTCCAAACTTGTGGTTTCCTTATTTCTCTCTCCCCACATTATTATCATATTGCCACATCGAAAGTCGACAGGATAAGACCTGGCCTGGAAGCAAATCCCTCATATACCGGAGTATGAAGAAACAAGAAGCCAAGCCACGATGATCGGCCAAACCCAACTCAACTGTAACCACTCCTCTTCGAGCCCTCAACCCCTTCTTCGCCAACCTTTGAACCGTGATCCCGAAGAAGTATTCACCTACGACGGAGATGGAGCTGCCACACACTTCTTCCAGCACTAGATCTGCCCAAGAACGACCACCGTGCCAGGGCAGGACACCTTCCACCATCATGGACAAGACTCCGCCATATCCCTGCCGCTACTGTGATGTACAACACTGGTACGCACAGTGTCACAGACAGAACTCTCCCGAAGCTCAATGAACTTACCTGCGCCCTAAACCAACATAACTCTTGAGTGTAATTGTTTTAACTCCTACCATTCATTCTTTAAATAAGTCATTCCTTGTAAATTGTCCCAATATTTACATAATTAGCTCCATTTATTCTCTCCACGCCTATTAACAATGATTTTATTCTCCATATTATTTATCTAGATATTTGTAACTCATTTAATTAGTTACCTTACCAGTAGAATTTAACAATCGTCATTTTAATTAAATAATTTCCATTTTAACGTAACTTTTTTAAAATAAAAAATAAAAAAATAAAAATAATAAAAAAAAGGAATACTACCTATTAATGCTTTACGATTTTTACTATTAACAATAGATTTTTCATAATCAATTTATATATAAAAATATGCCTCCAGCACCAAACTTTTGTATACCTATTTGTATATGACCTCTCCTACTTGTAAGCACGGCTCACGAAAAATAATTTCTTTCCCTAAACGACTCAAAAATCACCCTGTAATTCAGGCGTCGAAGAATTCCAACCACCACGTGAGCCTTGCTTACAACCAACCCTTGGTGACTCTTATCTATCTTCCCCTTAATGTCCCACTCATTCTTACAACCTTGTCAACCTTATACCAGCTCAGGACCTTTTATAGAATTATTGATTAATTAATTATCGAACATTATTGCAAACATTATTGTCATTTCAAAATCCTAATCTTCGCCCTTCATTTATGATAATATATTTCGTAGTTCATCTCTAGCATATCCACCGACCCACACCATCTAGCCAATGGTGTGTTCGTCACAGGATGCAGATTGACTAACTGCTAGATATTTATCAACTCCTTTTTGTTCGCACTTGAACAATCTGCATCGAGCGGCACAGTTCGCTTCTTCTTCTCGCGCCACACGTTCGCCACACGGACCCTGTCTTCAAATCTATGTTTGTCCCTTGTTCAAACCAGCACGATATAGCCTACCTCCGATATTTCCCACGGAGGTACGTTAAACATCGTCGCTGATTCTGTCCGGTCCGTCATCATTTCGCGCAGACATGGGTTTTACGTTCAACCCACCGCGAAATCATCGCCTCGCACAAGCTCCCACGACGGTTCAAACACCTCGTGTCCGAGCAGCTTGTCACTTGTAACGGACAACGCAGTCCTCGTCCCAATTTTTGGCACTGTGCGCGCATACTTTCCGCAAATTAAATATAAGTCCATTCGACTTCCTCACCTACACACGGGACTTTTCCCCTCGGACTCGCTACACAAGTAACTGCATAGATAAGGTAGAATGGCCCAGGGCAAGTTTCCCCTCGCTCTGTTCGCCAAGGTTCTAACATTGTATGTAGTTTTATATTTACCTCAGTCCTGAGCTCACACAATTGCCAACCTCAACCTCATTTCTCGTACTCTACACCTATAGCATAGAAAGCCCATGCCAAGTTTCCCCTTGCCATGTCCGCCTGAAAAATATCTTAAAGTGTAGAGTTCTCCAGTCTTAATGACCTTCAGAATTTCATCATATGTATGTGTCTCCCCTTCTCGTTGTTCACACCCCTCCACAACAGTTCCCTTATAATACATTAGATGTTATTGTATATAGCCTTTTATAACTTTGATATTATAAAAAATTCCCTTAAATATCAAACTCTCCGGTGTTGTAAAATTGCTTATAAATAATATTTACTTGTGTACTATACAATATTTTATTTACATAAAACTATGTCACCATAACCATAATTAATTTCAACTGTAAAATTATTTTCTCTATTCCTGGCTTCACCAGCTTTAAGTATACTCAAACCATGTTCAGCCTTCTTCAACGGGGGCCATATGTCATAATGTATGTTCTTCCAGGAATAATAAAGTAAACCTACAGTCAACCAGAGAGAGAGACGTAGATAGAAGGTAGCTAAAGTACGGCCATTTTGGGCCACTGGCCACATTCCGGGGGGGGGGGGGGGGGCTTTTCTTGGAACCTCAGGACTATTTTTGGACAGTTGGGGGGTGGTGTGCGACACAAAACGGTCGTATCGCCGCTGAACGAGGAATCTCTTTCAAACTTGTGGTTTCCTTATTTCTCTCTCCCCACATTATTATAATATTGCCACATATATATATATATATATATATATATAATAATAAATAGTTATTTAATTTTATAGTCCAGTTTTGTATTAAGATTATCTTCACTATTATGATCATTTAAATTTAAATTATAAAATTTGTAAAATGTTATTAATTTGTAGATAGAGAGAGAAAAAAAAAATTCTTTACTTCTAATACATCCTCAAGTTAATTATATATTTATAATTAATAACAATAAAAATTAACAACGTAACGTCTATTACATCGGCTTTTACACGTCATTTAGACATACTCTAATCCTATATATAGAATAATCGAAGAGAGAATATATATAATAGTTAGAAAAAAGAGAGAAAGACAGAACCATGCACTTTTAATCAAACTAATAATAAGGAAAAAAAAAATTTTTTTGTAAAGAAGGTAGATAAGATTGTTAGTATATATATATATATTTTTATAATTTTATATTTTATCCTTTTTTTTTTAAAGATTTTTAAAGGTTTTTTTTATTTTATAATATGATTATAAATAGTTGTATTTAGTAATATATCTATAGTATGAATTAACATTTGTTATAAGTTTGGATATTATGTTTTAACCCTAATGGTAGACCAGACATACACAAAAAACTTTAAATTGAAATAAATTGGAAAAAGAGATCTGCTGGACCGGGGATCTTCAGATAAAAGTCCAACGACATTTCACCCCTTCTTTATTATGTCATAGATCTCTTTTAAACCGGATTTTATGTGTTAATATTAAGTTGTTTCAGTGAAATATTTAAATGAACATATATAACAGATACAAGTGTTAACAAATTCAAACTGTAAACCTACCTCGACCGCGGCGTCCTCCATTGTGAATATCTATTTCTGGCTGACACATGTGGCGGGAGCGGGGGACATTTCAAATTTAGACCATTTATTCAGAATTTTTTTGAACAACAAGAAAATTAAAGAAGAAAGGAAAAATAGTTAAGGGAAGAAAGTTGAATTTCATAATCTTTACAGCTAGTTATATCAAAATAACTGATTCAAAACTTATTCATCTTTTAATATTCCTTTAAAAAGGCAAATTATAAGAGTTTAATAAAGCTATTAATTGTGCAAATTCACCTTTATTTAACTTCCATTTTCCTCCCCAGAAATTGGAGATTAAACAAAATGAACTATATACTATAACACTAAAAATCTTGTGAAAAAATCTTTTAATCAGTTATTTAATCAAAGTTTAATTAACTGTTAAAGATTATAAATTTGTATTAGTTATAATTAAGAGAAATTATAGAAAGTTGATTTCATAAATGGATATTTCCATTTTTTTTTAAATATTTTATAATTGATATACTGTTGAAATATTTTACTTGTTTGATACTAAATTTGTTTTTAATAAATTCCATGTTTAAATTTTTAACATCTTCTATGAAATTATCTAATATATTATTTATTCTATAAAATCTTAGAAACTGACCATAATATATACCTTTACAGCAATTTAATGATATATTAGAATTCATATTACAGTATTTTATAATATTGAAATTATAATTACTCTTTTTATTATAAACTCTAACAGCACTATTTGTAAGGTCTATATTCAAGTCTAAAAAGTTAACTTTTTTGTTTCTATAAATTTTTTCATTGTTCTTAAGTTTCAAGTATTTAGGATATATTTCAGGTATTAATTTTTTAAACTGTGGATTATTAAATATTATTATGTCATCTACATAACGGAATATTTGCCAATTAATATTATTTTGTAGAAAGTATTCTCTTTCGTACCAGAACAATATTAGATTTGCTAATAACGGACTAGAAGAAGTTCCCATGGGAACGCCTTCTGATTGAATATATATTTTATTTTTAAATTCTATATAGTTAAAATTTAAAAATGTTTCCAGTAGAGTTTTTGCTGTTTTAAGATCTAATTTAAATGTTTTATATCTGTTATGAATAATTTTAATGTAGAAAGTTTTGTCATTAATGAATTCATTAAATAAATTGGTTATTTTATTATTTAGATCTCTTAAATTTATTTTAGAATATAGGTCCTCAAAGTCAAATGTGTGTACTGTTTCAATGTTTGTCCAATTGTTCATTAAATAATTAATGATTTTTTTATTTGAGTCGATAAATTTATAATTATATTTATTAGTTAATTTATTTATAATAAATTGTAGTGTTGAAGCTAATTGTATATCAATATTTTTTATGACTGAATTTATACCAGATGTGATTGTTCTGAAAGAAATAGGTTTTTTGTGTAGTTTAGGAATTATATAGAACTTTGGTATGTTTGGATTTTTGTGGTTATTATAAATTTTTAGTGAATTTTCAACATTTTTGATGTCTTTTTTGATTTTTGTGCCTGTAGTTCTAGCAAAAGTGTATTTATGATTATTATCAATTTCCTTTTTTAGTATATCGTGGTATAGATTTTTACAAATTAAAGATAAATTATTGGAACATTTATCTATAGGAGTGATAATATAGTCCTTCTGTAAATTAATTATATTTTCTTTAAAAGAAGGAATGTCTGAATTAGGTTTTGTGTATTTAAGTGTATTATTATTCTCTTAATTATAACTAATACAAATTTATAATCTTTAACAGTTAATTAAACTTTGATTAAATAACTGATTAAAAGATTTTTTCACAAGATTTTTAAAGTGTTATAGTATATAGTTCATTTTGTTTAATCTCCAATTTCTGGGGAGGAAAATGGAAGTTAAATAAAGGTGAATTTGCACAATTAATAGCTTTATTAAACTCTTATAATTTGCCTTTTTAAAGGAATATTAAAAGATGAATAAGTTTTGAATCAGTTATTTTGATATAACTAGCTGTAAAGATTATGAAATTCAACTTTCTTCCCTTAACTATTTTTCCTTTCTTCTTTAATTTTCTTGTTGTTCAAAAAAATTCTGAATAAATGGTCTAAATTTGAAATGTCCCCCGCTCCCGCCACATGTGTCAGCCAGAAATAGATATTCACAATGGAGGACGCCGCGGTCGAGGTAGGTTTACAGTTTGAATTTGTTAACACTTGTATCTGTTATATATGTTCATTTAAATATTTCACTGAAACAACTTAATATTAACACATAAAATCCGGTTTTAAAAGAGATCTATGACATAATAAAGAAGGGGTGAAATGTCGTTGGACTTTTATCTGAAGATCCCCGGTCCAGCAGATCTCTTTTTCCAATTTATTTCAATTTAAAGTTTTTTGTGTATGTCTGGTCTACCATTAGGGTTTCAAAACATAATATCCAAACTTATAACAAATGTTAATTCATACTATAGATATATTACTAAATACAACTATTTATAATCATATTATAAAATAAAAAAAACCTTTCAAAATCTTTAAAAAAAAAAAGGATAAAATATAAAATTATAAAAATATATATATATATACTAACAATCTTATCTACCTTCTTTACAAAAAAATTTTTTTTTTCCTTATTATTAGTTTGATTAAAAGTGCATGGTTCTGTCTTTCTCTCTTTTTTCTAACTATTATATATATTCTCTCTTCGATTATTCTATATATAGGATTAGAGTATGTCTAAATGACGTGTAAAAGCCGATGTAATAGACGTTACGTTGTTAATTTTTATTGTTATTAATTATAAATATATAATTAACTTGAGGATGTATTAGAAGTAAAGAATTTTTTTTTTCTCTCTCTATCTACAAATTAATAACATTTTACAAATTTTATAATTTAAATTTAAATGATCATAATAGTGAAGATAATCTTAATACAAAACTGGACTATAAAATTAAATAACTATTTATTATTATAATTAATTTAGATTTAGCTTGCTAATCTAATCAAATCTAATTGATATAAGTTATCATTATTATCAATTTGCTCCTTAAGTTTTAAAATTAGAATCACTGTTATAATTTTGTTATATAGTTTCTACACTATATATATATATATATATATATTATTCTCTCTCTTTTTGTGAGGAATTCTTTAAATATTCATATTGAAAAACCAAATACTGACAATAAACAATCTATTAGACAGTCCTGTCCCAGCTCTAATATAACTTTAGGTACAGCTCAAAAAGAGCAACCTAGCTTATGTTATTTACAATGAAAAATATGAACAGGCTCTTTACAAAAAAAAAAAAAAAAGTGTCCAATGCGGGATCCGATCCCGGTTCATGGCTGTCGGAAACCGACAGTTTATACCGCCGGCCACCTGCTGTTAGACAGTGAGTGAGATTAAACAAATAATTAAAATATTTTGACCATTAACCAACCTCATTGTTTATATCATCACCAAATGTCGCTTAGAAGCTGGGGACCCGTCATCACAGGTAGAGATTAAAACTGTTCATCGCCAACCCGGGGAGTTGGTATAGACTCTACACTAACCCGGCATATCGCCATCAATTTGAGAGAATTTTTACAAATATTCCATTATTTATTTGGTCAATATAAGTTCAGGAGAGCGTCTCGTACAGAAGTGACCAACTATTCAGGCTGTCCAGCCCTAAATCTTCTTTGTTGTAATTTTTCAAGGCAGTAGAGATCCAAGCCGTGAATTGGCCTAAAACACCCACACACACACACATACAGCCATATTAAGACCACTAATCTTATACAGATTCACCGCAGGAAGGAAGCATAGATGGAGCTCCTATACTCCAAACAGCACAGAACCCAAAAACAGCCTCCAGGTCCGACGCATGTCCAGTGGTCCGACCGTGCATACATCAAGGTTAGCGTATCAAGTAGCGTAAAACAGATTTATTTCTTGAAATATTTTCCAGGAGTATATATACCAGACTCATATTCTAAATTATTGGAATGGAATCTGGGTTAGCTTCTTTCCTTAATTATTCTACTACAGATATCATTGGATCATTGTATTTACTGAAAACAATGAACGGCTCAACGATATGTAGAATCAATTTTATAAACAAGCTCCTTCCTGATCAAAAGATAAATGATTAAAATATCATTACATCAAAAACTATTAAAAAGGTAACTTACAATTGATCGTCGCTGTAAACTATCGGTCTCGGATCGGTGACAAAACCACAACACCAGCTTTGGCAAACTGAGAAGCGTCCACCTGGAGACCATGGTTTCGGGCTAATGTCCCTCTTCAGTCCAGGGCAGACTTTATTCCATGAGATCCTCACGGGATCTAATGAAATCTTCACAAGCTGCCAAAGAATCGGCGGAAGATCCATAGATGGCGTCTAGTTTTGATGTCTATTCCGATGGGAGAGGTGACCATTATTTTTATAAATCAATATCCTCCCGGTAAAATTTCCATCAGAATTTATAAAGTTATTGTCTTTATTTTTGTCTATTTTAATTGATACATTTTTCTATTTATTTGGTTTTATATAAAATAAAAGGATTTGAAAGTGCGAATGTTTCTTTTATACATAAAACGAACTTATACTGTCCTTACTGCGATGAAAAAATATATTGGGAGGGCTTGGCTCATCAGTGGTGAACCCTCCCAGCGGTTTCGCCAATTTAATCCACCAGACCGCTTCTCAGAGCTCTAATACTGTATTGGATCATTCTGCTTTTATATGCTACACTGAAGGATGGAATCTTATAAATGGTTTTTAAGTAAACTATGGACATAAGCTTATAGGACAGTAGAATTACATTCAAATATTTGCTTCGAGCAATGCTCTTCAGCAAACTATAAAGACAAGGCCAGTTAGGCATAAATTAATACAAAGCAATAACGCGCCATCTATATATATAAAATAAAAGGATTTGAAAGCGCGAATGTTTCTTTTATACATAAAACGAACTTATACTGTCCTTACTGCGATGAAATCCTTTCAAATCCTTTTATTTTATATATATAGATGGCGCGTTATTGCTTTGCATTAATTTATGCCTAACTGGCTTTGTCTTTATAGTTTGCTGAAGAGCATTGCTCGAAGCAAATATTTGAATGTAATTCTACTGTCCTATAAGCTTATGTCCATAGTTTACTTAAAAACCATTTATAAGATTCCATCCTTCAGTGTAGCATATAAAAGCAGAATGATCCAATACAGTATTAGAGCTCTGAGAAGCGGTCTGGTAGATTAAATTGGCGAAACCGCTGGGAGGGTTCACCACTGATGAGCCAAGCCCTCCCAATATATTTTTTCATCGCAGTAAGGACAGTATAAGTTCGTTTTATGTATAAAAAAACATTCGCGCTTTCAAATCCTTTTATTATATATATATATATATGGCGCGTTATTGCTTTGTGTTATTTGGTTTTAACCAGCCTAAAAGTGATCACGTGTAGTTTTGTTAGTGGATCCATAGACAGCCTTCCAGACTAGACCTCAGTATGGAACTTCCTGGTCAACTACTCAGAAGTGTTTAACAATACTCTATACCAGTGAGCTAGATAGCCTGGGTAGTTGGTGTTCTGCGCTCCAGGAACCTGGGTTATCTATATATCTTTCTTTAGTTAATGGATTAAATTGTAAGTAAATATTTTGCATAATCTCGAAATTGAATTCAGTTTGATAGTATCAATAGTTAGTTTTTTTACACATTGGAGGTTTCCTGATTCTTAGTAGAAACAGTTGGACTCAACACACAACACCACTCATGCTAGCAGTTCTAATCGTAGCCTGAATGTGATGCCGAGCAGAAATAGTTGACCAGAAAGTTTCATGCTCGGAGACTGGCCAAATATTTTATAGGTTTGAGATTGGTCAGTCCATGCAATGTCTGCATGTCTCTGGAGTGTGGAACAGCTGAGGTGACCCACTATCTGTGGTTCCTCCGAGAAGTGAGGGAAAGCTAAATCAGTTTCGGGAAGTCCAAGGTCTGTCAGGACATGGCCTTGTGAATGATGGGGGTGACCTCTCCATGATGGAAGTTGGAATATAATATTTCAGGCGATTGATTTTTTGAGAGTGTGCAATTATTTTACAATTCTCCTGAAGGATCTGGTGGAGTATTGGTAAATACTTCTGGCCAGACCGCTAGAGCATCCATATGCGAACGAAAAAGAACTCGAGTCAGGATGGAGTATGAGTGCTCTAAGGCAGTATTGCTTGTAGCCCTGTCTGCTAGTTCGCTAACCTGCCTACTCAGCACATCTTAATATGAGAAGATTTCTAGATTATTGCCGATAAAAAATATGATCGTGCTTGCCCAGAAATGCAGATAGCTGCTAGAACGGGATATCCAGTCCGATGCTATGATAACTCCTCCTAGGTTGACTGGATTTATATTCCGCAAGGTGAACGGCCTAGAAAATTTCTAAAAGTTCAGATTTAAACGTTATGCAATATATATCCGAATAAATTCATAGAAGAACTAAAACGTATTAATCATGAATGTTTCTTTTTTAAATAAAACGAACTTTCCACTGTTCTTACTTCGTTGGAAGATATTGGGAGGGCTTGGCTCATCAGTTTTTTAACCCTTCAAGCGGTTTCACCAATTTAATCAGTAAGGACACTAGAAAGTTCATTTTATTTTTAAAAGAAACATTCGCGCTTAATACGGTTTTTTCTTACATATTAATGACACGTTATTGCCTTATAATTAATTTATGCCAAACTGACCTTGATCTTATTGTTTGCGGAAGAGCATTGCTCGATACAAATATTTATATGTAATTCTACTGTCTTAAAAGAGCTTATGTTCATAGTGGTGTGTTATATTGTCTTGTAATTCATAGATGAACTGGCTGCTATTCTTGGGAAGGAAGGATAATTGCAACGCCAACTATAGAATCACTTTTCGATCCATCGGTGAAGATTAATTAATGGGAGGGTAAGTCCTATTGATGAATTCTTCCTAATGAGGAAGGAAATCCTCCTCTGACCATGCCAGTAGGCTGAGAAAATTGCAACTACTCGCTGATCCAGATAGATGGCAATAAGGTGATAGCGGTGTCTCTGGTGACGAGACGGATGGGATGTAGATTGCTTCTTGTAACAATGCCCTATGGTCTGTAAGAGCTTGAGGATGAGAATACTTGAAATCCAGGATTCAGCCAGTAGAAGTTTACTGGAAGATCTTGTTAAATGATAATTTCGGCTTGTGTTGAATTGGCCAGATTGGAAACCTCAAGAACGGCAGATGGAGATTTTCAGGCGTTTGCCTGCAGGATGCGTAAGCTACCTTGACATTGTTTAGGTGTCGGAATATTCAATCTTTCACGAAGGGGTGGGTATAGGAGGTGGCCAGATGATTAGTGAAGGCACCAACATAACTGGTTTGATTCAGCCGAACATTGATTACCTTCATGTTCAGAAGAGCCGCATAGATAGCAGGTGGGAATGGAGGAGGAAGCGCGGTGTCCGAATCCGTTACAGCGGGAGCATTGCTTTATCATTGCTTTAATCATTGTTACGCTCGTACCTATTCGATATATCTGTTACGGAGATGCGATAATTTTGTCCTAAGATCGCAGAAACTTTTTCGTCCATCTCAACGTTGAGATCTTGAAGTTAGAGACAGCTTTGATTAAGCGTTTACCGGAAAGAGTTTGTAGTGAGATGTTGGGGCCGATCCTGTTGCATATTTTCTCATCTTGGACCTCCCTGTCATCCCTGAAGAGCATACATATAGGTTACGTCTTTGAGGGAAAATGAGTTTTCTTTTAATCCCAATAATATATATATTATTTTAAAATGCTTATTCCGTCCGAAAATATTATATAAAGTAATTTAAAATACAATATAACGCCTAGTGGACATGGCATCTGCCCGGTAAGCGGAACACAGTGGGTTCGATTCCCATCCCTGGACACTTTTATTTTTCCGTTTGTCATTACTCTTCACAATTCATCCTATCATACTTCATCCTTAAAGTTAGAAATAATCGCTATTTCTCTTTAAAATAAATTTCGATTTTTGTTTAAAAGAAACATTCGCGGTATAATTCCAATTTTCGTTTTACATATATATATTATATTGTGAAAGCAATTTTATATCAAATTAAAAATGTGATATATAAAGTTCAATATCTATTTCATATATTTTTTACTTAAAGGCATATTCATAGTGAGTTAAGAGATGTAACTTTAAAATTTGATTTTTCAAAATAAGCAAATATATTTTGAATCAGATAAATATTTGAACATATTCATAGAGAGAGATATTCCTGGTTAGGAAAAAAATCAAAATTCTTATGAAAATTATTTTCAAATTCAATTCATAGCATCATTATATTTATATCTACCTGATATCTATATTCATTTTATATAAATTCATATTAAAATTATATAAAAAACACCCTGGAATTTTTTTCCCAACGTAATCTACCCATTCCAGCAATGGGTCAGTCAGTTAGAGATTGTGGGGAGGCAGGCAGGTCATCTCTATACACAGTCTAGCCATAAATTATGTTACAAACAATTTTATAAATTAAATGATTAAGAACAAAAACTAATGAAATATAAATACACATTTTATTATAAAATAAAAGGATTTAAAAGCGCGAATGT
This sequence comes from Cordylochernes scorpioides, assembly GCA_030710605.1. Classification (NCBI taxonomy): domain Eukaryota; kingdom Metazoa; phylum Arthropoda; class Arachnida; order Pseudoscorpiones; family Chernetidae; genus Cordylochernes; species Cordylochernes scorpioides. Next base: position 68,044,423 of record CP092868.1, read on the forward strand.
TTCTTTTATAATAATACAAACCTCTACTGTCCTTACTGCGATGAAAAAATGTAATTCTACTGTCCTATAAGCTTATGTCCATAGTTTACTTGAAAACCATTTCTAAGATTCCATCCTTCAGTGTAGCATATAAAAGCAGAATGATCCAATACAGTATTAGAGCTCTGAGAAGCGGTCTGGTGGATTAAATTGGCGAAACCGCTGGGAGGGTTCACCACTGATGAGCCAAGCCCTCCCAATATATTTTTTCATCGCAGTAAGGACAGTAGAGGTTTGTATTATTATAAAAGAAACATTCGCGCATTTAAATCCTTTTATTTTATATGTATAGATGGCGCGTTATTGCTTTGTATTAACATATTTTATTAGCCAATAGGACATAGATTTTAAATATATACAATCATTCAAAATGTCCTCCCTTATTTTTGACACAGGATCTCAAACGTTCGGGCCACTGATCTATGGCGGCACGCACCTTTTCTAAGGGTATTTCTTTCGTTGCTCTCACCAATGGTGATTTCAATTGATCCAAATTATGATATCTTTTATAACACACCTCTTCTCAATATGCCCACAAAGTGATCAAGGGGGTTTAAATCAGGGCTTCCAGAGAGCCATTCATTGGCCTTTATGAACTCCGGAACATTCGTCTCCAACTATTGTTGAGTTGACTTAGCTTTGTGAGCAGGAGCTGAATCTTGTTGAAATATCCAATGCTCTCCGTTAAACATTTTTGTATTCAAAGGCTTTACTATTTGTTCCAAAATATCTCCTTGATACTTTTTAGCTGTTTAGGTTTTACTCCTTTGGCACAGAAATGGAGATCTGTTACACCTTGGTAGCTAACTCCCCACCGAACCATGACAGAAGAATGGTGACTTTTTTCAAGTCTTCTGACTTTCAAAGAAGCTTCTAGAGATCTACGAGCATATATTCAATCATTCTGACGATTAATCTTTTCCTCGACAGTGAAAATTTTCTCGTCTGTGAAAAGGATTCTCTCATGCCACCGACCATCATGCCGCGCCAACATTTTTTATCTAACCCTTCTAATATCTCTAAGCGCAGGGGTTATCAAATGACCTGTGCGCCGTTTGAAAGTTTCAGTCCAAGGTCTTCGTTGATTATCCTGGAAACTGTTCTTGGAGCTAAATTCATCTGCTTTGCTAAGATCTTTTGTTTGCGGCGTGGATTTCGACGAATTCTTTCGCGAATGGCTTTTATAGCTGCTTGCGTTCGTTGCATGCGCGGTCGACCAGATCTTTCAAGGTCATTAATAGTTACAGCCTTGTTGAACCTTTCAATGGTTCGATAAACAAATTGACTCGTAATATTCAAATTTTGTAAAAGTCTAAAAGTGGATGAAGGACTTTGGGCTACCTTGTGTAGGGCTATTACAGCTATACGGTTTTCTTTAACACCCCACTTCATTATCAAAAAACAAATATATTCCGATTTTTTTTCTAAACACGTGTGCACGAGATATTCAAATAACAACTACTGTATTTTGAATACTTCACGCAGTCAAATTAAAATTTGTATCACTGATTTGGTTTTGTAACAATATTTATGGCTAGACTAAGTATATTGTGGACCCTTTCTGACATTATATTCTGCCTAAGATATTGAGGTATTGCTTCCCTCCTTCCCATTTCCTAACGTTTTAGATGGAGTCCTCATTGCATCAGCAGACCAGTTCCTGGCCGGGCTTGGATTATCTAGCTAGGTTGAATCACCCAAAACAAACAATGTATTTGGATGTACACGAGCGAGTTCTATGATCCAGTTTTGCTGGAAGAGTGGAATAGAGCTTCAACAGGAGGCGAAGCGCCACTATAAATAAAGGCTAACGCATCAAGCAGGTAACTCCTGGGTGGCCTGGAAATCTTTTGCGAAAATATTCATGGCCTTGTCTGGTGATGCATTAACTTCTTGGGGTGAGAGTAAAACAACTATTTAAAATTTTCACAGAAAAAAATCACTTTTCGAACAAAAACTTTCAAATATATCCAATATTTTAAATGCATTCGTTTATTTGTTTAACATAGTGTAAGAAAGCCTAGGCAAATTTTGCAAGATTAAAAGAAAGAAGACTTTATGCAAACTAGGCTTTAGGAAAAGATCTATGCAAATCAACTTCCACAGATTAAAATTAGGTACAGCGCGTTTCCTATAAAAAACTAGGATAACATCAAGTGCAAGAGGAGTCCCCAAGAAGACGAGGCTTTGCGCGCTTCGAGTGAGCAGCTGGGACTGTCACTCTCCTTGTTTTGGTTCCTTTGGCTTTAACTGTTTTAATTGTTTAACCTTCCTTCCTTGAAATATTAGGGCAATCAAGTAGTGAGCCTATTAAATAATTTTACGAAGTTTATCTCTGATTTTTCCAGCAAAGTAGGTAGAGAGGATCTACTTGGACAGAACACTTAAATTGTTATATGAAAGTGGCGGATTTTCCTAGTATTCTCGTTCCGCTACCTAACATTTTTTTGTGAGCCCGGACGTGATTCTGCTCAAGTGGATTATTGTTTATCGAAGATATTTTGATACAATGGCTCTAAGTTTGTGTATCAAGAAGCGAGCCCCCGTGAGAAGTCAAGTTACAAAAATTTACAAGGAAATTATTTCTAATTTGGAAAGTGAATCCAAGGATTATTTTAAGGCAACAGTTGGAGTCAGAAGAATTCAGGATGTACAGAAAGTACTGCTGTCGTCTGATAAAGAGATAATCGACATTTTGGCAGAAGATGATGAAGCGGATCTAGAAAAGGAAATGGATGATTGTGCACATTATCAAGAAATCATAATTGAAGCAATTGTTGCTTATGAAGATGCTCAAAAACAAGTTGCAAAAAAGGTTGTAGTTCAAGATTCTTTTCTAGATACTACAGAGAAAATAAGGCTTCCCACCATTGAATTACCGAAGTTTAGTGGTAATTTGATAGATTGGTTAACTTTTTGGGCTCAATTTGAGAAGATTCATCTTGATATCAGACTAAAGGATAGCGACAAGTTCTATTATTTACTTCAAAGTTTGAGTGTAGACACTGAGGCCTATAAAATCGTATCTATTTATCCGCTTACTGAAGAAAATTATTCTAAGGCGATTGATGCTTTAAGAAGACGTTATGCTAATTGCTGGCTCGGCAACCCTGGAGCTCTGACGTCACTACCTGTGGATGTAACCCAGGCGAGGCCGCGTGGCCACGAGACTTATTCTTTTCTCCTTTTCCCCATGTTTACTTTTAATCTATATACATCCCTTTACCTTGTAGTTAATTAAAGTATAATTAACGTTGAGCGCTGTGTGTAATCAATTGGAATACAACAAAGATTATGAGACTGAAGACGCGCAAGGCTTAAAACGTGAAATTGAAGAAGCGCAAGACTTAAAACGTCATACTGAAGAAGCGCAAGGCCTAAAACGTGAGTAAACAAATTTCCTTTGATTACTTGGAACATCCTTTTTTCTACTTACCAAATATTTTGTAAAATGGCAAACACAACGATTACAAAACTAAATGGTGCTAATTACTCCAGCTGGAGCTTTCAGATGAAACTCGTTCTAATCGAAAACGATTTGTGGAGTTTGATCAATCCAGGAGAGGCTAAGCCTGACCCTAGTGACCTTGTTGCAACAAAACTTTTTTTGTCGCGGGAGGGTAAGGCGTTTGCAAAAATTTGCCTCGGGATTAATGATGAACAACAATTGCATGTTCAACATTTGAATACTCCGAAAGAGGTCTGGGAGGAACTGGAAAAATTATACGCACCAAAGGATAGTAGATATCGAGCCGTACAACTAAGAAGGCAGTTATATGGCGAAAGGTTGACTCAGCACAGCAATATGGAAGGGTATATGGGGAAGATAAACTACATTGTAAACGAACTGGCCCAAATTGGCGACAAAATTGATGATGGCGATTTGGCTATGGTTCTTTTGGGTGGATTACCAGAGGATTGGGACACCGTTGTCTCAACCATATGTAACTTGCCTGATTCAGACTTCACGACCGCCACAGTTAAAAGACGGCTGTTGGCAGAAGCAGAAAGGCGTACGTCAAATCTACCAAAAGATGTGGGTGCCATGGTCGTTAATGCCTCTTCGAAGCCCATTGAAACAGAAAAACAATTTAAAGCAAAGGTTGTTTGTTTCAAATGTGGAGGTAAAGGCCATTATACAAGGGAATGCAGGAAGAAAGGAAAGAATGAACAAAGACCAAAGAGGTTTGACCAAAACAAAGGCGTAAATATGTCGGCAACGTGCAACACTTTGTTTGGAGCTACCGCCGAGACCTGGATCATAGATTCTGGAGCGACGCACCATATGACTCCCAAGAGAGATTACTTCACATGTCTGAAAGAGTGCACAAGCAATATGAGTTCCATCACTATTGCGAATGGCTCTTCTATAGAAGCATGTGGTATCGGTACTGTCAGTGCCAATATTGTTGGACACAAGGGAGATGCCAGCAATATGGTTGCCCAGAACACCTTGTATGTTCCAGATATGCGTCACAGTGTTCTGTCTGTACGCCAAATGATAGAAAACGGTAGAAAGGTTGTCTTCGACAGGAGTGGTTGCCACATTATGGACATGAAAGGTAAACTCTTGATAGAGGGAAAGAAGTTGGGTAGACTTTACTACGTCCAGACTACTCCATCCTCTCCGATAGATCAGAATGATCATGTTTCTCTTGCATCTGAATGCAAGGAAGAGCTTACACTGGAACTTTGGCACAAAAGGCTGATGCATGTAAATGCATATACGATAGCAAATATGGCCAAGAACCAAAGCGTAAGAGGACTTAATTGCAGCCCGGCAAATCCAGAAAAGTGCGAAGACTGCTTGATCGGCAAGTCTTACCGTCTGCCATTCCTTCAACACTCACACAAGGAGGAAAAAGAAATCATGCCGTTGGACTTGGTGCATGCGGATTTGATGGGTCCACTCGACGTATTGAGCTGGGGAGGAGCCAAGTACGTCTTAACCATCATTGATGAATCTACGAGATATACAAGTGTATTTTTCCTGAAAAACAAAGGCGAAACCCTGGGAAAAGTCAAAGAGTGGATTCAAGAATCTGAGAAACAAACCAGCCGGAAACTAAAACGAATACGTACGGATAATAGCTTGGAATTTTGTTCCAAAGAATGGGACACTTTCTGCACGAGCGTTGGAATAGTTCATGAACACACTATGACGTATACACCTCAACAGAATGGTGTGGCAGAAAGAATGAATAGGACACTCCTAGATCTTGTCAGGAGCACTATATCTGGAAGTGGTCTGCCAAAGGCTTCCTGGGCGGAGCTGACTTACACCGCAGCCTATGTCAGAAACAGAGTTCTCAACAATTACAATGGTGAAAGCACGCCATATGAACTGTGGACAGGGAACAAGCCTAGTCTTAAACACCTAAGAGCTATTGGCTGTCAAGTATTTGTCCATATTCCAAGACAAGTCCGTAAATCCAAACTCGAAAGAAGAGCTGTCAAAGGTAACCTTGTTGGATATGCACTCAGAGGACGTGGCTACAGAGTGTGGATTCCTGAGATGAAGAAAGTGGTGGAATCTCGGGACTGTGTCTTCAAAGAGAGTGATGTATCGAGGAACGACAGCAACCGGGAGGAGCTTCCATCAGTTGAACACTACAGCTATGGGACTCAACGGGAGATTGTAGAGTATCCAGTGTCTTTATTAGATCAAGAAGACGTGACACCTACAGAAGAGGACAGCCATAATGAAGATACTGTAAAGCCTTCTCCTACTCGATCTCATCCAATGATCCTAAGGAACCAGAGAAATGCTCAGAACTCAATTGAACTCCTCAGTACTGAAGCAAATAAGGGGAGAAACCTACACGAACTTCATCGTTCGAGACTTAAGCGGCGAAGTGATTCATAAATAGGAGGTCACTTCGAGGGAGGAGATTGCTGGCTCGGCAACCCTGGAGCTCTGACGTCACTACCTGTGGATGTAACCCAGGCGAGGCCGCGTGGCCACGAGACTTATTCTTTTCTCCTTTTCCCCATGTTTACTTTTAATCTATATACATCCCTTTACCTTGTAGTTAATTAAAGTATAATTAACGTTGAGCGCTGTGTGTAATCAATTGGAATACAACTGATTTGTTGTTACAAGTATATGTGAGAGAACTGCTCAAGTTGGTCATCGATAGTGCTAGCGGAAAGAAAAAAATATCTTTTCAGGAACTATATTATAAACTTCAATCTTATCTTGGTTCTTTAAAAAGTTTGAATTTGGAAAGGGCAAGCCCGGACACATGGCTGTATCCCTTAGTGGAATCGTGTCTATCTGACGAACTATTGCTAACGTGGCAACGAAGATCTCAGTTCATCAAGCTTGATGTTGAACATCAGACGAGACTAGATCAACTGATGGACTTTTTGGAAAGGGAGATTTTGATTCAACAGAATATCCAGTTAGCTAAAGGCGGTTTCCAAATTGCTGAAACTTCCGACCAAGAAAGAAAGAAAGGATTTAATAAGAAGAAAAATGATATTCCAACGGTGACCGGATTACAACAAACAGAATTAGGCGGATGTATATTTTGTGAGAAAAAGCATGCGAGTCAAAATTGTTTTGCCGCTAAAAAGATGTCTTTAGAAGAAAAAAGAAAAGTCATCCGTGAAAAGAAGGTTTGCTTCAAATGCTTAAAGGGACGCCATCTTGCTAGATATTGCAGAACAAGGGTTAGGTGCTACAACTGTGGCTCGTCTCATTTTTTAATTATGTGCACTCGAGGAGATAGAAATAATAAAGAGGCTGCTCAATTGGGAATTGAACCAGAATTGACTAATCAAAATTCAGAAAGGGTTAAACAACGGGTTTCACATCGCGAAAATTTTGAATCTTTTGATGCTACGGTGAAACCAAACGAAGATCTGAAAAAGCATAATGATTGTTCCAACCATGTTTGTCAGCAGAATGTTGATCTTCAGACATTGATGTTGAATGTTATTGCACCAAAGGGGAGGAAATTAGTGCGCGCCTTTTTTGATTCGGGTTCTCAACATACTTATATTTTGAAGACAACAGCGGAAGAATTAGGACTGAAACCTGTGACGAAAGAGATTGTTCATCATGCTTTATTTGGCGGAATTCAAACAACGGCTGTTACGCATAATTTATATGATGTTCAGTTAAAGGCAGACGATGAAAATTTTGTTTGCAAAGTCACTGTTCGTGATCAGTCAAAGATCTGTCAAGCCCTTCCAAGAATTCCCAAAACAAGTTTAATTTCTAAAGAGTTGGAACAAAGAAAAATTAAAGTTACAGATCTTGGAAATGACAACCCACCTATAGAGCTCCTCATCGGTGCAGATATTTACGGAAAATTGATGACTGGAAAAACGCTGCAACTGGATTGTGGTTTAACAGCTATGCTTACCCATTTTGGTTGGACGTTATTGGGCAGCTTGAAGGAATAGTCTGATGAAGAAAATTCTATGCTAGTTATGTCCATGAATACTATGTTTGGAGATTCAAGACAGGATTTTTCCATCTCGCAACTGTGGGATTTGGATACTATTGGAGTGAGAGATCCGGTAGAGTGAAATCTTCAGTAGAACAAGAAACTGCTTTTAAAAATGAATTTTTGAAGAACATCTCCAGAAACAAAGATGGACGATACGTGGTTCCATTACCTTGGATCGAGGGTCATCCTCCACTACCTACAAACGAAATTGCTGCGCATAAAAGATTAGTCAGTACCACCAGGAAGCTTAAAACTAGCAGTAAATACGACGAATATGATTATCTTTTCAAGGGATGGGAAAGGGAAGGCTTGATTGAAAATGTAAACAATGCTAAGCCTACTGAAATTGTTCATTATCTTCCACATCGACCTGTTTACAAAGAGAGTGCTTCTACGCCAGTTCGCCCAGTGTTTGATGCGTCGTGCAAAATTGATAAACATCCTTCACTCAACGATTGCTTATGGACTGGAAGCAACTGTGTTAAAAAAATTATGGAACTTTTGATGCGCTTTCGAGAAAAAAGAATTGGTTTTACGGCTGATATTAGAAGAGCATTTCAGACTATTGAGGTTCGATAAGAGGATAGAGATGCAATGCGATTCCTGTGGTGGCAGAATCAATACGAAAATCAAGTACAAGTATATCGTCATACAAGAGTTATGTTTGGCGCTACATGTAGTCCATTTATTTTGGGAACTGTACTAGAATATCATCTGACTCATATGAACATAGAAGAATTGAAGATCGCTGAAAAATTGTTAAACTCTTTTTACATAGATAACAGCGTTGGATCCGAGGATAGTTTGGAATCATATTTAGCTTTTAAAGAAAAATCGATCCAATTATTAAGGGATGCTAAGATGGATTTGAGAATGTGGCAATCAAATGCGGAAGAATTTCAACACGATACGGAAGCCATTACCATGATTCTAGGAGTTCGATGGGATCGAAGAAGAGATTTGTCGTTTATTGATACAAGCAAAATTTATTTGCCGTCGGAAGTAACTAAACGGACAATTTTGTCTACGGTACAACGTATTTTTGATCCTTTCGGTATATTAGGACCAGCGTTGATACCTATGAAATCTCTTCTACAACGGACTTGGATTCAAAAAAATTAAATGGGACACACCTATTATTGGCGCTGAAAAAAGATCTTTTGAAGATTGGTGCAAAAATATACCCTTGCTTTACTCAGCTCAAGTTCCCACATGCTATGATAAAGGACGAGATCGATAAGAGGAGTTGGTCTTTGCACTTGTTTACTGATGCGAGTCGGACAGCTTACTCCGCAGTGGTATTTCTCCGGGTAGAAAATGAAGAAATACAAGTCAGTTTTATGTCCGCTAAAACACGAGTTACTCCAATGAAAAGAGAAATACTCAAAAAGAATAAGAAAACTGGCGAAAGCGAAATGATTGTCAAAGAGATCAGTATTCCTAGACTGGAACTTCTTGCTTGCCTGATTGGTAGCCGGTTACTCTGGACAGTGAAAAGGTCTCTAAACATCACTGATATAAAGGAATTTTATTGGACTGATTCCACAGCGGTTTTGGCTTGGATTAAAAGAGAATAAATATGGAATACTTTTGTGGGAAATCGAATAAGGGAAATTAGAGAACTTACCCTTCCAAACAATTGGAGACATATTCAAGGTACGAAGAATCCTGCCGATCTACCATCCAGAGGATGTTCGCCGTCTCAACTTCTACAATCTAAATGGTGGGAGGGGCCGAATTGGCTTTATGAAAGGGAAAACAAGTGGCCGATTTCCACAGAAATGATAGACGAGATTCAAGTCAATAAAGAAAGAAAAAAGTCAAGCGTAGAGATAAATCAGGATTCAGTGTTAATAAATTTCAACGTAATCCAAGAGGTTAGATATGATTATACGTACTCTCAATATGTGCGAATTATGGGTTGGATCTTGCGTTTTATTTATAATCTGAGAAATAATGAAAAACACTTTGGTAGACTTCTTCCAAAAGAATTAAAGATGGCGGAATTACAATTGATTCGTAGCGTTCAAGTTGAGACTTTTTCAAATCCAGATAACTTGAGGGGATATCAGATTAAACGTTCCGAAGATGGAATTTTGCGAGTCAAAACTAGACTTACCTTTCGAGAAGATCTTGAAGACTACAAATCGCCTATTTTACTTCCGAGAAAACATCCTCTTGTGAAAAAGCTTATTGAAGAATATCATTTGAAATTTTGTCATGCTGGAGTTTTATTTTTGATGAATGAACTCAGAGAAAAATACTGGATTTTACAGAGTAGAATTGCAGTAAAGAGGGTAGTACGGCAATGTGTGACTTGTCGAAAACTTACAGCGAAGTCTGTTATAACGGAAGAAGCACCTCTACCTAAAGAAAGAATTATGACTACTAATGTTTTTGAAATTATTGGAGTCGATCTTACAGGCCCATTGTATCTAAAGGGTCAAGCCAAAGTCTGGACGGTCATTTATACCTGCAGTGTTTACCGAGCGGTACATTTGGATTTGGTGAATTCACTTAGCACCAAAGCTTTTATTCAATCATTGGAACGTTTCATTAGAATATATGGACGTCCAACAATGATTTTTAGTGATAATGGAAGAAATTTTGTTGGAACTGATAACTTTTTTCAACAGATTGATTGGAAGAAGCTTCAAGAGAGCGACTGCGTTAGACCTATACAATGGAGATTTAATCCTCCTTTTGCGGCTTGGTGGGGAGGTTGGTGGGAGCGTTTAATTCGCTCTATGAAGAATTTGTTGAAGAAAACTTTAGGAAAGGCTACTCTCAGAAAGGAGCAACTAGTAAAGATGCTTGAGGAGGTTCAGTCTATTATGAATGGAAGACCTCTTACGTATATTTCAGAGGAAATGGAGGATCCTCAACCTTTGACACCTGCTATGTTTTTACGTCACAAGGGCAATATCAAATTCCCGGAAGGAGATTTAACTGAAAAAGACCGACTACAGTTTAGTTATGCCTGGAGAAAAAGCTTAGAACGAGAACTGAAAAATCGCTTTCGATCCGAATATTTGTCTAATCTGATAAATAAGAACAAAGGGAGGAATAGTCACAACTTGCGAATTGGAGATATTGTTGTCATTGGGTCAGATTTGCGAAAACGAACTGAATGGCCATTGGGAAGAATTATAGAACTGTATCCAGGAAAGGATGGCATTGTTCGAGTTGCCAAATTAAAGACAGGAGGCGGGATTGTAATAAGACCTGTACAACGTCTTTGCCCAATGGAGTTGGATTTTTCGGAATAATTTTCGAATCGATTCCAAGATAGTGTTGGATGCTAATTTGGGAAAATTATTTGTCAATAATTTTGTGGGGAGTATGTAAGAAAGCCTAGGCAAATTTTTCAAGATTAAAAGAAAGAAGACTTTATGCAAACTAGGCTTTAGGAAAAGATCTATGCAAATCAACTTCCACAGATTAAAATTAGGTACAGCGCGTTTCCTATAAAAAACTAGGATAACATCAAGTGCAAGAGGAGTCCCCAAGAAGACGAGGCTTTGCGCGCTTCGAGTGAGCAGCTGGGACTGTCGCTCTCCTTGTTTTGGTTCCTTTGGCTTTAACTGTTTTAATTGTTTAACCTTCCTTCCTTGAAATATTAGGGCAATCAAGTAGTGAGCCTATTAAATAATATTACGAAGTTTATCTCTGATTTTTCCAGCAAAGTAGGTAGAGAGGATCTACTTGGACAGAACACTTAAATTGTTATATGAAAGTGGCGGACTTTCCTAGTATTCTCGTTCCGCTACCTAACACATAGTAAGTATCAATTCTATGGTATGGCAGATGTCTTGTGGATTTTTAGTAAGCAGCTAACCAGGACAATGGTGTATGACATCTCGTGTGTTAAATCTAGCAGGGGTTCCCAGTAGGTTGATTGCAGCAAACAAATAGTTATAAATGATGGCTTTGTAGCAGACCTTGTAAATACAGGGTGGCCCATAAGTCACGAACCCTCTTATTTTTTAATTAAAAAATTAAAAAGCAAACTAGAATGAGAAACTATATTTATAAATATATTCAAATTTAATATTTATTCAAAATGTCTTCTATTTGCTTCCAATTAAGCCAATTTAAATATAGCCTCAATTAACTAGCCTCATCAGTCCAGATTATTCTATTAGGCAAATTTTCATCATTTTAGATCATTTCAAGCATTTTTTCACAAATTTCCATCTTTCCACCCCAATTATCTTCATGAAGTGCATGAATTAATTTGGGAATATAGGGATAAGCCCTATAAACAAGACCTTTAAGCATTCTTTGAATTGAAGTTCTGGGTATTTTTAACTCTTGAGACAACCTCCTTGTTGATTTTTGAGGACTAGCTTCTAAAGATGCTTTAACTAGGTTTATATTAGTTTCACAGGTAGCAGAATGTAGTCTTCCTGATCTAGGGAGATCTGCCACTCTACCGGTAGTTTCATAGTTTTTAATTATTCTTGTTACGGTTGAAGATACAGAAGACTCAGAATACTTTGACCATTGACGTCGTAGAGTTGTGAAACTACCATGTTGATAATAGAGTTTGATTATTTTAATTATTTCTTTAATATCGAGGGATCACATTTTATGAATTGAACTTGGATAGAACCTGAACACACACATATGTTAATTAGAAAAATATTATAACTAATTTATTAGTTAAATTTTTTAAAAATGGTATCGAGATTTACGGGCCACCCTGTACAACGCACCGTAGGATCCAAGGTGGATAAGACGCAACAGATAATTATTTGTTGTATCTTTTGGTATGACGTTCTCAGTTTTTATTTGCGTTCAATGTGTTTTTCGTACCGCTTATATGGACTGATGTGCCACATTGTGGCCTAAATATGTATATGTTCTATCTCTAAAAATTAATGATATACATAAAAACTAACATTATATTTGTGATAAACACCTCAAATTAAGTCAGAAACTGATGCATTTTCAAAAACATCTTTTTCGGTGTAGACAAGTGTAATCAATTCAATTTAAAGACGACCATGCGGATTTAATGTGATAGCCCATCTCTTTTGTTTAATGAGACAGACGATCTCGTAGATTTAGCGTTGCAGGCGACTTTATTGGTTTATTGCGGGGAGAAAATTTTAAAATATAACAGAGCATAAGTAATTAATTTAATATAATAAGTAAAAGTTTATCAATTAATTTTCCGAAGATCTTGGTTGTTCAAAGCAGCAGATGATCGTTTGAATAAATGGAGCAGATTATATAGCAGAGGATTTTGTTGATTCAAAATTCCACATTTTGTTGTTTTTATTCTGTAGAAGACCATTTTGGTGATTTTAGAATAAAATGCTAGTTGACTTAATGTAGCAGATAATCTTGTTGTTGTGATGAGCTAAATAATCTTGTTGGTTTAACGCGGAAGAACTTATTAGCTTAACGTGGTAGATCTTGTTGGTTTAACGTGGACGGTCTTGCTCGTTTAACGTGGAAGAAGATATTGCTCGTTTAACGTGGATGAAGATATTGCTCGTGTAACGTGGATGAAGATATTGCTCGTTTAACGTGGATGAAGATATTGTTCGTTTAACGTGGATGAAGATATTGTTCGTTTAACGCGGATGAAGATATTGTTGGTTTAACGTGGATGAAGATATTGCTCGTGTAACGTGGATGAAGATATTGCTCGTGTAACGTGGATGAAGATATTGTTCGTTTAACGTGGATGAAGATATTGTTCGTTTAACGCGGATGAAGATATTGTTGGTTTAACGCGGATGAAGATATTGCTCGTTTAACGTGGATGAAGATATTGCTCGTGTAACTTGGATGAAGTTATTGTTGGTTTAACGCGGATGAAGATATTGCTCGTTTAACGTGGATGAAGATATTGCTCGTGTAACTTGGATGAAGATATTGCTCGTGTAACGTGGATGAAGATATTGCTCGTGTAACGTGGATGAAGATATTGTTCGTTTAACGTGGATGAAGATATTGTTCGTTTAACGCGGATGAAGATATTGTTGGTTTAACGCGGATGAAGATATTGCTCGTTTAACGTGGATGAAGATATTGCTCGTGTAACGTGGATGAAGATATTGCTCGTGTAACTTGGATGAAGATATTGTTCGTTTAACGTGGATGAAGATATTGCTCGTTTAACGTGGATGAAGATTTTGCTCGTGTAACGTGGATGAAGATATTGCTCGTGTAACTTGGATGAAGATATTGTTCGTTTAACGTGGATGAAGATATTGCTCGTGTAACTTGGATGAAGATATTGTTCGTTTAACGTGGATGAAGATATTGTTCGTTTAACGTGGATGAAGATATTGTTGGTTTAACGCGGATGAAGATATTGCTCGTTTAACGTGGATGAAGATATTGCTCGTTTAACGTGGATGAAGATATTGCTCGTTTAACGTGGATGATGATATTGCTCGTGTAACGTGGATGAAGATATTGCTCGTTTAACGTGGATGAAGATATTGTTCGTTTAACGTGGATGAAGATATTGTTGATTTAACGCGGATGAATATATTCCTCGTTTAACGTGGATGAAGATATTGTTCGTTTAACGCGGATGAAGATATTGTTGGTTTAACGCGGATGAAGATATTGCTCGTTTAACGTGGATGAAGATATTGCTCGTGTAACTTGGATGAAGATATTGCTCGTGTAACGTGGATGAATATATTGCTCGTTTAACGTGGATGAAGATATTGCTCATTTAACGTGGATGAAGAAATTGTTGGTTTAACGCGGATATGAGTATTGCTCGTTTAACGTGGATGAAGATATTGTTCGTTTGACGTGGATGAAGATATTGTTGGTTTAACGCGGATGAAGATATTGCTCGTTTAACGTGGATGAAGATATTGTTGGTTTAACGTGGATGAAGATATTGCTCGTTTAACGTGGATGAAGATATTGTTCGTTTAACGTGGATGAAGATATTGTTGGTTTAACGTGGATGAAGATATTGTTGGTTTAACGTGGATGAAGATATTGTTCGCTTAACGTGGATGAAGATATTGTTGGTTTAACGTGGATGAAGATATTGTTGGTTTAACGCGGAAGATATTAATGGAGTTTAAAAAACGTGGATCAAGATCTTGTCTTACAGCATCAAATAATCTTGCTGATTTTCTGCGGAAAACGATCCTGTTGGCTTAATGCGAGCGGTGACTAAAGAAATAAGCTGAATATAATCAGATTTGTGAAATATTAAATATTCTACGGTTAAGATATTAACTGTTATACATTATAATTTTTTTTTTTACTCTAGAATATGCAAATTAGCCCTTTATTGAACCAATCTGCATATTATGAGGGTGAAGTTATAAGATAGACCTATTTTGACCTAACCCCGTATCATAACAATACTTCATCAGGATAGGTTAAATATATTGCGAATTTTATGCGAAAAAACTTCCTCAAAGTTACTTTTTAATATTTATATAGATGAAAATATATTCACCCCCACATATGTAAATGAGATTAAACATATAAAATGTTAAATGGGTTTACAAATCCCAATTATCTCATACCTTATCTTTGAAGGGTCCGCGTAATTTCTTTACCCTGGAGAGACGCCACAAGCGATGCCACCAAATATTTTCTTTTTCAAGCTAATTGCGAGTGTCGTTTTGTTCTCTAGTTGAAACCCAATACATTGGTGTAGAAAGGTTTAGTAACAAACGATAAAGTGGTCGATTTTTTTCAATGTAATACAACAATGTCATAGGAGGTCAAATTTCCAATCAATTTTTTAATTATTAAATTTATTGTTGGACTCGGTACAGAAAATAATATTGGTCTTAAATCGTTTAGTCTTAAATCAAGACTCAACTCTGAATATTTAATCAGAATAAATAGAGATAAAAAGCGAACTTAAAATATGTCAATTGTAGGGGTTTAATCATGAATGTTGAGATATTCAAATATTTTCTTTGTTTCAGTGACCTGATTATATAAATAGACCAATTATCTCTAGATAATGAATAAAATGTGTATACATTTTTTTTTTTTGAAAATTGTAATGAAGTAAACCTGTAAGCCACGGTCACTCTCCTACCTGTCTAGAGAGGTCATCTCTATAAATGGCCATCAAAACCTCCTATGAAGTCAACACGGCCAGCTTTGTCAACTCCACAACATTCTACCTACACTTTCTACAACGGCCATTCTCTGAATTATTTGCTCCCTACACGACTCCCACTTTCAACAACGGCCATTTTCTGAACTATTTGCTCCCTACACGACTTCCACTTTCTACAACGGACATTCTCTGAACTATTTGCTCCCTACACGACTCCTACTTTCTACAACGGCCATTCTTTGAACTTTTTCTCTCTACACGACTCCCACTTTCTACAACGGCCATTCTCTGAACTTTTTCCCCTATACACGACTCACTTTCTACAACGGCCATTCTCTGAACTATTTGCTCCCTACACGACTCCCACTTTCTACAACTGCCATTCTCTTAACTATTTGCTCCCTACACGACTCCCACTTTCTACAACGGCCATTCTCTGAACTATTTGCTCCCTACACGACTTCCACTTTCTACAACGGCCATTCTCAGAACTATTTGCTCCTTACACGACTGCTACTTTCTACAACTGCCAATCTCTGAACTATTTGCTCCCTACCCGACTCCCACTTTCTACAACGGCCATTCTCTGAACTATTTGCTCTCTACCCGACTCCCACTTTCTACAACTGCCAATCTCTGAACTATTTGCTCCCTATACGACTCCCACTTTCTACAACGGCCATTCTCTGAACTATTTGCTCTCTACCCGACTCCCACTTTCTACAACGGCCATTCTCTGAACTATTTGCTCTCTACCCGACTCCCACTTTCTACAACTGCCAATCTCTGAACTATTTGCTCTCTACACGACTCCCACTTTCTACAACGGCCATTCTCAGAACTATTTGCTCTCTACCCGACTCCCACTTTCTACAACGGCCATTCTCTGAACTATTTGCTCTCTACACGACTCCCACTTTCTACAACTGCCAATCTCTGAACTATTTGCTCCCTACACGACTCCCACTTTCTACAACTGCCAATCTCTGAACTATTTGCTCTCTACACGACTCCCACTTTCTACAACTGCCAATCTCTGAACTATTTGCTCACTACACGACTCCCACTTTCTACAACTGCCAATCTCTGAACTATTCGCTCCCTACCCGACTCCCACTTTCTACAACGGCCATTCTCTGAACTATTTGCTCTCTACCCGACTCCCACTTTCTACAACGGCCATTCTCTGAACTATTTGCTCTCTACACGACTCCCACTTTCTACAACTGCCAATCTCTGAACTATTTGCTCCCTATACGACCCCCACTTTCTACAACGGCCATTCTCTGAACTATTTGCTCTCTACCCGACTCCCACTTTCTACAACGGCCATTCTCTGAACTATTTGCTCTCTACCCGAATCCCACTTTCTACAACGGCCATTCTCTGAACTATTTGCTCTCTACACGACTCCCACTTTCTACAACGGCCATTCTCTGAACTATTTGCTCTCTACAAGACTCCCACTTTCTACAACGGCCATTCTCTGAACTATTTGCTCTCTACCCGACTCCCACTTTCTACAACGGCCATTCTCTGAACTATTTGCTCCCTACACGACTCCCACTTTCTACAACGGCCAATTTCTGAACTATTTGCTCTCTACAAGACTCCCACTTTCTACAACGGCCATTCTCTAAACTATTTGCTCTCTACACGACTCCCACTTTCTACAACGGCCATTCTCAGAACTATTTGCTCTCTACCCGACTCCCACTTTCTATAACTGCCAATCTCTGAACTATTTGCTCCCTACACGACTCCCACTTTCTACAACTGCCAATCTCTGAACTATTTGCTCCCTACTCGACTCCCACTTTCTACAACGGCCATTCTCTGAACTATTTGCTCTCTACCCGATCCCACTTTCTACAACGGCCATTCTCTGAACTATTTGCTCTCTACACGACTCCCACTTTCTACAACTGCCAATCTCTGAACTATTTGCTCCCTATTTCGACTCCCACTTTATACAACGGCCATTCTCTGAACTATTTGCTCACTACCCGACTCCCACTTTCTACAACGGCCATTCTCTGAACTATTTGCTCTCTACCCGACTCCCACTTTCTACAACGGCCAATCTCTGAACTATTTGCTCCCTACCCGACTCCCACTTTCTACAACGGCCATTCTCTGAACTATTTGCTCCCTACACGACTTCCACTTCTACAACGGCCATTCTCTGAACTATTTGCTCCTTACACGACTTCCACTTTCTACAACGGCCATTCTCTGAACTATTTGCTCCTTACACGACTCCCACTTTCTACAACGTCCATTCTCTGAACTATTTGCTCCCTACACGACTCCCACTTTCTACAACGGCCATTCTCTGAACTATTTGCTCCCTACACGACTCCCACTTTCTACAACGGCCATTCTCTGAACTATTTGCTCCCTACACGACTTCCACTTTCTACAACGGCCATTCTCAGAACTATTTGCTCCCTACACGACTCCCACTTTCTACAACGGCGATTCTCTGAACTATTTGCTCCCTACACGACTCCCACTTTCTACAACGGCCATTCTCTGAACTATTTGCTCCCTACACGACTTCCACTTTCTACAACGGACATTCTCTGAACTATTTGCTCCCTACACGACTCCCACTTTCTACAACGGCTATTCTCTGAACTATTTGCTCCCTACACGACTCCTACTTTCTACAACGGCCATTCTTTGAACTATTTTCTCTCTACACGACTCCCACTTTCTACAACGGCCATTCTCTGAACTTTTTCCCCTATACACGACTCCCACTTTCTACAACTGCCATTCTCTTAACTATTTGCTCCCTACACGACTCCCACTTTCTACAACGGCCATTCTCTGAACTATTTGCTCCCTACACGACTTCCACTTTCTACAACGGCCATTCTCAGAACTATTTGCTCCCTACACGACTCCCACTTTCTACAACGGTCATTCTCTGAACTATTTGCTCCCTACACGACTCCCACTTTCTACAACTGCCATTCTCTTAACTATTTGCTCCCTACACGACTCCCACTTTCTACAACGGCCATTCTCTGAACTATTTGCTCCCTACACGACTTCCACTTTCTACAACGGCCATTCTCAGAACTATTTGCTCTCTACCCGACTCCCACTTTCTACAACGGCCATTCTCTGAACTATTTGCTCTCTACCCGACTCCCACTTTCTACAACGGCCATTCTCTGAACTATTTGCTCCCTACACGACTCCCACTTTCTACAACTGCCATTCTCTTAACTATTTGCTCCCTACACGACTCCCACTTTCTACAACGGCCATTCTCTGAACTATTTGCTCCCTACACGACTTCCACTTTCTACAACGGCCATTCTCAGAACTATTTGCTCTCTACCCGACTTCCACTTTCTACAACGGCCATTCTCTGAACTATTTGCTCTCTACACGATTCCCACTTTCTACAACTGCCAATCTCTGAACTATTTGCTCCCTACACGACTCCCACTTTCTACAACTGCCAATCTCTGAACTATTGGCTCCCTACCCGACTCCCACTTTCTACAACGGCAATTCTCTGAACTATTTGCTCTCTACCCGACTCCCACTTTCTACAACGGCCATTCTCTGAACTATTTGCTCTCTACACGACTCCCACTTTCTACAACTGCCAATCTCTGAACTATTTGCTCCCTATACGACTCCCACTTTCTACAACGGCCATTCTCTGAACTATTTGCTCTCTACCCGACTCCCACTTTCTACAACGGCCATTCTCTGAACTATTTGCTCCCTACCCGACTCCCACTTTCTACAACTGCCAATCTCTGAACTATTTGCTCTCTACACGACTCCCACTTTCTACAACGGCCATTCTCAGAAATATTTGCTCTCTACTCGACTCCCACTTTTTACAACGGCCATTCTCTGAACTATTTGCTCTCTACACGACTCCCACTTCTACAACTGCCAATCTCTGAACTATTTGCTCCCTACACGACTCCCACTTTCTACAACAGCCAATCTCTGAACTATTTGCTCCCTACACGACTCCCACTTTCTACAACTGCCAATCTCTGAACTATTTGCTCTCTACACGACTCCCACTTCTACAACTGCCAATCTCTGAACTATTTGCTCTCTACACGACTCCCACTTTCTACAACTGCCAATCTCTGAACTATTTGCTCCCTACCCGACTCCCACTTTCTACAACGGCCATTCTCTGAAATATTTGCTCTCTACCCGACTCCCACTTTCTACAACGGCCATTCTCTGAACTATTTGCTCTCTACACGACTCCCACTTTCTACAACTGCCAATCTCTGAACTATTTGCTCCCTATACGACTCCCACTTTCTACAACGGCCATTCTCTGAACTATTTGCTCTCTACCCGACTCCCACTTTCTACAACGGTCATTCTCTGAACTATTTGCTCTCTACCCGATTCCCACTTTCTACAACGGCCATTCTCTGAACTATTTGCTCCATACACGACTCCCACTTTCTACAACGGCCATTCTCTGAACTATTTGCTCTCTACAAGACTCCCACTTTCTACAACGGCCATTCTCTGAACTATTTGCTCTCTACACGACTCCCACTTTCTACAACGGCAATTCTCTGAACTATTTGCTCCCTACACGACTCCCACTTTCTACAACGGCCATTCTCTGAACTATTTGCTCTCTACAAGACTCCCACTTTCTACAACGGCCATTCTCTGACTATTTGCTCCCTACCCGACTCCCACTTTCTACAACGGCCTTTCTCTGAACTATTTGCTCTCTACACGACTCCCACTTTCTACAACTGCCAATCTCTGAACTATTTGCTCCCTATACGACTCCCACTTTCTACAACGGCCAATCTCTGAACTATTTGCTCCCTATACGACTCCCACTTTCTACAACGGCCATTCTCTGAACTATTTGCTCTCTACACGACTCCCACTTTCTACAACGGCCATTCTCAGAACTATTTGCTCTCTACCCGACTCCCACTTTCTACAACGGCCATTCTCTGAACTATTTGCTCTCTACACGACTCCCACTTTCTACAACTGCCAATCTCTAAACTATTTGCTCCCTACACGACTCCCACTTTCTACAACTGCCAATCTCTGAATTATTTGCTCTCTACACGACCCCCACTTTCTACAACTGCCAATCTCTGAACTATTTGCTCACTACACGACTCCCACTTTCTACAACTGCCAATCTCTGAACTATTTGCTCTCTACACGACTCTCACTTTCTACAACTGCTAATCTCTGAACTATTTGCTCCCTACCCGACTCCAACTTTCTACAACGGCCATTCTCTGAACTATTTGCTCCCTACCCGACTCCCACTTTCTACAACGGCCATTCTCTGAACTATTTGCTCTCTACACGACTCCCACTTTCTACAACTGCCAATCTCTGAATTATTTGCACCCTATACGACTCCCACTTTATACAACGGCCATTCTCTGAACTATTTGCTCACTACCCGACACCCACTTTCTACAACGGCCATTCTCTGAACTATTTGCTCTCTACCCGACTCCCACTTTCTACAACGGCCATTCTCTGAACTATTTGCTCTCTACCCGACTCCCACTTTCTACAACGGCCATTCTCTGAACTATTTGCTCCCTACACGACTTCCACTTCTACAACGGCCATTCTCTGAACTATTTGCTCCTTACACGACTTCCACTTTCTACAACGGCCATTCTCTGAACTATTTGCTCCTTACACGACTCCCACTTTCTACAACGTCCATTCTCTGAACTATTTGCTCCCTACACGACTCCCACTTTCTACAACGGCCATTCTCTGAACTATTTGCTCCCTACACGACTCCCACTTTCTACAACGGTCATTTTCAGAACTATTTGCTCTCCACACGACTCCCAATTTCTACAACGGCCATTCTCTGAACTTTTTGCCCTCTACACGACTCCCACTTTCTACAATGCCCATTCTCTGAACTTTTTCCCCTATACACGACTCACTTTCTACAACGGCCATTCTCTGAACTATTTGCTCCCTACACGACTTCCACTTTCTACAACGGCCATTCTCTGAACTATTTGCTCTCTACACGACTCCCACTTTTTACAACGTCCATTCTCTGAACTATTTGCTCTCTACACGACCCTCACTTTCTACAACGGCCAATCTCTGAACTATTTGCTCTCTACACGACTCCCACTTTCTACAACTGCCAAACTCTGAACTATTTGCTACCTACCCGACTCCCACTTTCTACAACGGCCATTCTCTGAACTATTTGCTCTCTACACGACTCCCACTTTCTACAACGGCCATTCTCTGAACTATTTGCTCTCTACACGACTCCCACTTTCTACAACGGCCATTCTCTGAACTATTTGCTCCCTACACGACTCCCACTTTCTACAACGGCCATTCTCAGAACTATTTGCTCCCTACACGACTCCCACTTTCTACAACGGTCATTCTTTGAACTATTTGCTCCCTACACGACTCCCACTTTCTACAACGGCCATTCTCTGAACTATTTGCTCTCTACACGACTCCCACTTTCTACAACTGCCATTCTCTTAACTATTTGCTCCCTACACGACTCCCACTTTCTACAACGGCCATTCTCTGAACTATTTGCTCCCTACACGACTTCCACTTTCTACAACGGCCATTCTCAGAACTATTTGCTCCCTACACGACTCCCACTTTCTACAACGGTCATTCTCTGAACTATTTGCTCCCTACACGACTCCCACTTTCTACAACTGCCATTCTCTTAACTATTTGCTCCCTACACGACTCCCACTTTCTACAACGGCCATTCTCTGAACTATTTGCTCCCTACACGACTTCCACTTTCTACAACGGCCATTCTCAGAACTATTTGCTCTCTACCCGACTCCCACTTTCTACAACGGCCATTCTCTGAACTATTTGCTCTCTACCCGACTCCCACTTTCTACAACGGCCATTCTCTGAACTATTTGCTCCCTACATGACTCCCACTTTCTACAACTGCCATTCTCTTAACTATTTGCTCCCTACACGACTCCCACTTTCTACAACGGCCATTCTCTGAACTATTTGCTCCCTACACGACTTCCACTTTCTACAACGGCCATTCTCAGAACTATTTGCTCTCTACCCGACTCCCACTTTCTACAACTGCCATTCTCTGAACTATTTGCTCCTTACACGACTCTCACTTTCTACAACGTCCATTCTCTGAACTATTTGCTCCCTACACGACTTCCACTTTCTACAACGGCCATTCTCAGAACTATTTGCTCCCTACCCGACTTCCACTTTCTACAACGGCCATTCTCTGAACTATTTGCTCTCTACACGATTCCCACTTTCTACAACTGCCAATCTCTGAACTATTTGCTCCCTACACGACTCCCACTTTCTACAACTGCCAATCTCTGAACTATTGGCTCCCTACCCGACTCCCACTTTCTACAACGGCAATTCTCTGAACTATTTGCTCTCTACCCGACTCCCACTTTCTACAACGGCCATTCTCTGAACTATTTGCTCTCTACACGACTCCCACTTTCTACAACTGCCAATCTCTGAACTATTTGCTCCCTATACGACTCCCACTTTCTACAACGGCCATTCTCTGAACTATTTGCTCTCTACCCGACTCCCACTTTCTACAACGGCCATTCTCTGAACTATTTGCTCCCTACCCGACTCCCACTTTCTACAACTGCCAATCTCTGAACTATTTGCTCTCTACACGACTCCCACTTTCTACAACGGCCATTCTCAGAAATATTTGCTCTCTACTCGACTCCCACTTTTTACAACGGCCATTCTCTGAACTATTTGCTCTCTACACGACTCCCACTTCTACAACTGCCAATCTCTGAACTATTTGCTCCCTACACGACTCCCACTTTCTACAACAGCCAATCTCTGAACTATTTGCTCCCTACACGACTCCCACTTTCTACAACTGCCAATCTCTGAACTATTTGCTCTCTACACGACTCCCACTTCTACAACTGCCAATCTCTGAACTATTTGCTCTCTACACGACTCCCACTTTCTACAACTGCCAATCTCTGAACTATTTGCTCCCTACCCGACTCCCACTTTCTACAACGGCCATTCTCTGAATATTTGCTCTCTACCCGACTCCCACTTTCTACAACGGCCATTTTCTGAACTATTTGCTCTCTACACGACTCCCACTTTCTACAACTGCCAATCTCTGAACTATTTGCTCCCTATACGACTCCCACTTTCTACAACGGCCATTCTCTGAGCTATTTGCTCTCTACCCGACTCCCACTTTCTACAACGGTCATTCTCTGAACTATTTGCTCTCTACCCGATTCCCACTTTCTACAACGACCATTCTCTGAACTATTTGCTCCATACACGACTCCCACTTTCTACAACGGCCATTCTCTGAACTATTTGCTCTCTACAAGACTCCCACTTTCTACAACGGCCATTCTCTGAACTATTTGCTCTCTACACGACTCCCACTTTCTACAACGGCAATTCTCTGAACTATTTGCTCCCTACACGACTCCCACTTTCTACAACGGCCATTCTCTGAACAATTTGCTCTCTACAAGACTCCCACTTTCTACAACGGCCATTCTCTGACTATTTGCTCCCTACCCGACTCCCACTTTCTACAACGGCCTTTCTCTGAACTATTTGCTCTCTACACGACTCCCACTTTCTACAACTGCCAATCTCTGAACTATTTGCTCCCTATACGACTCCCACTTTCTACAACGGCCATTCTCTGAACTATTTGCTCTCTACACGACTCCCACTTTCTACAACGGCCATTCTCAGAACTATTTGCTCTCTACCCGACTCCCACTTTCTACAACGGCCATTCTCTGAACTATTTGCTCTCTACACGACTCCCACTTTCTACAACTGCCAATCTCTGAACTATTTGCTCCCTACACGACTCCCACTTTCTACAACTGCCAATCTCTGAATTATTTGCTCTCTACACGACCCCCACTTTCTACAACTGCCAATCTCTGAACTATTTGCTCACTACACGACTCCCACTTTCTACAACTGCCAATCTATGAACTATTTGCTCTCTACACGACTCTCATTTTCTACAACTGCTAATCTCTGAACTATTTGCTCCCTACCCGACTCCCACTTTCTACAACGGCCATTCTCTGAACTATTTGCTCCCTACCCGACTCCCACTTTCTAC
>CP092868.1:68069258-68145194 GCA_030710605.1 Cordylochernes scorpioides
AGAGACAAAGAAGGTCTAACATCTAAGAAATATCTAAATGGCTATTATATAGGATCTACATTCTTGTCATATGTAAGTATTTTACTTCTTTTCTCTCTTTGCTTTTTGAGTTTAATGTTTTTGAGTGAAATTTGTATAATATGTATGAGAACATATATAATTCATATTGTATAACATATTTTTATAAGTATCATATTTATAATATATGTAATAAAGGTTTTGCGTGTAAAAATAAAATATATAGAGATTGGTTGTGTCACAAAAAGTACCAACAAGGTCCTCTAGTCTGACCATTGTAACATGGATGATGGTCCGACAGACTCTTTTTTTTTATTTGTTTGTTTTACTTACATACACAACTCATTTATTTGAAACAAGAACTTAGAACGATTAATTATATTGCGGTAAACCTGGCCATGAGCTTTCAAGAGCCAAAAGGTTTTTCTTCACGGCCCCAAAACGATCTAAAGATTTCCTATGAATCTGTTTCATATACATCTCTGAAGTGAGATAAAATCCATAGTTTCTCTATAAACCCAAATACATCGTTGATGGTATTGAAAACACGACAACTTACACTTTGAGAGATTGAGAAAAAGGCATCTCCTCATCGTACCAATGAAATTCGCCGATGGCTTGCGCCATCTATCGGAATAGTACATATTTATTCCAATAGATGGCGCAAGCATCGGCGAATATCAGTGGCACGATGAAAGATGCCTTTTTCTTAATTTATGAATCTTATCCAAGTACAATGTTACATTTGTTCTTTTTTTTTCACATTTGAGAGATTGGTTTCTTTATTCCGATAAAACTGAGCCACACCACACATAGTCCAACTTGTGACCTTCTCTTTAATTTTTTTTCAGTTCTTCGTGTCTCTTAAAGTGATGTATTAAAGGATGACACTTTGTGTGTGTGTGTGTGCTTTTTTGTTTAATTATTAAAAATCCTATGTTTTTAAATGTTTGAACACAAGTTCTTTTAAAATCTGTAATAATTATTTTTGGCGATATGTGTTTCTTTTCACATATCAAATATTATCTTTACAAACCTTACTGTGCAATGATGAAAATTATTGAATGAGAGGGCTTTGCTCATCAAGTTCTTTTGAATTAAAATATACACTAAAATACATTGTAGACGCACAACAGCGCCCGCCAAACACAAGAATAGTGGTAGGAATTCAATTATAAATCCCACTGGCGAAGCGGTCAAAACACATCAAGACAACGACTTCGGATTAGGAGCTTCGACTTCGTCTATAAAAAAACACACAGTCAAAATATCACTTCAACAATTCTTTACTAAGTGCAGTAAGAACACAAAGGAACCCAGTACAAGATCTGCAGTTGCCTCCAAACACAATCCAGATACACAAGAAACCGCAACTACATCCATGAACAATCCCAATATCTCTACACATTCAAAACTCTAAGACACTGCTATTTTTTCCACAAGAACAATAATAAAATCGAGCTAAAAGACATCTGTCTTGCGATCACACAATACAGGTTACAATTATTCCATGATACCTACACATGATGCTTCTTCAACATTTATTCATAAAGATTGAATCTGAAATACAACCATTATATCAGTCAAACCATCAAGACAAATTACCCAATAAAAGCAACATGAGAATCAAAAGTCATCTAGTACAACATCCCTGAATGTTTTAGACATACAGAAGCAAGAATCTTCATTCCTACACAACAACAAAGATACCGCCCCCTTCAACGTTCAAAACAGTAAGACAGCACTTCACAAATGACAATTCTAGAATATCAACTAGTGAACTCAAGTATATGCAGACAATATTTATAAGCACACTACAATTCTACCACATACGAATCTAAAATGCCGTTCGTAAAGAGAACTCTAAATTAAACCCTTACAATAGTCAAAAATATCAATACACAATGATGCTAGAGAACCAATCAAAGCTCAACTAGACGAAACCAAATATTACAAGAATACTACAATGCCGGTAAAAATAACCAACAACCAGAAGAGAGTCTCTCCCAGTCATTCTAATACAGCAGTAAAACAAAATGACACTTCACACATGTCACTACCAACTAGAAAGAACCAAACACTACAATACCGCCGCCACACAAGGAGACACAACTAGAAGCCAATCCCTCTAATACAGCAGTAAAACAAAATGACACTTCACACAAGTCACTACCAACTAGATAGAACCAAACACTACAATACCGCCGCCACACAAGGAGACACAACTAGAAGCCAATCCCTCTAATACAGCAGTAAAACAAAATGACACTTCACACAAGTCACTACCAACTAGATAGAACCAAACACTACAATACCGCCGCCACACAAGGAGACACAACTAGAAGCCAATCCCTCTAATACAGCAGTAAAACAAAATGACACTTCACACAAGTCACTACCAACTAGATAGAAACCAAACACTACAATACCGCCGCCACACAAGGAGACACAACTAGAAGCCAATCCCTCTAATACAGCTGTAAAACAAAATGACACTTCACACAAGTCACTACCAACTAGATAGAACAAAACACTACAATACCGCCGCCACACAAGGAGACACAACTAGAAGCCAATCCCTCTAATACAGCAGTAAAACAAAATGACACTTCACACAAGTCACTACCAACTAGATAGAACCAAACACTACAATACCGCCGCCACACAAGGAGACACAACTAGAAGCCAATCCCTCTAATACAGCAGTAAAACAAAATGACACTTCACACAAGTCACTACCAACTAGATAGAACCAAACACTACAATACCGCCGCCACACAAGGAGACACAACTAGAAGCCAATCCCTCTAATACAGCAGTAAAACAAAATGACACTTCACACATGTCACTACCAACTAGATAGAACCAAACACTACAATACCGCCGCCACACAAGGAGACACAACTAGAAGCCAATCCCTCTAATACAGCAGTAAAACAAAATGACACTTCACACAAGTCACTACCAACTAGATAGAACCAAACACTACAATACCGCCGCCACACAAGGAGACACAACTAGAAGCCAATCCCTCTAATACAGCAGTAAAACAAAATGACACTTCACACAAGTCACTACCAACTAGATAGAACCAAACACTACAATACCGCCGCCACACAAGGAGACACAACTAGAAGCCAATCCCTCTAATACAGCAGTAAAACAAAATGACACTTCACACAAGTCACTACCAACTAGATAGAACAAAACACTACAATACCGCCGCCACACAAGGAGACACAACTAGAAGCCAATCCCTCTAATACAGCAGTAAAACAAAATGACACTTCACACAAGTCACTACCAACTAGATAGAACCAAACACTACAATACCCGCCGCCACACAAGGAGACACAACTAGAAGCCAATCCCTCTAATACAGCAGTAAAACAAAATGACACTTCACACAAGTCACTACCAACTAGATAGAACAAAAACACTACAATACCGCCGCCACACAAGGAGACACAACTAGAAGCCAATCCCTCTAATACAGCAGTAAAACAAAATGACACTTCACACAAGTCACTACCAACTAGATAGAACCAAACACTACAATACCGCCGCCACACAAGGAGACACAACTAGAAGCCAATCCCTCTAATACAGCAGTAAAACAAAATGACACTTCACACAAGTCACTACCAACTAGATAGAACCAAACACTACAATACCGCCGCCACACAAGGAGACACAACTAGAAGCCAATCCCTCTAATACAGCAGTAAAACAAAATGACACTTCACACATGTCACTACCAACTAGATAGAACCAAACACTACAATACCGCCGCCACACAAGGAGACACAACTAGAAGCAATCCCTCTAATACAGCAGTAAAACAAAATGACACTTCACACATGTCACTACCAAACTAGATAGAACCAAACACTACAACCGCCGCCACACAAGGAGACACAACTAGAAGCCAATCCCTCTAATACGGCAGTAAAACAAAATGACACTTCACACATGTCACTACCAACTAGATAGAACCAAACACTACGATACCTCCGCCACACAAGGAGACACAACTAGAAGCCAATCCCTCTAATACGGCAGTAAAACAAAATGACACTTCACACATGTCACTACCAACTAGATAGAACCAAACACTACAATACCGCCGCCACACAAGGAGACACAACTAGAAGCCAATCCCTCTAATACGGCAGTAAAACAAAATGACACTTCACACATGTCACTACCAACTAGATAGAACCAAACACTACAATACCGCCGCCACACAAGGAGACACAACTAGATGACACTTCACACATGTCACTACCAACTAGATAGAACCAAACACTACAATACCGCCGCCACACAAGGAGACACAACTAGAAGCCAATCCCTCTAATACGGCAGTAAAACAAAATGACATTTCACACATGTCACTACCAACTAGATAGAACCAAACACTACAATACCGCCGCCACACAAGGAGACACAACTAGAAGCCAATCCCTCTAATACAGCAGTAAAACAAAATGACACTTCACACATGTCACTACCAACTAGATAGAACCAAACACTACAATACCGCCGCCACACAAGGAGACACAACTAGAAGCCAATCCCTCTAATACAGCAGTAAAACAAAATGACACTTCACACATGTCACTACCAACTAGATAGAACCAAACACTACAATACCGCCGCCACACAAGGAGACACAACTAGAAGCCAATCCCTCTAATACAGCAGTAAAACAAAATGACACTTCACACAAGTCACTACCAACTAGATAGAACCAAACACTACAATACCGCCGCCACACAAGGAGACACAACTAGAAGCCAATCCCTCTAATACAGCAGTAAAAACAAAATGACACTTCACACAAGTCACTACCAACTAGATAGAACCAAACACTACAATACCGCCGCCACACAAGGAGACACAACTAGATGACACTTCACACATGTCACTACCAACTAGATAGAACCAAACACTACAATACCGCCGCCACACAAGGAGACACAACTAGAAGCCAATCCCTCTAATACGGCAGTAAAACAAAATGACACTTCACACATGTCACTACCAACTAGATAGAACCAAACACTACAATACCGCCGCCACACAAGGAGACACAACTAGAAGCCAATCCCTCTAATACAGCAGTAAAACAAAATGACACTTCACACATGTCACTACCAACTAGATAGAACCAAACACTACAATACCGCCGCCACACAAGGAGACACAACTAGAAGCCAATCCCTCTAATACGGCAGTAAAACAAAATGACACTTCACACATGTCACTACCAACTAGATAGAACCAAACACTACAATACCGCCGCCACACAAGGAGACACAACTAGAAGCCAATCCCTCTAATACGGCAGTAAAACAAAATGACACTTCACACATGTCACTACCAACTAGATAGAACCAAACACTACGATACCGCCGCCACACAAGGAGACACAACTAGAAGCCAATCCCTCTAATACGGCAGTAAAACAAAATGACACTTCACACATGTCACTACCAACTAGATAGAACCAAACACTACAATACCGCCGCCACACAAGGAGACACAACTAGAAGCCAATCCCTCTAATACGGCAGTAAAACAAAATGACACTTCACACATGTCACTACCAACTAGATAGAACCAAACACTACAATACCGCCGCCACACAAGGAGACACAACTAGAAGCCAATCCCTCTAATACAGCAGTAAAACAAAATGACACTTCACACATGTCACTACCAACTAGATAGAACCAAACACTACAATACCGCCGCCACACAAGGAGACACAACTAGAAGCCAATCCCTCTAATACAGCAGTAAAACAAAATGACACTTCACACATGTCACTACCAACTAGATAGAACCAAACACTACAATACCGCCGCCACACAAGGAGACACAACTAGAAGCCAATCCCTCTAATACAGCAGTAAAACAAAATGACACTTCACACAAGTCACTACCAACTAGATAGAACCAAACACTACAATACCGCCGCCACACAAGGAGACACAACTAGAAGCCAATCCCTCTAATACAGCAGTAAAACAAAATGACACTTCACACAAGTCACTACCAACTAGATAGAACCAAACACTACAATACCGCCGCCACACAAGGAGACACAACTAGAAGCCAATCCCTCTAATACGGCAGTAAAACAAAATGACACTTCACACATGTCACTACCAACTAGATATAACCAAACACTATAATACCGCCGCCACACAAGGAGACACAACTAGAAGCCAATCCCTCTAATACAGCAGTAAAACAAAATGACACTTCACACATGTCACTACCAACTAGATAGAACCAAACACTACAATACCGCCGCCACACAAGGAGACACAACTAGAAGCCAATCCCTCTAATACGGCAGTAAAACAAAATGACACTTCACACATGTCACTACCAACTAGATAGAACCAAACACTACAATACCGCCGCCACACAAGTAGACACAACTAGAAGCCAATCCCTCTAATACGGCAGTAAAACAAAATGACACTTCACACATGTCACTACCAACTAGATAGAACCAAACACTACAATACCGCCGCCACACAAGGAGACACGACTAGAAGCCAATCCCTCTAATACAGCAGTAAAACAAAATGACACTTCACACATGTCACTACCAACTAGATAGAACCAAACACTACAATACCGCCGCCACACAAGGAGACACAACTAGAAGCCAATCCCTCTAATACAGCAGTAAAACAAAATGACACTTCACACATGTCACTACCAACTAGATAGAACCAAACACTACAATACCGCCGCCACACAAGGAGACACAACTAGAAGCCAATCCCTCTAATACGGCAGTAAAACAAAATGACACTTCACACATGTCACTACCAACTAGATAGAACCAAACACTACAATACCGCCGCCACACAAGGAGACACAACTAGAAGCCAATCCCTCTAATACGGCAGTAAAACAAAATGACACTTCACACATGTCACTACCAACTAGATAGAACCAAACACTACAATACCGCCGCCACACAAGGAGACACAACTAGAAGCCAATCCCTCTAATACAGCAGTAAAACAAAATGACACTTCACACATGTCACTACCAACTAGATAGAACCAAACACTACAATACCGCCGCCACACAAGGAGACACAACTAGAAGCCAATCCCTCTAATACGGCAGTAAAACAAAATGACACTTCACACATGTCACTACCAACTAGATAGAACCAAACACTTTAATACCGCCGCCACACAAGAAGACACAACTAGAAGCCACTCCCACCATTACCCCAAACGGTCAAGACCACGACACTTTCCCACCAGAAGCACCAAAGAGAAAAAAAAGCCCCCGAGAATGTCATCCAGAAGTCGACGACTACGACCGGCGGACGGACAAAGGTCAGCACACAGACAAAGCAGGCAGAATCAGACACGGCTGGCCCCGGCATATAGACACAACCGGGTGGTTGATAGAGTTTTTAAGACAATTATGGCCCTGCACATTTCCCACGCCGGTACACACAGCCTGCTGTTTGACTTGGCGCGATATTTATCCGCCAGAATTGCTGCCATGGAATTTATATGGTTCCATGGGATAGGCAGGATCATGGGATCCCTTCTTGTTCTTTTCTTGCCTCGATTATTTGTCACTTTTAGCCAGTTCCCCCTTTGTATGCCCTCTCTGTATGTTTTATCAGTAGCTTTTTTTTTGGGGCTCTTTCTCTAAAGTGTTTATTGTTCTTTTTATGGGAAATTTTCTGAGATAATATTTCTTGGAATTTTTTCTTTCTTTTTGAATAGGTTTTCTGATTTGTGTTCTTCGAAGCGAACGGAAGAATCTATTAATACTTCCGGATATTGGAGCCATTATGTATTTGGGAACCTTCTTCGAGCCCATGATGCACTTTTAGATCGGTTAAAATGTCTTTAAATGAATAAAGACTTGTGTGGCCAAGTACACGTGATAATCATGGCGGGAAGTTAATGTTCGATATTGCACTAAATGCTTTTACTTACTGTATATTAATACAGGCCATGATATATATATATATACATATCTATATATATAAAAATTAATGTTTGTATGTTTGTCTGTTTGTTTGTTTGTTGGTTTGTATGTCCGGTATACAAATTCGCAGTAGTTCACTAATTCAAACCAAAATTTCCATACATAGATAAAAAAAAATACGGGGAAGACGATAGGCTATTTTAAAAAATATATAAATCAATTATTAAAACTATATATTTTTAGTCAGAAAATGATGATGAAGATATTGCTGTATCATGTTTGATTATCAGATACAAAATTATATCAGGAAAAATTCCAAAAAGCAGAGACCACGGGTGAAACCAGTTCATTATTTTGTACGCAGGAACAAAATTCTAACAGAAAACATTCATTCGAGCAGAAAAAAAAAGCCAGATCATCTTTGTATAAAAATATCGCTTCTCAGACACAAAGTTTGGAGCGGGACGTTTCACAAGAGTGACATCCACGGCGCCAATTTATAATTGTAACGAATAGTATTTGAAAATCAAAATAATATAATTTTCAAATATCGTTGTGAAAATTTACATATTTATTTTTATATTTTAAAAACACACAAAGTTTGGAGCGGGACGTTTCACAAAAGTGACATCCACGGTGCCAATTTATAATTGTAACAAATAGTATTTGAATAAAAACATTTAATCGGGTAAAACCCGGGCGTTGCCCGGGTCATTCGGCTAGTATATATATATAATGAGTTGTCACTGGATTTTATTCTGAGAAATTTTGAAAAATTATTATCGACTTTTCACCTATAAGAGAGAGAGAAACTAGAATCCAGATGGATTTCTTGCACTTACTGGTGGGACTGGACTAATCGTAATCCATTGAAACAACTTATTATGTTCGAAAAAACAAACGTGGTCAATGCGGGATTCGATCCTGAGTTTGGATTGTTGAAAATCCAAAGTTTATGCCACCGTATAAATGATATTTAATAGGAAAACAAGATACGTTATAGTTTCCAGGAAAACTCACATATGGAGATAAACTGTGAAAAGCCGGAATTAATATACGGCGTAGAGATAAGAGATGTGTGGGGGGAGGGCTTTATGTAACGACTGAACATACAAGGTCACTTTACTGGGTTTGATATACAAAGTGTTATTATAATATCCAATGGAGTTCCCAAGGCTGGTTTGGATAAATGCAATTGCTACATATATAAGAAATACTACGATGGCGAAAATATATACTAAAAAAAAACACTTTCTTAAAATAAACATGTGAAAAAATAGTACAAATGTGATATTGTACTGGGATAAGGTTCATGAATTAAAAAAATAACAAAAGGCATTTTCTTATCAGGCAACTGAAATTTGCTGATGGCTTGCGCCATCTATCGGAATAAATAACAACTATTCGTTGATTTTTCATTATTCCAGAATTGGCCAAATACTCATTCTTGATTGATCAAGAATTAATCAGATCGACAAGGGATCTGATGGAATCTTCACAATCCGCCAAAGAGATGTTTAGCTGGTAAAGTGGCTAGGCCAAATCTATGGCCAGAGTATAAATAGAAATTTTGCCGGAAGGAAATTGATTTATAAAAGCAAAGGTCGCCTCTCTCGTCAAAACAAACGTCAAAAGTCCGCCTTAGACTGACGAGGGTCATTATTCCGAAACCATGGTCTCCGGTTTTCAGTTTGCCAAAGCTGGTGTTGTGGCTTTCACCGACCCGAGGCCGCTAGTTTGCGGCGACGGTCAATAGAGGGCGTCTAGGCGACGGGAGAGCTGACCTTTGCTTTTATAAATATATAAACAGGTCCTTAATAGAAATGTAAACTGTTTGTAGCACGCGCGCGTAAGTTTCTCTCGATTTAAACAATTGTCTACTGCCCTTACTGCAATGATAGGAATAATGGGAGGACCTGGCTCATCCATGGCTTCCAGTTCCGATAAAAGATAAGTGTTTAAACAGTTCCTTCTAGAGCTTACTACCCAGTTGTCTTCTTTCTATTACTTGTGCTTCATTGATACCGTATCTTCATTCTCATTAACTGTTATATTATTGAATTTCGAATTAGAAATTTTAATGGAAATATTATCAGTTTCTACATTCATCTCAAGACCCACATTACTTCAAATGTATTGATAGCCTCCCCCATATTTCTAAACCGTCCAAATTCAAGTTTGGACTATCTGACATCAGTATTATTTTAGTATTTTAAGGCGTCATCTAGTATGTTTAGAAATACAACTAATAAGCACGGACTCCTCTTTTTCAAATAAAATAAACCTCCTACTATTCTTTCTGTCATGAGAATATTAGGAGGGCTTGGCTCATCAGCAGCTAACCCTCCCAGCGGTTCACCAATTTAATCCGCCAGACTTCTTAGAGCTGTAATACTGTATTGTACGATACTGCTTATTGCTACTTATTAACTGTTCAATTAAGCAGAATCGCTCAATACAGTATTAGAGATCTAAAAAGCGGTCTAGTGAATTAAACCGCCGAAAACCGTTGGAAGGGTTCAGCTCCGATGAGCCAAGCCCACCCAATATTTTTCATCGCAAGTACAGGGTGTGTCCGCCATTTGATGAGGACCTGGAAAGTCGATGAGGGCACTCGCCAGAGAGCTGCAGGTTGATGAGGCTACCATCCGAAGTATGGTTCATGAGGGCCTCCGTTACAAATCATACATGAGGATACTTGATGTCCGAAATAACCAAAGGTGAAACCACTTCACCTGAGCCAAGCGTCCTCTGAACAAGCTCGAACATCCCGAGAAGCCAGGGATGTCTGGTTTTTCTCAGACGAGAAGATCATCATCAATGTCACACCTAACGTTTGGCCCTCAGCTCTCCAGATGTCAATCCGCTGGACTATTACGTGTGGCGTAGTTGAGAAGGACTCCAATAGTCATTCCCACAACAGAGCTCTCAGAGCTGCTATAGTGGATACAATGACAAACATTCCCAAGGCCCATCTCATTACTAGGTACAGTCGGTTTCGACAGCGTATAGAAGCTGTTATTGCCGCTAGTGGCGGGTTCATTGAATGATGTCCATTAGGTGTATGTGTTCATCTATTTAAAACTGTAATAAATTCTCTTTTTCCTTTGTCTATTCATTTTTTCTCATTGGCATCATTTTTTTCTCAAATAGAAGCCGCACCCTGTAACGACAGTAGAGTGTTTAGTTTATTTGAAAAAAGAGAAATTCGTGCCCAGGCTGAAAGGCACAGGGAATAAAGCCTCGGACATTCCGAGGTCAATGTGAGACAACTCTCCGCGACAAAACACATGTGACAAATGTGGGGCCCAGGTTGGGGGGACAGGGGGACTGACCACGCCGGATATTACCCTCTTGTAACGTAACTTCCGGTGGCTTGTTTACCTGACCTGCTTTACAAGACAGTATCGGCTGTGGAGTGGAGAGAGAGATTACAGTACATTCTGACACTTCTAGTTTACTGAGCAATTTAAATCTAATTTCTTTATTTTGACTTAGAGCGCTATGTCCCCCTAGGGACACTTGCACATTAAAGATAAACAAAACATTGAAAGAAAGATATTTTAAATATGTACAGAATTAGTATACAAGTCAGTTAGATAAAAAGATAATAATAATAAAAAATCAACACAATTGATATATGTAAAAAGGGTTGGTATGCAAATTTATTTAAATGAAATCAAATTGTAAAGTATTGTGTGTATTCGAGAAAAGCAATTTACAGATTAAAAAAAAAAGTTTTAAGGAATATTTTAGAATGAAAATATCCTAGTTATTAGAGAATTATTCAATTAAAACAATACTAAAAAGAGTTAATTTCTAAATAAAAGCGTTCCAATGGAATTTAGTAGTTTTTTTTTTTTTTTTATAAAATTCAAAATAAATCTGCAAAATGAGTTGAATTTTATATATTTGTCTTTTGATGAAATTAGATCAAACGGGTTTTGTACATTTAGTCCATTGTTTATTCTATGCTCTTGGATGTCTAAATGGAATCTAATTAGGATGTTTTAGTTAAGGAATTTTAAGTGGAAGTTGAAGGTTGTCTCTCTTTTATAAAATATATTGTGTTTGTGTTGAGAGAGGTTTAGCCTTGAATCTATAAGTACTATGTGTATACAAAGGGGAATATTGAAACTATGTTTAAAAATAAACTTTTTATATCGTGAAAAACTTTCTTTAAAATAAGACGAACTTCGTACTATCCTTACTGCGACGAGAAAAATATGTAGAGGGCCTGACTCATCAGTGGTGAATCCTTCCAGCGGTTTCGCCAGTTTATCAATCATACCGCATTTTTAGAGCTCTACTGTTGTATTGAGATTATCTTTCTCTATTAAAGACGTGCGTTAATTTACACTCATGGACAAAACTTAAGGAAGTGGAAAGTCTTTGATGTCGCCGGTCGTCTGTCCCCCCCCCCCCCCCCTCCTTTTTTTTCAAGGAAAGGGAGGGAATTTTGTTCATACTTGGTTATCTCGTATGTCTTCAATAAAGGTCACTGTAATATCTCACAGAATTATTGTCTGAATCCCGATATACATGCTAAAAGGTACAACTTCCTGAAGCTTTGTCCATGGGTCTAGATGTTGCCATAGAATATTTCGATGTACTGTGATTACAAGAATCTATTTATTTCATGTACTGGATACTCCCATAAAACCTTTTTACTTTCTGGAAGTAAACATTGGATTTATTTGGCCTACTTTATTAAAGTGTTCATTATAAGAAATTTACACTATATTTTTGACACGCGTATGATTATTTTTGAAATAAAACTATTTTATATTGCCCTTACTGCAATGATAAATTAATGGAAAGGTCTGGCTCATCAGTGGTGAACCCTTACAGCGGTTTCGCCAGTTTAATCTACCATACCGTTGTAATATTGTATTGGACTGTTTTGTATTTATACTGATACTGAAGCTAAGCTCTTGGAAAAGGTATTTTAAATGAACTATGGGGACATATGTAAATTTCTTATAACAGCTGCGTCATTGTGTTTTATTAAGTGTTCATTGCTGACTATATACTGGCGAAACCGCATGGAGGGTTCGTCACTGATGAGCAAGACTGTCTCAAGTGTTTTCCTCACCGCGGTAGAGGCAGTACGCAACTGTTTTATTCGAATGTTAGAATAATTCTTGACTACAGATGGCGTGCTATAAGTCCTTAAACTGTATGGAAGTTTTTGACTCGGGTTTTTAAATTCCATTTATCCCCGAATTATCTAAATCCTCTCTCGCCCCAAAGTTCAGATAATCCAAGTTTTAATGTATCTTTTATTGAAATAGCTTTATATACATTGTAACAAAGTATTTATTAATTTTATTATTTTTATTAACAGAGTGGTCATTTTTATGTTTATATTTTTCTACTCTGTAAATTTCCCTCGTGGCTTATCTTTTGTTTACCATTCGTAGTTCTTGCCTTAAAAATAAATTGTTGTGTCATCCCGAAGTTGTGGTCTTCCCTAATTTTCCACGTGGCAATATATAAATAGTTTATACCCACATACAGCCTTATTAAAACCACCGATTTTATACAGATTCCCCTCAGGAAGATAGAGCTCCGCTACTCCAGGTAGCACAGAACCCAACAACAGCCTCCAGGTCCGACGCATGTCCAGTGGGCACGTTATATATAGTGTTTATAAATTGATTCGCCAATCTCTATCTATAAAATTTGTAATAATTAGTTTTTTCAATGTGTTTTTTTTTTCATATGTATCATTAAATATATGGGTGCTGCGCTTCCTGGAGTACAAGAGCTCCATCTATACTTCCTTTCTTCCTGTGGTGAATCTGTATAAGACCGGTGGTCTTAATAAAGCTTTACTCAAGATACTCATCCCTCAAGCTTGGTGATTTTTTAACATTCTATTGAGGGATTAGGCTATTAATTAAAAGCTTTGTATGTGTGTATATCATCAAATATTACCTCTACAGACCTTACTGCAATTGTCAACGAACAAAACTGCCGTTGAGCATGGTGTTGTCTAAAGGGATTACGAGAACAATCTCTTTCAAATGAAAATGCTTTCATTAAGCTTATGTTTAAAGTATAAGAGAGAGAGGCAAACTTACAGGGTGTTGACACGCGAGATCACAAGAGAGAGTCTGTTGCATCATTCTGTATACATAAAACCGAAACCTACAAGTTGGGAAACTTGTTTATCATCCAAGTGAAAATAAAAGAGGCGTCTGCCCGTTTGTTCCTAATCCTTTAGTCGCCGGCAAATACCAACTATGTCTTGGCGATAGCAATGATAGAGTTTATGAATGAGAGGGTTTGACTCATCACTGGTGAACTAACCCACTTTTTCCTGAAGCTCGATGGAATTATATGTATGCGCCTTTATAGCCAATCCAATACAATAGTAGAGCAGTCTGGAGATTAATTTGGCGAAACCGCTGATAGGGTCACCATTGATGAACCAAACCCTCTCATTCAATAACTCATTGCAGTTTAAAAACAAAAAGGTCTGTAGAGATAATATATTTGATGATATAAGTGAAAAAAAAAAGAAACATATTGCCAAAAAAAAATTGTTACAAAATTTATAGTGTAGTAAGTATATAGATTTAAAAAAAGGCAGACACAGCCTGCAATATGTTACTGTAAAGTTTTTGTTGTTGTTGTTAGAACTTTCGCCCTTTCTCAATGCTGCGTTCTAATTATTAAATCCTAATTTTCAAAAAGAGAAGCAATTTTATTCGTTCAAAATTATGTTTGAAGCTTTTTCTCGTTGAAAATAACCACCTTTAAAACACACCATTGCCTTTGTAATAGTTATTTGTTTTTAAAGATCTCTGTGTGTAAAATAGGGAAATTCTACACAACTCTCTAAAGAGCCGGTTAGCAAGAATGACGCTTATCCAACTCCCTGAGTAATTTTGTTGGGTATATGTAAGGTCATTGTTGGTCTTCCTCTTTTCCTTGTTTCTTTTATAGGGCACAATAGAATTACCTATACATATTTAATATATAATTAATATATTTTCAATCCTATTATTTATTTATATTTTTGTATTAAATCATTTCATATCGATTTTCTCTGCTTTTCGGAGTCATTTTGGTTATTCTTAGCGTGAAATGTATCGAGGTATCTATTTATCTCTTTATGTGACAGATAATAATAATATATTTTTAAAATATTTTATAGATTACTGAGTTGGCTTACCACTTAATTTCCATATTACCGAGTTCTAGATGCCAACCATTGGGAGTAACAGAGAGAAAACAACCTGGCTTTATTGATATAAACTCTGCCTATAAATACGGTGTTGGCAGCACGGGGAGTTGGCGACATTTGAACCTCGAGCAATCGGGATGATCTAATAAATTTCTGATTGATGTCTCGCTGATTGCCAATATAGCTTTGTCACCTTGCCGACCTTGTCACGGGATTCTCCATGCTGTGACCACACAGTCCAATGTCCAGCCTGGGGAACAGCCCTGAGGTAGACAACTGTCTTGTGGAATAGGGAAACTGACACGAAACACACTCGATATTCCCTAGTTATAAGTGGACCGTGGTAACTTGCTCTGTAGAGGAGGACTTCCCAAGGTTTGCCTCCACTGTCCATGGAACCTTCTTTAAAAAGAATTAGAAGAGATTCCCAGGCCGAGAGAGGAAGTGCCAGCAAAGATTGCCTGAGTGAGGAAGGTGTAGAGGAGAGAGATCAAGGCCGCAACGTCGAACGGAAAGCGCGTCGTCACCTCTGTTTACCCCGGTACGTTCGCTCACAATGGCGCCGCCGACGTAAGGCAAACATTGGCGCAGGTGGGGGCCGTACAAAGCTCTAGCCCTTGTGCAAGCACAGTCCCTCGGACTGGGTAGAGTCCAGGGGACGTTGCCATCTAGAGTAGAGAATACAAAAAGAAGGGAAGTGGGTAAAAAACGAACTTTTTAACTAAAGAAGCGGGTCGGAAGGTAGACTGTGAATTCTTCTTGTTGGTAATAGTTTCCAATGGTACTTTTCAAAACCGTCTTCAGATCATTCTGATTTGCTGGCAGCCACCCTCTTCAGCCTAGTTCTCTCCTGCGCTGCCTCTAAACAGCCGTGAGAACGTACTGATGACTTCATCTTGCTCGTTCAGCGTCGTGAGTAGCTTCATCTTGTTAAAGACATCTTCGAAGAGTTCCGGCATGCGTCAGGGACCAAACTTTCATATAGGTAAAGGCTTATGGTACAGGCTCTTAGCTAATTGTGTGTAACGATTCTTTTATGGATATTTGCTGGTCCTACCTGAAACCAGGAATAAAGACCTCTTTCCAGGAGAACTACCTGCTCGAATTGAGTAAATCAGATGGTCATTCTTCGTAGACATCATAGGGTATACGAGAGCAGTCCAAACCTTTCACAAGTGTGCTATATCACCTTCTTGGCGGATCTATAATCGCAAGGCCGCAATCTATGCTAATGTGGTTTTGTTTAGGGTTTGTACCTCACCGCGTTACTTCCAAGTTCCATATCGCTATGTAGAAGGTACGGGGCTAGTCGACATCAGTAGACAGCTCCGTGCCTTAAGAACGTCAAAACAGTGTTGCATGGAGGCTGCAACGCCCACTGGCTCACCAACTTGGCTGGCTTTCACGTCCCCGAGCTGGACCATCGGCTCAGCAATTTCAGGTATTGACAATTACCACTTTTTGCGGCCTCCTCAGCTCCTGCCCCTGTACGGCGGCAAGTGTATTAGGAATTTGCCAATTTTTTTTCCAAGATTTCTTCATAGTCACGTGCTCCTTGCTTGCTCCTAATTCTGTTATATACGAGAAGATTTTCATTAACGTTGCCCGAGCAAACTCATAATGATGATCTTAACAGCCCTATCGTCAACAATCCCTCCTCTGTATCAGATCGCTTAATAAAAAGAGATCTTTAGCATCACACACATCTTCCCAGCAGTCATCTGATCTGCAATGATGGGGGGCATTGCCTAGACGACGATGCCACGATATCGGTGTTTCCACCAAGTTCTTCTTCCATCCTGGAACCAACAATTCCGTGTTTACAGTCCGATAAGCCAGCCTTTCTCAACAAAGAGAAAACTGCCGATAGTCCAAAACTTCCCTATAAATCAAACTTATCCGAAAATCGATCCCGAACTAATTGTTCTTCCCCCCAAACACAAAGCCACGAAACTGTCTCTCCCATTTTTTTAGGGGAGGGCCTCTCTATTCCTATCAGATACCACCGTCGTTCTGCTGCCATTGGTCGATATGAGTTTTACACCAACAAGTTTGTGTAGACCCTCTCTAGCCCTCTTTCAGCAAAAATATCAACACACTGTGAAAATAAAAACGTAGACACAAAAGTGAATACAAATAGTTTAAACCATGTATAATACCATTTTCAGGCTCAGTAGTAAATCCATGTATAAGAGAAAAAAAATTCTCGGATTTACAAACCAATCTATTTATGAACTTAATTGTCTTATTTCGATGAAAAATAGACACTTCTCAACGTTTCGACAAAAATCTTTTGTCTTCGTCAGGAGAAGTAAATAAAAATAAAGCATTTGGCATTTTTATTTACCTCTCCTGACGAAGACAAAATATTTTTGTCGAAACGTTGAGAAAAATAAAAAACTCTAACTGGCCGAAGTGTCTATTTTTCATCGAAATATGAATGCCGGCCAGACAACCTCTATCTTTACGTTAATTAAGTTTTCCTGTATATAAATTTATTTATTACTATGAATGTGATTAGTTTTAATTCTTTATCATTTTCATCTGCCGACTCCGTGTATAAGTCTATGTGTCTTAATAAAAGCTTTTGTGTGTATAAGGATTCAAAGTATTTATAAATTCCAAATCCTAATATACTTGACTGGTTTATAACGGCAAAATGTTTTAAAGTAATACTTAGTGAAGACATTCAGGTAAATGGTGGGGACAACAACACGCACA
Source organism: Cordylochernes scorpioides (assembly GCA_030710605.1). Classification (NCBI taxonomy): domain Eukaryota; kingdom Metazoa; phylum Arthropoda; class Arachnida; order Pseudoscorpiones; family Chernetidae; genus Cordylochernes; species Cordylochernes scorpioides. The sequence goes on from CP092868.1 coordinate 68,087,182, forward strand.
ACTCATTTAATTCTAAGTCACTATGAAAAAAAAAAGTTAATTATTTTTTCAATACGTTAAAATGTTATTTATCTTCATAAATAAATGTGGCGTTCTTATAGTTTAAATTCCCCAAAGGTGAGTGAACTTAATTATAAAAAAACTTCTCTGAATATTCATTTAAATAATTTATTAATGCTTGGTATATGTAATATTTCATTATACATGGCACTGCGAAGTAAGAACAAGAAAACAAATCTATTTTAAGTTAAGAATAAATGATTCTACATTGTATAACAAATTCATCTTTTTCTCATAGATTTAGTCACCCTGTATAGAATTCTGTGATATTAAAAAAACAATGGTTGCCTGTAAAGTCGGTTTTACGGGCAAAGATTTTACGTGACAACGGTAGAATATTTATTGATATGAATATATTTAAATTGCACAATAGGAACAAGGAATTGAATGAAAATAAGAATTGCACAAATTTTAACTATAGAAATATATTTTGTTTACTAAAACATTGTACATGTAAACTTAAACTTAACTAATTCCTATTTGAGTGATTTTGTTGAGGATAGGACGATGATAGGAGAAATATGAAATGAAAGGAAGTGTTTCTGCTGTAATGTGTCTTGCGAAAGTCAAGTCGATAGTTGTTCCTTTTAACGTAGTTGACTTAGAAACGTTTGATACGCAATCAAGATTATACGTATTTTTCATGAAATTAAGAAACGAGTTGTCAGGCTTTACGTTTTTGTTAAAATCACCACATAGAAGAATCGGTATACTAGAATCAACTTGCACGAACGGTGGCACGTACTGGCTGTTGTGAATGTACGGACCGAGTCCTTGCCATAGTAACATTCCAATATCCTGCATACTAGCTCCTGGATGAATATATACAGCACCGAGTATAAACTTGAAGCTAGTATTAGCGGCGAAGCAAGTAACTTCAGTCATGCACATGTCACCCTTGGTTTTAATGACACGAGTTACGTCTGTAATCGCAACTTGGAACACTTCCGCCGTAGATGTCGATGATAATTTACGATAGATCGCCACTCCACCAGCCGCGTTGGTATTTGAAATTCAAAACACTTATTCAGATCGAAGGTTCAAATTTTTGCTAAATAAATTTGAAATTAAATTAAATTTGTAATTGTAAATGATGAAGTTGAAAATTAAAACATTTACTTAAATTAGATGTTAAAATTCTTGCTCAACACAGTTTAAATAAAGTTTTCTTATATCTGCCACTTTTTCTTAATATTTGTAATTTTAAAGAATCAATTCGAAAATCAAAACATTTATTCAGATCGAAGGTTCAAATTTTTGCTAAATAAATTTGAAACTATTTAAAATTTGTAAAATAATAATTAATTAATTATTTAATTTTAAACTAATAATTTACTTAACACTATCAACATTTATCAATAGTATGACATACCCTATAAACTCAGTTTCTCAACTTTTGTGTCAATCTAACAATTAATCAATCAATCATAGTTTACGATAATGAAATATCAGTGTACAATTATTTACCTTTATTGTTGTAGTTGTTGTAAATGACGAATCTAAGCACTCCACATTTTCACTACAGACACAGCTGACGATACTTTAACCACACGTGTGAACTTGTATTATGACGCTTTCTTGTTTTTCCAACGCCAAGAACGTTCGAGAAAGACAAAGACAGAGACAAGCATGCGCCGATTCAATGCGCCTAATTCTCTAGCGCTGCGCGCGCAGCTGCGCGCGCAGCACTCTCGTTCGGTGACTCATCGTAACGTTACCGGGCGTTACACTTTTTCATAAGTGACTCCCAGCCGCAACCTAATTTAAGACGTTGTCACGTCAAAAAGGAAATCATTAATATAATAGGTTTGAAAACCTTGTTGATTGTTATGCTTGATGTTATTTTTTAAAATTTTATATCAATAAATCTCATGTTCTCTCTAGTCTATATATTCTTTAGATATAAATAGACTTCAGTTCCATATATCTCCCTTGTTATATATAGAAATAACTAACAAAAATATTTTATTTTTCATGCAGAATGATCTTTTAACTAAAGAGTATGTTAGTTAAATAAAAAACCCGTCGAAATGTCATTTAAAATAGCATTTCAAGATCGCTAAAAATTGGCAAAACAAAGTGACGTTTGGGGTATTTAAAAAAAAAAAAAAAGGGCGGGAAATGCAGCGTTGTCGTCTGCATAGAAAAATAACCTGTAGTTGTATAGACACTAATTGTCACCACGAAGGTAACATGCAAGCAGGAGATGAGCTGTCAATAAATTGACAAGCAGGTGACGAAGTCTACCCAACGGGGCGGCAAGAATTGTGACATATCGTCTGGTGGATTAACGATTAGCATCAGACGAAGACATTAAAATCGCTCGTTAGGGGAAAGATCTTCTGGTCTATTGGGCAGCAGATCACTCGTTTGATTAGCCTTTCGTCTGCTGTCTAATTTTAATAGCGAACTTATGACGTAATGGTGTCGTCTGCCATCATTAGATTTTGATTGGCCAGTAAACTTTGATCATTTAGATTTCTTTTTGATTGACTCTTCTTGTAGCGTGTTAAAATGTCGACTTTAGAATACTTCTCTTTGTCATTATTTCAGCTTTCTTATTGGAGGATTCTTTAAAATGTACCTCATCTATAAAATCATCGTCTGATAAAAAATGATGAAAAAAAAAGTTCGTTTTGTTTGACTAAGTTTTATTCTTTAAAATGTTAGCTTAACAATTTGATAAATTTATTTTTCCCCAATTTTCTCAAAAATTAAGTGTCTCCTTATGATAAAAATGTATTCGATATATTTATTAGACGAACTACCTAGGTAATTGCAAGGTTTTCCCCCAGTGTATTTCTGCTATAGTGTATGGTTTTTTGTAATTTGTCGAAATCAGCAATCCTGTGATAATGAAGAATTTTCTGAAAATAGAGCAATACATATTTAAATATTCAGATAATAAAAAAGCATATATTGGCAAATAAACCTTTTATTCAATCATTATATGCCTTTTTATTATCTAAAGAAAAGTGTATCTATATATATAAAAATGAATGTATGTGTGTCTGTTTGTTTGTTTGTCCTTTATGCCTGACCAAACCACTCATTGGATCGCCATGAAACTTTGGGAAGTTATTTAGTATAGTACTGGGAAGGTTTCTAGCAAATAAAATTTTTGAAATAACTTTTCGCCTAGAAATAATCAAGATAAATATTCTAATTTATCTGTTATAATTCAACAATCTGCTCTAAATATTATCATGATGATACGATGATTTTGTAATGTAGAAAATTAGGAAAGACAAAATTCAGGATGACACGGCAATTTATTTGAGACAAGAATAATGATACAATTCAAAGGCAAGATACTATTCCTTTAACTTCCAATTACCGAGGGAACCAATTAATATTGATTTTATTCAACTTATCGAGTATTTTTCAAGGGACCGGGAAAAAATGTTCACTTTATCGAGAGATTCGTTAAACAAACCTTTACTCGGGTAAAACCCGGGCGAAGCCGGGTACATCCATACAAGAATAATGATACAATTCCAAGGCAAGATACTATTCCTTTTACTTCCAATTACCGAGGGAACCAATTAATATTGATTTTATTCAACTTATCGAGTATTTTTCAAGGGACCGGGAAAAAAAATGTTCACTTTATCGAGAGATTCGTTAGACAAACTTTTACTCGGGTAAAACCCGGGCGAAGCCGGGTACGTCCGCTAGTATAGAATAAATATATCTCTTCTCTTTTTTTAAACAAATTTCAAATTGGCTAATTAAATTTTGAGAGCCATAAATTATAGATATAATCATTGTTATTGGTGACATAGGTTTTTGATCTACATAAGAAACTAACCGGAAAGAATTTTATTCTGATATTTATATATAGAGAGAAATGCAGAGAATTTAGAAATACAGCTAGTCCTATGTGCCTAATTGAATTTTTATCATAATATAATGATCATCATCATTTTGTTGTTTGTTTTAGACTGACTGACCGACAGACTTTTATGTATATATATTGTGTAAAAGATTTTTAAAATTTGTATTTTTAACATTTAAAAATAAACAAAATATATTTTAAATATTATCTATAAACGTAAAGGTCGCCTCTCCCGTCAAAATAGACCCCAAAACTAGGCTTTAAAGATCATTATTCTCCCGTAAAAACTTACATCTCTATAAAAAAATATATATATATTATAAGAAAAGTGGAAAGTTATACACATAATGAAATAAACCGACAGATTTTTAGAATTTATTTTTGACATACCAATAAAAGAATACGCGAAAATGCCTTTTAAAAACTCCAAGTTCTATAAAATGTTATTATAAAAATAAAACAAATATTTTTGAAATTTTACAGATCATATAAATATATATTTAAATCTATAACATATAATAAAGCTATATTTATCGTGTAATACAAGTATCGTAAAATATTATATATTTTAAAATATTTTTGTAATTATGATAAAATTTAATATGAACGTGGTCTTTTTTTATTACCCTGAGAGAGAATATATTTATTATTAATACTATTTATTTTTAAAGCTTTTAAAAATATATATCTATATATTAAACACTTTTTTGACGTGACAACGTCTTAAATTAGGTTGCGGCTGGGAGTCACTTATGAAAAAGTGTAACGCCCGGTAACATTACGATGAGTCACCGAACGAGAGTGCTGCGCGCGCAGCTGCGCGCGCAGCGCTAGAGAATTAGGCGCATTGAATCGGCGCATGCTTGTCTCTGTCTTTGTCTTTCTCGAACGTTCTTGGCGTTGGAAAAACAAGAAAGCGTCATAATACAAGTTCACACGTGTGGTTAAAGTATCGTCAGCTGTGTCTGTAGTGAAAATGTGGAGTGCTTAGATTCGTCATTTACAACAACTACAACAATAAAGGTAAATAATTGTACACTGATATTTCATTATCGTAAACTATGATTGATTGATTAATTGTTAGATTGACACAAAAGTTGAGAAACTGAGTTTATAGGGTATGTCATACTATTGATAAATGTTGATAGTGTTAAGTAAATTATTAGTTTAAAATTAAATAATTAATTAATTATTATTTTACAAATTTTAAATAGTTTCAAATTTATTTAGCAAAAATTTGAACCTTCGATCTGAATAAATGTTTTGATTTTCGAATTGATTCTTTAAAATTACAAATATTAAGAAAAAGTGGCAGATATAAGAAAACTTTATTTAAACTGTGTTGAGCAAGAATTTTAACATCTAATTTAAGTAAATGTTTTAATTTTCAACTTCATCATTTACAATTACAAATTTAATTTAATTTCAAATTTATTTAGCAAAAATTTGAACCTTCGATCTGAATAAGTGTTTTGAATTTCAAATACCAACGCGGCTGGTGGAGTGGCGATCTATCGTAAATTATCATCGACATCTACGGCGGAAGTGTTCCAAGTTGCGATTACAGACGTAACTCGTGTCATTAAAACCAAGGGTGACATGTGCATGACTGAAGTTACTTGCTTCGCCGCTAATACTAGCTTCAAGTTTATACTCGGTGCTGTATATATTCATCCAGGAGCTAGTATGCAGGATATTGGAATGTTACTATGGCAAGGACTCGGTCCGTACATTCACAACAGCCAGTACGTGCCACCGTTCGTGCAAATTGATTCTAGTATACCGATTCTTCTGTGTGGTGATTTTAACAAAAACGTAAAGCCTGACAACTCGTTTCTTAATTTCATGAAAAATACGTATAATCTTGATTGCGTATCAAACGTTTCTAAGTCAACTACGTTAAAAGGAACAACTATCGACTTGACTTTCGCAAGACACATTACAGCAGAAACACTTCCTTTCATTTCATATTTCTCCTATCATCGTCCTATCCTCAACAAAATCACTCAAATAGGAATTAGTTAAGTTTAAGTTTACATGTACAATGTTTTAGTAAACAAAATATATTTCTATAGTTAAAATTTGTGCAATTCTTATTTTCATTCAATTCCTTGTTCCTATTGTGCAATTTAAATATATTCATATTGTTGCACTGGGCTGCGGTTTGGCAGATTCTTCAGTCTTGAGTCTCTCCTCAGACGTGTCTTGCATCTTTCCAGAACGTGTCTCAACCATCTTACAAGGTTAAACCAGTCAATAATAAGACAACTATAAATTTAGGTAGCACCTAGAATCTCTCTTTATTTACCACATCAAAGTTTAAAGCATGTAGGGTATTTAGTGTATCAAAATACAAATGTTTTATAGTACATAATATTTTATATTAATAATCTGTTTTATAAAAATAAATAAATTTATAATTTAAATTTTAAATATATTAAAAATAATATTATAAATAATTTTAAAAATAGGCGCATTAATCATGATGCAACAATAGCAATAAATATTCTACCGTTGTCACGTAAAATCTTCGCCCGTAAAACCGATTTTACAGGCAACCATTGTTTTTTTAATTAGAAAAAAATTGTCCAATGTGAGATTTGATCCCAGGTCGTAGCGGTTGAAAAACCAACGGTCTTAAAGCAGAGGTCGGGAAACTGCGGCTCGCGAGACACATGAGGCTCTTTGGATGTGAAGATGCTGCTCTTAAGTTCCATACGTAAATATTTATTTATTTTATTTTAAAAATCGTTCTGAATCAATTAACGAGGACTATGCACCGAGGACTATATTTCAGCCACTTGTACTCGCTTTTCACTGCACTCCTCCCCGTGACACGCGTCGTCAGTCCTTCGGAAGCTCTCGAATGACGCTGTCGTCTAATTGGTAGCGAGGCGATGTCATGTGACTAGTCACTTTATGAATTGAGATGGGAAACCTTCGGAATCTTCACCTCATTGCACGTAGAAGGCGCAACAATTGTCACTTTCGGAAACCTTCAGTATTCATTAAACATTAGCCGAATAACCCGGACACAACCTTGGTTTCACCCTAGAGATTTCAGCCAGATTGGTTACGTATTGAGGACATGTATAGCCGACAAACATATACATTACATACGTTGACTTATAGTACAAATGTGATATTGTACTGGGATAAGGTGAATAAATGAAGAAAAAGGCATCTCCTTATCGTGCAACTGAAAGTTGCCGATGGCTTACGCCATCTATCAGAATAAATAAATACTCCGAAACGCGTACATATAATTATTTTTTCTTCTTATTTTTCACATATCTATATATGTAATTCACAAATGAAATAGTTGGTTTTAATTGGGTCGAAATTCAAGTATTTCTTAAAATCAATCGTTTCGTCTGTTTTACATCAGGAACCATTTAGTGGCTTTAATTTTACGACATTAAGTTACAATCTTTGGCAAAAAAAAATCAATATTTAAAATATATATATATATATAAATATCATTAAAAATATAATATAAATATAAATTTAAAAACTTACCTCTTTAAATTATAGAGACAAAATTATATTGGCTTTTGTTGTGTTTGCATGCTTTTTATTTTAATAGATTTTTATTGGGTTATTATATTTAAAAAACACAAAATGTATTTCAAAATTAATTGAGTTTTTTTAATAAAGTATTTACACACTCTCAATATAAAATTTAAGATTTAAAATTGAAAAAAAAAATGAAGCAATAATATTTCACGCGCTATGAATTTTATTTATATTTTGTTTGAAAATGAGAAACTTTTAAATTTTCCTTATTTTTCATTTTGTAGATTTCAGTATACATTTTAAAATTAAAATTTTAAACATTTTTTTATACTTTAAATTTATCTATTAATTTAAATAATGAATCCACATTTATAGTGCTGTGTTTTAAAAGCTTTTATTTAACTTTATTTATTTATTTAACAGTTGGGAGAGACACGCCATATCCACAATTTGGATAATTGCGTGTATATCTTAAATTATATACAATTAACACAATTGAACATTGGGAAGTATGAAAATTGAACGTTCGATGTCAAATTTTGCATATAGTAATTAGAAATAGTAGCTTGAAATATATACAGTCAACACTTTCGCCTCAAAATATACATCCTGCAGAATCTATTAAACTTAATGTATTGGCCTTTATTGCAAGCAGCTTGTTTTGTATTAGTCAGGTAAAGTTGGTTTTCTTCCTTTAGATCAGAAGTTAATGGACAGTTTATCAGAAGGTGTTCAGGGGTTTGTTGTTCGTTTCCACAAGTGCATGCAGGTGAACCAATTTTGCCAATTCTAAACAAATATGTGTTGAAGTCATCATGTCCAGTAAAAAATTGACCGTTATAGAAGTTGGGTTGAACATAGTTAGGAATTCTTGAAGTATCAAAGAATCCCTCGAAATTATCATTGGCACCCCCATAGTATTCCTCAAATTTATGGTTTATAAAATTTTAGTTGGATCTGATTTTTTGTATCCAATATTTATTTTTAGTATATTTGTCTCAATAAAATCCGTGAGCTTTGGTGTTCTAGCAACAATATGAGTACAGTTTGAAGATGTTGAATTATAAACCTGTGTACTGTGCTTCAAAATTTTGTACTGCAGAGAGTTTAATTTATCCTTGACTTTTTTGGGTATAAAGTTGTACCAGATCGTGGAACCATAAGTTAGTGAACTTCGAAACAGTGTCTTATAGAGTTCTATTCTTCTTTTACTGTCCAGTCCCCATGCTTTCCCGGTTAATCCAATTAGGTATCCACTAGCTCTATTTGTCTTAGTAATAATCTCTTCAATATGGGGCACAAAATCCAATTTGTTTTTATTTCTATGATTTTTAAAAGTTATTCCCATAATCTTTAGTTTTTCTACCCGATAGTGTTCGGAATTTTTGCAGCTATTTTGCTATTAAACAAGTATAAGATTTTCGTTTTCTCTTCAGAGATACGGTCAACTTATTGTTCCCACTCCAGTCTAATATTCTCCCCATGACCTTTCCTGTTGTATTCCGAAGTTCTGTCAAGTTGTTCCCCCAACATATCACAGTTATATCATCCGCATAAGCAATGATTTCACTGTTTGATTCTGAAGAGTTATTCAATAAATCGTTTAGAATAATATTCCAAATTGTAAGGGATATAGGCCCACCCTGTGGGGGGACATCCCTTGCTTAATTTTTATGGGTTTCATTTGATGAGTATCTAAATCTCACTCTTCTATTATTAAAAAAAGACTGTAGTAGTTTTATTATTGAAGCTTGAACGTTGTCCTCATCTAGTCTTTTCAGTACCATCGGCCACCATGCATTGTCGAACGCTCCACTTATTCAACTGCGATTATAGCTGTATATTCTTTTTTTTTATGTTCTAGAGCTATTTTGACAATTTCATTTAATGCAGAGATGGTAGATCTTGATCTTCTAAATCCATGTTGACGATTGTTAAGCAGATTCGAGTCTTCATAAAATTTTATAAGTTTGTTGTTAATTATTTTTTCAAATATTTTGGAAATGTTTGAGTTGAGACAAATGGGTCTGTAGCTTTTATAAATGTTCATGTCTGTTTTACCTGGTTTGGGAATAATTATTACCTCACACCTTTTATTTAACTTGCTAATCTGTTTGTCGCTCTGTCTGTCTCTTCACAAATCTTGTAATCAATTTTTAATATACTTACAGACCTCTTGGAAGTCTGATATTTGTTACACTTGTTTAAACCTGATGACAATGCAAGTTGACAAAATTTCAGACTTCTAGGTGTTCGGTGTGCCGGGAATTGACTAATTTATTTATATATATATATTTTTAAATTTTGTGATCGATGTTTAATATACTTGCAGAACACACACACACACCACACACCTAGATGTTCTAAATTTGATACACTTGTTCAAACCTGAAGACATTGTAAGTTGAAAAAATATCAGATTTCAGGGTGGTTGGAAATGGAGACTAATTTTTATTTCTATATTTACTTTCAAATTTTGTGATCTATTTTAATATATTTCGAGACCACATTAGAATCTGAAAACTCGCTCAATGCAGCTAGCAATACAAATTGAGAAAATTTCGGACTTCTGGGTTGTCGATGCAATGGACTGTTTTTCTATATTTTCTTTCAAATTTGTGATATAATTCTGAATATACTTCCTGATCATATTCAAAAATATAAAAGTATGGTATTTTATATACTCTAATTCAATCTTACTAGTATTGTAAGTTTGCAGAATTTCAGACTTCTACGTGGCTGTGGCAGTTGAGAATAGATTAGATAATAAAATTTATATACACTCACGGAAAAAACTTAAGGAAGGGGAAAGTATTTGACGTCACCAGTCGTCTATATATATAAATGTCCACATGTCAAGCTACTTATATTGGAAAAACCGGTAAATCACTTAAGGATCGTATCAATCAACATAAAGCAGCCTTAAAAAACTATAAACCATTATCCCTTCTAGTTGACCACTCCCTAAACAATAACCATGTACCAGATTTGAAACAGGTATCAATTTTATACAAAAATGTTACAGAAAAGCATTGCAGATTGTTTTTAGAAAGTTGGGCTTCTGCCGAGGATAAACAAAGTATAAACAGAAAATTTGATTTTCCAGACATTTATAAAGAATTCATATCTTAATTATTTGAAAATAACTATGTATATACTTTATATTTATTTATTATTTTATTTTTAAAAATTGTCTACCATTAATTCATAATTTATATTGTAACCTCGTATTTATTAATTTTATTATTTTTTTATTAACAGAGTGGTAATTTTTATGTTTATATCTTGCGACTCTCTGTAAATTTCCCTCGTGGCTTATCTTTTGTTTGCAATTCATAGTTTGTCCTTCCCTGAAATAAATTGTTGTCTCCTCCTGAAGTTTTTGTCTTCCCTAATTTTCCACGTGGCAATATATATACACACAATTGTTTACAATTACTCTGTTGTAAATATATATATGTAGATAAAACAGCAATAATTATGTATAATATTATATTTATAATAATATGAGCTGTATATATACAAAAAATATAATATTTAACTGTAATATGTCATTGGTCTTGTTTACGGGAGTGATACACGTGTTCTCACGTGTTTTAGAGAGGCGAGTTGCCCCTCGAAATATTGGAATAATAAAAATATTTATGAATCCAATATATGCATATTTTCTTAATAAATATATATATGTGATATCTTGGGACCTCTGGGACCAGTGTTACCTGATGCTAGACGAACCTCGATGTCAACTCTACCGTGCAGTCGTGGTGGAAGGCGACACAGCTGGGCCAAAGGTGAAATAAACAAACAGAGATTCCACTAAAAGCGTCTGACGTCAAGAAGGAATGGGATGAGGAGAGAGAGAGAGATCTTAAGAGCAAGTGTTACCGTTGGAATCCAAGCGAAGACTGACAATTCTTGCTTCTCGATTTAACACCAAGACCTGTCTTCTTTCCCATTGGTCGAAAGGTGTCACATGGCCTTTTTCTATTGGTTGACCTATTTAGGTGATGTCTTCTGATTGGTCTTTGCTACTGCCTTTGACGGAAGATACGTCCGGTCTTGTTCCGGAAATACGGGGCGTTACTCGACTTTTATGGTTTCCGCGGTCACAAGATACGTCCGGTCTTGCCCAGGAAATATTGTCTTGTAAATTATTTATAGTTGGGCTAGTTTTAAGCCTCTTTTGCTAGGCCTTGCTTCGACTTCTGTCCTAAGCCTGATTAGTTTTAACCTTAATTTTCTCCTGTTAGTCTCCATTCCTTCTATCTGTACAGTTGCGATACTTTATTAGATTCTTACGCGGTACAGATTGATGTTAGTTGAGGCTTTCTAAGTGCAGTACATAAGAAGTTATATACAGTCATGGGGTGGAACATGTGGTAGTAGATATCTAGACTATTTACAACAATTCCATGGTCTTAAATCATCACAGATGGCCCCGGATGTGAGAGGGTTCATATGGAGCGATTTAAGAGAGCGGAATAGGAAGACTGTTATTAAGGAAGTAATTTTTTTAAAAATTAATTGAAATGAGTTGGTATATAACATGGGGTTAATTTCTGTATATCCATAAGAGATAATAAAGCATAAACAACTAATATTAAACATACAAGTAAAAATAAAAATATGAATAAAATATTTAATAGAGAATATATAATGATTATAGGTGAAAATAAAAATGATTGGATGGGAAAATCATGATCTCTTCGTGATGGGCGTTAGAAAGGGTTGAGGGGTTAGTTATTACTTGGTTGAGGCAATGTCACTTTGACTCAAGTCCCAAACCATTTAATGTGCACGGCGCGGAGAACCTAGGCCATGTTTCACATGTAAATTTAAGGACCGAATAAAGTTACAGTACCACCATCGAAAAGTAAGATAAGGGGATTGTTATGGGTTTTAGTAATTAGTCGTTAAGACGTACGCATGCAGGATAAAGAGGGCGAAGATCAGTGACCAGAAATCAAAGTTTTAATTAGAGTCGTCAGGGGCTTAGCGAGAAAAAGAGTAAAATAAAAAAAAAGATGTGCCAGCGTGTGGCATGAGAGTGCCCTGGAATATATATAAAAAAAAAAATACAATTTGCACGTATCCAAGCCAGAAGTTGGGATAGGTAAATCTGGGGGACGGTGTGGCAAGATTGTTAATTACGAAATCAAAGTAGGTCAAGTCTAGCCTGCGAAGGAGTTAAAAGTTCCTGCGGAAAAGGGTTAGTATTTATTAAGAAGTAACCTTTAAAGTGTTTGTTTAAGCGGTTATTGAAGATTGCCCTGTTTTTAGGTCATGATTTTTAGTTTGATTATAAAATAATATATAATTGAGATATAAAATTGCGAGATTAAGGCTTTGCATATAGCGTTAAAGGATTTGAAAAATCGAAAATAGAATTGCGAAGTTAAATGCAAAGTAATCTTTAAAAAAAAAGTAAAAATAGTGATGATATGATACAAAGATTAACACACTACAGCAGTATATAAGGGGTAATAGAAAGTGAAAATATTAAATGAAAATTAATAATGAGCAATAATATACTCGATAGCATTGACATGGTAGCGGAAGATGAAACAATGTAAATAACATCTAATTTAGAAAGTGAGAGAAAATATAAAATGACAAAATGCAAATTAGTGATATAAACATGAAATATAAACTTGAGATTATTAGATATGAAAGATAAAATATAAAGTTGATTATAGAATAGAGTCATAAAGCAAAAGTAAATAAGTTTTGGTAAAGAAAAATAAAATAAAACGACAATAATCTAAACTGATTGGTTGACGTAAAAAAAAACAATTATAAGAGCTAGATAATGATTATATAAAGAATATTAAAATGAAAAATTTTAAAAAATGTTCATCGAGAAAGGAGAGTAAGTAAGATTATACATAGAAATTATATATCGTGAAAGAATGGAAAGTTGTAGGCCAAACGTAATGTTCCTGTTTTTTAGGATGGGTGGAGAGAGCTTTAAATTGTCCTCGATCGCGATATCTTTGGTCTTGTTGGCCTAAGTTGTTCTAACTTATCGAATTTGTTTTAAGTTTGATGCGACTCGTGGATCATATTGTTTCTAACTGTGAAACTTACTGAGTCCTAATGTTGTCGATTTTTTGTTCCCTGCGCCACGTTTAGGTGAAAACGTGATTCTTCCTAAAGCGGCATTTATTCTGTGTGTGCAGGAGAAACACGGCGATCTATTCTAACCGATAAAGGGTTGTTGTTGTTTTTTTTTTTTTTTTTTAACATGTGTGGGTGTGTGTGATTTTTAGGTAAAATGTTGTCCTTGGTTCTAAGTGTCGATGTTAAGTGGACAAGTTAATCGAGGGCGAGAGAATGTTAGTGAACAGATTTGTTAGTAAATGTACGCACTAATGTTTAATTTAATAGGTAGCGAAAATCCATTAGAGTGACATCGGGGTGGCGACGGGCCGTAACAAGATGTCGGCTGTTTGTTTGCTCATCTCCCTTCGAATTTATTATTAGCGATTTCCGGCGGTGGCGGGCATATTTATTTGGGTCAGAGGCCCTTTGTGGGGGCAGCTTGCTTGGTGGTTGTCTCCCACTTTTGTAAACGCGGTTTTCTGATGGCCATGAATTAGTGACATTGGGTATGCTAATTCGGACTACGCTCGGAGATATTATTTCTATAATTGTAAACGCACAAGCGTTTTGATTTGTCACGTTTGGTGACAAGCGTTATGGGATTGACATAGGGAGATACAGAGGTTGTAATTATCCTGTGTGTTCAAGCATTTGTTCGATTTGTGTTTGTATTTCGAAAATTCGGATATTGTATCTGTTGATATTAAATCGAATGGTTGTTGTGTTTCGATATTTTGCGGACTGAGTAAAAATGTTATTCATTGATATCGGGTTAGAATTGAATGAAATTGCGACTATCTACGTGGACAATGTGTGGTTAAATGTGTCACAGGCGTGATGAAGGCGTCTTTGGCCTGAAGAGTGAAAGAGTTTTGTGGTGTAGCTCTGTGACACGAAGCGAAAAAATTGTAAATGAAAAGGTGTCACGTGAAGTCTTTGTTTTGTACAAAATCTAACCTGTTTTACTAAGAATAACAAATTTACTAAAGTCATGGGTGCTGGTTGTACGAACATATCGAGAATTTTTATATTTTTAGTGGATATGACACGTTTAATGTGAGAAAAAAAAAGATTGTGTGTGTTTAGTAGGGCGACGTAATAAAGCTTGTGTGGCTCGAAATTAGATTTGGGTGTGAAGTCGCGCACTAAAAATTTGTTGCCAATTGGAGAAAGTGATGAGAGAGGGAGTTGTTTATTTTGTTGAGAGAGATTTGTCGATATTTAAATATGCATGTAAAAGGAAGGAGTGTAGTTATGTGGGCATTTAACGATTGGAATAGTTTTGGAAGGCTGTTACTTAAATTACTTCTGTACAAAGATATGAAAAAAAAGGACATAGGGGCGTTGAAAATGGGATTAGGAACATTACAATAAGATTAAATAAGAGTGTTGGAGTTCACCACGTGTGAGCAACCCGTTACAGGAGGGGAAAATTTAGTAAATGGGACAGTTGTATTAACCTGTCCATGGGACACGTGTTGCTTGCACGAAGTGAGTTTGTACAAGGTAGTTGGTAGAAGTACATTATATTGATACAGGAGTAGCTGAGAACAGTTTATGATTAGTAGAAATCGTTTTATGGAATTAAGGAATAAAATGACAAAATGCAATGGTGTATCGATTATATGGAATTTTAGATTCTGCGTTATGTTACTTATTTTTAAGATCAAAAAGATATAGTCTATGGTGAAAATATTGTTAGCTATGGCATTAATAGTTAAGTTAAATGGATGGACAGGTATTTTCTTTTACAAACTGATTTCTATTATTTTAAAAGTATTCTGCCTAATTATAGCGATAGATGCTCCTGAATCAAGTAGTAGAGTAGGTTTACATTATTGGACAGTTCAGCTCGAACGAGCAATAGTTCAACAAAAATTATAGAAGGAGGAACCTACTGTGGTGCTGTCTTGTATGTCGGGACAGGCCTGGTCTGTTGTCATAGTTGGAGGTTCCTTGGGACAGTTAAGAGTTCATTGTTTGCGCTGGGCTCGTGGTTTAGAGATGGTCGGGGGAGCAGGTAACATACGCTCGCGTGTTGGTAACTCGGAGGGGTGCTTGCAGGAGGTTTGCTGGCTTTCTCAGTCTTGTAGAGTATTGTAGTTGGGCCCGATCTGCTTGGGCGTCGTAGTTGGTGAAGAAGCTCTGCGCCTCGTACGAACCATCGTAGCGATTCCACCTCTCGCGATGTCCGGTCACGGCAGAAAGCTGAGGTAGCGTCGTCGTCAACCTCCCCAGGACATCTGACACCAGCGGCGGGGGTGTGACGTCTTCCTGACTGGGGACAATTTCCTGCGTCCTACCGAGGGTGGTTACTTTCTTCGGAAAAGTGGTGTTCTCGCCACTTTCGTAGTCGGTATCGGTCTTCATTGGTTCCTTTGACTCCTCCTCTCTTCCCTGTTCCATCTTTCTGTACAGACAGTGGTCTATTTGCTTACTTGTACCTTGGCGTCCACTATCCTGTCGACTCTTCGGGCGGGGGAGTCTGTGATATCTTGGGACCTCTGGGACCAGTGTTACCTGATGCTAGACGAACCTCGATGTCAACTCTACCGTGCAGTCGTGGTGGAAGGCGACACAGCTGGGCCAAAGGTGAAATAAACAAACAGAGATTCCACTAAAAGCGTCTGACGTCAAGAAGGAATGGGATGAGGAGAGAGAGAGAGATCTTAAGAGCAAGTGTTACCGTTGGAATCCAAGCGAAGACTGACAATTCTTGCTTCTCGATTTAACACCAAGACCTGTCTTCTTTCCCATTGGTCGAAAGGTGTCACATGGCCTTTTTCTATTGGTTGACCTATTTAGGTGATGTCTTCTGATTGGTCTTTGCTACTGCCTTTGACGGAAGATACGTCCGGTCTTGTTCCGGAAATACGGGGCGTTACTCGACTTTTATGGTTTCCGCGGTCACAAGATACGTCCGGTCTTGCCCAGGAAATATTGTCTTGTAAATTATTTATAGTTGGGCTAGTTTTAAGCCTCTTTTGCTAGGCCTTGCTTCGACTTCTGTCCTAAGCCTGATTAGTTTTAACCTTAATTTTCTCCTGTTAGTCTCCATTCCTTCTATCTGTACAGTTGCGATACTTTATTAGATTCTTACGCGGTACAGATTGATGTTAGTTGAGGCTTTCTATGTGCAGTACATAAGAAGTTATATACAGTCATGGGGTGGAACATGTGGTAGTAGATATCTAGACTATTTACAACAATTCCATGGTCTTAAATCATCACATATATATATATATATTTTTTTTTTAAGGAGACAGAGGCAATTTTGTTCACACTTGGTTATCTCGTGTGACTTCAATAAATGTCACTGTGTGTCAAATATCTTAGAATTATTGTCTAAATCCCGATATACATGCTAAATGATACAACTTCCATAAGTTTTGTCCATGAGTGTATTTCCTGGAGTCTTGAGGTTCTTTATCGGCCCAAGGATTCTGTTGGACTACCACGAGATGTTGACAAGAGTGTGAGTCCCTGAAGAAAACATGTGTTCACCCCCATCGCCGGCCTCTGATGCCCCCCTCTTTCCATAAATATCTTGCCAGCATTTGCTTCTTTCTCTGCGTTCATCTAAAAAACTGGTCAGTACGATACCTCTATTTGTACAAATGGTACAAATTCAGCCTGGATTTCAAATATGCACACAATTCTTAGGTATAATTAAATATATATTTAACTTTATATATAAGGAGGTTTTGCTCTTCATTGGAAAATGGGTGCCGTTGCCACGTTAGTCACCTTGGAAACGGACCAGAATTTCGTCGAATATTCCAATTCCAATATTGAGCCAGGGAAAGAACAAATGTTAGTATTTTACGTTGATGCTTTGGCAAAATACAAGATAATTCAACAAAAGATAAAGGAAAGATAGAATATGCGAAAAAAACTCTCTCTGAGAGAAGAATTACAAACACAATAACAAGACTCAGAGCGAAACACTACAAATGAATGACAATACATACAGATGGCACAATAACCTACAAGACATGCAACAATTGTTCTGGTGTGGAACTAACACCTACCTACATATTCTCATGTCCAGCAATGGCCGCAGCCTTGCAGAAAATTGACATAGACCCAGAGCAGCAGCTTTACACATCCAAGGTAGAGGACATTGCTAATGCTGTGATAGAGATGTATGGAGACATCTGAGGCTCTTCATTGGACACGACAACAACAACAATAGAAAATTGACATGGACCCGAGCAGCAGCTTTACACATCCAAGGTAGAGGACATTGCTAATGCTGTGATAGAGATGTATGGAGACATCTGAGGCTCTTCATTGGACACGACAACAACAACAACAGAAAATTGACATGGATCCGAGTAGCAGCTTTACACATCCAAGGTAGAGGACATTGCTAATGCTGTGATAGAGATGTATGGAGACATCTGAGGCTCTTCATTGGACACGACAACAACAACAACAGAAAATTGACATGGACCCGAGCAGCAGCTTTACACATCCAAGGTAGAGGACATTGCTGTGATAGAGATGTATGGAGACATCTGAGGCTCTTCATTGGACACGACAACAACAACATAAGGAGGTTTTCTAGTCATAAAAGATAGAACATAAATGTTGTTACACCAGCCTTTGATAAACTTGTTAAATAGATTTTTTTTTGCTTATCCCTAGTACACGTGGTACAGGCCATGATAATCATGGTGGGTAGAGTTTACGACTGCTTTTACTGTAAGTGCACCACATGTCTACACATGTGAAAAGCAGTTCGACTTTGCACTTACAATTGTGCCAGAGCTCCGTTTGGTTACTTGCACTCGCTGGTGGGGCTGGACTTTTGCAAGAATAATTAAACTAGATTTTAAAGACCTAAAACAAACATGATCCTAAGATAGTTTTTATCCAAGATTTCACAGAATGGTCCACAACATTGTCGCCATCACAGTACAATTAGACAGTTCTCGCCGTCGCTCGGACCATTAAACCAAATTGATTCCAACTCTTTAACAGCTCCAAATGGTTGGAGCCCCACCCTCTCCCGGGGGACCAGGCGAGGTTGGATTATTGGTCACAGAGTGAGGAGATACCACGCTGTGTTCTGAATGCAACGGGCAACCCTGGAAATCCCCCCCTTCTTTATTTATGACATGCCCCTCGTCAAAAAAATAAAATTAAAAACTTTCATCGATTCCTGATAAAAATCCAGCGTTACCGAATCATTTCTTGCGATTGATTGAAGCTCATATAATCTTTTTCTTATGCCTACTCCCCTCAGTCAGTTCCCCACCCCCCTTCTTTAATATTTTTTATTGAATAAAGCTTATATTTAAATGTTTATCAATGTTGCCTATAAATCTTACCCTCCTTTTATTTTTGACTCTTTTTCTTTAAATTGATAAAGGATATTTCGAGTTAATTCTTTTTTTTTTTAAATGATACTTTGAGTCTTTATTTTTTATTTATATAAAAGCGAATCTCATATGATAGTTTATAAATATAATATGTATTTATATATATAACGGTAAAAAATCAGAAGACTCTCAAGGTGAGGTAGTCTCCCTTGCTGAAGAAATTTGTACATATGCAAATATATATATTTCCCTACATTTTATTTACCCTTTATTCATCACTTCATTATATATTATCATTATTATTTATGATTTTTTTTTCTGTAACAATTTATTTAAAGAGAATCAATAAAATTGTCAATTGTCTCTACCAAAAAATATTCATATTTGAGGAAATACCATTATCATTATATACAATTACATATAACTAGATGAATGCAATGACGTTTGATTAAGGTCTTCTTTTTGGTTTATATAAATTCTACAAGGCCGCAGTCACCGCTCGGAGGAGATTAATAGAATCGCCGAATGTCGTGGTCCATTTGGATGAGGAAAGCGAAGACTAGAACGCGGCTGTTTCCACACTAGCCTTTTCAGTGTTACGTTAACTTGACGTATGCACGAAGGAACGTGTGACCACTGGGCATGTATCGGACCTGTAGGCTGTTGTTGGGTTCTGTGCTGTCTGAAGTACAGTCTGGTGAATCTGTATAAGACCGGTGGTCTTAATAAAGATTTATGTGTGTGTATAAACAATTACTCACCTTTCCTTCCATCTTCCACTTAGAGAATGTAATGTTTTAACGCTAAGATATATAGGAAATAAACAAAGTAACACAAAGATATGTGTGAACTACAATTTTGAGAGGAAAACATAAAAGACATTATAAATAAACATCGATTATCTTCACACATTTCTGTAATAATGTTGATTTTTCAAAATAGTGAGAACATTTTTAAAAATCAATCGCTTAATCGAGGCAATTAATCATTAAATAGGGGTTCATTTGATGTAATTCCATCGAAGATTAATGTATCTAAAATATCGTTAAATCCAGGAAATCGTTGAATCGGGGATCGTAAATACGAAGTTATGTCATATTTTGTTAAATGAAATATATTTGTACCAATCAAGAGCTTTCGCAACACCATAACCACACATTTATTCAATGTAAATACGATACATATGTAAATAAATGATATACACTCATGTGGACAAAACATGAACAAAAAAAAAAAACAATTATTGTTCTCGTAGGGAAATCTAATTTTCTATTTATTGATAAATATTCCGCAAGTGTGTATATATCATTTAATATTATCTGGAGTTTTTATTTAACATCGATACATAAATGATCTGTTTGGAATTTAAAGTATACATTTTTTCTCGTCAATTATAAACTAAAAGTCGAGTCGGCTAATTGGATGTTTTCGGTTAATATAAAAGTTCTACTGCCCCTACCTACTCTTCCTCAAAACACATCAAACATAAATACCACAGGAATACTACAAATTTAAACGAACTTAATAACACTACCATATTCATATCTATGGACAAAAACATTGCAACAACAGCAAGAAGCTAATCGAAAAAAAAAAATAAAAATCCACGCCTCGCCGCAACGGGGACCAAAGGGAATGAACGAATAAAAACATCCAAAAGTTCCACACCTTCAACATCGGACAAAATATCCACACGGTTCAACAACTAACCAAAACCTCCATATTTTACAGCAACGAACCAATATCTGAACACCTTTCAACAGCGAACCAAAATTTGCACACCTATCAACAACGAACCAAAACCTTCCCATTTTACATCAACAAACCAAAACCGTTATACCATACAACAACAAACCAAAACCTTTACACCATACAACAACAAACCAAAACCAGCAATGAACCACACCTCTTCACCATGAACCAAAGGGATCGAACAAATCCAAAATGAAATCCAACGTTGCCAAATCCAACAATTAAAACTGGATCGATGAAATGTCTTTTGTTTTTCCACTTGAAGGGTTCAGCTTTAATCAAGTCGCCTAATTTCTTTTCCGTCACTTAGGAGTGAGGGCTTAATGAAAGCAGGTGTTTTTCTAAGGCGCCGCCGCTGCCGTCATTATGCCTGGACACTTTTTTATTAACTCCCATATTAAAAATGGAGGGATCAATGGCTACCTAACTGTCCAATCAGATTGCTTCTTTTTCCAGTACCTTAAACGGTGCTACTTGTGGAATTCACTCAAAAAGTTGATGCCATCGTGATGAGACAAGTCATTTACTCCCTTCACTGTGATCCCAGTCAAACAACGTTATTCTGGGAACGTGACCAAAGCACACTATAAGCTATAGGACATTATAAACAGAAAATTAAAAGGATAAGGATAGATACCGGGATAAGGAAAATAAATGGAATAATGTTATAACACAAATCTACTGTTAGTTTCTTATGACGTTGTTTTTGACCACGGGACCAGCTTGGCGACCGCTAATTCACTAATAACGTAATGAATCGCTGTAATAGACACTGTTTATAGAGTGAAGATTTATTTTCTTTAATAAAACCATTTTCTACACTGTTTTGTTCTTAGTGCAAATGTTAAAATGTAGGCATCGTGTTTAATCGTGTTTAAATTCACAAGGTAAAGGAAGTGTAAGACTTTCTGTTTACATTAACCATTTCCATAAACCATTCTCAAAGACATGGAGTTTGTTACTACGTCACACACTTACTGGTCTATTATTGAAGAAACACGTACAGAGTTATTAGTACCAATCACATTTTTTTCCAATCTGGAACCGTTCAGAGGAATCTGAAAGGATCATCATTTTGGCAGCACTCTTGCCATTGAGTTTCCGTTGTGAACATTTTTTCGAGTCAAATCCCTGGAGATTTTGTAATTTATGAACTTTTACAAAAAAAGGCATAAGACGCCGCAACCTTTATTAATTGTATGAAGAAGCTTTCGGGCAAGTCCTTTCTCAGCAAACTGAACATAAAAAAAGGTAACGGAGAGATATTATATAGAATTTTAAACATATATCTATGCAAATATAGGACATAAGAATTTAAGAATTTACAATATTGAAAATTTTTGAAGAACACAAACTATGAAACGATTGATAAACTTAATGAATAGAGAAATGGATAGATTATTGTTATAGATATGAATATCAATATACATACACATATATTAAAAAAGTAAGTATTAAGATAGAAGGGGGAAATATTGCGATTGTAGCTGTATACTTTTGTATATTAGGGTTCTTGATGGTTTCTATTGTTTCAATATCTTCTTGTATCTTCCTTCTATGGAGTTTATTTTCTAATTCAGTTATCTTGCTCCAACTGTATTCCCACGTATGATAGAAATCCCGAGTAAAACGAGCTGCGCGATCATTTCTAAATACTCGCCAAGAATATCTCGGAATTTCGGGTTGAGGAGGATTGTTGCCCCGAAGAAAACCAACCAGCCGCACCAAGCCTAGGTTCTTACAGGTGTCACAGCTCATAATGCGACGTGGGAACACACCGCGTCTAGATGGACGAACCGAGAAGTAGCATTTATAAAACTTACCTAGTATTTATTACCTGACTTATTACAATTTTTGATACAATAAGCCTCACACCATATTGGCTTAGATAATTGACAATTTAAATAAACTCATTGATTATTCTAATTAATTGTTACAGAAAAATAAGAAAAAATAAAGAGGATAATATATAATAAAGGGGAAAATAAAGGGTAGATAAAATGAAGAGGGAAATATATACAGTTGAATATGTACAAATTTCTTCAGCAAAGGAGGCTTCCCCACCTTGAGAGAGTCCTCCTCCAGACAAGGTCTTCACTCCTCAGTTCCACGCCGAGGATTACTTATAGTAGCTTTGAGATTTCTATTCCCTTCACTATAACATTTATATTTTACTTTTTACACATGTGATAATCTCTCTTTACATCTATATTCTTATATATGTGGACTCTTAGCAAGACAGAAATGGTAAATAATGGTAAATGGTAAAGGGTTTTGAAATGTGGCATTAGTTCCAAATGATGAGAATGCCATGGATAGGCAATGAAGATGTCTTGAAATATGGCCGACTGGAGACGATTGTGAGGAAGTTTGGACCGACATTTGGAGTGGATGAAGGTATGGATGTATGGAAGGAAGACCAGAAAGAGGAAGGTCGAGAATGGATGTTTATGGACAATATTTCAGAAGATCCTACGAGATATTATCAGACGGCTCTAGCCATAGAAAGGAAGCTTTGAGAGGATATGAATACTGACAGCTACCAACCTATGGATGGTTGAGAGAGGGGATATATGTTATATAATCTAAAAATAAAAACATTTTATAATTTAAAAAATATATATTTTTATTTTCGTTCATTGATTATTCTACATTTTTTTACCATAGTTTTAGAATATGCCACTTTTTAATATTTGTTATAAATATACAGTCAACTCACCTATTTTTAAAAATTCACTAATATTGAATTAATTTATTAATTCTATATAACTTTGAAAAAATTTTATTGTAATTTTCTTCAATTGATTGAAAATAAAACTACTTAATAGTAAATAATTATTCTTCTGCTTTTCTTTTAACACGCCACACTTCGCCTTCAAATCTTTATCATACAACAAAAAATATTCATAACAGTAAGCCGACAAATTTATTATAACATATACATGTTATTAAATATTGCTGAGAGAGAAAATTATTTGCTGAATTTGTATATAAGAGTATTATGCCAATGGTATGCGTCGTAAACCTTTTTATAAAAATAAATTAAAATTTTGACAAAACACCAGAGAGGCAATGGAAAAAATTATAGAGTAGCAAAATATAAATATCAAAACTGATAACCCGTACATAAAATAATGAATGTATTTTGTTACAATGTCATTCGAATATAAAGGAATCTAATATAGTATAAAGCTTTATTTTAATGAATATATTAAAACGTGAACACACATAAATGGTAAAAATCTTAGGCAGAGCGAGCAATTCCTATGTTAAATAACTTCTTTCCTCACGATGTGTGTGGAAATATTGACAAACTTAAGGCTATATTTATGTAGGACTCTTTGGTTTTAAAATAGACTCGATATCAACAATGGCTTTTAAAATAGTTTCATTTATAATAATATTTTCTAAGAATAGTTTAAATCGTGCAACCGATAAGTCAAAAGAAAATTTTGCTACTCATGTTAGTAAATTAGAAAAAAAAAATAAAACAGAAGATTTAAATAAACATTATTCATATCACAAACTATTGAAGAAAAAATAATTGATAAATTTTGATATAATTTGATATTTTGGTAAAATTTTGAACATATACAAATTGAATTCGTTGGAACAAATTGTAACCAAAAGATTGAATTATAAATGAAGAAATGAAAAAAGAACATTACCATTCATATAATTAAAACACTATCTAAAAAAACAATAAGAATTTGAAAGAAATAAAAAATATTTCTTTTGAAATTAATAATTAGTCTGAAGAATTGATTAGAAATCTTCTCAGTGTTGGAATCAGACGAAATTCAGCATCAATATTTCTTTCTATATCCTCCAGAAGATGCTTCTGTTGACTTCGACGTGAATTTAAATCGATCAAGTTAAGGAAGTCAGGTAAGTTTGATTAATCTCTGATTATTCACACAGATAACATTTCTGCCACACTGACTAAAGTTATTTTTGCTGGTTAACACACAAAGTGCAATTTACTAGGGGCCTAAAGTAAAAGTAACTTAACACACAGAAAAGCGTACACTCAAGAGAACAACAACAAAAGAGGACGTAAATAAAAACTCACGATTTGTTATATATAAAAAGCAGTATACTTTTATTGCAGCGTTGATATAGAGAGCGCACCGGGTTTACACAGGCATGCGAGGATATCACCAGACACAGAGAACGCTTTAAGCATCTCCCCACAACTCACCACTGGAAGAGGCACCGCATCCCTATGGTACCCCTTATATACAAACATGGCTATATTTGTCCAAACAGAAGACGTGGGAGATTATTTCTCTAATCTCTCATCCATGAGCTCTACTCATCCCCAACAGACACCATCAACAAGCTCTACAAGCTTTATATCCTGATATGATTAAGTGGATATACGAAAGAAGAAGAAGAGTTCGCTAATCTCTCATCCGTGAGCTCTACTCATCTCCAACAGACACCATCAACAAGCTCTACAAGCTTTATAACCTAATATGATTGAGTGGAGATAAGAATGAAGAAGAAGAGTTCGCTAATCTCTCATCCGTGAGCTCTACTCATCTCCAACAGACACCATCAACAAGCTCTACAAGCTTGATAACCTAATATGATTGAGTGGAGATAAGAATGAAGAAGAAGGGGTCGCTAATCTCTCATCCGTGAGCTCTACTCATCTCGAACAGACACCATCAACAAGCTCTACAAGCTTGATAACCTAATATGATCGAGTGGAGATAAAAACGAAGAAGAAGAGTTCGCTAATCAGATACAAGTAAACAACAAACTTTCTACCTAACTGATAAGTTTAAACTGCTTATATTGTCGAATAATTTGACAACACATAGAACCAAACAAGAGTTCGGCATCAACCTCAGTCTCTTGTAGATTGTTGATCTATATCATATATTTTTCCACCTCTGTGTAAACAGTTGATTAGAAGAATCAATAAAATTGTTTTAATTGTCAAATTGTAGATTGTTGAAACTTTTCTCTTGAAGTCCCTCTACTGATGATGACCGTAATCTACTTGAGGACGTTGATTCTCCTTCTTACTTGCCAAAGTTTTATACAAATAAATTTACTAGCAATGTGTTTCTTTTTTAAATAGCATCAAATATTATCTCTACAGATCTTACTGCAATGTAGTATTGTACTACGTAAATTTACTGGCTACTACGTAGTACACTACATTGAAGTAAGGTCTGTAGAGATAATATTTGATGATAGTTTAAAAAGAAACACATTGCCAGTAAATTTATTTGTTACAAATTTTATCGATAGATGGCAATCAATTTATAAAAGTCTTATACACAGAATAAAGTTGGATGATATCACGTGATGTGAACTGGCTCAGCTGATTGGCTGGATTGATAGAAATCCAAATGACTCCAGATGTCTGTCTTTTAGACAGATCTCAGTCGTTATTAGAAACTTATTTCACATGTTGTCTAACTAAATAATCTATATCAGAGGTCCATTTATGTTGGCTACAAACCGCATTTACGACATTAATTTGACAATCCTGAGTCCCAAATACAATATTCTGGTATGATAACTAATTGGAAATAAGATGAATATCACTTTTAAGACCAAGATTGAAAATCGTGAATTTTTCAAATTTATTTATAAATATTGGTAATATTTAAGACCAAAATGCTTATTTTATAATTGTGCAACTTTTTAAGAATTGAACTTCTTTTGTATTTAAAAATAATTTAAACTAATTTAAATAGGTGTTTTTAGTAAAATTTAATTTAAAAATACCGGATCATGAAATTATTTCCTGTATTGATCTTAAATTTAGAATCGCGATTGTAAATTGATTTTAAAAAGCTCTAAATAAAATAGAAGAAATATATTTTGATATAAATGTATAAAATGAAGAGAATCCATTTCTAACATTTACTGAAAATTGGTATTTACAAGGTGGTGAAATCTTTTGGTATTTTATTACTTTTTTTTCACAGAGTAATCTGATAAAATACAGTAGGCAAATTGAATGGGCATTGATGTCTATTGATGAATGATGTCCTCACATCATCAGATGCTATCATCAACACAATCATCATCCAGGGGCATTTCTGTGATTGGCTTCCTTACTAATCTGGTCATCCTGGACCAATATGGCGACGGGCAGTACATGATGTGAAATCGTTTGGTGAAGTTTCCCGCCTTTTTTTTTTCTTTTGGCGGGATATCTCACCCCTAAAACCACAAAATGGACGCCTCCATTGTCCCTGAATGATGAATTATCATCAAGACGCTACCGAGATTATTTTTATTGTGCTTAAAAAATAGTCTTTTTTTCACTTCATAGAATAAAAAATATATTTCTTTAATCTTCGAAATAATCTTATGGAGTAATAAAGGAAGAAAAATGTTCTATGATTATTTATTTTATAGAATTTGTTAAAAATAGCCCTCTTTCACTGATTCTATATTTTATTAATCTATGATTAAACTATTTATAGGTAGCGTGTGTTTAAATAAAGATTAAATGTAAAAATTGTATATTTTTTTATTCCAAATATAATTAAAATACCCTAAAATTATTTTTATATACCAAGAGAGATATATATTGTATAATATATAACATATATCTTTTAAATATATAACCCTATTTAATTTATTATTGATTGACAATATTCTAAAAATATAGTTTTAAACAATTTTTCGCAATATTTTTACTTGAAAATTGCGCATTACTAATATTTGGAATTTTGAATATTTTGTATTTTACACTTTAGTTATATGTATAATTAGACTTGTATAAATATAAGTAATATATAAATAGTTATAAATGTATAATTAGACTTTTATAAAATGTTAGTATACATATATAGTGAAAATATATATGCATGTTTGGGCTAAATGTGATAGTTTGTGATGAAAATCTTAGGTTAAAAATAATTATATTTAGAAAATACAGGAGAAATTGGCTGATGAATAGGCTAAACATGAAAATTCGCTCTAAGAGACGCCCTTAGGATTCAGGATAGCCTCGATCCAGCCCTATGTTCTTGAACATGAGGCTTTCATCGTGTTCCTAGGGAGAATTGCAAAATATTCCTGGCAATCACAGATGGGTAATGGTGTTATAGACAGTAAGAGATTGATATCTCTCTCAATCATACATAATAATCCACAGGATTGCAAATAGGTGAGTTTGGAACCAGCCGTTAAGAAAGGTTGATGTTTGAAATTCTCTGACAACTTCTGACTTTTCCCCGCAGGATGACAGAGAGATGAATTTTGCTGCAACACAAACACACAGCCTTCTCAGAGCCACACTTACAGCCAGGAAAGGGACACTACGGGCTGTCCAGTATTTCTACATAGTTATTTGGATTGAGCCTGAAATACCGTTGAAAGATTTGAGGAGACAATTGACAATTAACAGCGTTTATTGACTTCTAGTTATCAATATAGCAATAAAATTTAAATAAAAGTAAAAACACAGTATAAATAATACATAAAGACATTCACGCAAGAGACGAAATTTACGTATGTGTGAGATGATATAACATTACCCTCATTAATGATATATCCAAGACACCATCACATTTTTGAGGAAATTTGGTCTTCATGACACCAGGAAGGTAGGTTATTCATCTCTATTGTTCTGGAGAATGTGGCTTCACTGAATGTTTCATTTTGTTCAAAAGTTTTGGCTTTTTCAGGTGTCTTTCTCAAGCCTTTTCAATCAGGAATTGGCCTTTGCGCCTTCTGGATCAATGATAGCAGAGGTTCTCGTTCAAAGCTTCCTTTATGGTTGCAAGATGCAACATCCATTTTATGTGCCTAAGCTCGAATTCCTTTGCCTGATCTTTCATCACTTTCTCATACCATTGTTGGATTAATTCAAGTGTTCGGGATATCTCTGAACGTCTGCCGCTTCGATTCTCTCCAGATACGGCTTCATAGATTCCGTTGTAGCGATCCATTCATCACACGTTGTTTTTGCACTGATCAAAGAGCATTCTAAATCAGCCTTGATTGAGGTATTATACTGCCTAGCACGAATCAATCATTAAGCTTCGGGTTACACGTTTCCAATATTACCCCAGCTTCCACATGTCCATTTCACTCGAGTACACATTCGGGAATATACCTGAAACGATAAAGTTCACGATATTAGATTCATCTTTCAATTAGAATTTGGCATAACATTTATACATTTAAAAACAAATTGCAAACTTTAGAAACTGTATAATATATCATATGAGGGATACAGAGAAGATCAGTATGTCCCCTGCGCAATACTGGTTCGGCGGTACAACTACTACAATAGGAAGGATACATCGAATATTAGCATGGCCCTGTGATAATTGTTTAGCGGAACAACCACTGCAATAGGAAGAATACAGAGAATATTATCATGGCCCCTGTTAAATTTGTTTGGCGGTACAACTACTACAATAGGAAGGATACAGAGACGATTAGCATGGCCCCTGCGACACTTATTCGGCGGTATAACTGCTACAACAGGAAGAATATAAAAATTTAAGCATGGCCCCTGTGATAGTGTTTTTAGCTGTAGCACCACTACAGTAGGAAAAATACAGGGATGATTAGCATGGCCCTATAGCTAAAGAATACAGCCAAACCGCCAATCCTTCCAACCCTCCACAATCGAAGCCCTCACAAGCCAATCCCAAGACATTAAAACAAGACGCTGGTGTTGTCACGAGGCTGGTTAACATTCAAAATCAAATTGTGACGACTGTGGTCGGGTTTCCCGAGGTGAAATGCCCAAGGGGGCAGCACGGGTTACCCGACCCCTGCCAAACCCGACACCCGCCACAATTAGAGGACGGGGGGCGTAATCACGACTTCAACCACCATACTTGGCCTGTTCACAGTATCTCTTTCTTTCCTTCTTTCTAATTAATATTCATTATACTCTCTTAATGTGGAAATTACATTACAGAAATATCTCTGGGAAGTGAGTTAACAGCTTAAATGAATTATTTTATTTCAATTCTTCGACCACACTCATATCATTAATACATGCACGATCTCTACTTGATGGAAATAGGAATATCTCCAAAGATGGAACTTTTGATATTTCCTTTTTGTGATGAAACGCACACACACACATGCTTTTTCTTTATTTTTAATGTAGTATATATAGTTGAATATAGAAAGATTCATAAAAAATATATATATAGTGTTGCATCATGGCTAATGAACCTATTTTATTTTAATTAGTAATATTATTTTTCATATATTTTAAATTCAAAATTATATTTTATTTTTATTTATTTTATTAAACAGAATATATGTATTATAAACAGAATATATGTATTATAGAATCATCATTTGTATTTAGGTACACGTGTGACTTCACTGCTCTCTTTGATGTGAGAAATAAATAAATTATTCTGGAGGCTACTTAAAGTAGACTAATCTCATTATTCCCTTATAAATATTTGTAGGATGGTTGAAACACGCTCTGGTAAGATGCAAGACCCAGCACAGGAGAGAATCATGGCTGAAGAGTCTGCCAAGCCGCAACCTGGTGCAACAATTGGTAGAGATGCTAGTTCCGACCCAGTTGTCCTGAATCCCAACATCGACATCCCCAAGTATGATGGAACGGAAGACCCTCGCCCATGGATTGAATCTCTTGAAGAAATTGGCTTCCTGTACCATTGGGCAGACTACATTATATCTCGTTATGCTGTCATGAATATGATTGGTAGCGCCAAAACCTGGCTGAACCTACACAAGATAAGTTTCACCAGCTGGGAAAATTTCAAGAGCCGCCTAATTGAGGATTTTGCCTCAGACGCCAACAAAGAAGAAATAAAGATGAGACTAAACAAGATGCAACAGTGGAATGAACCTGCAATCAGGTTCGCAGAGGATATCCTTGTACTGTGCAACAAGGTCGACCCCCAAATGGAGCAAGAGACTGATATAAACTGGGTTTATGGAGGGTTAAAGAAAGAATACTCTTTTGCCCTTCACCTAAACCCTCCTAAAAATACCAATGAACTTCTAGAAATTTGTAAAAAGCTGGATTTGTTCGAAAAGAATTACCAAGAACGTGTAGAAAAATCAAAAGCTCTATATAATTGACCACGCTCTCCTCGTCCCCATCATCAAGAGCAATGGAAGAGCGCTCCGTCGTTCAGAAGACCATACCAGAACACCTCCAAGCCCCAGGCTCCCGCTCCGAGGTACTACCAGAACACCTCCAAGCCCCAGGCCCCCACTCCGAGGTACTACCAGAACAAGCCTCTGCCCCAGGTATCTGCCCCTAGACGATCTTACACTCCCAATCCTGAGCCAAAACCGGTCTACCCAAGTAAAACATACAATAAGAATCCAAATTCAAATAGGAATAGGACAGAAGACGGGAGACCAATATGTTTCAAGTGTAACAAGCCAGGACACGTAGCGCGGTATTGCAGAGTCAGGTTTGTAAGAATTGTGGAAGAGGACCCCATAGTTACACAAGACAAGGTCGAAGAAGAAATCCGAATGGATAATGGAACTGAGAAGTCGAGACCTCTGCTCTACGCTGACGTAAGTAATAGCCCGTACTCGAGTATCCCTACAAGGAATAGATATGCCGCATTAGAAGATTTAAACTAAGCATCGCGCCTGAGTCCGTCAATCAAAGCAAGTCGACCATAAATGGAATTAAAAAGTTGGACCCCAAATATAAAATGAACATTAACGTGGATAGAATCGGTATCTGCGAAGCTTTGATTGATACAGGCGCCGATCTTTCAGTGGTCGACCTTAGTACAGCTCTTAACACAGGTCTTGAAATAATAAATCCTGACAAAATGTGCTCCGGACCCGATGGCAAAGAATTAGATATCGTAGGAAATATTATTTTAAATATAAAATTTGATGACAAAACAATTACACATCAATTTGTGATAATGAGAACATATTTGCGAATATTTATACTTGGACGTGATTTTCTTAAGAAAATGAACGCAAAAATTGATTGTCAGCGTGAAATAATCAAATATGACTTGACAGAAAATCGTGACGTAATCAAATATCAACAGAAGAAAATAAAAAGTGCAAAGGATGCCATTATACCAGAACTTTCTATTAAATTGATTAATGCATTTGTAGAAGCAGAGGATGGCGAATACATCATCGAGGAGAACCCTAAAATGTTTCAAACAAATGGACTTCTACTAACGAGAAGCTTAATAAATGTTGTGAATAAGGAAACATATATCTGGATAACAAACCCTTACCCTCGACCATTAAAAATATTTAAAAACCAAACATTGTGCTTTGGAAGCCAGCCAGCCGAAGTGAATCTTATGGAAGAAAGTGAACAAAAAGAGCATGAAGAACCCCAATTTCAGATAAACGAAAATTTAGCATATAAGGAAAAGGAGCAATTGAAACAAGTTTTGGAAAAGTACGAGGATTTGTTTTCGTCGGGATTAGGAAGATCCAACTTAGCGAAACATCGGATTGATACAGAAGGCGCGAAACCGATCAAACACAAGCCGTATAGGATGAGCGCGAAAGAGCGAGAAATCATAAAAGAACAAATTGATGAAATGCTCAGAGACGGCATAATTAGACCATCCTCGAGTCCATGGTCCTTCCCTGTAATCTTGGTCAAGAAGCGAGATGGTAAGTACAGATTTTGCGTTGACTACAGAAAATTGAATGATGTAACAGTGAAGGATGTTTACCCAATTCCCAGAATTGATGAAGTATTGGATACACTTCAAGGATCCAAATACTTTTCAGCAATAGACCTTAAATCAGGATATTGGCAAGTAGAGGTTGAGGAGAAAGATAAAGAAAAGACAGCCTTCACTACAGCACATGGCCTATATGAGTTCAACGTAATGCCCTTTGGTCTATGCAATGCCCCGGCTACATTTGAGAGGAACATGGAAAATATGCTTGGTAATCTTAGATGGCAAATTTGCTTATGTTATCTAGATGACGTAATCATTTATAGCTCGGATTTTTCAACACATCTCAAAAGAATAGAAGCTGTTTTAAAATGTTTTCGCGAGGCTAATTTAAAATTGAACAACAAAAAATGCCAATTTGCTTTCGAAGAACTGGAGATTCTTGGCCATATAACTAATCAACATGGAATAAAACCAGCGGAGCATAATATCAAGGCTATTAGAGATTTTCCTCAGCCCAAAAAGATAAAAGAAGTTCAATCATTTTTAGGAATGTGCTCATATTATAGAAAATTTATCAAAGGTTTTTCAAAAATTGCCGATCCATTAACCAGTCTTATAAAAAAGAATGTACCTTTTACCTGGACAGAAAATCAAGAAAAAGCATTTCAAACCCTTAAAGTAGCATTGATAAATCCCCCAATCTTAGGGCACTTTGATCCGAATGCAATTACTTACATTCATACTGACGCATCTAACATCGGCCTGGGTGCAACATTAGTCCAAAAGTTCGGCGATAAAGAAAAAGTTATCTCATATTTAAGTCGAACACTGAGCAACCTGAGCAAAATTATTCGACTACCGAAAAAGAATGTCTAGCTGTTGTGTGGTCAATGTCCAAGTTACGACCCTACCTATATGGAAGGCACTTCAAAATCGTAACTGATCATCACGCACTATGCTGGCTTAAGAATCTGAAAGATCCGACCGGCCGATTAGCACGATGGGCACTGAAGATTCAGGAATATAATTTCGAAATTATACACAAATCGGGTAAAAAACATCTGGACGCTGATGGTCTATCTAGAGGACCCTTACCTGAAAACGAATGGGACGAAGATTATGAAAGACTATTTCTGAATCAAATAATAGACGAAAAGGATGATTTTATTGAGAATATTAAGGAGAACCTTAGTGGTAACAAGCGTTCAATTACACAGAACTTCAAAGAAGAAAATGGGTGTCTCTACAAGAAAAATCCAAATCCTGAATGTAGGGCATGGTTGCTGGTAGTGCCAAAGAAGAGAAGGAAGGAAGTCATGAGTGAATACCACAACCATATGCTGAATGGCCATCTGGGCGTCGCCAGAACCACTTACCGATTGAAGAATAAATACTATTGGCCTTCCATGTTGAAAGATATTTCAGAATTTGTAAAGACGTGCCATCTTTGCCAAAGTCGGAAAGGTTCAAATCACTTGCCTTCTGGACTTTTACAACCTATTCCCCCAGCTAACTACCCTTTTGAAAGAATCGGAATTGACTTTGTTGGCCCCTTGCCATCAACGAAAAGAAGAAGGAAGTGGATAATTGTGTTGACTGATTATTATACCAAGTATGCTGAAACAAAGGCAGTATCAGAAGCAACCGTGAAAGAAGTCTCTACATTTTTAATCGAACATATTATTTTACGTCACGGGGCCCCAAGATTTCTTATTAGCGATAGAGGTTCACAATTCACTAGCAATTTGATGAAGGAGGTAATGAAAATGTGCAAAGTTAAACACTGCTTCACAACGAGCTACCACCCCCAGACTAACGGAACGGCTAAATAGAACTTTAATCAATATGATCAGCATGTATGTGAACACAGACCAAAAGAACTGGGATGAAATCCTCCCTTTTATCACCCACGCGTATAATACCACGATTCAAGAAACCACAGGCTACACTCCATTTTTCCTGTTGTTTGGAAGGGAACCCATGTCCCTCTTAGACGACGAGAATATCCCAAAGGACAGTAACATGGACGATTACGACGAATATATAGAAAACTACTTAGATAAAATAGCAAGGAGAGAGAGAGAGACGAGACAGGTAGTCATTAACAACACAGAGAAGACTCAGGAAAGAATGAAAAGAAACTATGACAAAAAACACAATGAGAAAATTTATGAACCAGGACATTTAGTGGCAGTTTGGACACCAGTCAGAAAAATCGGAAAATGTGAAAAACTATTGAGAAAATATTTTGGCCCATATCGAATATTAAAGAAGCTGTCTAACGTAAATTACTTAATTGAGCCGAAAGATAATCCTGGCCAAGACCCATTGATTGTCCATGTCTCGAGACTCAAACCCTATTTTGAGAGAATTGATGAGGTAACTCACGAGGACGTGACGACCTCTGGAGAGGGGGAAGTGTTGCATCATGGCTAATGAACCTATTTTATTTTAATTAGTAATATTATTTTTCATATATTTTAAATTCAAAATTATATTTTATTTTTATTTATTTTATTAAACAGAATATATGTATTATAAACAGAATATATGTATTATAGAATCATCATTTGTATTTAGGTACACGTGTGACTTCACTGCTCTCTTTGATGTGAGAAATAAATAAATTATTCTGGAGGCTACTTAAAGTAGACTAATCTTATTATTACCTTATATAAATGTGTAGGATGGTTGAAACACGCTCTGGTAAGATGCAAGACCCAGCACAGGAGAGAATCATGGCTGAAGAGTCTGCCAAGCCGCAACCTAGTGCAACAATATATATATGTCATGATGTATGCTCTTCCAGGAATAATAAAGTAAACCTACAGTCAACCAGAGAGAGACGTAGATAGAAGGTAGCTAAAGTACGGCCATCTTGGGCCACTGGCCACATTCCGGGGGGGGGGAGGGGCTTTTCTTGGAACCTCAGGACTATTTTTGGACAGTCGGGGGGTGGTGTGCGACACGAACGGTCGTTCAGCGCTGACAGCCCCTCGCGCTACCTCTCTCTCGCTGGTTGCCTGGGATTCCTCTTCCAAACTTGTGGTTTCCTTATTTCTCTCTCCCCACATTATTATCATATTGCCACATCGAAAGTCGACAGGATAAGACCTGGCCGGGAAGCAAATCCCTCATATACCGGAGTATGAAGAAACAAGAAGCCAAGCCACGATGATCGGCCAAACCCAACTCAACTGTAACCACTCCTCTTCGAGCCCTCAACCCCTTCTTCGCCAACCTTTGAACCGTGATCCCGAAGAAGTATTCACCTACGACGGAGATGGAGCTGCCACACACTTCTTCCAGCACTAGATCTGCCCAAGAACGACCACCGTGCCAGGGCAGGACACCTTCCACCATCATGGACAAGACTCCGCCATATCCCTGCCGCTACTGTGATGTACAACACTGGTACGCACAGTGTCACAGACAGAACTCTCCCGAAGCTCAATGAACTTACCTGCGCCCTAAACCAACATAACTCTTGAGTGTAATTGTTTTAACTCCTACCATTCATTCTTTAAATAAGTCATTCCTTGTAAATTGTCCCAATATTTACATAATTAGCTCCATTTATTCTCTCCACGCCTATTAACAATGATTTTATTCTCCATATTATTTATCTAGATATTTGTAACTCATTTAATTAGTTACCTTACCAGTAGAATTTAACAATCGTCATTTTAATTAAATAATTTCCATTTTAACGTAACTTTTTAAAATAAAAAAATAAAAAAATAAAAATAATAAAAAAAAGGAATACTACCTATTAATGCTTTACGATTTTTACTATTAACAATAGATTTTTCATAATCAATTTATTTATAAAAATATGCCTCCAGCACCAAACTTTTGTATACCTATTTGTATATGACCTCTCCTACTTGTAAGCACGGCTCACGAAAAATAATTTCTTTCCCTAAACGACTCAAAAATCACCCTGTAATTCAGGCGTCGAAGAATTCCAACCACCACGTGAGCCTTGCTTACAACCAACCCTTGGTGACTCTTATCTATCTTCCCCTTAATGTCCCACTCATTCTTACAACCTTGTCAACCTTATACCAGCTCAGGACCTTTTATAGAATTATTGATTAATTAATTATCGAACATTATTGCAAACAATATTGTCATTTCAAAATCCTAATCTTCGCCCTTCATTTATGATAATATATTTCGTAGTTCATCTCTAGCATATCCACCGACCCACACCATCTAGCCAATGGTGTGTTCGTCACAGGATGCAGATTGACTAACTGCTAGATATTTATCAACTCCTTTTTGTTCGCACTTGAACAATCTGCATCGAGCGGCACAGTTCGCTTCTTCTTCTCGCGCCACACGTTCGCCACACGGACCCTGTCTTCAAATCTATGTTTGTCCCTTGTTCAAACCAGCACGATATAGCCTACCTCCGATATTTCCCACGGAGGTACGTTAAACATCGTCGCTGATTCTGTCCGGTCCGTCATCATTTCGCGCAGACATGGGTTTTACGTTCAACCCACCGCGAAATCATCGCCTCGCACAAGCTCCCACGACGGTTCAAACACCTCGTGTCCGAGCAGCTTGTCACTTGTAACGGACAACGCAGTCCTCGTCCCAATTTTTGGCACTGTGCGCGCATACTTTCCGCAAATTAAATATAAGTCCATTCGACTTCCTCACCTACACACGGGACTTTTCCCCTCGGACTCGCTACACAAGTAACTGCATAGATAAGGTAGAATGGCCCAGGGCAAGTTTCCCCTCGCTCTGTTCGCCAAGGTTCTAACATTGTATGTAGTTTTATATTTACTTCAGTCCTGAGCTCACACAATTGCCAACCTCAACCTCATTTCTCGTACTCTACACCTATAGCATAGAAAGCCCATGCCAAGTTTCCCCTTGCCATGTCCGCCTGAAAAATATCTTAAAGTGTAGAGTTCTCCAGTCTTAATGACCTTCAGAATTTCATCATATGTATGTGTCTCCCCTTCTCGTTGTTCACACCCCTCCACAACAGTTCCCTTATAATACATTAGATGTTATTGTATATAGCCTTTTATAACTTTGATATTATAAAAAATTCCCTTAAATATCAAACTCTCCGGTGTTGTAAAATTGCTTATAAATAATATTTACTTGTGTACTATACAATATTTTATTTACATAAAACTATGTCACCATAACCATAATTAATTTCAACTGTAAAATTATTTTCTCTATTCCTGGCTTCACCAGCTTTAAGTATACTCAAACCATGTTCAGCCTTCTTCAACGGGGGCCATATGTCATAATGTATGTTCTTCCAGGAATAATAAAGTAAACCTACAGTCAACCAGAGAGAGAGACGTAGATAGAAGGTAGCTAAAGTACGGCCATTTTGGGCCACTGGCCACATTCCGGGGGGGGGGGGGCCTTTTCTTGGAACCTCAGGACTATTTTTGGACAGTTGGGGGGTGGTGTGCGACACAAAACGGTCGTTCAGCGGCGATCTCCTCGCGCTCCCTCTCTCTCGCTGGTTGCCTGGAATTCCTCTTTCAAATTTTCCTCTTTCGAATTTCTCTCTCTTTTTGTGAGGAATTCTTTAAATATTCATATTGAAAAACCAAATACTGACAATAAACAATCTATTAGACAGTCCTGTCCCAGCTCTAAGATAACTTTAGGTACAGCTCAAAAAGAGCAACCTAGCTTATGTTATTTACAATGAAAAATATGAACAGGCTCTTTACAAAAAAAAAAAAAAGTGTCCAATGCGGGATCCGATTCCGGTTCATGGCTGTCGGAAACCGACAGTTTATACCGCCGGCCACCTGCTGTTAGACAGTGAGTGAGATTAAACAAATAATTAAAATATTTTGACCATTAACCAACCTCATTGTTTATATCATCACCAAATGTCGCTTAGAAGCTGGGGACCCGTCATCACAGGTAGAGATTAAAACTGTTCATCGCCAACCCGGGGAGTTGGTATAGACTCTACACTAACCCGGCATATCGCCATCAATTTGAGAGAATTTTTACAAATATTCCATTATTTATTTGGTCAATATAAGTTCAGGAGAGCGTCTCGTACAGAAGTGACCAACTATTCAGGCTGTCCAGCCCTAAATCTTCTTTGTTGTAATTTTTCAAGGCAGTAGAGATCCAAGCCGTGAATTGGCCTAAAACACCCACACACACACACATACAGCCATATTAAGACCACTAATACAGATTCACCGCAGGAAGGAAGCATAGATGGAGCTCCTATACTCCAAACAGCACAGAACCCAAAAACAGCCTCCAGGTCCGACGCATGTACAGTGGTCCGACCGTGCATACATCAAGGTTAGCGTATCAAGTAGCGTAAAACAGATTTATTTCTTGAAATATTTTCCAGGAGTATATATACCAGACTCATATTCTAAATTATTGGAATGGAATCTGGGTTAGCTTCTTTCCTTAATTATTCTACTACAGATATCATTGGATCATTGTATTTACTGAAAACAATGAACGGCTCAACGATATGTAGAATCAATTTTATAAACAAGCTCCTTCCTGATCAAAAGATAAATGATTAAAATATCATTACATCAAAAACTATTAAAAAGGTAACTTACAATTGATCGTCGCTGTAAACTATCGGTCTCGGATCGGTGACAAAACCACAACACCAGCTTTGGCAAACTGAGAAGCGTCCACCTGGAGACCATGGTTTCGGGCTAATGTCCCTCTTCAGTCCAGGGCAGACTTTATTCCATGAGATCCTCACGGGATCTAATGAAATCTTCACAAGCTGCCAAAGAATCGGCGGAAGATCCATAGATGGCGTCTAGTTTTGATGTCTATTCCGATGGGAGAGGTGACCATTATTTTTATAAATCAATATCCTCCCGGTAAAATTTCCATCAGAATTTATAAAGTTATTGTCTTTATTTTTGTCTATTTTAATTGATACATTTTTCTATTTATTTGGTTTTATATAAAATAAAAGGATTTGAAAGCGCGAATGTTTCTTTTATACATAAAACGAACTTATACTGTCCTTACTGCGATGAAAAAATATATTGGGAGGGCTTGGCTCATCAGTGGTGAACCCTCCCAGCGGTTTCGCCAATTTAATCCACCAGACCGCTTCTCAGAGCTCTAATACTGTATTGGATCATTCTGCTTTTATATGCTACACTGAAGGATGGAATCTTATAAATGGTTTTTAAGTAAACTATGGACATAAGCTTATAGGACAGTAGAATTACATTCAAATATTTGCTTCGAGCAATGCTCTTCAGCAAACTATAAAGACAAGGCCAGTTAGGCATAAATTAATACAAAGCAATAACGCGCCATCTATATATATAAAATAAAAGGATTTGAAAGCGCGAATGTTTCTTTTATACATAAAACGAACTTATACTGTCCTTACTGCGATGAAATCCTTTCAAATCCTTTTATTTTATATATATAGATGGCGCGTTATTGCTTTGCATTAATTTATGCCTAACTGGCTTTGTCTTTATAGTTTGCTGAAGAGCATTGCTCGAAGCAAATATTTGAATGTAATTCTACTGTCCTATAAGCTTATGTCCATAGTTTACTTAAAAACCATTTATAAGATTCCATCCTTCAGTGTAGCATATAAAAGCAGAATGATCCAATACAGTATTAGAGCTCTGAGAAGCGGTCTGGTAGATTAAATTGGCGAAACCGCTGGGAGGGTTCACCACTGATGAGCCAAGCCCTCCCAATATATTTTTCATCGCAGTAAGGACAGTATAAGTTCGTTTTATGTATAAAAGAAACATTCGCGCTTTCAAATCCTTTTATTATATATATATATATGGCGCGTTATTGCTTTGTGTTATTTGGTTTTAACCAGCCTAAAAGTGATCACGTGTAGTTTTGTTAGTGGATCCATAGACAGCCTTCCAGACTAGACCTCAGTATGGAACTTCCTGGTCAACTACTCAGAAGTGTTTAACAATACTCTATACCAGTGAGCTAGATAGCCTGGGTAGTTGGTGTTCTGCGCTCCAGGAACCTGGGTTATCTATATATCTTTCTTTAGTTAATGGATTAAATTGTAAGTAAATATTTTGTAAATATTTTGCATAATCTCGAAATTGAATTCAGTTTGATAGTATCAATAGTTAGTTTTTTTACACATTGGAGGTTTCCTGATTCTTAGTAGAAACAGTTGGACTCAACACACAACACCACTCATGCTAGCAGTTCTAATCGTAGCCTGAATGTGATGCCGAGCAGAAATAGTTGACCAGAAAGTTTCATGCTCGGAGACTGGCCAAATATTTTATAGGTTTGAGATTGGTCAGTCCATGCAATGTCTGCATGTCTCTGGAGTGTGGAACAGCTGAGGTGACCCACTATCTGTGGTTCCTCCGAGAAGTGAGGGAAAGCTAAATCAGTTTCGGGAAGTCCAAGGTCTGTCAGGACATGGCCTTGTGAATGATGGGGGTGACCTCTCCATGATGGAAGTTGGAATATAATATTTCAGGCGATTGATTTTTTGAGAGTGTGCAATTATTTTACAATTCTCCTGAAGGATCTGGTGGAGTATTGGTAAATACTTCTGGCCAGACCGCTAGAGCATCCATATGCGAACGAAAAAGAACTCGAGTCAGGATGGAGTATGAGTGCTCTAAGGCAGTATTGCTTGTAGCCCTGTCTGCTAGTTCGCTAACCTGCCTACTCAGCACATCTTAATATGAGAAGATTTCTAGATTATTGCCGATAAAAAATATGATCGTGCTTGCCCAGAAATGCAGATAGCTGCTAGAACGGGATATCCAGTCCGATGCTATGATAACTCCTCCTAGGTTGACTGGATTTATATTCCGCAAGGTGAACGGCCTAGAAAATTTCTAAAAGTTCAGATTTAAACGTTATGCAATATATATCCGAATAAATTCATAGAAGAACTAAAACGTATTAATCATGAATGTTTCTTTTTTAAATAAAACGAACTTTCCACTGTTCTTACTTCGTTGGAAGATATTGGGAGGGCTTGGCTCATCAGTTTTTGAACCCTTCAAGCGGTTTCACCAATTTAATCAGTAAGGACACTAGAAAGTTCATTTTATTTTTAAAAGAAACATTCGCGCTTAATACAGTTTTTTCTTACATATTAATGACACGTTATTGCCTTATAATTAATTTATGCCAAACTGACCTTGATCTTATTGTTTGCGGAAGAGCATTGCTCGATACAAATATTTATATGTAATTCTACTGTCTTAAAAGAGCTTATGTTCATAGTGGTGTGTTATATTGGCTTGTAATTCATAGATGAACTGGCTGCTATTCTTGGGAAGGAAGGATAATTGCAACGCCAACTATAGAATCACTTTTCGATCCATCGGTGAAGATTAATTAATGGGAGGGTAAGTCCTATTGATGAATTCTTCCTAATGAGGAAGGAAATCCTCCTCTGACCATGCCAGTAGGCTGAGAAAATTGCAACTACTCGCTGATCCAGATAGATGGCAATAAGGTGATAGCGGTGTCTCTGGTGACGAGACGGATGGGATGTAGATTGCTTCTTGTAACAATGCCCTATGGTCTGTAAGAGCTTGAGGATGAGAATACTTGAAATCCAGGATTCAGCCAGTAGAAGTTTACTGGAAGATCTTGTTAAATGATAATTTCGGCTTGTGTTGAATTGGCCAGATTGGAAACCTCAAGAACGGCAGATGGAGATTTTCAGGCGTTTGCCTGCAGGATGCGTAAGCTACCTTGACATTGTTTAGGTGTCGGAATATTCAATCTTTCACGAAGGGGTGGGTATAGGAGGTGGCCAGATGATTAGTGAAGGCACCAACATAACTGGTTTGATTCAGCCGAACATTGATTACCTTCATGTTCAGAAGAGCCGCATAGATAGCAGGTGGGAATGGAGGAGGAAGCGCGGTGTCCGAATCCGTTACAGCGGGAGCATTGCTTTATCATTGCTTTAATCATTGTTACGCTCGTACCTATTCGATATATCTGTTACGGAGATGCGATAATTTTGTCCTAAGATCGCAGAAACTTTTTCGTCCATCTCAACGTTGAGATCTTGAAGTTAGAGACAGCTTTGATTAAGCGTTTACCGGAAAGAGTTTGTAGTGAGATGTTGGGGCCGATCCTGTTGCATATTTTCTCATCTTGGACCTCCCTGTCATCCCTGAAGAGCATACATATAGGTTACGTCTTTGAGGGAAAATGAGTTTTCTTTTAATCCCAATAATATATATATTATTTTAAAATGCTTATTCCGTTCGAAAATATTATATAAAGTAATTTAAAATACAATATAACGCCTAGTGGACATGGCATCTGCCCGGTAAGCGGAACACAGTGGGTTCGATTCCCATCCCTGGACACTTTTATTTTTCCGTTTGTCATTACTCTTCACAATTCATCCTATCATACTTCATCCTTAAAGTTAGAAATAATCGCTATTTCTCTTTAAAATAAATTTCGATTTTTGTTTAAAAGAAACATTCGCGGTATAATTCCAATTTTCGTTTTACATATATATATTATATTGTGAAAGCAATTTTATATCAAATTAAAAATGTGATATATAAAGTTCAATATCTATTTCATATATT
This sequence comes from Cordylochernes scorpioides, assembly GCA_030710605.1. Taxonomy (NCBI): domain Eukaryota; kingdom Metazoa; phylum Arthropoda; class Arachnida; order Pseudoscorpiones; family Chernetidae; genus Cordylochernes; species Cordylochernes scorpioides. The sequence continues at coordinate 68,129,978 of CP092868.1, forward strand.
TTTTACTTAAAGGCATATTCATAGTGAGTTAAGAGATGTAACTTTAAAATTTGATTTTTCAAAATAAGCAAATATATTTTGAATCAGATAAATATTTGAACATATTCATAGAGAGAGATATTCCTGGTTAGGAAAAAAATCAAAATTCTTATGAAAATTATTTTCAAATTCAATTCATAGCATCATTATATTTATATCTACCTGATATCTATATTCATTTTATATAAATTCATATTAAAATTATATAAAAAACACCCTGGAATTTTTTTCCCAACGTAATCTACCCATTCCAGCAATGGGTCAGTCAGTTAGAGATTGTGGGGAGGCAGGCAGGTCATCTCTATACACAGTCTAGCCATAAATTATGTTACAAACAATTTTATAAATTAAATGATTAAGAACAAAAACTAATGAAATATAAATACATATTTTATTATAAAATAAAAGGATTTAAAAGCGCGAATGTTTCTTTTATAATAATACAAACCTCTACTGTCCTTACTGCGATGAAAAAATGTAATTCTACTGTCCTATAAGCTTATGTCCATAGTTTACTTGAAAACCATTTCTAAGATTCCATCCTTCAGTGTAGCATATAAAAGCAGAATGATCCAATACAGTATTAGAGCTCTGAGAAGCGGTCTGGTGGATTAAATTGGCGAAACCGCTGGGAGGGTTCACCACTGATGAGCCAAGCCCTCCCAATATATTTTTTCATCGCAGTAAGGACAGTAGAGGTTTGTATTATTATAAAAGAAACATTCGCGCATTTAAATCCTTTTATTTTATATGTATAGATGGCGCGTTATTGCTTTGTATTAACATATTTTATTAGCCAATAGGACATAGATTTTAAATATATACAATCATTCAAAATGTCCTCCCTTATTTTTGACACAGGATCTCAAACGTTCGGGCCACTGATCTATGGCGGCACGCACCTTTTCTAAGGGTATTTCTTTCATTGCTCTCACCAATGGTGATTTCAATTGATCCAAATTATGATATCTTTTATAACACACCTCTTCTCAATATGCCCACAAAGTGATCAAGGGGGTTTAAATCAGGGCTTCCAGAGAGCCATTCATTGGCCTTTATGAACTCCGGAACATTCGTCTCCAACTATTGTTGAGTTGACTTAGCTTTGTGAGCAGGAGCTGAATCTTGTTGAAATATCCAATGCTCTCCGTTAAACATTTTTGTATTCAAAGGCTTTACTATTTGTTCCAAAATATCTCCTTGATACTTTTTAGCTGTTTAGGTTTTACTCCTTTGGCACAGAAATGGAGATCTGTTACACCTTGGTAGCTAACTCCCCACCGAACCATGACAGAAGAATGGTGACTTTTTTCAAGTCTTCTGACTTTCAAAGAAGCTTCTAGAGATCTACGAGCATATATTCAATCATTCTGACGATTAATCTTTTCCTCGACAGTGAAAATTTTCTCGTCTGTGAAAAGGATTCTCTCATGCCACCGACCATCATGCCGCGCCAACATTTTTTATCTAACCCTTCTAATATCTCTAAGAGCAGGGGTTATCAAATGACCTGTGCGCCGTTTGAAAGTTTCAGTCCAAGGTCTTCGTTGATTATCCTGGAAACTGTTCTTGGAGCTAAATTCATCTGCTTTGCTAAGATCTTTTGTTTGCGGCGTGGATTTCGACGAATTCTTTCGCGAATGGCTTTTATAGCTGCTTGCGTTCGTTGCATGCGCGGTCGACCAGATCTTTCAAGGTCATTAATAGTTACAGCCTTGTTGAACCTTTCAATGGTTCGATAAACAAATTGACTCGTAATATTCAAATTTTGTAAAAGTCTAAAAGTGGATGAAGGACTTTGGGCTACCTTGTGTAGGGCTATTACAGCTATACGGTTTTCTTTAACACCCCACTTCATTATCAAAAAACAAATATATTCCGATTTTTTTTTCTAAACACGTGTGCACGAGATATTCAAATAACAACTACTGTATTTTGAATACTTCACGCAGTCAAATTAAAATTTGTATCACTGATTTGGTTTTGTAACAATATTTATGGCTAGACTAAGTATATTGTGGACCCTTTCTGACATTATATTCTGCCTAAGATATTGAGGTTTTGCTTCCCTCCTTCCCATTTCCTAACGTTTTAGATGGAGTCCTCATTGCATCAGCAGACCAGTTCCTGGCCGGGCTTGGATTATCTAGCTAGGTTGAATCACCCAAAACAAACAATGTATTTGGATGTACACGAGCGAGTTCTATGATCCAGTTTTGCTGGAAGAGTGGAATAGAGCTTCAACAGGAGGCGAAGCGCCACTATAAATAAAGGCTAACGCATCAAGCAGGTAACTCCTGGGTGGCCTGGAAATCTTTTGCGAAAATATTCATGGCCTTGTCTGGTGATGCATTAACTTCTTGGGGTGAGAGTAAAACAACTATTTAAAATTTTCACAGAAAAAAATCACTTTTCGAACAAAAACTTTCAAATATATCCAATATTTTAAATGCATTCGTTTATTTGTTTAACATAGTGTAAGAAAGCCTAGGCAAATTTTGCAAGATTAAAAGAAAGAAGACTTTATGCAAACTAGGCTTTAGGAAAAGATCTATGCAAATCAACTTCCACAGATTAAAATTAGGTACAGCGCGTTTCCTATAAAAAACTAGGATAACATCAAGTGCAAGAGGAGTCCCCAAGAAGACGAGGCTTTGCGCGCTTCGAGTGAGCAGCTGGGACTGTCACTCTCTTTGTTTTGGTTCCTTTGGCTTTAACTGTTTTAATTGTTTAACCTTCCTTCCTTGAAATATTAGGGCAATCAAGTAGTGAGCCTATTAAATAATTTTACGAAGTTTATCTCTGATTTTTCCAGCAAAGTAGGTAGAGAGGATCTACTTGGACAGAACACTTAAATTGTTATATGAAAGTGGCGGATTTTCCTAGTATTCTCGTTCCGCTACCTAACATTTTTTTGTGAGCCCGGACGTGATTCTGCTCAAGTGGATTATTGTTTATCGGAGATATTTTGATACAATGGCTCTAAGTTTGTGTATCAAGAAGCGAGCCCCCGTGAGAAGTCAAGTTACAAAAATTTACAAGGAAATTATTTCTAATTTGGAAAGTGAATCCAAGGATTATTTTAAGGCAACAGTTGGAGTCAGAAGAATTCAGGATGTACAGAAAGTACTGCTGTCGTCTGATAAAGAGATAATCGACATTTTGGCAGAAGATGATGAAGCGGATCTAGAAAAGGAAATGGATGATTGTGCACATTATCAAGAAATCATAATTGAAGCAATTGTTGCTTATGAAGATGCTCAAAAACAAGTTGCAAAAAAGGTTGTAGTTCAAGATTCTTTTCTAGATACTACAGAGAAAATAAGGCTTCCCACCATTGAATTACCGAAGTTTAGTGGTAATTTGATAGATTGGTTAACTTTTTGGGCTCAATTTGAGAAGATTCATCTTGATATCAGACTAAAGGATAGCGACAAGTTCTATTATTTACTTCAAAGTTTGAGTGTAGACACTGAGGCCTATAAAATCGTATCTATTTATCCGCTTACTGAAGAAAATTATTCTAAGGCGATTGATGCTTTAAGAAGACGTTATGCTAATCCTGATTTGTTGTTACAAGTATATGTGAGAGAACTGCTCAAGTTGGTCATCGATAGTGCTAGCGGAAAGAAAAAAATATCTTTTCAGGAACTATATTATAAACTTCAATCTTATCTTGGTTCTTTAAAAAGTTTGAATTTGGAAAGGGCAAGCCCGGACACATGGCTGTATCCCTTAGTGGAATCGTGTCTATCTGACGAACTATTGCTAACGTGGCAACGAAGATCTCAGTTCATCAAGCTTGATGTTGAACATCAGACGAGACTAGATCAACTGATGGACTTTTTGGAAAGGGAGATTTTGATTCAACAGAATATCCAGTTAGCTAAAGGCGGTTTCCAAATTGCTGAAACTTCCGACCAAGAAAGAAAGAAAGGATTTAATAAGAAGAAAAATGATATTCCAACGGTGACCGGATTACAACAAACAGAATTAGGCGGATGTATATTTTGTGAGAAAAAGCATGCGAGTCAAAATTGTTTTGCCGCTAAAAAGATGTATTTAGAAGAAAAAAGAAAAGTCATCCGTGAAAAGAAGGTTTGCTTCAAATGCTTAAAGGGACGCCATCTTGCTAGATATTGCAGAACAAGGGTTAGGTGCTACAACTGTGGCTCGTCTCATTTTTTAATTATGTGCACTCGAGGAGATAGAAATAATAAAGAGGCTGCTCAATTGGGAATTGAACCAGAATTGACTAATCAAAATTCAGAAAGGGTTAAACAACGGGTTTCACATCGCGAAAATTTTGAATCTTTTGATGCTACGGTGAAACCAAACGAAGATCTGAAAAAGCATAATGATTGTTCCAACCATGTTTGTCAGCAGAATGTTGATCTTCAGACATTGATGTTGAATGTTATTGCACCAAAGGGGAGGAAATTAGTGCGCGCCTTTTTTGATTCGGGTTCTCAACATACTTATATTTTGAAGACAACAGCGGAAGAATTAGGACTGAAACCTGTGACGAAAGAGATTGTTCATCATGCTTTATTTGGCGGAATTCAAACAACGGCTGTTACGCATAATTTATATGATGTTCAGTTAAAGGCAGACGATGAAAATTTTGTTTGCAAAGTCACTGTTCGTGATCAGTCAAAGATCTGTCAAGCCCTTCCAAGAATTCCCAAAACAAGTTTAATTTCTAAAGAGTTGGAACAAAGAAAAATTAAAGTTACAGATCTTGGAAATGACAACCCACCTATAGAGTTCCTCATCGGTGCAGATATTTACGGAAAATTGATGACTGGAAAAACGCTGCAACTGGATTGTGGTTTAACAGCTATGCTTACCCATTTTGGTTGGACGTTATTGGGCAGCTTGAAGGAATAGTCCTGATGAAGAAAATTCTATGCTAGTTATGTCCATGAATACTATGTTTGGAGATTCAAGACAGGATTTTTCCATCTCGCAACTGTGGGATTTTGATACTATTGGAGTGAGAGATCCGGTAGAGTGAAATCTTCAGTAGAACAAGAAACTGCTTTTAAAAATGAATTTTTGAAGAACATCTCCAGAAACAAAGATGGACGATACGTGGTTCCATTACCTTGGATCGAGGGTCATCCTCCACTACCTACAAACGAAATTGCTGCGCATAAAAGATTAGTCAGTACCACCAGGAAGCTTAAAACTAGCAGTAAATACGACGAATATGATTATCTTTTCAAGGGATGGGAAAGGGAAGGCTTGATTGAAAATGTAAACAATGCTAAGCCTACTGAAATTGTTCATTATCTTCCACATCGACCTGTTTACAAAGAGAGTGCTTCTACGCCAGTTCGCCCAGTGTTTGATGCGTCGTGCAAAATTGATAAACATCCTTCACTCAACGATTGCTTATGGACTGGAAGCAACTGTGTTAAAAAAAATTATGGAACTTCTGATGCGCTTTCGAGAAAAAAGAATTGGTTTTACGGCTGATATTAGAAGAGCATTTCAGACTATTGAGGTTCGAGAAGAGGATAGAGATGCAATGCGATTCCTGTGGTGGCAGAATCAATACGAAAATCAAGTACAAGTATATCGTCATACAAGAGTTATGTTTGGCGCTACATGTAGTCCATTTATTTTGGGAACTGTACTAGAATATCATCTGACTCATATGAACATAGAAGAATTGAAGATCGCTGAAAAATTGTTAAACTCTTTTTACATAGATAACAGCGTTGGATCCGAGGATAGTTTGGAATCATATTTAGCTTTTAAAGAAAAATCGATCCAATTATTAAGGGATGCTAAGATGGATTTGAGAATGTGGCAATCAAATGCGGAAGAATTTCAACACGATACGGAAGCCATTACCATGATTCTAGGAGTTCGATGGGATCGAAGAAGAGATTTGTTGTTTATTGATACAAGCAAAATTTATTTGCCGTCGGAAGTAACTAAACGGACAATTTTGTCTACGGTACAACGTATTTTTGATCCTTTCGGTATATTAGGACCAGCGTTGATACCTATGAAATCTCTTCTACAACGGACTTGGATTCAAAAAAGTAAATGGGATACGCCTATTATTGGCGCTGTAAAAAGATCCTTTGAAGATTGGTGCAAAAATGTACCCTTGCTTACTCAGCTCAAGTTCCCACGTCCTATAATAAAGGACGAGATCGATAAGAGGAGTTGGTCTTTGCACTTGTTTACTGATGCGAGTCGGACAGCTTACTCCGCAGTGGTATTTCTCCGGGTAGAAAATGAAGAAATACAAGTCAGTTTTATGTCCGCTAAAACACGAGTGACTCCAATGAAAAGAGAAATACTCAAAAAGAATAAGAAAACTGGCGAAAGCGAAATGATTGTCAAAGAGATCAGTATTCCTAGACTGGAACTTCTTGCTTGCCTGATTGGTAGCCGGTTACTCTCGACAGTGAAAAGGTCTCTAAACATCACTGATATAAAGGAATTTTATTGGACTGATTCCACAGCGGTTTTGGCTTGGATTAAAAGAGAATAAATATGGAATACTTTTGTGGGAAATCGAATAAGGGAAATTAGAGAACTTACCCTTCCAAACAATTGGAGACATATTCAAGGTACGAAGAATCCTGCCGATCTACCATCCAGAGGATGTTCGCCGTCTCAACTTCTACAATCTAAATGGTGGGAGGGGCCGAATTGGCTTTATGAAAGGGAAAACAAGTGGCCGATTTCCACAGAAATGATAGACGAGATTCAAGTCAATAAAGAAAGAAAAAAGTCAAGCGTAGAGATAAATCAGGATTCAGTGTTAATAAATTTCAACGTAATCCAAGAGGTTAGATATGATTATACGTACTCTCAATATGTGCGAATTATGGGTTGGATCTTGCGTTTTATTTATAATCTGAGAAATAATGAAAAACACTTTGGTAGACTTCTTCCAAAAGAATTAAAGATGGCGGAATTACAATTGATTCGTAGCGTTCAAGTTGAGACTTTTTCAAATCCAGATAACTTGAGGGGATATCAGATTAAACGTTCCGAAGATGGAATTTTGCGAGTCAAAACTAGACTTACCTTTCGAGAAGATCTTGAAGACTACAAATCGCCTATTTTACTTCCGAGAAAACATCCTCTTGTGAAAAAGCTTATTGAAGAATATCATTTGAAATTTTGTCATGCTGGAGTTCTATTTTTGATGAATGAACTCAGAGAAAAATACTGGATTTTACAGAGTAGAATTGCAGTAAAGAGGGTAGTACGGCAATGTGTGACTTGTCGAAAACTTACAGCGAAGTCTGTTATAACGGAAGAAGCACCTCTACCTAAAGAAAGAATTATGACTACTAATGTTTTTGAAATTATTGGAGTCGATCTTACAGGCCCATTGTATCTAAAGGGTCAAGCCAAAGTCTGGACGGTCATTTATACCTGCAGTGTTTACCGAGCGGTACATTTGGATTTGGTGAATTCACTTAGCACCAAAGCTTTTATTCAATCATTGGAACGTTTCATTAGAATATATGGACGTCCAACAATGATTTTTAGTGATAATGGAAGAAATTTTGTTGGAACTGATAACTTTTTTCAACAGATTGATTGGAAGAAGCTTCAAGAGAGCGACTGCGTTAGACCTATACAATGGAGATTTAATCCTCCTTTTGCGGCTTGGTGGGGAGGTTGGTGGGAGCGTTTAATTCGCTCTATGAAGAATTTGTTGAAGAAAACTTTAGGAAAGGCTACTCTCAGAAAGGAGCAACTAGTAAAGATGCTTGAGGAGGTTCAGTCTATTATGAATGGAAGACCTCTTACGTATATCTCAGAGGAAATGGAGGATCCTCAACCTTTGACACCTGCTATGTTTTTACGTCACAAGGGCAATATCAAATTCCCGGAAGGAGATTTAACTGAAAAAGACCGACTACAGTTTAGTTATGCCTGGAGAAAAAGCTTAGAACGAGAACTGAAAAATCGCTTTCGATCCGAATATTTGTCTAATCTGATAAATAAGAACAAAGGGAGGAATAGTCACAACTTGCGAATTGGAGACATTGTTGTCATTGGGTCAGATTTGCGAAAACGAACTGAATGGCCCTTGGGAAGAATTATAGAACTGTATCCAGGAAAGGATGGCATTGTTCGAGTTGCCAAATTAAAGACAGGAGGCGGGATTGTAATAAGACCTGTACAACGTCTTTGCCCAATGGAGTTGGATTTTTCGGAATAATTTTCGAATCGATTCCAAGATAGTGTTGGATGCTAATTTGGGAAAATTATTTGTCAATAATTTTGTGGGGAGTATGTAAGAAAGCCTAGGCAAATTTTTCAAGATTAAAAGAAAGAAGACTTTATGCAAACTAGGCTTTAGGAAAAGATCTATGCAAATCAACTTCCACAGATTAAAATTAGGTACAGCGCGTTTCCTATAAAAAACTAGGATAACATCAAGTGCAAGAGGAGTCCCCAAGAAGACGAGGCTTTGCGCGCTTCGAGTGAGCAGCTGGGACTGTCGCTCTCCTTGTTTTGGTTCCTTTGGCTTTAACTGTTTTAATTGTTTAACCTTCCTTCCTTGAAATATTAGGGCAATCAAGTAGTGAGCCTATTAAATAATATTACGAAGTTTATCTCTGATTTTTCCAGCAAAGTAGGTAGAGAGGATCTACTTGGACAGAACACTTAAATTGTTATATGAAAGTGGCGGACTTTCCTAGTATTCTCGTTCCGCTACCTAACACATAGTAAGTATCAATTCTATGGTATGGCAGATGTCTTGTGGATTTTTAGTAAGCAGCTAACCAGGACAATGGTGTATGACATCTCGTGTGTTAAATCTAGCAGGGGTTCCCAGTAGGTTGATTGCAGCAAACAAATAGTTATAAATGATGGCTTTGTAGCAGACCTTGTAAATACAGGGTGGCCCATAAGTCACGAACCCTTTTATTTTTTAATTAAAAAATTAAAAAGCAAACTAGAATGAGAAACTATATTTATAAATATATTCAAATTTAATATTTATTCAAAATGTCTTCTATTTGCTTCCAATTAAGTCAATTTAAATATAGCCTCAATTAACTAGCCTCATCAGTCCAGATTATTCTATTAGGCAAATTTTCATCATTTTAGATCATTTCAAGCATTTTTTTCACAAATTTCCATCTTTCCACCCCAATTATCTTCATGAAGTGCATGAATTAATTTGGGAATATAGGGATAAGCCCTATAAACAAGACCTTTAAGCATTCTTTGAATTGAAGTTCTGGGTATTTTTAACTCTTGAGACAACCTCCTTGTTGATTTTTGAGGACTAGCTTCTAAAGATGCTTTAACTAGGTTTATATTAGTTTCACAGGTAGCAGAATGTAGTCTTCCTGATCTAGGGAGATCTGCCACTCTACCGGTAGTTTCATAGTTTTTAATTATTCTTGTTACGGTTGAAGATACAGAAGACTCAGAATACTTTGACCATTGACGTCGTAGAGTTGTGAAACTACCATGTTGATAATAGAGTTTGATTATTTTAATTATTTCTTTAATATCGAGGGATCACATTTTATGAATTGAACTTGGATAGAACCTGAACACACACATATGTTAATTAGAAAAATATTATAACTAATTTATTAGTTAAATTTTTTAAAAATGGTATCGAGATTTACGGGCCACCCTGTACAACGCACCGTAGGATCCAAGGTGGATAAGACGCAACAGATAATTATTTGTTGTATCTTTTGGTATGACGTTCTCAGTTTTTATTTGCGTTCAATGTGTTTTTCGTACCGCTTATATGGACTGATGTGCCACATTGTGGCCTAAATATGTATATGTTCTATCTCTAAAAATTAATGATATACATAAAAACTAACATTATATTTGTGATAAACACCTCAAATTAAGTCAGAAACTGATGCATTTTCAAAAACATCTTTTTCGGTGTAGACAAGTGTAATCAATTCAATTTAAAGACGACCATGCGGATTTAATGTGATAGCCCATCTCTTTTGTTTAATGAGACAGACGATCTCGTAGATTTAGCGTTGCAGGCGACTTTATTGGTTTATTGCGGGGAGAAAATTTTAAAATATAACAGAGCATAAGTAATTAATTTAATATAATAAGTAAAAGTTTATCAATTAATTTTCCGAAGAACTTGGTTGTTCAAAGCAGCAGATGATCGTTTGAATAAATGGAGCAGATTATATAGCAGAGGATTTTGTTGATTCAAAATTCCACATTTTGTTGTTTTTATTCTGTAGAAGACCATTTTGGTGATTTTAGAATAAAATGCTAGTTGACTTAATGTAGCAGATAATCTTGTTGTTGTGATGAGCTAAATAATCTTGTTGGTTTAACGCGGAAGAACTTATTAGCTTAACGTGGTAGATCTTGTTGGTTTAACGTGGACGGTCTTGCTCGTTTAACGTGGAAGAAGATATTGCTCGTTTAACGTGGATGAAGATATTGCTCGTGTAACGTGGATGAAGATATTGCTCGTTTAACGTGGATGAAGATATTGTTCGTTTAACGTGGATGAAGATATTGTTCGTTTAACGTGGATGAAGATATTGTTCGTTTAACGCGGATGAAGATATTGTTGGTTTAACGCGGATGAAGATATTGCTCGTTTAACGTGGATGAAGATATTGCTCGTGTAACGTGGATGAAGATATTGCTCGTGTAACTTGGATGAAGATATTGTTCGTTTAACGTGGATGAAGATATTGCTCGTGTAACGTGGATGAAGATATTTCTCGTGTAACGTGGATGAAGATATTGTTCGTTTAACGTGGATGAAGATATTGTTCGTTTAACGCGGATGAAGATATTGTTGGTTTAACGCGGATGAAGATATTGCTCGTTTAACGTGGATGAAGATATTGCTCGTGTAACTTGGATGAAGATATTGCTCGTGTAACGTGGATGAAGATATTGCTCGTGTAACGTGGATGAAGATATTGTTCGTTTAACGTGGATGAAGATATTGTTCGTTTAACGCGGATGAAGATATTGTTGGTTTAACGCGGATGAAGATATTGCTCGTTTAACGTGGATGAAGATATTGCTCGTGTAACGTGGATGAAGATATTGCTCGTGTAACTTGGATGAAGATATTGTTCGTTTAACGTGGATGAAGATATTGCTCGTTTAACGTGGATGAAGATTTTGCTCGTGTAACGTGGATGAAGATATTGCTCGTGTAACTTGGATGAAGATATTGTTCGTTTAAACGTGGATGAAGATATTGCTCGTGTAACTTGGATGAAGATATTGTTCGTTTAACGTGGATGAAGATATTGTTCGTTTAACGTGGATGAAGATATTGTTGGTTTAACGCGGATGAAGATATTGCTCGTTTAACGTGGATGAAGATATTGCTCGTTTAACGTGGATGAAGATATTGCTCGTTTAACGTGGATGAAGATATTGCTCGTTTAACGTGGATGATGATATTGCTCGTGTAACGTGGATGAAGATATTGCTCGTTTAACGTGGATGAAGATATTGTTCGTTTAACGTGGATGAAGATATTGTTGATTTAACGCGGATGAATATATTCCTCGTTTAACGTGGATGAAGATATTGTTCGTTTAACGCGGATGAATATATTGTTGGTTTAACGCGGATGAAGATATTGCTCGTTTAACGTGGATGAAGATATTGCTCGTGTAACTTGGATGAAGATATTGCTCGTGTAACGTGGATGAATATTTTGCTCGTTTAACGTGGATGAAGATATTGCTCATTTAACGTGGATGAAGAAATTGTTGGTTTAACGCGGATATGAGTATTGCTCGTTTAACGTGGATGAAGATATTGTTCGTTTGACGTGGATGAAGATATTGTTGGTTTAACGCGGATGAAGATATTGCTCGTTTAACGTGGATGAAGATATTGTTGGTTTAACGTGGATGAAGATATTGCTCGTTTAACGTGGATGAAGATATTGTTCGTTTAACGTGGATGAAGATATTGTTGGTTTAACGTGGATGAAGATATTGTTGGTTTAACGTGGATGAAGATATTGTTCGCTTAACGTGGATGAAGATATTGTTGGTTTAACGTGGATGAAGATATTGTTGGTTTAACGCGGAAGATATTAATGGAGTTTAAAAAACGTGGATCAAGATCTTGTCTTACAGCATCAAAGAATCTTGCTGATTTTCTGCGGAAAACGATCCTGTTGGCTTAATGCGAGCGGTGACTAAAGAAATAAGCTGAATATAATCAGATTTGTGAAATATTAAATATTCTACGGTTAAGATATTAACTGTTATACATTATAATTTTTATTTTTTACTCTAGAATATGCAAATTAGCCCTTTATTGAACCAATCTGCATATTATGAGGGTGAAGTTATAAGATAGACCTATTTTGACCTAACCCCGTATCATAACAATACTTCATCAGGATAGGTTAAATATATTGCGAATTTTATGCGAAAAAACTTCCTCAAAGTTACTTTTTAATATTTATATAGATGAAAATATGTTCACCCCCACATATGTAAATGAGATTAAACATATAAAATGTTAAATGGGTTTACAAATCCCAATTATCTCATACCTTATCTTTGAAGGGTCCGCGTAATTTCTTTACCCTGGAGAGACGCCACAAGCGATGCTACCAAATATTTTCTTTTTCAAGCTAATTGCGAGTGTCGTTTTGTTCTCTAGTTGAAACCCAATACATTGGTGTAGAAAGGTTTAGTAACAAACGATAAAGTGGTCGATTTTTTTCAATGTAATACAACAATGTCATAGGAGGTCAAATTTCCAATCAATTTTTTAATTATTAAATTTATTGTTGGACTCGGTACAGAAAATAATATTGGTCTTAAATCGTTTAGTCTTAAATCAAGACTCAACTCTGAATATTTAATCAGAATAAATAGAGATAAAAAGCGAACTTAAAATATGTCAATTGTAGGGGTTTAATCATGAATGTTGAGAGATTCAAATATTTTCTTTGTTTCAGTGACCTGATTATATAAATAGACCAATTATCTCTAAATAATGAATAAAATGTGTATACATTTTTTTTTTGAAAATTGTAATGAAGTAAACCTGTAAGCCACGGTCACTCTCCTACCTGTCTAGAGAGGTCATCTCTATAAATGGCCATCAAAACCTCCTATGAAGTCAACACGGCCAGCTATGTCAACTCCACAACATTCTACCTACACTTTCTACAACGGCCATTCTCTGAATTATTTGCTCCCTACACGACTCCCACTTTCAACAACGGCCATTTTCTGAACTATTTGCTCCCTACACGACTTCCACTTTCTACAACGGACATTCTCTGAACTATTTGCTCCCTACACGACTCCTACTTTCTACAACGGCCATTCTTTGAACTTTTCTCTCTACACGACTCCCACTTTCTACAACGGCCATTCTCTGAACTTTTTCCCCTATACACGACTCACTTTCTACAACGGCCATTCTCTGAACTATTTGCTCCCTACACGACTCCCACTTTCTACAACTGCCATTCTCTTAACTATTTGCTCCCTACACGACTCCCACTTTCTACAACGGCCATTCTCTGAACTATTTGCTCCCTACACGACTTCCACTTTCTACAACGGCCATCTCAGAACTATTTGCTCTCTACCCGACTCCCACTTTCTACAACTGCCATTCTCTGAACTATTTGCTCCTTACACGACTCCTACTTTCTACAACTGCCAATCTCTGAACTATTTGCTCCCTACCCGACTCCCACTTTCTACAACGGCCATTCTCTGAACTATTTGCTCTCTACCCGACTCCCACTTTCTACAACTGCCAATCTCTGAACTATTTGCTCCCTATACGACTCCCACTTTCTACAACGGCCATTCTCTGAACTATTTGCTCTCTACCCGACTCCCACTTTCTACAACGGCCATTCTCTGAACTATTTGCTCACTACCCGACTCCCACTTTCTACAACTGCCAATCTCTGAACTATTTGCTCTCTACACGACTCCCACTTTCTACAACGGCCATTCTCAGAAACTATTTGCTCTCTACCCGACTCCCACTTTCTACAACGGCCATTCTCTGAACTATTTGCTCTCTACACGACTCCCACTTTCTACAACTGCCAATCTCTGAACTATTTGCTCCCTACACGACTCCCCACTTTCTACAACTGCCAATCTCTGAACTATTTGCTCTCTACACGACTCCCACTTTCTACAACTGCCAATCTCTGAACTATTTGCTCACTACACGACTCCCACTTTCTACAACTGCCAATCTCTGAACTATTTGCTCTCTACACGACTCCCACTTTCTACAACTGCCAAATCTCTGAACTATTTGCTCTTACACGACTCCCACTTACTACAACGGCCAATTCTCAGAACTATTTGCTCTCTACCCGACTCCCACTTTCTACAACGGCCATTCTCTGACTATTTGCTCTCTACACGACCTCCACTTTCTACAACTGCCAATCTCTGAGCTATTTGCTCTCTACACGACTCCCACTTTCTACAACTGCAATCTCTGAACTATTTGCTCACTACACGACTCCCACTTTCTACAACTGCCAATCTCTGAACTATTCGCTCCCTACCCGACTCCCACTTTCTACAACGGCCATTCTCTGAACTAATTACTCTTACCCGACCTCCCACTTTCTACAACGGCCATTCTCTGAACTATTTGCTCTCTACACGACTCCCACTTTCTACAACCTGCCAATCTCTGAACTATTTGCTCCTAAACGACCCCACTTTCTACAACGGCCATTCTCTGAACTATTTGCTCTCTACCCGACTCCCACTTTCTACAACGGCCATTCTCTGAAACTATTTGCTCTCTACCCGAATCCCACTTTCCTACAACGGCCATTCTCTGAACTATTTGCTCTCTACACGACTCCCACTTTCTACAACGGCCATTCTCTGAACTATTTGCTCTCTACAAGACTCCCACTTTCTACAACGGCCATTCTCCTGAACTATTTGCTCTCTACCCCGACTCCCACTTTCTACAACGGCCATTCTCTGAACTATTTGCTCTACACGACTCCCTCTTTCTACAACGGCCAATCTCGTGAACTATTTGCTCTCTACAAGACTCCCACTTTCTACACGGCCATTCTCTGAACTATTTGCTCACTACCACGACTCCCACTTTCTACAACGGCCATTCTCAGAACTTTTTGCTCTCTACTACCCGACTCGCCACTTTCTACAACGCCATC
>CP092868.1:68145294-68201244 GCA_030710605.1 Cordylochernes scorpioides
TTTTTGGTATGTGGATTTAAAAAAGGTTTCTTGGAGTATTTGAGGAGGATCTTGTTACTTGATGTCGAAATTAGTTGCACTTATAAACTATCACATTCGTTCCCTTGGGATGACTATGGAGAAATTTTTGTCTAATTACTTTGTTCCTTTATAAATGTTATTGTCTCTATTCAGATATTATCTTTTATTTGACAATATTTTTATGGTCGACCATTGGTGAACAAGTCAATCATTACCCCATTCTTCACGCGGGCTCATCACATCTTCCAAACATCATGTAGCAAATAGTTTATTCTTAAAGTTGGATGTTTTAGACAGCTATCTCTTCTCTATCTGATTTCTTTAACAATTCCTTTCTCTCTTCTTCTTCATTTCTTGGATTTTCAACATTTGAAATATCCTAATATTAAAAAAATCAATCATAAAATACGAAAGTATTACTGTATTGCGCGGATCGAATTCGGGTTTTACACCATGACACAGCACCATTACATAGTGATAGAAACATGCTACCTTTAAAGCTGGATGTGAAAAATACCAAAGTTGGCTGTAAGCAAAGGCAGCGGAAAGAATTCCGTGTTATCGCGGCCTTTATACTTTGAATACTAACTATGTTGACATCGGTTACTTTACTATTTATATCATATATTCTCCATGATGTGTGCTGCTGTTGCATAATTCAGTTGTAGCTCAGAATTTTTATATGTTTGGGGAGGTCAGCTATAGAGATAGAATAACTACTTACCGTTGGTCTTATAACTGTATTCTCCGCGGCGGCTTCTTTCTTAGGTTCAACAGTTCGACAGTCTTTTATAAGTCTCGGCTTTTTGGCTAAGATCAAAGTGTAGTTATCATACAATACAACAATAACAAAAAGCTTCATTAAGAACTTTTACTCTTATACAGATTCCCCAAGCATAAATGTAAGATACATGTAGGAAAAACAGTAATAGTACCTTTATGGTAATATGAAATTTATATACAGGAAAAATGTATTTAAGACAATCAAGCTAATATATTAGTCTGAGTTATCATACAATACTTACTTATAAGGAAGGTGAATACGCGTTTTTTCAAATTTCAGTGTCCTCCTTGCAGGGAAACTCAATGGACGGCGTGGACCCGACGTGCAGGGTCGGCATTCTACGAGCCACGAATGTTTTTGTTGTTGTTGTTGTTGTTCTATGGGGTTTGTATAGAACTTTAAAAAATCCTATATGCAAAGTTGCACCCCGACTTAGGCTTTTTTGTTGGTCTCATCATAACAACAACAGGGTATGCCTTGAAACAGTATTTTAGGCTATTCTCTAAAATCTAAGTTAGTAGGAAGTCTTGAAAGATAACTGATGCCATTCTGTTTGCAAAGAAGAAATGTTTGCTAAATTCTCAAGTTTAATAATATTTTTTTTCTTTTACTTCTCTCAAATATAAAAAGGAAGACTACCACTTATATTAAAATAGATACAAAAACTAAGCGTTATCTATTGACCGTCTCTGAAATCTAGCGGACTGAGTTCGGTGACAAAACCACAACACCAGCTTTGGCAAATTTAGAACTCCTACCCTGAAACCATGGTTTGGGCTATGGCCTTTGTCAGTTCAGCGCGGACTTTAATTGCATGTGATTCACAAAGGATTAATGATATCTTCATAAGCTCCCAAAGATGTGTTTTGCCTGTAAATATGACAAGGCCAATTCTATGGCCAAAATATAAAGGAAATTTTTACCGGAATAATTTACTTTGATTTTTATTTTATACGAGTAGATTAACATCCTCGATTCAAAATTCTCAATCTATATTTCAGCTATGGAATTGGTCTATTCGCTGCAACTAAGCACAACTTTGGAAATTTCAGAAAATTTTATTGAATCACATGGAATCAACTCCCGCGCTGACGAGGGCCCGGGAAACCATGATCTCCAGGTGGGCGTTGTGAGATTATAAACTGTTTCCAGGGTACAGTCTGGTTTCTTGTACTCTTTAATTGGACTTTTTCAACAAGTTAGATAGAAAAACAACTTGATTCAAAGTATGGAAATGATGTTTCCCACCAACACTGTTGCATATTATACTCCTGATTTATCATCCCTGACTTTACAATTTAATAAATTCAACAAGCAACCCAGGGCCAGGTTTCTTTAACTACATAACTAGGTATAGTTAGCTGGAAGTCATACTTCTAGTTCTCCTGTTGAAGGGTATGTTGACCCGAGAAAGCTCTAGAGAAATAAAAAATAGTTAAAGAAACCTGGCCCTGAATTGCTTGTTGATTTTGTTAAATTCCACTATCCACCTACCCGCTGCACCAATGTAGTGTATTAACCAGTACCTGTGTGCACAGTGCATGAAAATGCAAATCTGCTGTCTGGGCCTGTAACCGAGGAATGACAATTGAGGTGGGTTTTTTTTAAAACGCATTTACCGCCTATATTTACAATATATTTACTTGTGTTTACTCAAATTATTATTTAAACTGTTTATTTATTGAGGTGAGTTTTTAACACGCATTTCCCACCAATATTTACAATTTATTTACTTGTGTTTACTCAAATTCCTAGTTACACCGTCTACTTATTACCTTCAGTATACATTTTACATTCAATTACACGCATTCCTACTTCCAGAGCTCCACAATCGCCGTGTGAACACTTACATGCCGTGAGACTGACTATGCTAAGTGGGCCGCACCATTTATAAGAGTCTGTGACACAGACATGCTCTGCTTAAAATTTATACGACAAAATCATAATATTCTCCATATATTGCATATATTATAGATATTTTCTAATAAATCTAACGAGAATAAAAAGCCATTTTGTGTTTTTGTTTGAATTCCTATATTTCAAGTATTACTCAAGTGTAAAACGACACTTGAAGTTACACCGCATGAGTTTCTTTTCGACGAAAAATCACATTTTTATTTCAAGGTGAAATATCGACTATTTCTAACCTTTTTGGATGAGGTATGAAAGGATGAATTATGAAGAGTAATGACGAACGGAAAAATAAAAGTGTCCAGGGATGGGAATCGAACCCACAATGTTCCGCTTACCGGGCAGATGCCATGTCCATTAGGCTACCCTGGACGTATTTTTCCGTTCGTAAATGATACATAAAGTAACTTATTATACAATATAATACACTGCGGCCTGTGATTGTAAAACGACACTTGAAGTTACACCGCATGAGTTTTTTTTTCGACGAAAAATCACATTTTTATTTCAAGGTGAAATATCGACTATTTCTAGTGTCGTTTTACAATCACAGGCCGCAGTGTATTTATTGTATAATAAGTTACTTTATGTATCATTTACGAACGGAAAAATACGTCCAGGGTAGCCTAGTGGACATGGCATCTGCCAGGTAAGCGGGACATTGTGGGTTCGATTCCCATCCCTGGACACTTTTATTTTTCCGTTCGTCACCTTGAAATAAAAATGTGATTTTTCGTCGAAAAGAAACTCATGCGGTGTAACTTAAAGTGTCGTTTTACAATCACAGGCCGCAGTGTATTATATTACTCAAGTGTGTCGCCGCTGAGTTTTGAAATAAGATGTGAATGTACTGTATAGGTATTTATAAAGTTTACGGAGCGCTGACTTATTTAACATCACCTACACGCTAGCCACTCTTCCCTGGATAGATTTTTTTTCTCTCAAGTGATATTACCTAAGGGATAGTTATTTTTGAAACACATTTACTGTCTTTAATCATTTTGGTATACATACATTTACCTATTTACTGCCTATTTGCACACTTTTATTTACTGTTCAGATTCACCTTTATAAACGCTCTGATTTGACCTTCAAACACACTCATTCCTATTTACTCAAGTCTGCACACATTTACTATCCATATCACTTTTACCAACTATTTACCTTTTTTTACATACGCTCTGATTTAGCACATTTTTACCTTCACTTACACACACTCCTATTTACATACATTCACTTTCTATATTCAGCTTTATTTATGCAACTTTCCTCCTATTTATCGACTTTCAACTTTATTTATATACACACGTCTTCTATTTACAATCTCTATATATTTATCAATAATATACATATATGTATTTTTAATTAAAAAGGCATATATTTGATAAAAATATAATTTATTTTGCCATTGTACACACATTAATATGTTATAATACCTTGATAAAGGTTGGCGTTCAGCCAACTGAAATATTGGTAAAATAAATGATATTTTGATCCAATATATGCCTTTTTAATTAAAAATTTATTTATGGATTGCTCTATTTTCGAAACATATATTATTTTAAACAGTTATTCTATTGTTTTGGAATGAGAAGTCTCTGGACGGATTCGCAAATGGCTCAATTGGCAAATTGGTCAATTCTATGGCCAAAATATAAATGGAATTTTGTCAAAAAAATCTATCTTTGCCTTTTCTTTTATAGATTAACATCCTCCCGTCAAAATTCTCAATCTAAATTTTAACTATGGGATTGATCTAGTCACTGCAGCTAAGCACAACTTTGAAAAATTCAGAAAATTTGGTTGAATCACAAGGAATCAACTCCCGCGCTGACGAGGGCCCGGGATGTCTCCGCTATGTGACATTGCGCGAGTGTTTTAATGTTTTGAGAACAACCGAGTTTTGGAACCAATTCTTCCCAAGTTTAACGTCCTATCCAAATATTGAAGAAGTAAATTGATCCAAACAAACGCTCCCTAATCCATCAATATACAAACTATATATTGGTATTTACTTGAACTCTTCGAAGATGACTAAAAACCTCAATGCACGTCTTGTATTTGAAGTGTTTACCTTATATAAAAGATTAATTATATTAATATATTTTAACGAAAACACATCAAGTGAGGAAGCAGATAGAAGCGGGAATATCCTACGGGAATCTGCACCATAACAAACTGGGATTATTGCGGCCAAGCACCTAGTCTAAAGATAATGAGACTTTATTTTGTGGTGGGGTGAGTAAATTATATCTTTCTTACTCCACGTACACGTGGTGTTATAATCTTGGTGAGTAGAAGGTCGTGGGGCCGCCTATTATACTGTAAGTGTACCGTACATACGTAAATTATGTCTGCGGTTTCCATTATGTTTAAAACTTATGATAAAAATATATATTCGATATAAAATTTATAAATATATCGATCTAATGTGTGTATTCAAGATAGTATATTAAATTATAATTCTTTCTCAAGTTGGGAATTGCAAAAGGTTGAAACACCGTATATATTACTAAAATTCTGCACACAAACTTTTATTATAATATACAAGTACGTATGTAGTTTATATTTTAGGTAGGGAGAAAGGCAAGGGCCAAAGACTCCCAAATAAATAAGCAAATAACGAAGTGCTGAACAAATTTCTTAAACACTACTGTATATAATCAAACAATCAATACCGCTATTAAGACCTTTAGTCTCAAATACAGATTCTCCTGAGAGATACAGAAAAGGAGTGAAAAAAAGGGACAGATTTCCTGAATTTACCAAGTTATACGGGAAATATGTACATAGAGATTCATTTTGAAATAATATTACATACATATAGAGGTTTTAGGTATTCTTCTACTCTTCATATCCAGATATTCCCGTAAGTAACTCTATATAATTAAAATGCATTAGATTTTACTTTTTATTATCCAAATTCAAAAGATCCATTTCAATAATAGATAACGTATGGGTTGTTCACAAATTTCATGAACCTGTCCATAAGCCCTCCAAGAAGATCCTGAGTGCCCGGCGTGTGTATAGAGAGCTGACTGGCAACCACCACCATTTTAAATAATTTTATTTAGATATCTAGAGACTGACTTATCGTGCCTTTATTTATATCGCAGCGCACACATAAAAAAACGTTCCTCCATTAGATGTTGCTCAACAACAACCCGGCAACTTATCTGCAGATACGCCGGAAGATTGCGTGGCGGGTTTTTTATTCTTTTTTCCTCGTTCGCGGTCAAGTTCAGGCTTATCTCCTCAGCCTGTACTGGTGTACTTATCCCCTTTCTTGTCCCTGAACGTCTTCCTTTACTTATCTCATGCTGTGATCATGTTTTCTTGTATCGAGATATACTAAGGAAGATCTAGGTACATGGTGGGAAAACTACTTTCTTATTATCCTATCTCATATAATAAAGCTTTCTTATCTTGACTCCGTGGAGTATTTTCACATCCTTTCAACGTGAAATTGTATTCATTTTTATCATGAAGTTTTTCTTTTACTTAATCTTCGTAAAACATTTTTTTCTTATCTGAAGCCTCAGAGCCTTCTTTCTTATTCCGAAGCCGGTAACTATTTTTTTTTAATTTTTTTTTTTAATCACTTAACCGTAAAGACCCGTTCTTATCTCAAAGACACTCTTTTCCTAAAGCCTTATTTCTTATCCTATAGCCATAAAGATATTTCTTATCCTGAAGCTGTAGAGACCTTTCTTATCCTGAAACTGTAAAAACATTTATTTTTTATGCTCTTGAAGTCACGTGAATACCGTATTCCTTCTTAGCCCGAAGCCATGTGAAAACCCGCTTTCTTATCCCTAAAACATAGTATAAAGAATTTTTCTTTCTTATCTTAAAACCACGAAACATTTTTCTTACCCTGAGGCTATAAAAATACTACTTGCTTCTTTTCCCGAAACTGTGAAATGTTTTTTTTTTAATCCGAAAATCCTTATTCTTTTTTTTTTTTTTTTATCTGAAACCATAAGCATCCTTCTTATCCCAAAAAGCCATGAAGTTTTCTTTCCTCTTAAAGCCACGTTTTTTTTTTTCACTCTTAATCATAATCAGTATGGCTTCAATTTCATCGCAGTAAGGGCAGTAGAAGTTTGTTTTATATTTAAAAGTACTTTGATATTCCCATTTCTTATATATAGATGGCATCGCCTTATAATTAATTTATGTCTAACTGGTCTTGTCCTTATTGTTTGTGGAAGGGCCTTGCTCGATACAAATATTTATATGTAATTCTACTGTCCTAAAAGCTTATGTCCATAGTTTGCTTTAAAACCATTTCCAAGATTCCACTCTTCATTTCAGCATATATAAGTAGAATGTCCATTACAGTACTAGAGCTCTAAGAAGCGGTCTGGTAGATTAAATTGGCGAAACCGCTGGGAGGGTTCACCGCTGATGAGCCAAACCCTCCCAATAATTTTTTCAATAGCGTCAATTTATTTTCCCAAAGCCGCGATAGTGTTCGTATTTCGCTACCGCTACAATATTATATTTTACCAGCCTCAGTGACAGCCTTACTTATCCTGAAGTACCAAGCCGTAAACGTGTCCTCTTTCCTGAGATAAGAAGGGACTGTTGCGGTGTGTGTGTTTCCCTATTTATCCTATGATAAGAAAGCTGTGCTGTGATGATGTTTTCTTTCTTATCCCAAGTAAAGGGCTGTCTTTTCGTCCTGTGTGTAAACTCAGAACTTTGGGAGGATATACAATGGGAGGACTAACACTTATATACTATCCACACTATAAGAACATGGGGAGTCTATCAAGGAATTGGGATATGGAAATTTTGGGAGTTTAAGGATAGCGTGTGTGTAATCTCCTCTATCCCAGATAAATTGCATTATTCTACAGAGCCGAATTGCCTTTAAGGAAATTTAGGATAACATTTCTTAAACACCTTAATATCCCGAAATAATTTAATTTAGGGATTTCGGAATAGTTTTTTTTTTTTTCATGGATACTGTTTAAACTCCGTCCCGAGATTTAGAAATAATGTAAAATCACCATCTTGGGATTTGGGGATAGCTTGTATACACCCTCCTGGAATTTAGGGATAGTGCGGTTAACTCTTTCCCGGAGTTTAGGGATAATGTAAGCTCCATTCCTCGAAATTTAAGAGGATGATGCCAATGCAATGTAAATATTTAGGGGGGTAGTGTCAACTTCATCCCGGGATTTAGGGAAAGTGTGTCAAGTTCATCCCGGAGTTTAGGGAGAGTGTCTCAATTCCATCTCGGATATAATTCTGAATGTTAATGCCATCCCGGGAGATTTAGGGATAGAGTATCGATTCCTTGCCGGAATTTAGGGATGAGAGATAGAAACTCCCTATGGGAATCCTATCAATTTCGGATCTGAAGTGGCGCTACGAAGGCCGCCGTGCGACTTGTCGCCCATAACAATAAACAATGCTTTATTTTGATCCGCGCCAACACAAAAAACAAACCCATTGTTGTGAATCACACGCTGACGCAAGTTTGAGGTGGCGTTTTGCTAACTCGGGTAAATTTGTACGTATCCTTTTCTTCCTGGGATCCATTTTCAGCTTCTTTCCGAACCTATGCGGCTGTTGTTGTTTTTATCACATGTAGGACCCGGCCATGATGATAATTGATGATGGTAGGCGTTGTCTAACCCGTGAGTGTGTCACACTCTGCACATGTAGAAGTAGCCCGGATTCTGTACTTACAAGGTGTCCCGTGTTTGGTTACTTGTACTTCCTGGTGGGGATGGATTTGTGCAATAATTGTGGAAAAGGGGTTCATTGAAACCTTTAATAATATTTATATTCCAAGTTTTAATGTGAGAATTTAACCAACTTGTGGTTGAACATCGGCGCCATCTTTAATCCCAACGTTGGAATGCATGCATGACATTGTATTTTTAGCCCGATCTATTAAGGAAAATTATTCTCTCTTTTTGCTCTCTCTAATCGATTTTTACTAAATTATCTCTTCTATATTTAATTCTATTGTAAGACAGAGATTGAAACTGATTGATTAATCGTTCATATATATAAGATTATATAAGGTTAAATATAAAATAATTGAATAAATATAAATAAATAAGATTAAATATAGAAGATTCTTCTTAGTAAAATATGTAGCTATTTAATATAAAATGAAAGAAGACAAGTTTATTTAAATTTTCGACGAAGCAAGCTTTCGGGCAAAAACCCTTCAACAGGCAAGATAAAGTATAAATACGACACTATGTCATAGTGTGACATGTACGACACTATGACATAGTGTCGTATTTATACTTTATCTTGCCTGTTGAAGGGTTTTTGCCCGAAAGCTTGCGTCGTCGAATAATTAAAGAAACTTGTCTTCTTTCATTTTATTAAATCGCTAAATAAGATTAAATAAGAATATATATGAATAAATATATCAAATTTATAAATATACATAACTATAAAATATTCAACAAGGTCTTCATTGGTGGCGTCCACCGCGGGAAAGACTCCGCCACCGATGGACTGCGAGAGTGAGAGAGATTTGAGATTTAAAAATATTTTATTGACATGATACACAAGTCAATGGTCGTATTATAAAATTATATATATGAAAAGAGGGATCAAATGAGAAAGATAAAATAAAAGAGTAAACTATATACAGTTGTCCAGGAGACTTCCCCAATGACAAAGAATCCTCATCCAGACAGTAAGAGTGAGAGAGAGAGAGACAAAATGGAAAGTCAGTTCTAGACTCTCAATACACACCGTTCTTCTATTCTCGGATTGGGAAGATGTTTTGTGTGTCAACTTGTAGTTTAGTGACACTAGGGATATGGTATTTTTAAGGAAAGACATTCATGGAAACTTTTGAAACTATTTTAGAGCGATTTTTGTTCCTTTATTTAAATAAACCAAATTTCTACTGGCCGTTTTGTGAGAAAAATATTGGAAGGGCCTAACTCATCAGTGATAACCCTTTCCAGCGGTTTCGTCATCTTTCTATGTCACATGATATGTAAATTTTATCAGGTTGGTGCAATTATAGCGACCCGGAAATCAAATTGTTCTCTGGAAATTCTATTGTTTTTTTTTGTCGATTTTCTATGTTTGAAAAATAATCAAATTAATATATTATATATTTAAAGACATTTTGTTTCAAATAAAAATTATTTCATCGTATTTACATCGTATTTACCCTCTCTCAACCTAAAGTGGATGAAGTAAAATATCTGATAAGAAGTAAAAGCAATTGTGTAGAAAAACATGGTGCTTAGTTCTATTTGAAACATTTGTTTTAATTACATTGTAAAACTCCTGCCAATACCCCACTCTTAAATTATAATTATAAAAAGGAATTATTTCAAGTTTGATGCATATGAAATTATAAAAAGAAATTGCTTATGGGTTCATTTCATTCTTTTTTTCAGAGAACAAACCTAAGTTCATTAACCCTGGCAAAACTCATCCTCTCCGTCGTGTTTACATTTAAGAAAGAAGAAGAAACAGACATTGCCGATAGACAGAAAGAAGAAGATCGTCAAAAAGGAAGTTGGTCCTATTGTATAGCCACCCCGGAAGTGAACCTCAATCAAGAATTAAGAATCATGTCCGACGAAAGCCTGAAGAGAATTTTCTTGCAGATTGATAGGAAGTAGGTATAGAATAAAAAAACACATCCATCCCCTAATCTTTAGATTCGATCAATAGGGCAAGGAGGCGTGGCTTCTCCTCCATTGGTCCCAAGTTTAAGAAAAGCTCCGCCTCCACAGCCCCCATTAAAATCGTAGTAATTAAAAAGGGTAATTCCATATCTTAACCGCGCGACGAAGAAAATTGCGACAAATCTAAGATAAAAAAAAATGATGAGTTTTTGGTGGATATTTGTAATTACGCCGCTGCCTAAACGATGTGTGTCGTTAGGGGAAGGTAATTTATAGAGCAGATTAGGCACCGACGATTTTGGTCTTATCTCACCTAGAAGTCGCGTTAATTGTCGGCCAAATATTTTATTGATGTTAATTAGTGATTCGTCGATGTGTTTTTTACTTGATTTCACACCTGCGAGCGACACCTCTCCACTGAGGCTTATTGGGCCTTTTTTTTTATCATCCTTTCTTTTGTCTTCATCAAATGTTTTTCTTTACGTTGGGAAATATATCTTGATTGAAGAGGTTTGATTGATGATTGTTGGTGGGTGGGTGTGTGTAGGATGGTGTTGAGAGCTTTTTTTGTGGGGAGATTAGGGGTCTTAGTTCTTTGTTGGTTTGAGGAGTTGCTGATGAAAGTCGTTGATAAGTTGCTGAGTACAGTGACATTAGCTTGACGGACTCTGGTAGGTTGTCACATGTTGACTGCGGTGACAGTGGCTAGTCGTGCAGGTTGTCAGCATCTCCTGACCGTGCAACTGAGCTTTGCTGATTGCTTGCGCCATCTATAGGAATAAAAATATCCATTAAACATATATTTATTTTAATTTCACATGGAATATTGGCTGAAAACCATTATTGGCAAGCCAACCACGTACACGTTCCGATCAGTTAACCCTCGTCATCATGATGCAGGCTGTACCTCAACGACCAATCAGAGAGACTTATCGATCAAATCAAGGGAAATTTAGTTAGTTGATATTTATTCCGATAGATGGTGCACGCCATCAGTAACCTTTAGGTACAGGTTCAAGTGTCCATAGCAGACGATGCCAGGCGAAGAGCATTGTGCTGAATGCTCCCCAAGAAACCAACCCCCCTGTAAATTTACCCAGTGTCCTCGCAGTATCTCACAGGCCACCATGTGTTAACGGTGGCCAAACATGCCCCTACATGACGCTATCCAAAAACGTGTTATGCAAATCACAATTCCGTTATGAAATTAGGACAGATTACGTCACCTGATGCCATTTTTTGACATGCTCTTGCGACAATTACGTTTATATATATATTTAATGGCAATTTCTGGAGGAAAGTAGTGTTTTATTATTTATCTGTTGTCATTTATAGAACTTTTCGATAAAATATAACTCTTTCCTTTTTATAAAATCTTTTCCTATATAAATGATTCAACATTTTTGCTGTAATCTTGCGTTAGCCGCCATAACAAATATATAAAATAAAAACTTCAGAATGTATTTCTATGTATCTTAGAACGAGATATGCGCTAGGTATTCAACAAGTAGATAGAAGTGGAAAATAAACATTTAGCCTTAGTTATACTTTCAAACGTAGAATGTAAGTAGAAATGAGCCGGGGGAGGATCCGCTTCCGTATCTTTGTACGGAACCCCTTGTGAGGCACGAAACATCGTTTTTATCATTATTTTAATAATATATAAATAAAAATCAGGTTAAGATTTTCTTTTAATTTGAATTTACAAGCTTTCGAGCAAATATACTGCTCTTCAACGGGCTAATACTTTAGGTAGAGCAGTATACTTGCTCGGAACTACTTTGCGATTTCTTCTATCTGCTTATGTTGTTGTTTATTTGTTTAATGTATATGTTTATTCAATGCTCTTTTTCTTTATTGTTTATTTTCTTTTTGATAATTCTGTTACCTACTCTACTACAATATCAATTATTGTAAATAGTTTCACGCGCAATTATCCAGATCGGATATAGCGTGTCTTGTTTGCAACTGGTAAATAAATAAAATATTTGCTCGAAAGCTTGAAAATTCAAATTAAAAGAAACTTTTTACCTGATTTTTATTTTTATTTTTTCAAATAATTTCTGGATACCTATTGCTCACATAAGAATGTAATAAACCTACAGTATCTAAAAATATAAATGATATTTGTCGTACATTATTTTCACCATTTGTTACCGAATTACTAACATAGGTCTTGATGGAAATAAACATATATCTTTTAGCCCAAGTATCTTCTGTACAATTCCCAGCTGTGTGTGTGATCCAATTTTTTTAAAATCTTCAATCTTTCAAATTATTATTTAAAATACAAGTATCAGAGTCATCTCTCTCTCTCTCTCTCTCTCTCTCTCTCTCTCTCTCTCTCAATCAATTCTTAATTCTGTCACCGTTTGCTTTTGTGAATGGAATAAATACCCAGATATGGCTATTTCTTATAAGCATCGGTAGTTCAGTGGTAAAATACTCGCCTGCCACGCGGGCGGCCCGGGTTCGATTCCCGGCCGATGCATTTTTTTTTTTTACAAATTTTAAAACTCATTTATATATTATACAAGAATGACATCCACGGCGCCAATTTATAATTGTAACGAATAGTATTTGAATAAAAGCATTTAATCGGGTAAAACCCGGGCCATTCGGCTAGTATAGTATAAACATAAATATAATTTAATCTAACGGGTAATCCTCCAATTATCACCATTGTTCTATTATAAAACATATATATAATATATCAGGTTTTGACGTTTATTTTGACGGGAGAGGCGCCCTATGCTTCTATGGATCAATTTCCTCCCGGCAAATTATTCATATATATATATATTTATATGCAAAAAGAGACACCTCTCCCTTTTAATGAATACATAAAATATATTTATTAAGTGCATGAAACAATCTCTATTTATATTTGTCCCCCATATCTGACAAAAACGCGCTTTATTTATTCATTTATTAATCAACCAGGCGCGATATTGAAATTTTTGCGCCTAATACAGAGGAAACAAGACAACCAACAAATTAGAACTTAGAATTAAATATTTACATGTATTTTTCTACAGAGTTCAGATCCGTGAAAAAAAAAAAGCCAATAATATATACTCATGAACAAAACTTTAGGAAGTTTTACCTTTTAGCATGCATATATTTTAATATATACAGTTAAACCTGTCTATATCGCCTCCTCTTGGGACTCACCAAAATAGGGTGCTATAGAGAGGGGGTGCTATAGACAGGTCCCTTTTAATGTAAATCGCATCGTACTGCGTATAGAGAGGGAGGAGCTATTTAGAGGGGGCGCTATAGACAGGTTTAATTGTTTTTTATTATATTTTTCAATTTTTTTTTAAGAAGCACATTCGAATTTACATATATGGGAAATCCGCCGTTATATAAACAAATAAGGAGTGGTTTATGGTTAAAATATAGAAACTTCCTTAAGTTTTGTCCCCATGAATGTATACGACAGTTTCTTGTTGCAGAACTATTCGACAACGCTTAAAAAAGTGTTCGCGAAAAAAAAAAGGCAGTAGGCGAGTGGTAAGATTTTTTTAGAGTTTCATAAAAAAAAATAAATAAAGAGCCTGTTCATATGTTGATAAGTGGACTGGCCGACATAACGGCAGGGGGGCTGAAGCTTTTATATGTACAGTCTTTTACAACTCCTGGAAGGTGAAAGGAAGGAAACCTATTTACATATTAGACAAATGTAAACAACAATTTACAATTAAAACATGCACGATTCAAGGGTTTTGTAACAAGACTTTACAAATTAGCCAAATTTGGCCATATATAAATTGTACAAAGAAAGAAAAAACATCGCATTTCACAGGTGAAATTTTTTTTAAATGTTACATTTATATAATATATATTACTATATAATTTATATATAATTATATATAATTTTTTTTTTTAATTGAAGAGTGAATATTGGTTTTTGACCATTGATATAGTTAAAGCAAAAAAGTTTCTTTATATTTATTTATATATATTGCATCTATAAGAAAAAGTTGAAAGAGTTGTGTTATATATATTTATATATGAAAAAAAAAACGAAAGAAAAAAAAAAAAGATAAAAAGATCAGGTGTTGAAATAAAAAATAATGGTATAATCAAAAAGTCTAGTCAACGCTGACGAGCGCCAAAAAGCGCGAAACGCGTTCGTGGATGGCTTTTCTTGATTTATCCAGAAATTGGGTTGGCCAAATATCAGGGAACAGGCTAAATCAATGTTTAGTTGATTTCTGTTCCACCAGATGGCGCTCTGCCTTCTGTAAAGCACATGTGCTCCTGGTCAGGATATGTCATTTTTATTTTTGATTTATTTATATATATATAAATATGAAAATTGTCTTCTTATTTTAAGGGATTATTGATAAAAATGAAGTTCTTACTTGTAAATTGAATCATATATTTTATATAAAGAATATATTTATTACTTTTTAATATATTATTTCTCTCTATATTTAGTTATACAAAAGTTAAAATTAATAGCAGAAGATAAAATTCCATCATGGCGCTGCCCTGTAAATTCATTGTGATTAATTGGCGCCATCTTTTGGTATAGAATTAAAAGGTCGGCTGCCCACAAATTTAATTACTAACTTTGTCACCGGTTATTAATTTTTCGTTTGGTATTATTTGATATTTCTTATTAGTGTTTTTTTAATTAATATTTTACCCTCTCCTTCCCTTAATAACCAACGTGTGTATTTGTAGTTGGAAAAAAATAATTAAATTTTTTTAATTATAGGTTTTAATTTGGGAAGGTACATACAAGTTATTTGATAGGTTATTGAATTATATATAAAGTTTTGTACGAATAAGAAATTATATAAGTTTTAATTGAATCAAGAATAAAAAGTGAGAATTTATCTCTTTATTTCGACTTAGAGCGCTATGTCCCCCTAGGGACACTTGTACTTTAAACATAAACAAAAATTTTGAAAGAAAAGAAAGAAAGATATTTAAATATGTACAGAATTAGTATGCAAGTTAGTTAGATGAAAAGCCCCACATACACTCATGAAAGTTTCATATTTTAATGCCGCTGGTCGCTTTTTTTTTTTTTTTTTTTGAAAGATACAGAGACAATTTTGTTCACACTTGATCTCATGTGTCTTCAATAAAAGTGACTATGTATCAAATATCTTTCAGAGTTATTGTCGGAATTTCATTATACATGCTAAAAGGTACAACTTCCTTAAGTTTTGTCCGTGAGTGTATATAAAATTTTTATTTATCGGTATTCTATTTTCGTTGTCAAAATTTATTTATTTTGATATCAATTATATTGATTTAAACCCAATCAAAAGTTGTTTATATTCACTAGATCATTACCCCAATACGATGAAGAAATTAGAGAATATATCTGAACCTAAATGTTAAACTTTTTCCGACTATTTACCTTTTCAAAATACAAATTTGTATGCGAGAAAAAGGGCGTTAGGAAAACAGCTAAGCAGCGGGCGGGAACTGCTACAGGTATAGTCCCACCGTGGGATGGCGTGTGTATAATATAATGAGTTTTTTAATTATAATATAATATTGCTACCAGGATAAACGAACGCCTGGCTCATCAACAAAGAACACTAACTGCCATATATATATCATCATTATTTAAACTATGGAATATTGGGAGATCTACAGTGCAGTAGTTAAGTAGGTAGCATCTATGGGGCACTGTCTAGAGGGGACGTCTATGCCCAAGGCCTAATCTACGTGCGTGTAGTTAACTGTAATCTACGAGTGTCGTTAGAGTTTGTTGACTGGGTGGGCGGCTGACGACCGTTTTGCGTGGCTTTTGTTGACGAATCGACACCAATCATCTCACTTGTGGTGGGCGCTTTGCCACTTGTCTCTTTCCTGGGCGCTAGTTTCTTCGCCGCTTGTCTATTTCCTGGGCGCTTCGCCGCTTGTCTATTTCCCGGGGGTTTGTTACTTCGCCACTTGTCTCTTTCCCGGGCGCTTGTTCCTTCTCCGGTTGTCTCTTTCCCGGTCGCTTGTTCCTTCTCCGCTTGTCTCTTTCCCGGGCGCTTGTTCCTTCTCCGCTTGTCTCTTTCCCGGGCGCTTGTTCCTTCTCCGCTTGTCTCTTTCCCGGGCGCTTGTTCCTTCTCCGCTTGTCTCTTTCCCGGGCGCTTGTTCCTTCTCCGTTTGTCTCTTTCCCGGGCGCTTGTTCCTTCTCCGCTTGTCTCTTTCCCGGGCGCTTGTTCCTTCGTCGACTACACATGTAGAAAGCCAGTTCGACTATTGCACTAAAAGTGTGCTATATCTCCGTTTAGTTACTTGCAATCACTGATAGAGTTGGACTTCTCTAAAAATCGGGGTCCAATTTTGGTCTTCAGAAAAAAGTGCCCAATGCTGGATTCGATCCCGGGTCGTGGTGTCGAATAAACGACGATCTATACCACTTCACCACCAAATAGGAACCTACAAATTGGGATATATGTGGCGTATTTAAACAGAGCACTTGTATCCTGAATATAAGGCCAAAGCACGCCGTGGCCATTTTCAACGCCGTCTTTTAATGAAATTTGAAACTATTAGCGCGAAAATTTTCTATTTTTAAAATAGAATAAATTCTTACTCTCCTTTCTGTGGTGGAAAGAAACCACTGGGAGTTTTCACTACTGACGATCCCAATAAGTCTTCCCACCAAGACAATAGGAAGTGTTTTATTGTGAAAAAAGGAATTCTATCGCGCTCCCAGTGACGTGGTACGTGTTTACGTGGACGGATGGACGGCCAGCCAACAAAGTCATAACTTTGCTTTGATACATCACTCTCTGTAAATCAAGATGTTTTCTTTCTACTTCCCATCTCTCTGTACTGCTGGTGGTCAAATTTATTTATTCGTATCGTCTTTCAATAAAATCCAAATATGATTAATTCGAAATCAATTCATTTCTATATACTGAATATATAGTTATATATCAAAATAAAGAACACCTCTTTGTAGACTTCAACTTTTTAAAGAATTAAAACAAGTTTTCTCCCCGTCACAATGATGATTTTGTATATCTTTTTTTCAATATGCATTATTACTATAAGATATATCTTACTTATTTGTTTATAAATGTTTTTAGTGCCTCTTTAGATCTATTATAATTACCCAAATAAAGTTTTTCTCAACTTTATATCGAGGCATTTCTTTATAAAAGTTACATTGAGTTGTTGTTGCTATCATAGGTGAAACTCTCTATCAAGTGTTCCCTAGTCTACATCATATTATATTTAGCCTAAATATATATTTATTTACATAAATGGGTCATCTTATATACATATTAGTGTGTATATATAAACCATTTACCTTCGTGTCATTCTGTACCTGTAGAAGGATGTCTTGCCTGAAAGCTTGTAAGATTGTCCTCTCATATAAAGAAGCTCTTATTTAGCATTGTTAGAAGAGGAGTAGACCTCTTTAAAAATCCTGACTTCAACTGACCCAGTTGATGGACCTCAGCAAGGGTCCCACTCTAGGGATACGGAGGAGCTGTGTTTGTACTCATGTTAGAGTCGGCAGCAAAGGCGTCTGCTTCCATGTTAGGAACGGCCTCAAACTACAGGCAAAGTCCGACTTTCAACAAAGTGTGCCTGGATCATGGTGCCATGATCAACGAAAGCTGCACCCCTACACCCTATTCCATGAGATCATGAACTCATGGAATTCGTGTAATCTTTACACAAGGGGATAAGAAACAACAACAACAACAGCTCTTATCCCTAACTTGTGTTTCATCTTCTATAGATATCAGTATAAGGAGTGAAAATGCAATACCTTTTGTCAAATAAAACAAACTAACCAATGTTTTAACTGCGATGAAAAATATTAGGGGGCTTTGTTCATCAGTGCTGAATCATCTCAGCGATTTCACGTGTTTTACCATACATTGTATTGAGCTAATACACTTATATATCCGGCATTTGAAAGGATTTTTTTGTTAAGGTATTTAAATAATTTATGGATAGATAAGCGTTTAGGAGACATTATAATGGTAGGATAGAATAAAATGGCAAAACTACTGGCAGGGTTCACTACTGATGAGCCAGGCCCTTCCAATATTCTTTCATCACAGCAAGAACCGCAGAAAGTTAGTGTGGTTTATTATAAAAAAGAACAATTCGTGCTTAACATTTTCATTTCTTATATATTGTAGGTACGTTATTGCCCTACGTGTTTAATACAGTCTCACAATTTCTTAACTCTAACACCAGTAAAATATAGCGCTCAGAAAGAAGTGTAAGATTATCAACTGTATAGGTTGACAATTTATTTTAAAATGTTGATCAAATTTACACATGTTTTGGGGGATCGGTGGATGAGTGGTTAAACCGTCGACTGCCACGACCCGATATCGTATCCCGCATTTTGCTTTTTTTTTTCTGAAGAAAAATTTCCCCAAATTCCCCGATTCTTGCCGAAGTCCAAACCCATCAGTTGCAAGTAATTAAAAGTGGCTTTGGCACACTTGTAAGAACAAAAGTTGAACATATGTAGACATGTGGTGTATTTACAGTACAATCAGGTGCTAACTACCCACCATCATGGCGTGTACCTCGTGTACTTGGGATTTGTACCACCACCACCACAAATGTATTAACCTTTTTATAAGGTCATTGTTTTTTTAATTAATTGTCCTTGGGAAATCTTGCTCTTGACTAGAATTTTTTTGTCCCTGGTGAGTGTTGTGAATGTATTTTTTCCGTGTTTTCAATTTTCTTTGGCTAAGTATAGACAATAGCTGCTTCGGAGTTTAATTTCTCTTCTTCATTTTTACGATTTGTATTCGCATGCTTTATTAACGAGAAAAAGATTTTATACCTTTAAAATTTTCCATATAAAGTTGAAGTGTATATTGGCAGTGACTTGACGGATAGATGAAATTGTAGCGAGGAAGCCACAAGGGAAGAGACACCCCTAATGTCTCAAAATGATCCTAGCTCCATCTATTGAAACTCTCTGGCAGTATAATAGCACCAGTAACCCCAGGAAGCCATGCAGGGAAGGACTGTTGGACCCTAGCATTCAAATCCTGCGGCCTATCTTATCTACTGATAATTTCTTCGTTAGCCGAGATAAATTCTCTCCTTTATTCATTGAAGCCATGCAGCGAAGCCATTGTTGGAGAACTTTGTTCAATTGTTAATGGTTGTAATAACCATAGAAGCCATGCCAATAAGCCATTGTTGGAGAAATTGTTCAATTGTTAATGGTTGTAATAACCATAGAAGTCATGCCGATAAGCCATTGTTGGATAAATTGTTCAATTGTTAATGGTTGTAATAACCATAGAAGTCATGCCGATAAGCCATTGTTGTAGAACTTTTATTCAATTATTAATGGTTGTAATAACCATAGAAGTCATGCCGATAAGCCATTGTTGGAGAACTTTTATTCAATTATTAATGGTTGTAATAACCATAGAAGTCATGCCGATAAGCCATTGTTGGAGAACTTTTATTCAATTATTAATGGTTGTAATAACCATAGAAGTCATGCCGATAAGCCATTGTTGGAGAAATTGTTCAATTGTTAATGGTTGTAATAACCATAGAAGTCATGCCGATAAGCCATTGTTGGAGAACTTTTATTCAATTGTTAATGGTTGTAATAACCATAGAAGTCATGTCGATAAGCCATTGTTGGAGAAATTGTTCAATTGTTAATGGTTGTAATAACCATAGAAGTCATGCCGATAAGCCATTGTGGAGAACTTTTATTCAATTGTTAATGGTTGTAATAACCATAGAAGTCATGCCGATAAGCCATTGTTGGAGAAATTGTTCAATTGTTAATGGTTGTAATAACCATAGAAGTCATGCCGATAAGCCATTGTTGGAGAACTTTTATTCAATTGTTAATGGTTGTAATAACCATAGAAGTCATGCCGATAAGCCATTGTTGGAGAAATTGTTCAATTGTTAATGGTTGTAATAACCATAGAAGTCATGCCGATAAGCCATTGTTGGAGAACTTTTATTCAATTGTTAATGGTTGTAATAACCATAGAAGTCATGCCGATAAGCCATTGTTGGAGAAATTGTTCAATTGTTAATGGTTGTAATAACCATAGAAGTCATGCCGATAAGCCATTGTTGGAGAACTTTTATTCAATTGTTAATGGTTGTAATAACCATAGAAGTCATGCCGATAAGCCATTGTTGGAGAAATTGTTCAATTGTTAATGGTTGTAATAACCATAAAAACAATGCAGAGAAGCCATTATTGGAGAAGTACGAGGGCCACCCAATAAATAAGTTTCCCTATTTTTTTTTCTGCGAACGAAACGTTGTAAAAATTTGTTAGTATAGAATAAATGGTCACTAGGATGCGTTGGAAGCTGGTGACCTTCAAAATCACGCTACTCGTACGCGCAAGTCCGTAGCGCTTCAGTTTCCATGGAGCTACCACTGGTGAACGTGTCCACTTGCGAACTCCGTTCTGTAATTCGTTTTTTCACAGCGAAAAATTAAACTGCGGTCAATATTAATCGCAATTTAGTGTCAGTGTATGGTGAAGGATGTATGAGCATCCAAATGGTTCGCCGATCACGTTCATGGTTCTTGGAAGGACGGCAGGCAAAACGTGCATGATGATGAGCGAAGCGGCAGGCCCGTTACTGCTACGGACAATGCAGCCGTTGCTGCTGTTCGGAATGTGGTGGAAGCAGATCGCCGCGTCACCATTGACGAAATAATGATTCGAATGCCTCCTGGAATCGAAATTAGACGCTCTTCGATTGGAACAATCATGTCAGATGTTTTTAATTTTCGCAAAGTCTGCGCAAGATGGGTCCCGCGTTTGCTCTTGGAAAATCACAAGCAACAACGGATGGAGGCAGCCCGAGCTTTCCTGGAAATGCATCAAAGAGATGGAGATCAACTGTTTTCCCGTATTGTCACTGGAGATGAAAGCTGGGTGCATCTTTAAACTCCAGAAACAAAACGACAAAGCATGGTGTGGAAGAAGCCTGGGGAAAGTGCACCAAAAAGGGCGAAGGTCACAATCTCTGCAGGCAAAGTTATGGCTATGGAAAACTTCAAATGGGAAATTTTCACACATCCACCTTATTCTCCGGAACTTGCCCCAAGCGACTTCCATCTTTATTCAGAACTCAAGTGGCACCTTGGAGGCAAGCACTTTGCGAATGATGACGAAGTGCAGGCGGAGGCGAACCACTGGCTACGAAGACAGGACACGGCTTGGTACAACAGTGGTATCTAAAAATTGCTACAACGGTACCAAAAATGTTTGGACAGAAATGGTGATTATTTAGAGAGGTAGTCTATGAGTTGTATAATGAAAATAAAATAACTGCCTAATTGTAAATAATGTGGTTTATTTGTTAAAAAATAGGGAAACTTATTTATTGGATGGCCCTCGTAGTTCAATTGTTAATGATTGCAATCTTTGAAATCATGCAGCGAAGCCATTATTGGAGAACTTTGTTCAATTATTTATGGTTTCAGTCTTCTTCGAAGCCTTGCAGAGAAGACATTGTTGGAGAATGATTTTTTTTATTGTTGGGTATGAAATTTTCATTGCTAAATCTTGATTTAAGCCATGTTGAACTTTACGAATACATTGAAAATTCACTTTCCTTTTTCATTTTTCAGTGTTAGGTGTGAAATAGTTTGGAAGTTTTCAGTTCTCTGAATGTTTAACACTTTCAACAGGAATTATTTTTGATTCCGTAAATGATTTAACATAAGAAAAAAGTTATAAAAAATATTCATATAATATATATAATGTGAGAGAGAATATATATAATATAGAGATTTAGGAATAAATATTGTTAATTAAAATAACAGCCTTCAGAATTATTACAGTTGATACACGATATAAGACCACGCCAGGTATAGAATTTATCGGTCTTGAATCATATTATAGGTATTAAATCAGTATATTATCTATTAAAATTAAATTCTTTTAAAGGCTTTGAAAATTCAAGTCTAAATTATTGATTAATATAAGTGTAAATAATGTTAAAGCCTATAAAACTAAGCGCAATTTGGAAAATATTTGTAAATATTATAGTGTTAAACATGAATATATTCAAAATTGAAGTTGGGATCGAATGTGTGGTTTATAACATAAAGATATCAACCCCGAGAAATTATCTCAATAAAACTTGTCTCCCATGTGGCGGAGAAATTGAGGATTGTATTTAAACCGAAGTGTCTGATTTATCTCTCTCTCTCTCTCTCTCTCTCTCCTCCATTTAACCTTTTTAAAATCGACGTTTTTAAAAGGCAGTTAAGGGAATGGCTGAAGAATAAGCTGGAAAAGAGTTAGGAGGTGGAGCTAATTTGTAAATATAATCTACACCATAGAAAACAACAGGAATTATTGCGGCTACTGCTGCCATGTAATCCTGACAAATCCCATCGACCTTGGTAAGAAGAAGCAGTTTAGAGAGAGAATGGCTAAGATTCTTAGTTGTAGACCATTGAAGAGACTATACATATATACATATACATATAGAGTTGAAGACGATAGAAAGAATCGATAAAACAGAACCCAATGCTGGATAGACACTATCCAATAAGAACAACTATCAAATCTTATTTCTATAAAGCTACCAGAACACCGCCAACCAAAAAAGTTTTGTTTAAAGAAAAATTAGAACAAAAACAATCAATTCCCTCATGTAATTAACGAGCGAAAAGATCATCAAAAATCTTTTAGAGAGAAGAGAATTAAAAAAAAAAAAAAGTAGGGAAC
The DNA here is from genome assembly GCA_030710605.1 of Cordylochernes scorpioides. Taxonomy (NCBI): domain Eukaryota; kingdom Metazoa; phylum Arthropoda; class Arachnida; order Pseudoscorpiones; family Chernetidae; genus Cordylochernes; species Cordylochernes scorpioides. Next base: position 68,168,342 of record CP092868.1, read on the forward strand.
AAATTTCTTGCGGTTGTTAGAAGAAGTTGGCGGATGATCCAAAGTAAATGGAGCAAAGGAACAAGTCCGCCGAGTCCATTACGAAGATCCTACCGGACTTCTGGACTCCCATTATCTTGTAACGACCAGCTAATTGGGGGTACAATACCACGCCTCTGGTTAACTTACATTATTTAGTAGTATCGCCTGGTGGTGGACCACTGTTGTAATAATGGTAGGACTGATTGATGGTGCGGTGACTTTTCTAAACTTTCTGATATACTTCTTCATTATGTGTGGGCTTGTTGTTGGCTCTTTTGGAGTAAAGATAGAGATTTTGGAATGATTTTGTGGTTGTTTTTAAACAGATACTTAGAGTGTGCTGAATGGTATTGGTTCAGTTTGGAGGTCTTTGGTGATCTGCTGAGGCACAGTTTCCCAAGGTGAGTGTTCCTTGAACGGGTCTTCAAACATCTGACTGTTAAAGAAATCTGGGGGGTAATATCACTGAAGAGTTCTTTCGAAAACTACGCCCTCGACTAACTTTTTCCGCCTGGTACACTGAATCTAGCCCACAATCAGTCCGCAATTCTTGCATGTCATCAAAGACCTATTCAACCTCGAAGCGTGTCTCTAGTTTTGAGTTGGATGATGGTTGTTGTCATTTACAGTAGGGAACAAGTCCTGATTTTGAGGGTCCTTAGTGGAAGTCTGATGGTTTCCTTGGATAATAAAGTGCCTAGTCGGCGCTGGGAACAGCCAGCCAATCAGCGCTCGAATAAAATATGCATATATAATATGTGTATATAATAATATATAATACAATATAATGCGGCTTATGATTGTAAAACGACATTTCAAAATTATCCCGCATGTGTTTCTTTTAAACGAAAAATCTAAATTTATTTTAAGGAGAAATAACGATTATTTATAACCTTAGGGATGAAGTATGAAAGGATGAATTGTGAAGAGTAATGATAAACGGAAAAATAAAGTGTCCAGGGATGGGAATCGAACCCACAGTGTTCTGCTTACCGGACAGATGCCATGTCCACTAGGCTACCCTGGACATATTTTTCCGTTCGTAAATATTATATGAAGTAATTTATAATACAATTCATCCTTTCATACTTCATCCCTAAAGTTAGAAATAATCGTTATTCCTCCTTAAAATAAATTTAGATTTTTCGTTTAAAAGAAACACATGCGGGATAATTTTGAAATGCCGTTTTACAATAATAATATATATCTATATGCAAAAAAATCAAAAAGGCATATCCTGATCACGAGCACATGAGATGGCAGAGCGCCATCTAGTGGAAGAGAAATCAAGTAAACGTTGATTTTGCCTGTTTAGTGGATGAACAACGTTTAGTTGATTTCTGTTCCACTAGATGGCGCTCTTCCATCTGAAAAGCTCATGTCCTCGTGGTCAGGATATGCATTTTTTTTTATTTTAATACCAATACCTGACCTATATGTGTAAAAAAAAATGCTCGCATGAGCGGTCAAGATGTCCCTTTTTTTATTGAAAAAAAAAAGTATATATACATGTATTATGATGAATTAGCGCCGCGCCATCTGTTATGAAAATTCGAAACTATTATAGACGCGTATGATATTTTAAAAAATAAAACGATTTCTACTGCCCTTACTGCAATCGAATAATTAATGGGAGGGTCTGGCTCATCAGTGGTGAACCCTCCCTGAGCCAGGCCCTCCCATTAATAATTACATTGCAGTAAGGGCAGTAGAAATTGTTTTATTTTTAAAAGAATCATACCAGTCTATAATAGTTTTGAATATATACTTGTATGTTATATTATTTGTATTCAATGAAAGCCTATTTAAAGTTTCTTCTGTTAGAGATTATTATTGCTATTTTTATAGAAATTATTTTCCTGTTTTAATACAGGAGTATTTGCTATTGTTGTAACAATCTCTCTTAAAACAATTAATATGACACAACTTGAGGTAACTCTTTGTGTTTCAATTGAGCTGGCAGCAATTTGTATATATTAGATAAATTAAATCAATAATAAGAAAAATCTTGACACACAAAAAAATAGATTACTTCAAGTTTTTTAGACACAAAATAATTTGAGAAAGAAGTACCTGACTTGAGGCGTGAAGAAGAAAGAAAAGACTTGCTTATTTACATATTTATAAAAACGTTGTGCCGGCCTAAAAAAAAAAACAACAACAATGGATTTATATAGTTTGAACCGGCTCCATCTGAAGGTAGGTCTATCTTACAGAGAGTGGTTCTAGAAATGTATTTTAAAATGGAACGAAATACTTATTCGAAGAATCAAACATTATATTTACAACATATATAAATCCATAAATCAATCTTTAATTAAAAAGGCATTCTCCACATTGAATATAAGCAAAAATATTTTTTAAAACTTAATTCTATTGACGTTATGTGGCGCTGAGTTTGTTGACACACACATTAATATGTTATAATACCTTGAAAAAGGTTGGCGTTCAGCCAACTGAAATATTGGCAAAATAAATGATATTTTGATCCAATATAGGCCTTTTTAATTAAAAATATATACGTGGAAATTTTCACCGGGAAGGTAATCTCTCTATATATATAAGTCAATTTCTGTCTGTCTGTTTCGCGATAAACTAAAAAACTACTGAACCAATTGGTACCAAATTTTGCATGTCGCTTTTTATAAACCTGAGGAAAATTTTCGGCTGCATTTTGATTAGTATTTTTGGCTATTTATTTTTTTCATTTGAAGAACTTTTTTTTACGCGGACTAATCCGGAATGGAATAAATACCTAAATATGGCCATTTTTTTCAAAGCATCGGTGGTTCAGTGGTAGAATGCTCGCCTGCCACGCGGGCGGCCCGGGTTCGATTCCCGGCCGATGCATTTTTTTTTTTTACAATTTTTAAAACTCATTTATATTATATATAATATAAATATATATTATTATATCAACTATATTAATTAAATCAAATACCTAAACACTAATATATTACAATTTTTGCCATCACACACACTTTTTTCCTGTAGTTTATGTGTTACTTCTGTATTGCTAGTCTATGGCACTTCTAATATTTATTATTGATATACTTTTAGTATGAAGGAAATTGCACCCAAGGGATTTCTCGGGCGAAGCCGGGTCATTCGCCTAGTAAGCTATAAAAATAAGGTCGCCTCTACCCTTGTTTTGGCGCTTATTTTAACGCGAGAAGCACCTCTCCCTTTAAATATGCTTGTAAATAATACATTGTGTTTATCACCCCATTAAAGAAACTTAATGGTAATGATAAAGGATGAACCACAATGCCAGTTTTGACAAATTCAGACAAAAAGTCAACAACCTGTATGCCATGGTTTTCGGGACTTTGGCCTTCATCAGTATAGGCACGGTTTATCATCACCTTTAAGTTTCTTACTAGGGTGACAAACCAAAATGTTAATCACCATTTAATGAGAGAGATGCCACTTTTGGTAGGTGAATGCCATCCTCCCGCATGTTGTATTCTAGTCTGAAAACCGGGCGTGCCACTTCACAACTTTAAACACATTTTTCAAAGCAATATATATATTATATTAAAATAGACATCCGCGCCACATGAGATTTTTAGATAACAGAGCACCATCTAGTGAAACAAAAATCAACTAAACATTGATTTAGGTTTGTTCCGTAATATTTAGCCAACCCATCTGCCATGTAAAAAGCTCGGGTGAGCGGTCAGGAAATGCCTATTTTATTTTTAATATCAACATCCGACCTTTTTTCTCATTTTTTCACTCATACACATATATTGCTCTATATTTAACATACATATATATGAAAAAATAATAATAATTAAAAATAGAACACAGTTAGGTGTTAATATTAAAAAATAATAATAATCATAATTTCCCAACTGCTCACATATTAAACGGCAGAGCGCCATCTATTTTTGTTCAACTAGATGGCTCTCTATCATATAAAATTCTCATGCGAGCGGTCAAGAAATGTCTTTTTGTTGTTGTTTTTAATATATATATATCTCGAAGCTAGGTATAGGCTATTTGGTTCATGTCGTAACTTTAAGACATCCCTCTTTCAACATGTAAGATTGAAGGAAACAATTAATTACGTAAAAAATAAAGGCGTTTCCCCCATTTAACGATAGGTGTTATTGTGATTCCCTCATTATTGCGTTAAACAGGAGTTTATCAATAATATTTTCACACCTAACCTAATAATTAGTGTTGACGAAATCTATTTAAATATCACTATAAGCGCACTATATACGCCGACGAGGGCCAGCAGCCCGAAACGCGTTCGTGGTTGGCTTTTCTTGATTTATCAAAAAAATGGGTTGGAAAAATATCAGAGAACAGGCTAAATCAACCTTTAGTTGATTTCTGTTTCACTAGATGGCGCTCTGCCATATAAAAAGTTCATGTGCAGTGGTCAGGATATGCCTTCTTTGATTTTAATATCCACACCTTTATTATTATTATTTCATACATATATATTAAGGAGAGAGTAGTGTTATATCTATAATATATGCAATAAAATTAGTTTAAGAGAAGGGAAGTAAATATAGTTAGTGTGAAAGTAGATAAATATTATATTTTAAGGTATTAAAAAAGTTTTGAATTAAAAAGCAAAAATGGGCTATGACCAGTTCACGCTGTAGCCTCGGCATTTACCCGTCATATGAGCGGAAGAAAAAAAAAAGGAATAATTGAAGATATTGACGAAATATTGAAGAAGTGACGGTATCAAATTATTCTGAAACTTTCTTTAATCTCATTATAAAACCTATATAAATATATATATATATATACAGGTAGACCTGTCTATAGCGCCCCCTCTTGGGACTCACCAAAATAGGGTGCTATAGAGAGGGGGGGCTATAGACAGGTCACTTTTAATGTAAATCGCATCGTACTACGTATTTAAAATCGGGCGCTATAGAGAGGGAGGCGCTATTTAGAGGGGGCGCTATAGACAGGTTTAACTGTATATATATAGCCGCCAGATATCGCGGCTTTCCTTGTATAAGCCATTGTTGTTGTTTTCCTTTGGCCGGCTTAAATCTTTTTGTAATTATGTAAATACGTCTTTTATTTTCTTTATTCTTACGCCTCAAGTCAGGTAGTACTTTCTATAATTATGTATTCAATACTTCATTAGCACAATTAAAGCAAATTGTGATTTAAATTGATTTTATTGCATTTATTAAGAAGTTCACGACTCTGCAACACAATACCAATATCATAAACATACTCATGTATCAATAGAGGCATTGAACTGCCTGACCAATATATTTCCTTAATACTTTAACACATAGCTTTCTGTCACAGCCTTCATTGATTTATATTTAATTGTACAACCAAATAGTCGTACACTTTTCTCCATGGTTCATTTTCTACTAAATACAATTTTGGCATATATACTCTTATAATTATATTTCTTTTTGAATATATCACATTTGTACTATTTTTTCACATTGTGTCGCGGTCTCACGCAATTCTGTCCTTAACTACCCGTTTCATGATTTTTCAGGATGCCTGAATGACCAGTTTTTTGGTCGTTGAGCTACAGCTTGCACCACGCTGATGAGGGCCAACAGCCCGAAACGCCTACATAGTTAGCTTTTCTTGATTAATCCAGAATGGGTATTTGGCCAATTCTGGAATAATTAAAAATCAACGAGAATAGTGGATATTTATTCCGATAGATGGCGCAAGCCATCAGCAACTTTCAGTTGCACGATAAGGAGATGCCATTTTCATAATTATATTTCTGTCGTTCCTTTTTCTTTAAATGCAAATCTCATAATATATGTAAATATGCAGATATGTATATATACAATTCATCTTATTATACGTTTTCTATTTTTCTCCTGTGGAAGGGCAGTAATGCTTGAAAACTCTTGACAAAATAATAAAAACTTTAAAAGAAACCTTTCGACTTATGATTTCACGCTTTTTATGAATTTGCCCCAGGTGATTATATTACTCAATGTATACTCATGTATCAAAAAAACAAAAAATAATCTTTATCTCATCTGATAAAATTTAACATAACAGTAAGTCGACATAAATATAACTTATATATATATATATATACTAAATTATACAAATATATCCAAACTTGGAATTGCATCACCTATTGTTGGGAGAGTTTGAGATCCTTACCCACTCTATCTACATACTAGATAATATAACTTCTATCTAATTAAGAGAAAGATGAAAATAAAGCTTATTTAAAAAACTTTAAATTTATTCGTCACCTTTTTTAATAATCATTTGTAAGATTTTTTTTTCTAAATGAGAGCTTTTAAGAATCCTTCAAAATGTCTTTGTTGCCGTAGACTTGAAGATTTTGTTTTTACAAAAATGGAAAATATAGAAAAGTTTTTTTGTGTTATCTCTTTTTTATTATTGTTTCTTTGTGCTTTATCATATAAATAACATTCTTTTTTCATTAGAGTTTTGTATTCAAAAGAATTTTTTTTTCTTTAAAAAAATAATAAAATTATTAAATAAATTGGGGGGGATGGGAATAAATTAATTTTACCTCATATTTATTCACTGATTTGAACGAAAAGGAACTTATTATTTTTTAAACTTTTTTTTTTTCACTATTTGAAATGAATCCTGTTAATTATTACAACTTTTTGTTGATAAAATAGCCTGTATAAGTCTACATAAGTATTGATACCTAGAAGACAGAGGTAAATTGGCTGCGTTACACAAATTGGTGTTTTATTCTTGGTATAAGAAGGAACCAAAATGATTACAAAACTAAACTCACGGGCACAACTTAAGGAAGTTTCATACTTTATCGTTGGTCGTCTTTTTTTTTAAAGGAGACATAGACAATTTTGTTCATACTTGGTTATCTCGTGTGTCTTCAATATATTTCAGAGTTATTGTCTGATCTCGATATACAACAAACAACAACAAAAATCTTATTAAGACCTTTTGGTTTTATACAGATTCTCAGAATAGAAGAAGGTATATACAGGAATAGTAACAATAAACATAGAGAAATGTTTTTTACAATGTTATCAAATAGGAGGAAAACGAATGAATACCGATATACATGCTTAAAGTTACAACTTCCTTAAGTTTTGTCCATGAGTGTAAATGTCCAATTACATCTTCCTTATAACGGCATCTATCATTGAAGATTGAGACAAATTTTCTCAACGCTACTTCTTAACAATAATTTGAAAAAAAAAAAAACTTTTTTCAACAGACCTAATACCGCAATGATAAAATGGCTATAAGCGGCTCAACACTGATGAACCCTTCAAGAGGTTTCTCCAGTTTAATCCGCTCTACTATTGTATTCGCTGATTATTTTTCGGACGAGCCTTGCACGATGTATTCAATATTATATTAGTATATATACAACAAAGAGCTTTATTAAGACCTTTTGGTCTTATACAGAATCTCTCCGGGTAGAACTGGATATAAACAGGAATAAAACACAGTAATAATAACAATAATCAGCAATGTTATTTACAATGTATCAAATAAGGGGAAAGAAGAAAGAAAGGGTTTGGTATAAACTTTTATACAAGCAATCGAGAACAAGCAGTTACTTTTCTTTAAAAACAATGATTAGTATTGAAAATACTACAGAAATTTAGATTAGTACAATTGAAAAAGGAATATACAACACTGTATATTATATATAATTATAAAAGTATTATATAAATAAAGGTCGACTCTCCCGTCAAAATAGACGTCAAAACTAGACGCCATCTAATTGACCGTCGCTGCAAACTAGCGGACTCGGGTGGGTGACAAAACCACAACACCAGCTTTGGCAAACTGAGAAGCGTCCACCATGGTTTCGGGATAATGGCCCTCGTTATCCTAGGGCGGCCTTTATTCCATGAGATCCACAAGGGATCCAATGGAATCTTCACAATCTACCAAAGAGGTGTTTAGTTGGTATAATAGCTAGGCCAAATCTATGACCAAAATATAGATGGAATTTTTTCCGGGAGGAAATTGATCTATAAAAATAAAGGTTGCCTCTCCCGTCAAAATAGACGTTAAAACTAAGCGCCGTCTATCCTGACAAATTAATTTATATAATCAATATTTCTATTGGCAACATATATATCCCAACATTTATCAAGCAACAAAAAAAGTATAGAAATGAACATTGTACCTTGATAAATGTTGGCATGCTGACAATAGAGATATTGCTGAATAAATAAATTAATTTTTGAACCAATATATACCGTCCACAAACTCTGTTTGAGCACAACGCACAGCGTCAGCTATCTGTGAAAAAAAAAGCTAATAATTTATCATCATTATCAGCATAATTATACCTTATAATTATATATAATATACAGTGCTGTATATTGCTCTTTCATTTGTACTAATATAAATTCATGTCAACACTATTAATTATTGTTTTTTAAGAAAAGTAACTGCACCTTGTTCTCGATTTCTTGTATATAAGTTTATACCAAACCCTTTCTTTCTTCTTTCCCCCCTATTTGATACATAGTAAATAACATTGCTGATAATTGTTACTATTACTGTTATTCCTGTTTATACCCTCTTCTACTTTGACAATCTGTATAAGACCAAAAGGTCTTAATAAAGCTTTTTGTTGTTGATTTGTATTTATATCGTTCTTATAGCAATTGGATCACAACCTGCCCACAATATTAGTCGATAAGCTTTATAGAATAGCAATGACGGTCTGGTCTATTAAATTGGTAAAACCGCTGTAAGCCGGCTCATCAATTTGTCCTATAATATTTGGCCAATCTATTTCTTGATAAATCAATAAAATCTTTTTTCACTAATTAAACATATTCACGTTTTATTAATGAAATTTAAGAACTTAAAGTACATTCTGTGTAATAGTGAATTTAGCCAGGACTTTCTACACTCCATGTTTTACTGTCCGGCACTGGAGGAGGAGAGAGTAATTCTGCGTCGAAAGATTGGTTATGAAAACATTTCTCCATATGTTCTAATGACAAAGATAGTTAAAAGCAAACTTAATGCATTAGCCTTTCACAAATTCTGGAAACAGCACAGATAATAGACGCAACACAGATGATGGATCCAACATGAAGAAAGGTCGATGTTAATCTCCACTTTCTGTAGATAACTGATACCTCTGTTTACCCAACTGGGAAAATCCGGTATGAGACGAGTATTCTTAATAAAGGCTATTTGTTGTTATTGTTGATAAATCAAGAAAAGCCAACCACGTACGCGTTTCGGGGTGTACTTTAACCATCAAATATTTTCCCAAAAGGTTTCCCGAGAAATCAAGAAATGGCTTTCAAGGCCAACTATTACAGACCAAACCTAAATCAACGTTTAGTTGATATTTATTCCACTAGATGGCGCTCTGCCATCTAAAATGATCATGCGAGCAGTTAAGTTATGTCTTTTTCAAACTTGTACTATCTCGTTCTGATCGTAGGAATACCAAGCAATATACCCAGTTTATTTTCTATACATATCTGTTCAAATGGATAGACAGGGTTTATTGCGGGATATTTCGACATTCAAAACGTAATATTAAATGTTTAAAAAAGGAATTTCCTGACCACATGAGCATTTTAGATGGCAGAGCGCCAACTAGTGGAACAAATACCAACTAAACGTTGATTAAAGTTTGTTACGCAATATTTTGCCTTGATTAATACTCAATTATATATATATACTAGCCGAATGACCCGGGCAACGCCCGTGTTTTACCCGATTGAATGTTTTGTTTCAAATACTATTTGTTACAATTATAAATTGACGCCTTAAATAATTGCATATGTTAGTTAATAACTATAGCCTATGTGCTTTATCTGTCTATGTACTGTTGGCTTCCGTAGGCGTCTCTTACTGGGAAAAAGAAAGAGAGGATTCCATTTGGTTATTAACTAATATATGCATTTATTTAAGGAGCGACCCGCTCCAACACAATAGTTACAAAGACGAAATAGCGAGGGGGGTGCAAAGGTGGCGTGATCGTAGCCAACCAATAGGAGGGCGCCATTCCAAAAAAAAAAAAGCAAACGGTGACAGAGGTGAATGATTAAGAGATGAAGAATTAAGAGATGAAGAATTGATGACGCTCGTAACTGTATATAGAATATCGTTGTAACAGTTCATCGGTTCACCGCGAGGTCTCTTAAGTTTCAACATGAACGGAACATCAGGGTCGCCCAATTCAACTAGTTCAAACTGGATAAATCTGACTTGACTGTCAAAGAAAGTTGTTAATAATTAAACAAAAAAGTTGAACATATACTTTAAGAGGCTAAATAAATATTTGTATTTTTATTTATTCCGGCTTATTTTTTCTTTGTTTTATGGGTTCGTATTTATTTAATGGCTAGACACCATATCCTTATAAATATATGTATGGAAAAAAGTACAAAAATGGAATTGTACTGGAATTTTTCATTATAATATATATCTTTGTGTAAGAATGGAAAAACTTTTAACACTTTTAAATATTCTCTTTTAGTTGCACTATCAGGAGATGGCATTTAGTCACCTGATCCTAGTACAAATTTTAATTTTACACTATTTTTTTTCACATTATTTTCTGGATTTAGTATAAGTTCCCTCCTTATATAAATGCTATATAACTTTGCACATACAAATAAGATGAATTTATATAAAAATAATTCATTATATTCAGTTAAAATGTGACGCCTAATAAGTATCAACAATGTGCAAATACCTTCTAAAAGAAAAGAGGAAGTTTAAGGAAATAGCGATATACCAAATAAACTCAAAGATAAAAACAAAGGACAAAAAGTTCCTGATCGGGCACGTCAGCAATCAACCCGGGTTACATCACAGATCTTTAAGAAGAGAAATTGCACTGATTTCCTTAGCCATGTTCTTGTAAGAGAGGATAGAGAGCCGTAAAAAAGAATTAGGGGTATCTTTAATGGCTGTGTGTCCACTCTTGTTTTTTTTTTTTTTTTTTATCTTCCAGATCTTACTGAAATGTAGGGACGGAAGGAAAGAAAAAAAGAAGTTTACACGTCTTTTAGACACCTCTGCTATAAGACTAATAGCATGGGCGAGGAAGAAAACCTTAACGATGGTGGTACAGGAAAAAGAAGAGTTATAAAAAAAAGAAGAAAGAATGAGGACCACACCCCAAAAGAAAGGGTTAAAAATTACATCTCCAACAAGATTCGAAGTCATTAATAAATGCGAGAACACGCGAGTATGACTGGCGAGATGGAAAAAAATTACCTCAGAATCTTTAGAACGTTAATAAGTTGTGGGTGGAATGATTTAATTTCGAAGCTGAATATTTGATAAGGATTAACGGAGGGGTTGGCATTAAAGATTCATTCTTTGATTAGGTTCTAAAAGGACGCCCGTATCAAAAACCTAATGAATTGTGGCGGTGGTGGTCCCCCTCTTCGTTTTGCGTTTGAAAGAAGTAAAAAAATGATGTGAAGTTAGATGGACGACTTCTCTATGAGGAGGTCTCACGACATCCAACCATCCTTTTTTAAAACCTTCCTGTCGAACCAATGAAAGTTCTTCTTCTTCTTTTTTTTTTTTATCCTAAATGAGGGTAATGTGTGAGAGGCATTTCCTATTTATAAAACTGATGAATTATTTAAGAAGAAAAGGACATCTCCTAATCGTGTAACTAAAAGTTGCTGATGGCTTGCGCCATCTGTCAGAATAAATATCAACTAATCGATGTTTTCTATTATTACAGAATTGGCCAGATACCCTTTGTTGATTAATCAACAAAAGCTAACTATATGTACGCGTTTCGAAAGATGGATTAATGTTTGTTTGTTTATGTTTTTAAAGCAATTATTTAAGCTTGAATGTTTTGGCGATTTTTTAATATGTTGGCATTGTCAGTATTAAAATAACATAGGTATTCAAATATCCTTCATTTACTTCCTTCATGAAACATATTATCTTCAAGTTCTCTCAACCCATCTGTCAATACCCAGTGGTCTACCGGGTGGTCATTCTAGTATATCTATTAGTCTATAGCCAGGTTTGCCTGAATTGTAATAAGAGCTGGTCTAAGATGCCAAGAGCTCTCAGTATTTAGTGAAAGTGTATCTTCAATATTAGTTTCGGAATAGTAAAATTCTCTTCAATACAACAACAACAACAAAAAGCCTTCATTATGAACACTCGTCCAATACGGTATTCTCCCAGATAGGTAATCAGAAGTAAACATAGCAGTTATCTACAGAAAGTGGGGAGTAACATCGACTTTTCTTCAAGTTGAATCCATCGTTTATATTGCACCTATTGTCTGTGCTGTTTTTCAGAATTTGTGAAAAGATAAGGCATTGAATTTGCTTTTCACTACTTTTTCCATTTGAACATATGGCGACTTGTTTTAATAACCAATCTCATGACGGAGAGTTTCTTCAATACATATAGAAATAATAAACAAACCGGCTTCCGAGGATGAGTTTCTTGTTTTATTGTATACTAGCCGAATGACCCGGGCAACGCCCAGGTTTTACCCGATTAAATGTTTTTATTCAAATACTATTCGTTACAATTATAAATTGGCGCCGTGGATGTCACTCTTGTGAAACGTCCCGCTCCAAAATTTGTGTCAGAGAAGCGATATTTTTATAAAGAGATGATCTGGCTTTGTGTCTTCTGCTCGAATGAATGTTTTTCTGTTAGAATTTTGTTCCTGCACACTAAAAATGAACTGGCTTCACCCGTGGTCTCAGCTTTTTGGAATTTTTCCCGATATAATTTTGTATCTGATAATCAAACATGATACAGCAATATTGTCATCATCATTTTCTGACTAAAAAAAACAACTATTTTTGCCCAGAACCTGTCAATTTTATTTTTTATTGGCTAAAAATCCGATAAATATATTTTCCAGATTTTTCTCTATGTCCTGTCAAAACACGTTTTACGTGTACATTAGGTCAGCTGATATTACCTCTCATCTTCACCGCTAGAAACGCTGCTTGCGAGGGAAAAGGCAAATTTGCAACGCAATTTGCAAATAACTCGAAGAATAATCGGGATAGAGACCTGATATTTTCCTATAAGTTTTTCCAGATTTTACTCTATAAACTGGTAAAATTTCAATCAGATTAGTTACGTATTGTGGACGTGTATAGCCGACATAGATACCCACATACATACATACACTGACTTTTATATATATAGGGATTCTTCTCAAGCTCTCGGGTATCACAAACCTTTCTACAGAGGAATATATGGTATAAACCTGTAGAAGGATTTGTGATACTCGAAAGCTTGAGAAGAATATACAATAAAACAAGAAACTCACCCCCGGAAGCCGTTTTGTTTATTATTTCTATATGTATTTGTTTACGTGTGGGGCGTTTTTGTCCTTTTATACATACCTTGAGGGGGTCGGTGGAAGGATAGTCTAAACCGTTGGTTTTCGACTGCTACGACCCGGGATCAAATCCCGTATTGGGCACTTTTTTCTGATAAAAAAAAAATGCTCCAATTGACCCCGATTCTTGCAAAAGTCTAACCCCACCAGCGAGTTCAAGTAAACAAACGGGCCTCTGGCACATTTGTAAGTGAAAAAGTCGAACTACTTTTCACATGTGTAGACATGTGGTGTATTTATAGTAAAAGCAGTCGTCTACTTCTACCCACCATGATTATCATGGCCTGTACCACGTGTACCAGGGATAAGCAAAAATATATATATATATACATACCTTGTGTTGATTTTATCTTTTTTTTCCCTAATAGAATTTTGACATCAAGTTATGTAATTCAGTATAATTGGTGATTGTAAAACGCATATAGAAAGTTTGTATTATTTCTTTGTTTACCATTCTTTGTTTAATAAAATATATCTATATATATATATAAATGAATGTTTGTATGTTTGTTTGTTTGTATGTCCGGTATACAAATTCGCAGTATATCACTAATTCAAACCAAAATTTCCATACATAGGTAAAAAATTACGGGGAAGACGATAGGCTATTTTAAAAAATATATAAATCAATTATTAAAACTATATATTCAAATTATTCTACTTAGCTCACGAACAGCGCCCTCTATCAAAGATTAAATTAAATTATGCTGATGCAAACAAATAGATAATGCTAATAACAAACAAATATAAAAAATAAATCTTATCTAAATATATATCACTCGGGTAGATATGCACACAGGTCAATCCCGGGTCACCCGTCTAGTTATCTATATGTAAAAGTTTTTCCATATTTGTGTGTAAATTGTTCATATATTGATTCAAGTAATAAATCTTTGAAATCGCAAAGATTAGCATCGAGTAAAAGGAATGCTCATAGAGTAAAAATAAAAAAATCATAATTTATATTTTATTAAAAAAAAAAAGTCATATCCTGACGGCTCTCATGGACAATTTAGATGGCAAAGCGCCATATATATATATATAATTTTTTTCGTAATGTTTTACTTGATACAGTATCTGTTTTGGTCTCAAATTTCACTTTCTTCTTGTTTCAGGTTTATTGTATAATTATTGTTAGAAATTATTGCAAACAATTTTTTTAAAAATTCGTATCAAAAAAGAAATATAATTAACATGAAATGTAAGCCGCGAGGATAAAAGTTTCAAAAGAAAAACCTGCCTGAACACCGATGGCTTAGATTTCATTTCAAAAATCAATATGTTGATTATTTAGTTTTGCATAAATTTCATAATAATAACATTTCATTAATGGAGAGAAAAAAACCCAGCATATATATAATGAGTAACAACTCCTTCTTGCTACATGTTTCAACGTTAGTAATTAAGAAATACACCTCGCGAGGAACCATTTATACACACTACTCTAGATTAGAAGTGCCTGGCTCATCAGTAGACAGACCCTCCCACTAGTTTCTGCTGTAGTTATCTATAAATGTGACGCCTACTAAGACAACTACAGGAGTAGACCAAGCTAATGTTCACAGTTTGTAGAGCATACTGACAAAGTGTTTCAAGGATTTACCATTGATGAGTCATCTCCTTACAATATTTTGTAACTACTGAAGATGATTAGATATTTTCATTACATACCTCTCAGAAAGGTTTTGGTTTATAAATTAGTGTCTTGTGGATAATTGTCTATTGTAATTTTGGAGTTTTGAAAAATGACCGCATCCATTGTCGGTATCTAAACAAGGTGTGTGAGCGAGGTGCAGCCCCAGCAACCCGCAGAAAGAATCGGCGGCCACAGCAACCGCCGCCCGAAATCAATCGAATTCAATTAATTAAATAAACTAATTAGTGTTGAAAATTTGGAAGGGCGCCTGGCAACAAAAGAAGTTGCAGCCTGAGGGGAGCGGAGTGCCAGATTGGACCTGTTGAGGACGGAGGCCTAAATCCCATCTGGGAACTGGAGGTGTTACATGTGTGGAGTGTTACGTGGTGCCTTAGCTCCGTCGGATCACTTGTACTCACTGGTGGGGTCGCATGCTGGATGACATTGGAACTTTTTAAAAAATACTGCTCCATGTTGGATTTGATCCCGGCTCCTCTGGCTGTATTGGAGACTGGAGGTCAGTAGTCAACGAAGTTTAAAATCTTCCGTTTGAAGAAACAGGTATAAAAATATTGGGTTATCAACCCCCTGCTAAATCATAGCTGGATGTGTAAACTGAGGCAATAAGGGTTCACCACTGGTGAGCCAGGCCTTCCTTATATTTTCCTATCGCTGCAATAGTTTCAAAAATTTAAACCACATTCCTAATCTACTTATATAATTGCCTTATTCTGTCTGTGTGAAGTTCACTGTGTGAAGTTCACGGATAGATTTTGGTCAGAATGGATAAAATAAAAAAAAGTGTCAAGGGATGGGAATCGAACCCACGACCTTCCGCTTACCGGGCAGATGCCATGACCACTAGGCCACATGACCACAATTTATAATTGTAACAAATAGTATTTGAATCACAACATTCAATCGGGTAAAACACGGGCGTTGCCCAGGTCATTCGGCTAGTAGATTATAGTTTATATTTGAGAGAATGGAAAAAACTTTGTACTGATGAGGGCCATTGACTGAACCTATGGCATCCATGTTGTTGGATACCAAAACTAGTGTTGTACGATCAGAATTTGCGTGTTCTGCTGTTCATAGATTATCTCTATGCTTTATTCTTTTTTAAAGGATAGAGATTCGTTTTCACTACAATATTTGTTATATTTTTTTATTCGCCTGATAAGGCAAAAAACGCCTCTTTAACGACCACACCATGTTAGCGACCATTGTCCCAAGTCCTCACCATTAAAACATAGTGCTGAATTAGCGATCATCACCTTATGACCAGACACCACTGAAATCGATCCCCAAAGTTACAACCTCTACAAGTCTTGAAATATTTATTATGATTAAATATATAAGGAATTAGTGCGCCATCTACATGTGAGAATGGAAACTATTCGGTGCGATATTTCTGTTTTCAATTCAAACAAGTATTTCTATCTTTAATGCGATGAAAAAATATTGGAAAGGCTTGGCTCATCAGTGGTAAACCCCTCAATGGCTTCGCCAGTTTAATCAACCAGACCATTTTAATAATGTACTGGACTGTTCTCTCGGCTGATATATCCGGAACGTCAGAGGAGAATTCTTGGTGGGTGGAGATATGTTTAACAAAATTGTGAACATAAGCTTTAGGTACAGAGTAGAAATATAACCAGGTGCTTGTATCCAGCATTGCTTTTCCGTAAACAAATTATAGAGGAATCTTGTGTTTTGTTTATAGTTTAAATGGTCAAGTGAAGAGAAAAAGAGAGAGAGAGAGAAGATTGAGTCTACTTTTATTAATCGTTCATATTATATTATATAATGCCAAATGAAAAATAAATGAATTTGAAAAAAAAATAGCAGAAAAATACATTAAAATTATAATAAGTGTTATATATATGTGTATATATTTACATCAGACACGAGCCTTCTCTGAAGGGACATCGGGACTATGTCAAATGTTTAAAGCCGCCCTGAGTTAGGAAAGGCCCGTGCTTATAAAGGGTTTTTGTCTCCAACGTGCTCAATTGCATCGCCGAGGAATTCGTACAGAATGGTCCTGTTTCTAGGCGAGAGAGAAATGAGTATTTCAAATGATGATGATATGATTGCTCTCTTCACTCAATATATGTCACATTAAAAGTCTCATGAACGACCATTCTATATTGTCCCAGTGGTAGCGGTCTTTAATGAGGAGGCCTTTTTAACGTGTAATAAAAAATAACAAAAATAATTTTTATTTTTTTAAATGGCTTCAGTTTGCTTTACGAAATTGAATTGCGATTTATTATTTATCATTTCAATAACTCTCGATGCAAATATTTATATGTAATTCTACTGTTATAAAAGTTTATGTCCATAGTTTGCTTGTTAGGTTAGAAGAGTTAGAAGACATGTCATATTGGTCAATTAACCTCAACGAAAAGTAAGCAATAATTTGCTTGAGTACCATTTCTAAGATTCCACCCTTCATTGCAGCGTATATAAGCAGAATCATCCAATAAAATATTAGAGCTCAAAGAGAAGCGGTCTGGTAGATTGAATTGGCGAAACCGCTGGGAGGGTTTACCACTGATGAGCCAAGCTCTCCCAATATATTTTTTCGTCGCAGTAAGGATAATATAAGTTTGATTTGTGTGAAAAAGAAACATTCATGCTTAAATAATTTCATCTCTCGCTATATTAAAACTGAATCCTATAGAAGAGATGATTGAACAAAACATTTCTATTAAATATTCCACCTATCTATTCCCCGAGAAATGCCACAGTTTTCTCCATCGTTGATCCCAATCAAACTTTAACCCGATCAATCAAAGACTCTATTGGAAGAACTCCTTTTTTTTCTTAAAAATGATTTGAGGGGAGATAAATTCGTAAAAATTTAAATTTTTCACGGAAAAAAAAAAAGGGAAATAAATACCTTGCACCTTCATCTGTCTCTCTTTTCTTTTTTTTCAGCTTCTTGCTTCCTTCCTTCGTTTTAGCTTCGTAATAATGCCGCCGCCTTCTACGAAACAAAAAAATAATTAGGAAAGCGACAGTTACAAATGTTCCTGAGCTCCCGTCTCTAAAAGGAGCTGACCTATCAATTGTTACCTGCAGATCTCATTATGCAAACGAGGTAATTTCACGGCTGCAAGAATCTCTCTTTTAATAAATTTTAAGACTTCGCTCCAATGATATGCTGGTAATGAACCCGAAAATGTCCAATTTGATTCCTCTCCTCAATATCTGGATTAATATTTTTTATTATTTTTTATCATAGTATTCTAGAGTTCTTACTCTTTCTCTTTTTTAAGGTGGTTTTCTTGAGGTGCTGTTCATTTCGAGTCTTTTTTTTCTCCTCTAATGTGTTTCTCCGACGGACAATTTTGACAGCCCCATCTTGTTGATCTGATCATATGCAAATTTGATTGATTGGGAATAAAATAATTTTATAGTGCTTTTTTTTTTTTTTAACTTTCAAGTTGTGGTCTTTTTGGTATGATATCTGTGTTTTTTAATAAATATTCTGAACATCCTGTTGATTTATTTTTCTAAAATTAATTTAAAAACTTTTTATATACAGTAGAACCTCCCTGTAATGGACACCTAATTGCAGAGCCAAAGTGTCCTTTAGGGAGAGGTGTCCTCTTACCAGAAAGTTGCTAAATTGTAAAAATGATAATTTTGCCAATGAAAACTGTGTATTTTAATTTTACTTTATTTTACATTATACTAACAGAATTGGCATTAGAATTAACTTTTCTTGTGGATAAGTGCTTGATACGGTTTGAAGCATAGCTTTCTAATCTTAATAAGCATATGCATGCATTGCAAAACTTTTATGGGAAGTATTTTCCTTTTAAGTATTTTCGAAGTATAACTGGCCAAGATAAAGTAAAGGTTTGTGGCTGATTATACACCAAGTACTTGTCTACATAGGTTGGAAACAGTTCTATTTTTGCATCAACATTTATTTGTGTATACAAAAGTTTGTGTATACAAAAATGTAATGCCTCGATAAAGGTTGGCGTTCAGCCAGCCGAAATTTTGGCAAAATAAATATTTTATTAAATCCAATATATGCCTTTTATTATCTAATCAACATTTAGTTTCACGATCAGGGGATGCCATTTTTTCTTAGGTATTTTAAATACTATTGTCCCGAATATGCGTGGGCATAGCGAATGATTTTACTGAACTGCACCACATGTCTTTACGTTTAGAAACCCTTCGAATTTGCACTTGCAAATGTGTCCCAGAGAGAGCCCTCCGTTTGGTTACTTACACTCTCTTGTGTAGCCCCACCAGAATTTTGCAAGGATCATATCCAATGCGGGATTAGATCCCGGGTCGTATCAGTCAGAAATTGGCGGTTCATGCCACTCGTTGATTTTTAAAAAATGCCAGAATATTTGTCAACTCGTCTTTTCTTCATTCATCAATACCACGCTGAAGAGAAACAACAGCCCGAAACATCCATTCATTAAATAATATTTCATAGCAAATATATTCAGGAATTTTGAAATAAATAATGTGACGTTTAATTAATATTTAGTTGCACGTTAAGTGTATTCTTTTTTTTTTCATCAATTCATTATGAAATTCAATATTAATTTTTTTTCTAAATTTATTTTCTTATTTCCTATTATATTCTCAGTAATAAGTAGCAGCTATATAAGTTTTTATATATAAAAAATAATATATATTAAAAGTATTTTACACACATATTCATATTCATTAAAAAAAGTTTAATTTTTAAAGATTATCACAGAGTTTTTTAAAGTTTAGAAATCTTTGGCAACACTGCCGAAGAGAATTTTTTTCGTTTGGTGATCATCATCATCAAGAAGTAAATGTCACTGCCAAAGTTGTCACTCCCGGCCTATCTTTCATTAATTACACCTGTCCCGATTAAACACAATTTTTTTCTTCATCCGAAATTGGTATACTCCAATCTCCGTCATTTTGTTTGGGAACTTTCGTAATCTCTTGCTCTTTTACAACCTCAAAATAGAAACAGATGATATTAAAGGTAAAATAAAAGTTGATGAAAATTTAGCATATATAGCATAGCATATATAGCATAGCATTGAAAATATATAGACATTACTTCTCAGGCAAAAATATATATAATTTGAAGGAGATTAATATTTTAGGCTTTCAATTATTATCATTGTTTTTCAATGATTTGCTAGGAAGATACAAGAAGGAGCTTCATTTGTCCTACTCTTCTCTTTTAATAATAATGATAAATAAACAATTTTGAGGTAAATATTTGATAGCAATGTTTTTTTTTCTCTCTTTCTCCTTGTTAATATCTTATGACTATTCTTTATGGCTTAAAATAATTATAAGTATGTATAGACAAATGTAAAGACATGCATGTATGACAGCGCAAGTGTCCCTAGGGGGACATAGCGCTTTAAATTGAAATAAATAAAAAAGAAGGAGGATACCTAGTTGGAAAATTTAGCTGTAATAAAATAAACTAGGGCTATATAAGATATAGATGAATGAGAGTGACAGAGAACATGGGGGAACTTCTACCCCCCCATAGAGAGATATGTTTTCTTACCACACACACAATACTTGCTCCAACAGTGTACGACAATTACAACAACAACAAAAAGCTTTATTGAAACCTTTTAGTCTTATACAGATTCTCCAAGCAGAAATGTAGGATAGATGCAGGAAAAAAACAATAGTACCTTAATAGTAATATGATATTTATATACAGGAAAAATTATATAAGGACAATCAAGGAAATAGATTAGTCTGGGTAAATTGGAGGAAAGGAAATTTATTATACATGGATTTACCGCGGATTCACCGCAAAAGAAGGTAAAAAAGCAAAAGCTAATCACAATCAATATTGAGATAATGAAATTTATACATTGTAATTAAGATAATTGAGCTCATAAACATATTTGAAAGGATAAATTCGAGGGAAAGAAAAAAGATACAGAATAAAGGGGGGGGGGGGGGACACTGGAATTAGTGTACGAGAATTACGTCTTCCAACTGACCGGTGGAATAAGTAAAGGAGATATCCAAGGAAGACAAGTCAGCAGAGTTTACCCGTCTTTGCCACAACAATTACATAATCTCTCGTTATATAAAGCGTTGCGTAAGTCGTACGTAGGCATTGCACGTCCGTACGGTTGGGTTTGGTGTGTTTACATTTGATTCCCTCATTAAGGATTGTTGAAAAAACTTCCACATTGTTCTTTCGAGGTGTAAATTCCTGCTGTAAATAACTCGCGATTTCTGTGTCTCGTCAGGGGGTTGTGAGATTATTCCATAAGTATTCCATATGGAGACTCACTGGCCGGGAGCTTTCATTTTTATAGACCAACTTCCTCACGGCAAAATTCCCATCTATATACATATATACATGGCGTCAGATTTTGACGTTAATTTTGACGGGAGAGGCGACCATTGCTTCTATGGATTAATTTCCTCCCGGCAGGTTTTCCATCTATGTTTTGCCAATAGATTTGGCCCAGCCACATTGCCAGCAAAACACCTCTTTGGTAGATTGTGAGGATTCCATTAGATCCCGTGTGGATCTCATGGAATAAAGTCCGCCCTAGACTGACGAGGGCCATTAGCCCGAAACCATGGTCTCTAGGTGGACGCTTATCAGTTTGCCAAAGTTGGTGTTGCGGCTTTGTCACCGACCCGATGCCGCTAGTTACGGCGACGGTCAATAGATGGCGTCAGATTTTGACGTTAATTTTGACGGGAGAGGCGACCATTGCTTCTATATATACATATATAGATGGGAAATTGATATATAAAAATAAAGGTCGCCTCTCCCGGCCTAACAGATGCCAAAACTAAGCACCATCTATTGACTGTCACTGCAAACTAGCGGACTCAGGTCGGTGACAAAGCCACAACACCAGTTTTGGAAAACTTAGAAGCGCCCAACTATAGACCATGGTTTCGGGCTAATGGCCCTCGTCAGTCTAAGGCAGACTTTATTTGATCCCTTTTGGATCTCATGAAATAAAGTCCGCCAAAGACTGACAAGGGCCATTAGCCGAAACCATTGTCTCCAGGTGGACGCTTCTCAGTTTTCCAAAGCTGGTGTCGTGGCTTTGTCACCGACCTGAGTCCGCTAGTTTGCAGTGACAGTCAATAGATGACGCTTAGTTTTAGCGTCTATTTTGCCGGGAGAGGCTAACCTGAAAATATAGCCAGATGGATGGTTAACAGTATATGTTGTATTAGGGCTGCTATCGTGGGATACAGCGCCTCCACCTAGGGCAAATTTTACTTGGAAAAATAATGGCATAGAATTGAACTCGGGAACCCCTCGATATATCTCAATATGGAGCAGACCTTCACGCAAGATGACCCGTAACCCTCACCCCCTCCTCCCCAAAAAAAAATCCTCAATGGAATAAGTAGTTAAACAATTTCCAACACTACCCTCTAAAAAGTGGCGATAGGATGAACATAAAAGAATGACTTCCCTAACAATGCCATGCATGCCCCACACACCTATATACAAGATACAACATGCCCCAACTAGGTGTCAAAGTACACAACCCAGGAAAAAAGAACACCAAACAAAAATGGAGCAAACAAAATATTGGAAGGTGATCAATAAAAGCAAGCAGGACAATCCCTGATGTAGAGGTACACGTTCCACCGCCACCTTCATGAATAAACAACAACAACAACAAGAGCGACGACGCAACGTGGGGGATACAAAGTCCCCAGGACAGAGAAGACAGAGGACAGGCAGACAGTGACAGTGTCTGGGACATCTTGCGCCGAAACTCATCGATCCAACGGACGTCACTCGGTAAACAACGCCGGCGTCAACAAACAACCTCTATTGGCGTTGCCATGACGACGGACCTGGGTAAAGTAAACAGCGGTAAATAGCGGGGGGGAGGGGGATGGATTTGTTGCTATGGGAACAGAGGCCGGGGCAGATTAAAAGAAAGGTCTGTAAACAACCATGATGAACCCGTGTATTAGTGGCCTTCTCGGCCTGCCTCGCCGCCCAGCACCACCACGGCTCCTCGGGATGCGACGTTCTACATCAAGGTTAGTACTTTCTAGCCGTACTACACCGCTCGATGCTAACGGCGTAGTGTTCTGGTACCACTGGAATGCATGTACCAGGCTGGTGGCCATCTCGGCCGGCGTTTCGATCTGGCTATATTAAGAAGATAGTACTTTTTGGCTGTTTCACTTAGTACTCTTCTTTCTACCCTTCCACACCGCTCGATGCTAACGGCGTAGTGTTCTGGTGCCACTGGAATGCATATACCAGGCTGGTGGCCATCTCGGCCGGCGTTTCGATCTGATTATATTGAGATTATAATACTTTCTGGATCTTTCACATAGTACTCTTCTTTCTATCTTCCCAACACGTTTGTAGACAACTGCGTAGTGTTCTGATACCTAATATCTACCGGCGTTTCGATCTGGGTATATTGAGAAGATAGTACTTTTTGGCTGTTTCACCTAGTACTCTTCTTTCTACCCTCCCAGACCGCTCGATGTTAACGGCGTAGTGTTCTGGTACCATTGGAATGCATGTACCAGGCCAGAACCTACTATTTACCGAAGTTTCGAGCTGGTTCTATTGTGAAGTTAATAATTTTACGCTGTTTCACTAAGTTTTCGTACTTTTTCAGAACACTCGATACAAACTGTGTAATGTTAGCATAACCCTGGCATTATCCGCATGGAAACTTCACAGGTGTTTCGATTTGGTTCTATAGAGAATTTAGTACTTTGGCTGTTTCACTGGGTTATTCTACCCCACCTGACGCCTGCTGTGTAGTACTTTGGATATTTGGTATATATACGTTTCGATCTTGTTCTATTGAGAATTTAATACCATTTACTCAGTATCCTTCTTTCTCTTTCCTTCTAAACTGCTCGTTGCTGAATAAGTAGTATTCAGTAAGCAATGTTGCCTCTGTTGATGAGGTTTCATACTTCTCAAGGTGTAGTATGGATTGAGAAGTACTCTGTGTTTGTCTATACATTACCATTTCTTATGGGCGAACAATCAACGACCATCTCTCTGAGGGAAAACTTTTGGAAAATCGAAATGACCTTTTATGAACTAACTTATGTTCTTAAAATGAGTTTAAAAGTGGAATAGTCCAAAACAGTATCTAAGTCACATCATGAAAACTTGTCTTACTCGAGAGTAGAATGGTGTTCCAGAGCGGCCGAACTAATACATATGGCTGGCGCTATATAACACATGAATCCATCCGATCTCCACTAAGCGACGGCTCCCTGGGAATGTCCATGTAACGGCTGTCAGAGATGGCGAGTGGCTGCCAAGAAGTGACCCCAGGAAATGTCCAGAAGGTCACCTGGTAATATTGGACAGGTGTCAAAAGAACGTTGGCCAAAAGTTATCCTTGCGGGAACGTCAACAACGCAGTATACAACACCTCGTGAACTGAACATCTGAAGAACCTTGGAGAAATCTACATTTCACTTCTTCACCCAACCTCCACTGAGCCAACTCCCCGGGAGATATCTCTCATAGAAGCTACTTCATCTGAAACTGCCAAAGATGGCTAGTACAATTTGTGAGGAGCGTCTAATGGCAACCTAAATTCTATAGACGAAAATTGCATTAAATTACAAGGTTAGGGGGAAAGTGTGTGTGTTTTGAGAAACCTTTACATATGTAAAAATACAAAGCATTTAGAAAGTATATTCGAAACAAACCATAATCAGAGGGAGCAGTGTCAGGACTGTAGGAAGGATGAGGTAGGATCTCAACTCTATCCAGTTATTTCAATTTCTACTTATCCATTCTAACAGTGCAGGGCTTGTAATTTTCAAATTCGACTCAAAACATCCAAATGGGACTCAAACATTTTTACGAATCTAATGTTTAAAAATGGAAATAAACAATTTACACTCATGGACAAAACTTGAAGAAGTAGAAAGTCTTTGATGTCCGCCTGTCGTTTTTTTTTAAGGCAATTTTGTTCAAAATTAGTATCTCGTGTGTCTTCAATAAAGATCACTTTAATATCTTTCAGAGTTTTTGTTTGAATCCTGATATACATACTAAAAGGTACAACTTCCTTTAGTTTTGTCCATGAGTGTATTCAGATTGATGTGTTAACTCCAATGATAGGTACCGTACAGACAGACAGACGGACACCTAGGTTATCTCATTATCGGCAGGACTTCTTTGATCCTTGCGGAAGCGGTGTGTCGAGAATGCGTCACAGAATCGCCATTGTTTGTACGCTAAACAATGGCGCTGTGTAAACTGCAGGTGTTGACGTGGGCACGCACACGTGTCTCGGCCCTTTAGTAGAGATAGCTTCACACACATCGCTGTTTCTTTACTATCTCTGTCGCGAGAGTCCCACAGTGTGTCACCTAACAGTGTAAACGATCGAAATCATTCAAAAAACTAAATCTTCAAGAATTCAGAAAATCTGAAATCATGTCGATTAAAAATAATACTTCTAATGATAAGGTGGTGTCTTGTCCAATGGAATGGGAGGGGGGGGGGGGGGTGCCATTGCCCCGTTAGTCAGCCACATTTAAGAGTCCCCTGTTCACGGTTACCGTAGCGGCTCGAGGCTCACGACACTTACACAGTACAGTACACAGTCCCTTACTTGTGCTGCTTCTCCTGCCCACCACGTAGAGGATAATGATAAGGTACAATTTGGATTAGAGATTAGAAACATAAGGTAGAAATACACAATTAATATGACCTTTCATTAATTTGGTATTGATACCTTATTAAGAAAAAAGGCATCTTCTTATCGTGAAACTGAAAGTTTCTGATGGCTTACGCCATCTATCGGAATAAATATTAACTATTAATTGATTTTTAATTATTCCAGAATTGACCAAATACCCATTATTGATTAATAAAGAAAAGCTAACCATGTTATTTTTTCACATTGATACCTTATGTTTCTAAAGACTTCTCAAATGAACATACTTGGTACAAATCCGTCCCAGAATTCCCATCATGGTGACGTCAAGCAACTATTGTACGTCATTACAGCGGCTGGTCAATCCGCCATGGTCGTTGATGGCATCTTCAAAATGTTTTTTATTTTATGTTCAATATAGTTTCTCCCGAACATTGAAAAATAACGACATCCATGTTTTCATAAAATTTCTATATGCCAATAGATTCCATATTTCCATCAACAATAAAAAAAACTTTATTTTGACAGTCTTATACAGATTCTCTGAGCAGAAATGTAGGCTACATGCAAGAATAGCAGTAATAATACCATTAAAAAATCATTATTATTATTATAAATTTTAAAGCTAATCCCATATAATAGTAATATATATGAAATGTATATAGAGGAAAACTTAATTAAGGCAATCAAGCTAACAAATAGATTAGTCTGGGTGAATTAGTTCCATATATTTGATCCAATTGTTATCATATTTATTTCTCTTCCCAGCCTCCAACAACTTTTCCAGAGGCCTTCTAATATATACACTCATGGACAAAAATTAAGGAAGTTGTACCTTCTAACATGTATATCGGGATTCAGACAATAACTCTGAAAGATATTACAGTGACCTTTATTGAAGATATACGAGATACCCAAATGTAAACAAAATTGCCTCTATCATCTTAAAAATAATAATAATCGACGACCGGCGATATCAAAGACTTTCCACTTCCTTAAGTTTTATCAATGTGTGTGGTCGGTCCCATTTTTCTTAGTTTTCTTTCTCATTATTCCAAACGTACAGAATTTCATAGGAGTGTTATCAGGAGATTCTGCGGGGGACATGGGAAATGGAATAACATAAATTCCCGTTTTCAATTGTTAATGGGCCTTCAGGGTATTTTTCGAGGTATGACTGATCATGGTGGAGCCTCAGTTCTCTCTACAAATTAAGGATACAATTGACTCTAGTGTTTCTCTATGAGATAATATTCTGATTGATTTTTTAACAATTATCTCAACTTTTTTCCAATCTTAAACTTCCTTCTTGAGCAAAAACTGAAACCTTTTAAAAGAAGGTCGGTGGAAGGATGGTCTAAACAGTTGGTTTTCGACCTCTACGACCCGGGTTCGATTCCCGCATTGGGCACTTTTTTTCTGATTAAAAAAAAAAAAGCTCCAATGGCCCCCGATTCTTGCAAAAGTCTAACCCCACCAGCGAGTGTAAGTAACCAAACGGGGCTCTGGCACATTTGTAAATGCAAAGTCGAATTGCTTTTCACATGTGTAGACATGTGGTGCACTTACAGTAAAAGCAGTCGCCTATTTCTACCCACCATGATTATTATGGCCTTTACCACGTGTACTTAGGAAAAACCTTCTTGCATTGGAACACCCATAGATCACTTTTAATATCGTTTTAACGTAGCACATCACCTGCGGGTTCACTGAGGTAAACCCAAACTTTATTCAATGGAACATTGGGCTACTGATTTTAACCTGCTTTAGGAGAAAGCTTTCTGCATTTTTTGGCTGTTTTCGCAATAATACGTGAACTTTAACCTTTTAGGTCATTTTCAGTTTAAATTTCCCTTTATAATATTTTCCACAGCTTTTGCAATATTATTTCGTGATGCGATATAGGGGCTGGGACTGTGAGTTATCAAAAACTTCTACACACACACACAGCTTTCCTCCATTTTTTCTTCATTTAAAAACGATTTTGCTGAACGATCAAACTTTTGTTTATATTCTCTTATTATATGGCCTCTTATGTAAAAATCAAGTAACATTAATATTTTCCTGTTTCATATATTTGTAATTATCTAATAAGGTTTTTTTTTTTAGGAAGGTCTAAAAATATAACCTTTAACGACATCCAAGATTTGTTCCGGAATGTTTATTTTTATGTAAAAATCTCTGTGGATCACTAAAATAAAGGATTGCCTATAATTTGAATAGCTAGTATGGAACGCTTCACGATTTTGCGTGTCATCCTTGCGCAGGGGCCATGCTAATCTTCTCTGTATCGTTCCAATTTTAGTATATGTACCGCCGAACAAGCGTGAATAGCTAGTATAGTTTGTCTAGCCATCATCTACACCAGTACTGTCACTCTATACATTCTAGGGAGACCTACACGTTCCTAGTGTCTACAAGCTAAGTTCACTACGTGTAGAATACTGCCACGCAGGGCGAAGGAACTACACAAATCACATGTAGACATCGCCATACGATGAGAGGAGACAGTACATGTATATTCCAGATACACAAAACTATGTAAACTACATGTAGACACTATAATACCGTCACACAAGTCTGGGAACTACATTGCACTACGCCGCCACACAGGGAGTGAGGGGTAGATAGGTTACACTACATGTAAACCCCATAAAATACCGCCACACAAGTCAGGAGAACTACATACACTACACAGGGAGGGAGAGATAGGTAGGTAAATACGTAACTACATGTAAACCCCAGATACACCGCCTTACAAGTCGGGGGAACTACATACACTACACAAGCAAGGAGGGGTAGGTAGGTTACACTACATGTAGACAGGGCGGGCAGAGAAGGGTTTCGTGTTTACCCGCCACACCCTCCGATAAGTGAACGTTGGCGTGAGGGCGACGTTATGGTAATTTTAGGGTTGCACATGGAACACGCAGGTGACAAACATCTCGGCCGGCTGACTGTTCGGTCTTGTTTGGACAACCCGTCTTCTTCTTCTTCTCATTGCGGACAATTGGTCATGTCATGTTTGTCACCTATTTCACTGATAAATAGTTTCACGAGTAAGGTGACAGTCTTGTTAGATTGCGCCAGTTTGAGATCACACTTGACCTTTTATTTTATAACTTTTAGTTTCAACTTAAGAAATAATACACTTGACTATTACTACTATAGACACATAAATGTTGGAAACATATTAATGATGAAACCTCACACGGGTTGTGACAGCTTGTACTGTAAATACACCACATGTCTACACATGTAGTACCAGGCCATGGTGGGTAGTGACAGCTTGTACCGTAAGTACACCACATGTCTACACATGTAGTACCAGGCCATGGTGGGTTGTGACAGCTTGTACCGTAAGTACACCACATGTCTACACATGTAGTACCAGGCCATGGTGGGTAGAGGGTTGTAGCTGTTTGTGCGGTAAGTACTTCTTCCTATGTAAGAAGTATTACCGAGTGTTGGTGAAAACCTGGGCATAGTAACATTTTGGTTCTAATACTTGATGATGTCAACTACTAAATGAGGTCAAGTAACCAGCATATTCTAAACATTAGAAAATAATTAAATTAACGTGTAATTTTATTTACAGCTTCAATAACGCCTTGTCGTCTAACAGTGTCCTGTTGCCAACCATCGTCCACAGCAATACTGGACCCGGTATACTATGTAACTCATTTTTTACAGTTGGTTGTACTTTCATATTTAGCCTTAACAGCGTTATTTGTATTCTCGAGGTGCTGAGGGGCAATCTTGGCGTAATAGGCCCTGGCTTGGTCTGTCCAGAAAACGTAACCACCAAGAGTCCTCTAGTTCGGATATATAATCCAAACATCTTCCTCAATGTCTCTCTCAAGAACATGTCCAACTGAAGTACTCACTTGCAGAATTTCTAATAAAATATTTAACTTTGTTGAATATTGACTTAATATCTTCATCTTTACTCTCGTTAGAACTTTCCACTTCTTCCCCATCCCTTTAATTATTTTTCTAAATGTTTATCACTTGAAAGCTAAGTCAATTTGATTTATATCTTATTTTGGGTCTCTCTTTCTTCTTGAATATGGCGTCGTTCTGTGAATGATTGTAAAAGATCTGAACTCACGTGTTTTCAGCACCTGTTGATTCGAAGGTTTTTCTCCCTCAATAAGTTAAGCAATTTGTCGGCGATCGATTCTATACGATTTGACTTACTCTGAACTTGGTCTTGAGGATACAAAGATACAAATCCACAATTTCCCAACAGTACAAAATTGCATGCATAAAATTGGAATCTCTAGCGGTACCACGATAGAATAGATCGATCTAAGCGCCACGTTTTCAATTCTAACCAATTGTTTCACAGAACCGTTTATTGATAAAATCAGATGAAATTTCCTCAAAAGTTACACTTTCTGGTTTTCTTGGCGATTTACTCACTTTCTGACAGTGTCTTTATTGTCATTAAAAGAAAAATTCAAATCGATTAAATATACACACAAAAAACTCTATTAAGACCCCTGGTGTTATACAGATTCCACGAAAGGAGGAGGATGTCCACACAAATTAGTTTAAAAAGTATGTACATGTTAGCACGGAGTGTAGTCACAGAGGCAGGCCACTCGGCCTCGATGTCGATGAACCATCTGATGGTTACTTGTCGTAGTTGAGATTTGTCTCTCTACCTTGGCCTCCCTCTGTGCGTTTGATGTATTGTCTGAATATTCTTTCCTAGTTGGATATGTACAAATACATTTAATATGTATGTGTAATGAACCTTTGTTGTTGTTGTTGTCGTGTCCAAAGAAGAGTCTCAGATGTCTCCATGCATCTCCATCACAGCAGCAGCAATATCCACTATCTTGGGTGTGTAAAGCTTGCTCTTCATTGGAAAATGGGTGCCGTTGCCACGTTAGTCACCTTGGAAACGAACCAGAATTTGGTCGAATATTCCAAGGGTCCAGGGGGGACCGCAGGGAGGTGTGGTCGGACTTCTCCCCCCCCCCCCCCCCCCCCTCAATGATCTATTATATTCTTTAATTGATAATTCGGAATATATTTATTTACATCTGAATATAAACTAATTATGTGAAAAAATAGTACAAATGTGATATTGTACTGTGATAAGGTGCATAAATTAAGAAAGAAACGCATACGTGGTTAGCTTTTCTTGATTAATCAAGAATGGGTATTTGGCCAATTCTGGAATAAATAAAAATCAACGAATAGTTGATATTTATTTCGATAGATGGTGCCAGCCACCAGAAACTTTCATTTGCACGAGAAGAAGATGCCTTTTTTTTTCTTTCATAAACTAATTAGCTATAATCACATACTTCCTTTGTGACATGTCACCGTTGTATATAGATATAGCTTTTGTTCGATCTCACTATCTAATTTCTATTATGTAATATCCCAGTCAATCCGCTATAGTCAATATGGTGCTCATATAATTGCTATAGTATATGGTGACATTTCAGCGGACTGTGACACGACGTGTGTGCTATCCCGCTCTAGCCCTACTCGCGGTAGTTCCATTGTGAAACAACACCTAACCTAACCTAAACTAACCCAATTACACCTAACCTAACTCGACAATACGTTACCATCAGTAGCCCGCAGAGAAATTAGAATCTCTCCTATAATATAGAAAATAATGTTTTTTTAAGTACACGAATGTATTTACTTACAAATGAACTTATTTTCTATGACACTCATGGGCAAAACTTAAGAAATGAAAAGTCTTTGATGTCGCCGGTCATCTTTTTTTTTTTTTTTTGAAGGAGACAGAGGCAATTTTTTTTACCCTTGGTTATCTTGTGTGTCTTCAATAAAGGTCACTGTGTATCAAATATCGTTCAGAGTTTTTGTCTCAATCCAGATATAAATGCTAAAAGGTACAACTTCCTTAAGTTTTGTCCATGAATGTATTTATCATGATATAATTATATTTGATTGAAGTTTACAAAATTTTAACAACTATTTTAAAAATATATATATATTCCAGTCTTGGTGATATTCCCAATCTTGCCCATTTCATGGAGGCTAAATTGTATAATAAATACACTATATATGTTGCCAATAGAGATCTTAGAAAACACAATGTAAAAATCGCTATTCCATATTTATAGCTACAACTGAAACTCACGCATTAAATATGCGAGGGAAAACAGATTTTAAAATCCATACACAACAAGGAATAATGCATCAGGAGACACAATAATGTATGTTAAATTGATTTATTCGCTTTTCACCTCAAGCTACCTATCTATATTAGTGTGGTTAGGTTTTCTTATTATTTCAAGAAAGGGTATAAACTAACTTAGAACATTTTTGAAAACAATCAACAGATAGTTAAATTATTATCCGATAGATGGCAGTGAACCATCAACAACATTCAGTTATACAATAAAGAAGTTCCGTCTCTCTTTATATTTCAATTTATAAAAGAAAACTGATCCAATACAATAGAGCGGTCTGGAGATGGTGAAACCGCTGAGAGGGTTCACCACTGATGAGCCAAGCTCTCTCATTCAATAACTTTTATCATTGCACTAAGGTCTGTAGAGATTATGTAAAAAGGAACACATTGACAAAAATAATTACATTTTTTATCAATAGATGGCAATTGAATTTATAAATATTTCAACTCAATGTATATGCAGTAAAACTTCTATATATTGATTACCTCGATTTAACGATAGTTATTCTTTCAATTATAGCGATAAATATTCGCGCTAAATAGTTGAAATTCTCATATATAGATGGCGCGCTATTTATTGCCCTCAGCTCTGACTGAAATATAGTATACAGCGATACAAATTTCAGAGTATGAATGAATACGTATTGTCAATGGAATAGCTTAACTCAAATGACATCTCCTGATTATGCAACTTTTTTGGCTTAGGAAATATAAAATTATAGTTTAGTTAATAAATTCACTGATAGATGGCAGTACTTATCTGGAGTGTTCAGTTTCATGAAGAGAGTGATATCATTATCATTATTTTCAACCACCGATCTTATTCCTGTACTTTGTTCTCCGTCTTTCTTTTTCCACGTGTGCTAACGAAGTGTCATTTTAAATTACCTATTTGGGGATTCAAATGTGTTATGTATTTATTTACTAGAAGGGTATATTCCAACAATTTATAAGAATTATTGCAGCGAAATCTAAAATGAGAAAAGATTCAATACACCATATTTTGATAAACTATCTTGGAAATGTGAACCGTTTTTTCTGAAAATGATAACATTCAAAATCTGTAAACGGCAAAAAAAAAAA
>CP092868.1:68201344-68318161 GCA_030710605.1 Cordylochernes scorpioides
AGTGTTTCATTCAAATGCTCCTTATTCACCTGACTTATCGCCATGTGATTTCTACTTTTTTTTTTTTTTTTGGGAAAAAAAATTAAATGTAGGATATTTTCAACTGTATCAATAATCGAAGCTTCTAAATTTGGTCACGATGGAGGAGGAATGTTTTCACCTCCTCGCCTAGAGAAGTGAAAGCTGTATAGCATCAAATGGGGATTGTTTTGAAGGAACCTATTTTTGCCTAAAAAATATATGTGTTTGGCTTTTTCATATTTTGTAATGGATGTTTTCAAAAAAAAAAAATGAAGGGTACCTTGTAGGAAATTAGTACTAAATGTATCCACAGTGAAGGCCTTCTATATTGGGTATAACGACACACACACTCTCTAATGAGCCTCTTTTATCAACCTATTGGCAATAACGCGTCATCTATAAATAGGAAATTGAACTATTCAGCTCGGATTTTTCTGGCTACTCTATACAAACTCTCTCTATCGAGAAACTATCTCGGCCTCTTCAGCTTCGTTCTAGAGAGGTTTCATTGGGAAAGGATCATCAGTACACGATCCAGCCAACTTTATTTGCCAGTTTATCTCAGCATGCCTTATTGACTGCAGAGTTGATTAACTTTATCTCCCTATTTACTCCATGTGTAAATATATTTATCTACTGGATTCCCTCCACGGCTCTACGTCTACCACTGGTAGGTTGGAGAGAGCATTTATTTACATATTTCTACCTTATATACATCTTTTTCTCGAGACTCTTGCTGGTGGTCAGTAACACCAAGATATTGACCAATTGTGCTTTTTCCAATCGGCGGACAATGATTGGTGGTCATGTCAATCATTTAAAGCACCCTACCAACGTTTCATCTAGCAAGCCCTTATAGTGTGTCCTGCTGACTAGTTAGCTGTATTTTCTCTTTTTATATTCTGAAAATATAATATAAAGCCATATGAAAGCATTAAAGAACGAATTTTTATTTTGCACATAAAAAAAAAAAAAAACTTCTAATCTCCTTGCTGCGATGAAAAATCTTGGATCATCAGGGGCGAACCCTCCCAGCGGGTGCACCAATTTTTAATCTACCAGACCGCTTCTTTAGGATCTAATACTGTATTGGACAATTCTGCTTATATATGCTTCACTGAAGGGTGGAATATTAGAAATGATATTTAAGCAAACTATGGACATAAGCTTTTAAGCCAGTAGAATTACATAGAAATATTTGTATCGAGCAATGCTCTACCATTTAGATTATTGCTATGTGTTGATTTAGTTGGATAATCCGGTCTGCTTCCCATTTTTATTTTAATTATTTTTTAATCTTATTTTTTATAATTTCGAATAGGTATTTAAAAATTATTGTTTTTTCTTCTCATAGAACATATACCAGTTTATTTGTTTTTGACTAGTGTTAGTCACTCATAGAGTTTTTATGAATGAATCAATCAATATGAAGTGAAATTTTTAAGCATATTTGCCTTTTTTTTTTAATTAACCAAAAAAGCACTGGACTCTATCAACAAAGTAGAAAAAAATAAATACATCTATAGAGGTTATATACACCGTTTTTAGAGATAGAGTGAATATATATATATGTATGTGTATTTAAAGAATCTCTCTTCCTGTAGTTGCAGCTTTGTATAAATAATGACAACCACCCATTGGAGGCTTTTTCTTTCGTTTTTGACCAATCAAATTCATATCTGGGGTTGTGCTGAATAAATATTCATGGATAAAACTGTAGGAAGTTGTACTTTTTGCTAGCTTTTAGAACGCTAGCTAGCTATCACACTGCTTTTAACCTCCTAAACCATTCGAAAATTGTCGTTTACATCCTCGCCGAACTTTTTAAAAAGTAATACACAACTTTTGGTTGTCTTTTTTCAAATTAAAATCACATACAAATTGTGTGTGTCATACAAAAATAATCCACTTAAAAACTTTGCCCTCTCTACCATTTCACTCAAATAGAAATTTCAGCCTGCGCACGTGACTGATTCCTTTCCCCCTGTACCTAGATGTTTATATATTTTATATAGATTGAGATATAATTAATGGAAAAGTTGTTTTTTTACCAAATTTTATTTGTAAAGTCCATAGGTACTCTTTTTAAACAAACCTTGTTAATGTTCATTATATATATAATCATATTTGTATTCATTTCGGAGAGAATGAAACTTTTAAAAGTGTTGGATAATTCTACTTTATTTCTTTTTGACCCTATATGACCATATTTAAAGAGAATATTGGGAGCTAATCAGTATAAAGGGAAGTTTTTTTTTTTTTGCGCTGTCTCTCATGGGAAGGTATCCTGCTTTAAAAAATCCAATGTATCACTCCTCTCTATATCGTAACAAAGTATTTATTAATTTTATTATTTTTATTAACAGAGTGGTCATTTTTTGTTTATATTTTGCTACTCTGTAAATTTCCCTCGTGGCTTATCTTTTGTTTACCATTCATAGGTTGTGTTTGCCTGAAATAAATTGTTGTCTCATCCCGAAGTTGGTCTTCCCTAATTTTCCAGGTAGCAATATATAGAAGTTATATAATTCATATAATATTATTATTCATTTTTTTTTCAAATGAAATAAAAAAAAAATTTCCTCACACCATTTTTATTGATTTTGACCGTTCATTCATAGAGTATTGGGAGTCAATCAATAATAAGCTGTCCCTCATGGGAGATGTTCTGATTTAAATAAAAAAAGTATATTGTATCACTTCTACTCATGCTATAATTGTATTAATTTTATCATAATAATTTTAGTCATTTCGAATATTTTTTTTTTTTAAATCATAGTTTTTTTTTTCCTCCCTCACACTCATAGAATAATACCATTTTTATTTGTTTTTGACCAGTCATTCATAGAGTACTGGGAGCCAATCAATATGAAGCTGTACCTCATGGGAGATGTCCTGCTTATAAAATATATATTGTATCACTTCTACTCATGATATATAACACACATAATTATATTTATTTTATCATTATAATTTTATTCATTTCGAATAAAACTTTTTAAAAGATCATTGATTTTTTTCCCTCCCTCACACTCATAGAATAATACCATTTTTA
Organism: Cordylochernes scorpioides; assembly: GCA_030710605.1. NCBI lineage: Eukaryota > Metazoa > Arthropoda > Arachnida > Pseudoscorpiones > Chernetidae > Cordylochernes > Cordylochernes scorpioides. Next base: position 68,204,421 of record CP092868.1, read on the forward strand.
TTTGTTTTTGACCAGTCATTCATAGAGTATTGGGAACCAATCAATATGAAGGGAAGATTTTTTGTGTTCTCCAGGGCAGCAGTTGCTAAGCGACTGGAGCTTTATGAAAGCTGCTGCTGGTTCTGTTTGCCAGCCTCCCTCCGCTAAGAAAACAACGCCGCACAATAATGGGTTGTTTACTCTGTAGGGCCGCCGTCAACCGTTGCTAGGCAACCGTCTTTAATTAATGTTGGTCATGTGTTTATTTACACACACACACGTCCCCCTGCTGCTGCTGCTAGCTGGAAAATTCCACAGCAGAATGTGTGTCGTCTTCCTCCCTACCCTTGCTCTCTCTCCCTCCTTAGCCGTTCTGGGAGCTAGCTCCTTACCTTGTTTATTTGATGGTATTACTTGAGAGTTCTGAATGGATTTGCATATCGCCTCCACATTTATTTCTGTGTCAGAATTCCTTTAGATGTTTCTACATTCCTCTTCCACACCTGTTTGTCTGGTCTATTTAAATAACATTATACGATACATTGTTAATTTGATGTTTGTTTCTCCAACAATGTTGGAAACGAAGTTTAAACTTGTTTACTTATTTGATGTTTTTTTACTTGATTCTCTCTGGTGCTAAGTTCTGTGGATTGATTTAAAACTCTTTGAATATAGCCTCTACTTTTAGGAGCAAGTTGGGTATGCAAAGGGTTATATTTGTTATTTTTTACCTAGTATTTTGTGATTGACCCTAGATGTTTTTTTTTTTTTTTTTTTATATATATATCACGGTTGCACTTACTTAGCTCTCTCCTTTTGTAAGGACAAAGATGGGAGCTGTTGTTTAGTTTGGGCGTCGTCTGTTTGTGTTGGAATACAATTCGCTTGCTCTCTATTTAAAGTTTGTGTTCTAAAAATGTTGTGATGTCTCTCCGTGGAATATTTATTCAACTGTACGAACACGTTAAATATTTCACCTTTTGTTGAGAGCAAGAATGCTTCTCTAAATACTGTTGTGGGTCTGCGTTGGATGATTTACTGGAAACTTGGCTGGAGTACTTTGCCATGTGTTGTTTCCGCCTTGTTTCTGATGTTTAATGGTTGGTTTGTGGATCTATCTCTCTCATCTTTTGTTGGAGTAGCAATGAGAGCTGTTGTTGAATCTGTGGCTGCCATGTTGGATTGTAGAGGTACGCTAGAACCTACCGTGAGAGACCAGAGCCTAAAGAATAAGAACACTCCTGGCCTCTTTTGAAAGTGGCCTGTTCTTGGCGTTATGCCAAGTTTTTTTTTTTTTACAGAATTTCTATAGATGGGTCGCTCAAGGAAGGCTTTAATGAATATCTAATTGATCTCCTATTATTATTTTTGTTACAGTTTCTACTTCCATATGGATAGATTAAGACGGTTCGCTTATATAACTTAAGACATCTAGTTTCTATTTGCGCCAAACTCTTTTACTGCAACATAAACGGAATTTCCTAGATTAAGAAGATGTCCCCAAAATCATATTTATTTGTAGTTTATGTTGGAATAAAGAATTTGAGAGGCAAATAAAAATTATATGTTTTATATATATAAATTTATTCTTTTCCAGAATTTCTCAACTATTCAATGATCAGAAAAATCAAATTTGAAAAATTAATAAAGTTTGGGGGGGGGGGGGGGGTGATCACTTATGAGATTCAAAAAAAGGCCACACACAGTCTCATATAACTTCCATCTTGAAGAACGTTCTAATTGAGAGAGATCGCGCGTTTGTTTATTGACTTTTCTTTAGATAGCTTAAAATTTGAAATAAATTGGAATAAATCAAAATCATACACAATATATATATTTTAAAATTCTTAGCTGGTGTGGGATAGTTTTTGTAGAGAACAGGAAAGTTACATCGACCAACTTCTATTCTTTTTATTCCCACATTCTACGTTTCGGTTACTCTCTGTCAGAGAGAGAGAATCTTGATGGGAAATCTTCTCTTCATAAAGGTGACGTCGAGGAGGTAAGAATAAAAAAGATCATAGTTTGGTGAAACTATAACATTCTTTTCCCCTGTAAATCTATAGTAATAGACGAGATGGTAGATATTTTACTATCAAACCGTAATTCAGAACATTACTTAGTTGATCTTGTTGGCATTTTTTCTATAAGCATAGCATTGGGGAATTCTGGTTTCACCTAATATCTCGTAGGATCTTCAGGAAAACTGATTGTTGATTAGAAAAATAGTCACAAGAATTTTTTATTCAAAGCAAATTTGTAAAATATATATTTTTGGAAATGAGATTTGAAGAGATTATTATATTTCTTCCTTTCTCAAAATGTATTCAATAAATGTGCTTAAAATTATTCACCATTTCATTTTGGTGCGATGATTTTTAAAATTGGAAGGATTTGTGTTCATTCGAAGTTGAATGCAAATTTCTTATTGAAGTAGAGGGACGATTCAAAGTTCAGTATATGATAATTTTGGCCATTTTTTAAGGAATGGTTTTTAAAAAATTTTATATTCTAAGAGAATATATAAAGTGCTACCCTATGGTGTATTAAAACATCCCATGCCATCTAAAAATAAAAACAAAGGTTATTCAATCAAGAAATCAGCAAGAGTTCAGTCCGCAAGATTGAAGACGTTTCCAATAAGTTTGTTCAAGCCGAAATTCAGACAGCATGTTGAAACATTCCAGAAGTTCTGGACTACAATCCATTTCAGTCCAAACAGTCGAGAGGGTCACATCTTCGCAAACAATCCACCGAATGGCTTCCACCCAGACAGATTTGCGGACGAGCTGTACTCAGACTTTGGTATCTGCAATCGGCAAGAAAACCAGGAGAAATGAGGCGATCGTCGAAAAATCTCGTAACGGAAGAGATCCTAGACAGGAAGGATTCCATTCCCATCCTTCCAATAGAATGAACAAGTCAAGAAATATCAGCGAACAACCTAAGTCATCTGTAGTCTACACGAAAGATTCATTTATAAATCCATATGCCGATAAACTAGTTATGAACAACGTAGAAAGTTCTGTTAAAATTGGAGCTGAAAAGTTAGAACACCCCATCAATAGGAATTTAGACCATATGGAACTGTTTAGACCCGACTCGCTCGAAGAACTCAACGATAACCAATTTGAAGAATCCAGTAGCGAAGGATTTATCAATAAACTAGATCATCTTGCAAACACTAAACCAACAAACCAGATTGAGCAGAGCAGAAACGACTTTTACCAACGACCTGAGATTAAATACCACACAGTAGCTGTTAAACAAAACCCAAATATATTCGAAGCTGAAAATCCAAATTTTGAATTCTCCAGAGATTGGCACGGCACTAGAAAACAGTACGAAAGACCTTTTCGTCAAATGGAGCATTCTCATGAAAAATGCTCGTACCATTCTGAGAATACCCCTCTACAAAATAACAGGAATCAATTGGATTATTTCGCTAAGAGAAAACAAAACGAAATAAATTTTGAGAAGACACCACCTAATCATAATGAAGGGACAGTACACCGAGAAAGTTGCATGCTTCAAGAAGAGAGGGCCAAAAAGTTCAAAAACACCAACCAGGACAGAAAACTTAAGATGGAAGAATGGCACAAGACAGAACCGGCATCCTCACAGAGGGAAAGATGTCTAGCTGAGGCAGAGACGGCAGACCTGCTCCAGGAGAATGACAGTTTAAGCATTGTCCCTAAGCCACATCCAGAAGACCAATGCCATCTCCCTTTCATATCTCGAGAAGAGGTGAGCATCAAGATCGTTACCAAAGAAATGCCTCTAAGAGAAGAGCAAACATTTTTCAAGCATGGACAAGCATATTTCCCGATGGCGCCCAGGTTTGCCCACAGCTCTTACCAACGTCTATGGAGCTATCGCTACCCGTGGAACCAGTATTTTTATGGATTCACTCAGAGGCATTGCCCCCAGAACGACAAGTACCTCCTCCATTGCTACTACTACGGGGCTTGTAGAGGCGCGGCATGTCCTTGTGGTCTGAACGCGCCCCGCCGCATCCCGTCCCAATTCCTTCTGCCCACCAGGATCCTTCCAGCCGCTGCATCTGGTCCAGCTACACCCGTCAGAACACTCGGTCTCTTGACCCTAGTTGGACGTTTCAATAAACCTCCAGCTGGGTTATTGAATCCTGTGATACTACACCGAGGAGCAGTGCCTGTCTAAATCTCAGGTGTGTTCTCAAATCGATGATTCATAATGGTAACACATTCACAAATATCACTTTTATCCCAATAAATAAAAGTAGTTGAAGATAATGAGAGAATTATAGTTGAAGTGTTGTGACTGCTGGTACTATAAGTACACCACATGTCTGCAAATATAGTACCAGGCCATGGTGGATAGAGGTGAACACAGTTTCGACTTCCAAGCCCCGTGTAGTTAGTGCCTATGTCTGGTGTACTTGAAGAAGATACCCGGACAAGCCGTTCCCATGAAAAAGGAAACCAACGTACACGTCCCAGCCCCACATGGGGGTTCTCCTATTGAAAGACTTCCACAGCCCGGGCCAAAGTAGAGATAAAAGAGGAGAAATGGTTTAATTAGTAAAAAGAGCGAGTTGTGTGTGTCCAGAGTCGATACAACTTACAATTTTATAATTACCCACCGGGAGTAATTGCTCTATTTGTGAAACTGGCCGGCTTTAATGGCGGCTCCCCCACCGCTTTTTTATTTCTTTATTGTTTTACTCTCTCTACCGTTCTAACTTTATTTAGGACCGCGGCTAAAAATACGCTTCCATTCTATATACCTTTGGCTGGCTGCGTGGCTTCGGTTTTCTTCAATGTAGAGGAATATATTATAACCTCTCGATATATAATGGCTTCTTTATCCTCTTTGACGTAGTAGCCCGAGCCCTGGAGTCACGTCGCCAACTGTCCGGGTCAGACTTAATGGATTATTTTGTTTGTTTTTACTCTTGTTAAATGATAAGTTATTTGTAGGTTTGAAGTGCTCTAATGTGGAACGCTATAATAAGTAAAGAGCTGTCAAGATAATCAGACAATTAGTTGACCATAACTTACACCAACTCAAAGTGACGCCGTTTATATTCTTCCACGCCGCCCTCTAACTTCTGTTTTATCTTACTGTGGTATGTCTTGGCCGTGATTTTCTCCAACTTTCTCTACACACACCATTCTACATCAAGATAAGTTTGACATTTTTCTCCTACAAAATGGACCTTATTAGTGTTTATATGGTGTCTGTTTTAACCGCCTGCTGATTGGTCTTCTACCCTCACGTCATCTTAATTACCGTTGGGTTCATTTGCGAATCAGCGTGTAATGTTTTTTTTAGTTCCATGGTTACACTTAAAAACAAAAGCTATGCTAAATATCAGTCATGTGTTCGATTTACGAATTTTATCCCTTTTTTTTTTTTTTTGTAGAATCCTCCAAAATGTTTCAATCCATCAACACTTTATTAAGACACCTTTAATCTTATTTACAGATTCTCCTGAGAATACAGAAGTGTAAAAATAGAGGGAAAAATAATTTAGAATTTACAAAGTTTATGGGAATACGTATTGTATATATAGATCTATAATTATTTTGATATATTATATACATAGGTTATATATATTGTCCCCTGCTCTTCTTTTATATACAAATTCCCGTAAGTTATGGGAGAGGGTAGATTAAAAAAAACATGTTTTTATCTTTTTCCTTCTATTTGTATTCTTCAAAAGAAAATTTATTTGTCATTGTTTCAATGCATTTTAAAGGAAGAAATGTTTACTTTTGGCATATAAACCTATATTCGAAACTTTTCATAACAGATGGCGCGCTAATGTACCGTAATATCTATATTAATAAAATGGAAATTTCATAAGTGGACATCACTAAAAACTTTCGTTACAATGCATCAATTTCAACCAAATTTTCAACATTTATGTAAAACGAGATGGAGCAGGTTTTGCTTAACATCAAAATATATTTCCTAACATTAACATGCGTAACTTCGCTGTTATCGATTAAATACAAAAAAAAAATCAACAGAGTTAATTTTATTTATATATAAATACAAAATTAAATTTCAATAGAGTTAATTTTTTTACATACTAGCTAATAATCTCAATCTAAAAAAATATTCAAAACAAGCAATTTTAAGATAACACCATATGTAAAACAGTCGGCCAAGAAAACAACAACGATATTACATCTTTCTCACATATTCACACACAATCTTGATTAATAATTAAAACTATTCTTTAACATTGTTTATTATACTTCAACTTTTATTTCTACATTTGTTTTTAAATACCCAATTGTTTTATCATGTTTCTAATTTCGCCTAACAAATATACAAATTTATAGTGACCAACATATGCAAATTTTATCTTTGTTTTTATTTAACTTGATATCGTAAACATAACATCCATTGTAAGCATTTTTCTGTTCACCTTCCGTGGTTTCTCTTTTCTCTGATAGTTTTTAGGTGTAGTATATTTTCTTATTACTAGACTACAAACATTCCCTCGAGAAAAACCTGGGCGAAGCCGGGTACATCCGCTAGTAAACATATATATTGTAATTTTGCAGGAGTGAGATAGTCATGTCCTAAAAGAAGGAATACCCCTCTCCCGTTTAAAATTGCATCAAAGCAATGAATTTTTATCGCCCCTGTGAGAATAGCTCAGAAAAGATGGAGATAAAAGAATGAGCCACAACACCAGTTTGGGAAAATTCAGACAAAAGCCAACAACCTGTATACCATGGTTTCTGGCTATGACCCTCATCAGTACAGCATATTCTTTATCTCCACCTGTGTTTTCTCCACAAAGGAGGCAAACACAATTGCATTATCATAAGTTTTTTTTTTCAACCAGTAGGGATGTGCTCTCTCGGCCTTTTAGACATTCGATGACATTTAAGAATGTCAATCTTTCCGAAAATTTTTCATATTATTCGTAATTGTTTTATTTTTGCCAGAGATTCATCTCTTGTCTCTTTTTCTTTCTTTAGGACTCCGTAAAATTATTTTTCCTCATTTTCATCTCCGTGAATTCTATTCTTCTCTCAATTTCTCAGATCCTTTCAGAAATCTTTGAGATAGATTTTACAGAATTTCCCATCGTATTATCGTATAAGTTGATGTAGCATAAGTTGGAGAATCATCTGAAGCAGTAGAATATCAAAAATACAAAATCGTGAAGCGAAGAGGTTTTTTTTATTTCGAGCATTTCTGTAGCCCTTCTACAGGAGAGTAGTAGTTCTTATTTTTACTCCTGTAGAAGGACATGCTTGAAAGCTCGGATAAATAAATAAACAACCCTTCTACAGAAGTAGTAGTTCTTATTTTTACTCCTGTAGAAGGACATGCTTGAAAGCTCGGCTAAATAAATAAATAACCCTTCTACAGGAGAGTAGTAGTTCTTATTTTTACTCCTGTAGAAGGACATGCTTGAAAGCTCGGATAAATAAATAAATAACCCTTCTACAGGAGAGTAGTAGTTCTTATTTTTACTCCTGTAGAAGGACATGCTTAAAAGCTCGGATAAATAAATAAATAACCCTTCTACAGGAGAGTAGTAGTTCTTATTTTTACTCCTGTAGAAGGGACATGCTTAAAAGCTCGGATAAATAAATAAATAACCCTTCTACAGGAGAGTAGTAGTTCTTATTTTTACTCCTGTAGAAGGACATGCTTGAAAGCTCGGATAAATAAATAAATAACCCTTCTACAGGAGAGTAGTAGTTCTTATTTTTACTCCTGTAGAAGGACATGCTTGAAGCTCGGATAAATAAATAAATGACCCTACTACAGGAGAGTATAGTTCTTATTTTTACTCCTGTAGAAGGACATGCTTGAAAGCTCGGATAAATAAATAAATAACCCTTCTACTGAAGTAGTAGTTCTTATTTTTACTCCTGACATGCTTGAATGCTCGGATAAATAAATTTAAAAAAACCTCTTCGCCTCAAGATCCTATATAATTTTATAATACAATTGCATTCTTTTGGTGCATTTTAAATGGAGAGGTGCCTTCTTTAACATACAGATGTCTTAAGATTAATTCTTCGGTATTTCTTAAAATAAAGACGGTTGGGTGAATGTATTAGCGGGAAAGACTTCCCAGCACTGGCTGCTGCTATAGTGATGACGGAGATACGTTACAATGAGACACTAGAGCAGCCAGTAGTCTCTCCCTTCTTCTCGAACATCTTTGCCATCGATACCATCAATAACCTACTAATCTTCATTTTAATACACATCTATGTGAAAAATTGTCATTTTCGCCCTGTTTTTTTTTTTTGTAAAAATCACATAAATAAAGTACAAGGAGGGTAGAACTTGTGTATTAGGCGCGCACAGAAATTGGACTTTGTATTTTTTCCAGTTAGAACATTTTTATAAAATGGTAACAAAATTATACTTGACATTGGTTAAAATAATTTCCATTGTTAGATACAACTTTCTCCCATAATTTGGGTTGTTTATGGATACCATTATAAAATAAATTTTGGTTTCGACGTAATCCATTTGTCAAATAAATTTTCAACTTCTTTCTGTTCTTGTATTGAGCATCGTCTTCATCTAATAATGTTTGCAGTTCCTCGAACTTTTTGGCGGCTTTCCGTTTTCCTTGTCTTTGAAGTCAAAATCTCCAGATTTGAATCGTTTAAACCACTCTTGACAGGTTCTTAATGAAGGCGCATCATTTCCATCGGAGATAGAGAGCATTTGATGAGCTTCAGTTGCGCTTTTCTTGAGGTTGAAGGTGAAAATCGAAGCTTCCCGCAAATGAGACTTTCCAGACAAAAAGTAGACATCTAAAGAGCTTAAAATGAAAATACGTTTAAGCTTCTATATAAAGTATAACATATGAATAGGTTGCGTTTAAAACGTAGAATTTGATGCAAACAAACTAAATTAAAATTTAGTTTATGCAAATAAAAAATTAATTCATAAAAGGTGGAGTCAAATTTGCGCACTGAATATATTTCCAAAGCTCCAGTGATGTAACCTACTTTCCACCACCGGCGTCCCCTCCATACAGGCGAGTGAGTCAGCGGGATAAAGATCTCCTGCACACACACACACCCAGTCAGTCAGATACCACAATGCCCCAGTTTAATCATTGTTTGCTCCATGATTCACCCACCCTCATTACTTTGTTAAAACTGCACGTCTCTCTTACTACTCTCTCTTCTTTAAAACCCCCTGCTCCTAATTATCAATATATATATGCCCCTTAATTGAATTGGAATCGTCCCTAAATAAGAGAAGAACTTGTCGCCAACAAGATATTCCCAAATTGTACCAAGTTCAAAAGTTACATTGATTGTATCCAAGCGACAAAATGAGACACTCCAGGAAATGTCATCAATGTTATGATACATGTTCAACTTACGGAGCGCTGGTCGCTCAGTCTAAATTTTATGAATAAGGGACAACAACATTTTTTTGTGAAAATAGTGATTATATCATTCCATGCATAAATTTTCACAACGACAGCACTGTGCGGGCAATTACTCCTAGATTTTCCTAACAGATTTCAACCATTGAGAAGGAGTCTACCGATGCACTTGCTATGTAATTATTAGATGCGTTAAAGTAATATAGTCATCTCTGTGGCAGAAGGCACAAATCTCATATATTTAGTTAAAGAGAGAGTTAGTTATCTCTTTACACATGGATATCATCCTCCCATAATTTTGAAATGCAGTTTGGCCTATGATCTCGGCCCTATCACTTCACCAGCTGGGACATCTTTCTGACAGATTCTCCCGATTTCTTAATTCTTTCCCGATGTTACGATATCGTAGCCGCCCCCTGTACTGATGAGGGCCATAGCCCGAAACTATGGTATACAGGTTGTTGGATGTTTGCCCCAACTGATGTTGTGGGTTATTCAATGATCTCTATATGCGCACTCTGACAACACATATGATCAATTTGTTTGGATGGGGCTAGTCAGATGGGGTTATTCAATGGTCTGTATACGCGCGCGCTGACAACACATATGAACAGTTTGTTTGGATGATGTTGGCTTTTACTTTTTTCTAAGTACTGATGAGGGCCATAGCCCGAAACTATGGTATACAGGTTGTTGTTGGCTGTTTGCCCCAACTGGTGTTGTTGTGGATTATTCAATGGTCTGTATACGCGCGCGCTGACAACACAGATGATCAATTTGTTTGGATGGGGCTAGCTTTTACTTTTTTCTAAGTCCTGATGAGGGCCATAGCCCGAAACTATGGTATACAGGTTGGTGTTGGCTGTTTGCCCCAACTGGTGATGTGGCTTATTCAATGGTCTGTATTTGCGCGCTCTGACAACACAGATGATCAATTTGTTTGGATGGGGCTAGCTTTTGCTTTTTTCTAAGTACTGATGAGGGCCATAGCCCGAAACTATGGTATACAGGTTGGTGTTGGCTGTTTGCCCCAACTGGTGATGTGGCTTATTCAATGGTCTGTATTTGCGCGCGCTGACAACACAGATGATCAATTTGTTTGGATGGGGCTAGCTTTTACTTTTTTCTAAGTACTGATGAGGGCCATAGCCCGAAACTATGGTATACAGGTTGTTGTTGGCTGTTTGCCCCAACTGGTGATGTTGTGGATTATTCAATGGTCTGTATTTGCGCGCTCTGACAACACAGATGATCAATTTGTTTGGATGGGGCTAGCTTTTACTTTTTTCTAAGTACTGATGAGGGCCACAGCCCGAAACTATGGTATACAGGTTGGTGTTGGCTGTTTGCCCCAACTGGTGATGTTGTGGATTATTCAATGGTCTGTATTTGCGCGCTCTGACAACAAAGATGATCAATTTGTTTGGATGGGGCTAGCTTTTACTTTTTTCTAAGTACTGATGAGGGCCACAGCCCGAAACTATGGTATACAGGTTGGTGTTGGCTGTTTGCCCCAACTGGTGATGTGGCTTATTCAATGGTCTGTATTTGCGCGCTCTGACAACACAGATGATCAATTTGTTTGGATGGGGCTAGCTTTTACTTTTTTCTAAGTACTGATGAGGGCCACAGCCCGAAACTATGGTATACAGGTTGTTGTTGGCTGTTTGCCCCAACTGGTGATGTTGTGGATTATTCAATGGTCTCTATACGCGCGCGCTGACAACACATATGAACAGTTTGTTTGGATGATGTTGGCTTTTACTTTTTTTCTAAGTACTGATGAGGGCCATAGCCCGAAACTATGGTATACAGGTTGTTGTTGGCTGTTTGCCCCAACTGGTGTTGTTGTGGATTATTCAATGGTCTGTATACGCGCGCGCTGACAACACATATGAACAGTTTGTTTGGATGATGTTGGCTTTTACTTTTTTCTAAGTACTGATGAGGGCCATAGCCCGAAACTATGGTATACAGGTTGGTGTTGGCTGTTTGCCCCAACTGGTGATGTGGCTTATTCAATGGTCTGTATACGCGCGCGCTGACAACACAGATGATCAATTTGTTTGGATGGGGCTAGCTTTTACTTTTTTCTAAGTCCTGATGAGGGCCATAGCCCGAAACTATGGTATACAGGTTGTTGTTGGCTGTTTGCCCCAACTGGTGATGTGGCTTATTCAATGGTCTGTATACGCGCGCGCTGACAACACAGATGATCAATTTGTTTGGATGGGGCTAGCTTTTACTTTTTTCTAAGTCCTGATGAGGGCCATAGCCCGAAACTATGGCATACAGGTTGGTGTTGGCTGTTTGCCCCAACTGGTGATGTGGCTTATTCAATGGTCTGTATTTGCGCGCTCTGACAACACAGATGATCAATTTGTTTGGATGGGGCTAGCTTTTACTTTTTTCTAAGTACTGATGAGGGCCATAGCCCGAAACTATGGTATACAGGTTGGTGTTGGCTGTTTGCCCCAACTGGTGATGTGGCTTATTCAATGGTCTGTATTTGCGCGCGCTGACAACACAGATGATCAATTTGTTTGGATGGGGCTAGCTTTTACTTTTTTCTAAGTACTGATGAGGGCCACAGCCCGAAACTATGGTATACAGGTTGGTGTTGGCTGTTTGCCCCAACTGGTGATGTTGTGGATTATTCAATGGTCTGTATTTGCGCGCTCTGACAACAAAGATGATCAATTTGTTTGGATGGGGCTAGCTTTTACTTTTTTCTAAGTACTGATGAGGGCCACAGCCCGAAACTATGGTATACAGGTTGGTGTTGGCTGTTTGCCCCAACTGGTGATGTGGCTTATTCAATGGTCTGTATTTGCGCGCTCTGACAACACAGATGATCAATTTGTTTGGATGGGGCTAGCTTTTACTTTTTTCTAAGTACTGATGAGGGCCATAGCCCGAAACTATGGTATACAGGTTGTTGTTGGCTGTTTGCCCCAACTGGTGATGTTGTGGATTATTCAATGGTCTGTATTTGCGCGCTCTGACAACACAGATGATCAATTTGTTTGGATGGGGCTATCTTTTACTTTTTTCTAAGTACTGATGAGGGCCACAGCCCGAAACTATGGTATACAGGTTGGTGTTGGCTGTTTGCCCCAACTGGTGATGTTGTGGATTATTCAATGGTCTGTATTTGCGCGCTCTGACAACACAGATGATCAATTTGTTTGGATGGGGCTAGCTTTTACTTTTTTCTAAGTACTGATGAGGGCCACAGCCCGAAACTATGGTATACAGGTTGTTGTTGGCTGTTTGCCCCAACTGGTGATGTTGTGGATTATTCAATGGTCTGTATTTGCGCGCTCTGACAACACAGATGATCAATTTGTTTGGATGGGGCTAGCTTTTACTTTTTTCTAAGTACTGATGAGGGCCACAGCCCGAAACTATGGTATACAGGTTGGTGTTGGCTGTTTGCCCCAACTGGTGATGTTGTGGATTATTCAATGGTCTGTATTTGCGCGCTCTGACAACACAGATGATCAATTTGTTTGGATGGGGCTAGCTTTTACTTTTTTCTAAGTACTGATGAGGGCCACAGCCCGAAACTATGGTATACAGGTTGGTGTTGGCTGTTTGCCCCAACTGGTGATGTGGCTTATTCAATGGTCTGTATTTGCGCGCTCTGACAACACAGATGATCAATTTGTTTGGATGGGGCTAGCTTTTACTTTTTTCTAAGTACTGATGAGGGCCATAGCCCGAAACTATGGTATACAGGTTGTTGTTGGCTGTTTGCCCCAACTGGTGATGTTGTGGATTATTCAATGGTCTGTATTTGCGCGCTCTGACAACACAGATGATCAATTTGTTTGGATGGGGCTATCTTTTACTTTTTTCTAAGTACTGATGAGGGCCACAGCCCGAAACTATGGTATACAGGTTGGTGTTGGCTGTTTGCCCCAACTGGTGATGTTGTGGATTATTCAATGGTCTGTATTTGCGCGCTCTGACAACACAGATGATCAATTTGTTTGGATGGGGCTAGCTTTTACTTTTTTCTAAGTACTGATGAGGGCCACAGCCCGAAACTATGGTATACAGGTTGTTGTTGGCTGTTTGCCCCAACTGGTGATGTTGTGGATTATTCAATGGTCTGTATTTGCGCGCTCTGACAACACAGATGATCAATTTGTTTGGATGGGGCTAGCTTTTACTTTTTTCTAAGTACTGATGAGGGCCACAGCCCGAAACTATGGTATACAGGTTGGTGTTGGCTGTTTGCCCCAACTGGTGATGTTGTGGATTATTCAATGGTCTGTATTTGCGCGCTCTGACAACACAGATGATCAATTTGTTTGGATGGGGCTAGCTTTTACTTTTTTCTAAGTACTGATGAGGGCCACAGCCCGAAACTATGGTATACAGGTTGGTGTTGGCTGTTTGCCCCACTGGTGATGTTGTGGATTATTCAATGGTCTGTATTTGCGCGCTCTGACAACAAAGATGATCAATTTGTTTGGATTAGATTAGCATTTACTCTTTTATTATTTTTATTTGCCGACTACATTCATAAGAGTATATATCTTAATAAAGGCTTTTGTGTGTGAAAGAGATTTGACTGAATGGATTTTAAAAATTATTAAAAGATAGGGTTAACTTTTGTTCTCTCTATATATAACGTATCAGCAAGGCAAAAACCGAAATAAAAACAAAATAAATACTCTCTCTTAGCAATAAAAATATATAATTAAGACAAAAAAAGTCAAAATTGAATATACCAATCACCAAAACTAACTATATTTCAGCAGTACAAATATCATATCAAAAATAAAAGAACTCGATTCCCAAAGCAAAATGTATTCAGCAAAATATATTTGAAATTATAAGCTAAAGTGCTGTAGTAGGGTGGATAACAAATAGCTTGTAGGCCGTCAATATATATATATATATCTGACATTGCAAAGATAAATCACCACTAAATTACTACTATAAGGAAACATTGACTATGTTTTTAAAACAGATTATTACTAAATATATATTTATTTATTATTATTTATTTATTATTATCATATCAGACGCGATATCCCCAGAAGGGATGCTTGCGTCAAGAAACAACACTAAACCCAGAGACAATTTTACATAAACAATTGGTGAATTACAAGGTTTGAGTAGAAGTTAAAGAAGAAAATGGAAGGACATTAAAATCATGCTTGATTCCACATCCTACCCAGGAACAACCAATGAAACAAATACAAATATATATACATATAGTTTAGAAATTACGGTTTTTTTTAACCAAGAGAGAAAAGCATAGGTATATTTACAGCATTTTCTAAATTTAAAACATGAATCCTTACTATTTATAAACATAAAATATATATAGAAAATTTAAATAATTTAATATATTACAATAATATCCTCTCAAACTATAAAAACATCTTTTATACCTTAAGCGTATCGTATTAGCGCGTAAGCAATTCAAACATAACTAAAATAACAATTATCGAAAAATAATTATTTTCACAACAATGAAAATCTATCAAAATAATTAAAATATGCTATTATAGGGGTATGAAATTATTATCTCAACAATATTGAACAATAGAAGAAAAGGTTGAATCCATCAAATAGACCTATAAAGATAGACACGTTAACTATATAAATATTGAGGAAATAGACAATAAATTAAAAGAAAGGCGTGAATGTGGCAATAAAAAAGGAATCCACTTTACGCCAACACATAAATAATTATTGGCTGTGCCACATGAAGGGTAAAACCACAAAATTACGTCTCATCTATTTCCAGACAGACACATCATGAAATTCATAACTTTATTTCCCTTTTTTTTTTTTCTGTTCTCGGGTCTCCACACCATTTTTTCTTTCTCTCATCTTTGCCTATCACCGTCTTTTTTTTTTTTTTTCTCACTTTTTTTTTTATTGGAGGGACGTGCAGAATTGGGCGATAACCAATCGTTGATAGGACCAAATGACTCCCCCCACTTTTTGTTAAAAAAAGGGAACTGCTTGGGATTTTAGAACGCCTTCATCCCCTGCATTTGCTCTTCCTCCTCCTCCATTTGTCTCCGATAGACCTCTACCCCGCTCCCACACAATCTTCCCCTCCGCACACGCACACACGGAGAAAGAAGGATAAAAAAGTGGAAAAAATGCCTGTGGAGTTATGATTCGTCGGCTTTCTTATCTCCTGCGAAAGACTTTAAATAGAGAATTTAGTGGTGGCGTAATTGATGTCCCGGCCTTGCCACCCGCTCCACTGGACAGGACATTTTCTCCATTAAAAGGCAATTTTCCAGGGTTCTTGTGTTAGGTAAACGCACGAACGGTCCAATGAGATGCCTCCACTCTGACTGATGGTCTCCGCGACTTCGGAAGACTTCGCTTAATTGCAAGGCCTTCGGATAATAGAACACCTCCCTTCAGTCTTCTATTTACTTGGTAGCTCCATCCTGCCAGGACTTTAAAGTTCACATACAGACTGACTGCCCCACTTCTAGGAAGAGATCTGTTCTGGATGATTTTTTAAGTGGTTTTCTTTTTTTTACTTTGGGTATCCCCCTCCTCCCTTCACACACTCCTTCTTCTTCTTTTTAACTTCTTTCTATTAATTGTAAACTGATAAAAAAAACTGTGTGTAGGAATAAAACTTAATCTTAAAGTTAAATAATATATATATATATATATATAAAAAATGGCATATCCTGACCAGGAGCACATGTGCTTTACAGAAGGCAGAGCGCCATCTGGTGGAACAGAAATCAACTAAACATTGATTTAGCCTGTTCCCTGATATTTGGCCAACCCAATTTCTTGATAAATCAAGAAAAGCCATCCACGAACGCGTTTCGCGCTTTTTGGCGCTCGTCAGCGTGGAGTAGGCTGAACCATTGAGACCAAAAAAGATTTTTTGATCCCAATGGCTTCCCGAAAAACCAAGAAATGGGTATTTAAGGCCAAACTTGCGTAAATACGCTTAGCACATTAAAAAAACGAAATAAAAAAATAAAAGATAAAAAGATCAGGTGTTGAAATCAATATAAAAAATGGCATATCCTGACCAGGAGCACATGTGCTTTACAGAAGGCAGAGCGCCATCTGGTGGAACAGAAATCAACTAAACATTGATTTAGCCTGTTCCCTGATATTTGGCCAACCCAATTTCTTGATAAATCAAGAAAAGCCATCCACGAACGCGTTTCGCGCTTTTTGGCGCTCGTCAGCGTGGAGTAGGCTGAACCATTGAGACCAAAAAAGATTTTTTGATCCCAATGGCTTCCCGAAAAACCAAGAAATGGGTATTTAAGGCCAAACTTGCGTAAATACGCTTAGCACATTAAAAAAACGAAATAAAAAAATAAAAGATAAAAAGATCAGGTGTTGAAATCAATATAAAAAATGGCATATCCTGACCAGGAGCACATGTGCTTTACAGAAGGCAGAGCGCCATCTGGTGGAACAGAAATCAACTAAACATTGATTTAGCCTGTTCCCTGATATTTGGCCAACCCAATTTCTTGATAAATCAAGAAAAGCCATCCACGAACGCGTTTCGCGCTTTTTGGCGCTCGTCAGCGTGGAGTAGGCTGAACCATTGAGACCAAAAAAGATTTTTTGATCCCAATGGCTTCCCGAAAAACCAAGAAATGGGTATTTAAGGCCAAACTTGCGTAAATACGCTTAGCACATTAAAAAAACGAAATAAAAAAATAAAAGATAAAAAGATCAGGTGTTGAAATCAATATAAAAAATGGCATATCCTGACCAGGAGCACATGTGCTTTACAGAAGGCAGAGCGCCATCTGGTGGAACAGAAATCAACTAAACATTGATTTAGCCTGTTCCCTGATATTTGGCCAACCCAATTTCTTGATAAATCAAGAAAAGCCATCCACGAACGCGTTTCGCGCTTTTTGGCGCTCGTCAGCGTGGAGTAGGCTGAACCATTGAGACCAAAAAAGATTTTTTGATCCCAATGGCTTCCCGAAAAACCAAGAAATGGGTATTTAAGGCCAAACTTAAAGCCAAAAACTTAACTTAAGGCCAAACCATTTCTTGGTTTTTCGGGAAGCCATTGGGATCAAAAAATCTTTTTTGGTCTCAATGGTTCAGCCTACTCCACGCTGACGAGCGCCAAAAAGCGCGAAACGCGTTCGTGGATGGCTTTTCTTGATTTATCAAGAAATTGGGTTGGCCAAATATCAGGGAACAGGCTAAATCAATGTTTAGTTGATTTCTGTTCCACCAGATGGCGCTCTGCCTTCTGTAAAGCACATGTGCTCCTGGTCAGGATATGCCATTTTTTATATTGATTTCAACACCTGATCTTTTTATCTTTTATTTTTTTATTTCGTTTTTTTAATATATATATATAATAATAAATAGTTATTTAATTTTATAGTCCAGTTTTGTATTAAGATTATCTTCACTATTATGATCATTAAAATACAAATTATAAAATTTTGTAAAATGTTATTAATTTGTAGATAGAGAGAGAAAAAAAAAAAAAATCCTTTACTTCTATTACATCCTCAAGTTAATTATATAATTATAATTAATAACAATTAAAAAAATTAACAAAGTAACGTCTATTACATCGGCTTTTACACGTCATTCAGACATACTCTAATCCTATATATAGAATAATCGAAGAGATAATATATATAATAGTCAGAAAAAAGATAGAAAGACAGAACCATGTACTTTTAATCAAACTAATAATAAGGAAAAGAAAAAAAAAAAAAAAAGAGTTTTATAAAGAGGGTAGATAAGATTGTTAGTATATATATATATATTTTTTTATGATTTTATATTTTATCCTTTTTTTTTTTTTTAAAGATTTTTAAAGGTTTTTTTATTTTATAATATGATTATAAATAGTTGTATTTAGTAATATATCTATAGTATGAATTAACATTTGTTATAAGTTTGGATATTATGTTTTGAAACCATAATGGTAGACCAGACATACACAAAAAACTTTAAATTGAAATAAATTGGAAAAAGAGATCTGCTGGAACGGGGATCATCAGATAAAATTCCAGCGACATTTCAACCCCTTCTTTATTATGTCATAGATCTCCTTTAAACCGGATTTTATGTGTTAATATTAAGTTGTTTCAGTGAAATATTTAAATGAACATATATAACAGATACAAACCTACCTCGGCCGCTGCGTCCTCCAATGTGAGTATCTATTTCTGGCTCACACATGTCGCGGGAGGGGAATGTCCCCCCATATTTCAAATTTAGACCATTTATTCAGAATTTTTTTGAACAACAAGAAAATTAAAGAAGAAAGGAAAAATAGTTAAAGGAAGAAAGCTAAATTTTATAATCTTTACAGCTAGTTATATCAAAATAACTGATTTAACACTTATTCATCTTTTAATATTCCTTTAAAAAGGCAAATTATAAGAGTTTAATAAAGCTATTAATTGTGCAAATTCACCTTTATTTAACTTCCATTTTCCTCCCCAGAAATTGGAGATTAAACAAAAATGAACTATATACTTTAACACTTTAAAAATCTTGTGAAAAAATCTTTTAATCAGTTATTTAATCAAAGTTTAATTAACTGTTAAAGGTTATAAATTTGTATTAGTTAATATTAAGAGAAATTATAGAAAGTTGATTTCATAAATGGATATTTCCATTTATTTTTTTTTAAATATTTTATAATTGATATACTGTTGAAATATTTTACTTGTTTGATACTAAATTTGTTTTTAATAAATTCCATGTTTAAATTTTTAACATCTTCTATGAAATTATCTAATATATTATTTATTCTATAAAATCTTAGAAACTGACCATAATATATACCTTTACAGCAATTTAATGATATATTAGAATTCATATTACAGTATTTTATAATATTGAAATTATAATTACTCTTTTTGTTATAAACTCTAACAGCACTATTTGTAAGGTCTATATTTAAGTCTAAAAAGTTAACTTTTTTGTTTCTATAAATTTTTTCATTGTTCTTAAGTTTCAAGTATTTAGGATAAATTTCAGGTATTAATTTTTTAAACAGTGGATTATTAAATATTATTATGTCATCTACATATCGGAATATTTGCCAATTAATATTATTTTGTAGAAAGTATTCTCTTTCGTACCAGAACAATATTAAATTTGCTAATAACGGACTAGAAGAAGTACCCATGGGAACGCCTTCTGATTGAATATATATTTTATTTTTAAATTCTATATAGTTAAAATTTAAAAATGTTTCCAGTAGAGTTTTTGCTGTTTTAAGATCTAATTTAAATGTTTTATATCTGTTATGAATAATTTTAATGTAGAAAGTTTTGTCATTAATGAATTCATTAAATAAATTGGTTATTTTATTATTTAGATCTCTTAAATTTATTTTAGAATATAGGTCCTCAAAGTCAAATGTGTGTACTGTTTCAATGTTTGTCCAATTGTTCATTAAATAATTAATGATTTTTTTATTTGAGTCGATAAATTTATAATTATATTTATTAGTTAATTTATTTATAATAAATTGTAGTGTTGAGGCTAATTGTATATCAATATTTTTTATGACTGAATTTATACCAGATGTGATTGTTCTGAAAGAAATAGGTTTTTTGTGTAGTTTAGGAATTATATAGAACTTTGGTATGTTTGCATTTTTGTGGTTATTATAAATTTTTAGTGAATTTTCAACATTTTTGATGTCTTTTTTGATTTTTGTGCCTGTAGTTCTAGCAAAAGTGTATTTATGATTATTATCAATTTCCTACTGGAAACATTTTTAAATTTTAACTATATAGAATTTAAAAATAAAATATATATTCAATCAGAAGGCGTTCCCATGGGTATTTCTTCTAGTCCGTTATTAGCAAATTTAATATTGTTCTGGTACGAAAGAGAATACTTTCTACAAAATAATATTAATTGGCAAATATTCCGATATGTAGATGACATAATAATATTTAATAATCCACTGTTTAAAAAATTAATACCTGAAATTTATCCTAAATACTTGAAACTTAAGAACAATGAAAAAATTTATAGAAACAAAAAAGTTAACTTTTTAGACTTAAATATAGACCTTACAAATAGTGCTGTTAGAGTTTATAACAAAAAGAGTAATTATAATTTCAATATTATAAAATACTGTAATATGAATTCTAATATATCATTAAATTGCTGTAAAGGTATATATTATGGTCAGTTTCTAAGATTTTATAGAATAAATAATATATTAGATAATTTCATAGAAGATGTTAAAAATTTAAACATGGAATTTATTAAAAACAAATTTAGTATCAAACAAGTAAAATATTTCAACAGTATATCAATTATAAAATATTTAAAAAAAAATAAATGGAAATATCCATTTATGAAATCAACTTTCTATAATTTCTCTTAATATTAACTAATACAAATTTATAACCTTTAACAGTTAATTAAACTTTGATTAAATAACTGATTAAAAGATTTTTTCACAAGATTTTTAAAGTGTTAAAGTATATAGTTCATTTTTGTTTAATCTCCAATTTCTGGGGAGGAAAATGGAAGTTAAATAAAGGTGAATTTGCACAATTAATAGCTTTATTAAACTCTTATAATTTGCCTTTTTAAAGGAATATTAAAAGATGAATAAGTGTTAAATCAGTTATTTTGATATAACTAGCTGTAAAGATTATAAAATTTAGCTTTCTTCCTTTAACTATTTTTCCTTTCTTCTTTAATTTTCTTGTTGTTCAAAAAAATTCTGAATAAATGGTCTAAATTTGAAATATGGGGGGACATTCCCCTCCCGCGACATGTGTGAGCCAGAAATAGATACTCACATTGGAGGACGCAGCGGCCGAGGTAGGTTTGTATCTGTTATATATGTTCATTTAAATATTTCACTGAAACAACTTAATATTAACACATAAAATCCGGTTTAAAGGAGATCTATGACATAATAAAGAAGGGGTTGAAATGTCGCTGGAATTTTATCTGATGATCCCCGTTCCAGCAGATCTCTTTTTCCAATTTATTTCAATTTAAAGTTTTTTGTGTATGTCTGGTCTACCATTATGGTTTCAAAACATAATATCCAAACTTATAACAAATGTTAATTCATACTATAGATATATTACTAAATACAACTATTTATAATCATATTATAAAATAAAAAAACCTTTAAAAATCTTTAAAAAAAAAAAAAAAGGATAAAATATAAAATCATAAAAAAATATATATATATATACTAACAATCTTATCTACCCTCTTTATAAAACTCTTTTTTGTTTTTTTTTTTTTCTTTTCCTTATTATTAGTTTGATTAAAAGTACATGGTTCTGTCTTTCTATCTTTTTTCTAACTATTATATATATTATCTCTTCGATTATTCTATATATAGGATTAGAGTATGTCTGAATGACGTGTAAAAGCCGATGTAATAGACGTTACTTTGTTAATTTTTTTTATTGTTATTAATTATAATTATATAATTAACTTGAGGATGTAATAGAAGTAAAGGATTTTTTTTTTTTTTCTCTCTCTATCTACAAATTAATAACATTTTACAAAATTTTATAATTTGTATTTTAATGATCATAATAGTGAAGATAATCTTAATACAAAACTGGACTATAAAATTAAATAACTATTTATTATTATAATTAATTTAGATTTAGCTTGCTAATCTAATCAAATCTAACTGATATAAGTTATCATTATTATCAGTTTGCTCCTTAAGTTTTTAAAATTAGAATCACTGTTATAATTTTGTTATATAGTTTCTACACTATATATATATATATATATATAAGGGAATTTGAATGGCAAGCAACTTATTTTGTGCGTCTGTGATTCTCTTTACTAAATAAATTTTCAAGAAAACAATCTGTTAGTGAAAGTAAAAAATAAATTTAAAAAAATCATCATGCAAATATAGTTTTTTTTTGTCGAAACTTTTAGTTTTAGAAGATAAGGTATATATATTTTATGCAAAAGAGGTATCACTCTTTTTGTGTTTCCCTAATAAAATTCTTAAAACTGATCTTCTTTAAGCATATCCCCAGATCAAACCCGCAGCACCCACCAGCTTTGGAAATCTGAACAAAGACTTCAAGTGCCGGGTACATAGAAGATTATCTAAATATAATACTTGATGTTGAATCATAGTGCTAGGGTTGATTAATAAGGCGAAGCCGCTGGGAGGGTTCACCACTGATGAGCCAGGCCCTCCCAATATTTTCCCATTGCAGTAAAGGCAGTAGGAAGCCTAAAAAGGAAGCCTTTAAACACTCATATTAACATCCGCTGATTAAAAAACCCCAAAAATTTACCAAGAGACAATGAACAAACAGGTAGAGTCGATGAGACTCCTAACGACGAAGAGTTCTCTTCCAGACAACCTCAGTGCCAAGATGGCCCATACGTGGCTTCTCATCCAGTACATGTCCTGAGGTACTTCACTTAGAGGCTGACTGGATGATGCCTGCTATTGCTTGATGGCCTTCACTTAGAGAGGGGAGAGAACACAATCTATCCATTGTTGACGAGGTGTCGCTATACCATATCGTCGTCTTTATCCCAGATTTCCACGCTGTCATCTTCATCCCCATATATGGTCCCAATCCTAACTGAACTTCAGAAGTTTCTTTAAAGCTTTACAAAATTTATTATACATTGTTTAGGAAGTGTTAAGTGGGTATTCACTAAACAAGTTTAGCATTTCGATATCCTCGGATTTCTCTCTCACATGTTTGATGGTTCCGGTGTTGTTATATAAAGTACTAGCGGACCCGGCCACGCCTTGCTGTGGCTAAATTCTAATATGTTAAATTAACATTATACTAAACTATTCAGTACAGTAAAGTCAATATATTCACTTATATAAAGATAAAAATGTTTTAGCAGATCGAAAGCCCAACGTTACGCTAAAATTTGAAAGCGATTTCTATATATATATATAATATAGCCCTTCATTATAATCATTGATTATAATCACTGCATTAATAAATGTCAGTGAACTCGTTTATATGTATTGTTTTTTGTTTTCGAGATATTCTAATAGAAGGTTCTCACATTTTCTGTAAAATATTTATATATGCACAAACACAGAATATAATCACTACGTCTTAATTTCGCTATATTTATTGCTATAAATATTAATCTAAAATAATTCGCCAGAAATCGTCCTGATAGTATACTACACAGCGAACCCTGCCACGCGTTGCATTGGCTAAATTGTAATAAGTTGAATTAACATTATACTAAACTATTCAGTACAGTAAAATTAATATTCACAAATAAAGATAAAAATGTTTTAGCCGATCTAAAGCCCAACGGGATTGAGAATGGAACGTTACGTTAATATTTGAAAGTGATTTTTATATATATAGACAATATAGCCCTTCATTGTAATCATTGATTATAATCACTGCATTAATAAATGTCAGTCTTCCCAGTATTCTTTTACCTATGTATGGATATTTTGGTTTGAATTAGTGAACTACTGCGAATTTGTAGACGAATGACCCGGGCAACGCCCGGGTTTACACGATTAAATGTATATTACATATGGAAGATGGATGTAGTTCCCGGAGGGCACCCGCGAGGTCACTCTGCCCCCGCGCAACTGTCCAACCGGGAGCGCCCCGCGCCGTCAAAATCGGCACGCGTTCTAGAGGGCGCTGCTCGGCCGTCAGCCGGGAGATCTCATTTACTCGGTGGGGGGGGGGGCGGGGGGGGGGGCAGGGAGGTCACGTGCTGCGCCGGCAGCCAATCGTCGCGCGCCGCCATCCCCCGTCTGCCGCGAGAGGGGCGCAGATTGCGAGTGAATTTACGTTTTATTGTAAATAAAAAGGCAACGAAAGGTTATTTCTAAAGAGTAATTAGCCATAAACCATCCCGGTAGTATACTAAACATCTTCCCAAAGTTTCATCACGATTGGTTGAGCGATGTAGAAGATTATCACTCACGGACGGACCAACGGACCAACGGACCAACCAACAAACATCCATTTTTATATATATAGATTGGATATAATGTCGTCGCTTTGGTAAGCCAGGCCCTGTTTATAAAAACGTGTTCCGTTAAGGCCTCTCTCTTTCCTGTATAGATCTAAATTCTCGACAGTGATAGGCTCTAATGTAGTTTGTATATAGGTGCAAAGTAAAATACATGTGGTGTACCTACAGTAGGAGTCTCTGCCCACCATGGCCTAGTACTACATGTGTAGACATGTGGTGTACTTATAATACAAGCAGTCACAGCCCCATCAAGGCCTGGTACTACAAGTGTACACATGTGGTGTACCTACAGTAGAAGAATTCACAGCCCCACCATGGCCTGGTGCTACATGTGTAGACATGTCGTGTACCTACAGTCACAGCCCCACCATTGCCTGGTACTACATGTGTAGACATGTCGTGTACCTACAGTCACAGCCCACCATGGTCTGGTACTACATGTGTAGACATGTGGTGTACTTATAATACAAGCAGTCACAGCCCCATCAAGGCCTGGTACTACAAGTGTACACATGTGGTGTACCTACAGTAGAAGAATTCACAGCCACACCATGCCCTGGTACTACATGTGTAGACATGTCGTGTACCTACAGTCACAGCCCACCATGGTCTGGTACTACATGTGTAGACATGTCGTGTACTTACAGTCACAGCCCACCATGGTCTGGTACTACATGTGTAGACATGTGGTGTACTTATAATACAAGCAGTCACAGCCCCATCAAGGCCTGGTACTACAAGTGTACACATGTGGTGTACCTACAGTAGAAGAATTCACAGCCCCACCATGCCCTGGTACTACATGTGTAGACATGTCGTGTACCTACAGTCACAGCCCACCATGGTCTGGTACTACATGTGTATACATGTGGGGTACCTACAGTCACAGCCCACCATGGTATGGTACTACATGTGTAGATAGTTTGGTGTTGCCCATTGTGGTTGCCAGGTAAGTTCACCCAACCATCGGTTCCTATAGCAGCAGGAGATAAGCAGCGAAGTAAAGAATGTCTTGAGAGAAGCCAGTGTTCCCGGGGCAGGAGATAGCTCGAGCAGGTGATTAAATAAGAGATTACTACTTATCTTCCGCCAGATAGCGTCGCTGCCTAATTTCCCTCCTAGCTTCATTACATAGTCGTCGTCCTGGTGGTGACTGCTTCTACACCAGGCCATGATAATCATGGTATACTTACGGCACAATCCACCGTGATCATCATTACCCAAGCAGCCACACGTGTTTCAAAAAAGCGTGGACTGTCCAATTCTGTACGGACAATGTGACATTGTGCGCTAACAGGTCACCCATCAACGTCTCTGTAACAGCGGCCAGAGCATATCGCTCACGAGTAAAACTCCGATGATGATGAAAAATGATATCATAGAATCGTATGATATTTAGCATTTTAAAACTTTTTGATTTGTATCTACGAAGAGCCATATTGTACTGTCTCTTATGTGCCGCATGTTCTTGGCCTCTCTTCGACCATCTCTCAGTTCACCCTCTACTTCTTTACTTGATGGCTGTTTTGGATAATTTCCGTGTAGGAAGACGTTCTGTCATCCAATTTGTTGGTCACATTAGACACATAACCCGTTGGGTTCATTATCTCTTAGATTCTAGGATAAACCCCATCGTTGTGCATATTTACATTCATAGACAAAACTTGAAGAAGTTGTACCTTTTAACATGTATATCGGGATTCAGACAATAACTATGGAATATTTGATACATCGTGATCTTTATTGAAGACGCACGATATAACCAAGTGTGAACAAAAATTGCTTCTGTCTCCTTAAAAAAAAAATAGACAACCGGCGACCTTAAGTTTTTTTGCCCATGAGTGTGTATAAGCAAATGATGTGTTGTAAAGTTGTTACACTCCCAAACAGACTCGTAGGCAAAATCTGGAGCACTTGGCCACCCTTAGGCCAGGAAATATACTAGTTAACTAGACGAGAGAAACCTCATCCATACCATAAAGGCCAATGCTAGCAATAATGGGTATCCAATGCACTGGTACAGATCAGGAGGGACAAGCATCTATTCTGCCCTCCCAAGGGAACAGAAGTCCTTGATTTCCATATTTAAGTCTGGATCATGACTTTCCACTATGTACTAAGTTCAATTCTCAACCTGCAACCCCAAACCCCATCATTGACTGTATTGGCTCATCCCCATTGATGAGCTCTACTATCCTCAGAAGTACGCGATCTACGTATTCTTCGTAGATCGCGAAATGCGGGGGGGGTCGCTGGAGACCTGCTGGCAATTTTCCACCAAACTCTGCAGCGCTGGCAGAGGCGCCATGTTCATTGTACATAGTATGATGCATATATATAATTATCCTTTTTAAATAGACAGACTGTGCACTTTTGTATGTATTGACAAGATGTCATAAAATTATCTTAATTGTCAATTGTCTACTATCCTCAGTAGACACCATCAAAAATCTCAAGCTCCACAGGCTTTATATCCTAATATGTAGATGAGAGTTAAGTTATCTATTCCACATATTGAAATATCCATATGATTCTCTTCAATACATTTATTTTAAATACAGCCGAGTTATACACATATTCTCTTAAAATAACAAAATAAGTGAATAATATATAAATCTCTTGATTCCCTCCCTATACAGGTTGGAAAGTCAAGAACATCTCTCTTGACCTGTCCAATGCCAAACCCTCATCACAAATATATGATAGTTATATCGGCTAGATAACCTCTAGCTTTCTTCAGAAATGGCGGGATTTTTGTAAAACCCACAGTTGCTCAAGTTACTGATTAACGGACACTAAATATATATTTTTGTTTATCCAAGTGTTCGCTTCAAGTAGTGTTGGAGAAACTTAACGTGAGAAGGTCGGTGTAATATCTGCCATCGAGGCATTCATTAAAGGGCCTCTTCTACACTTGAGGGGGGATTGTGGAATTTCTTATGTAGGTGCAAGGCCAAATGGTCTATAATTTGTGCAAGCCTAATTGGGGCTCTATCTCCGTCGAGCTCCGTAGAGGGGCCTTGTCTACAATAGGCCCCTCCCACCTGTTGGGGCGGTTTGTTTACTCCGCCGCTGTTTGTCAATAGCCAGTCTCCCCCTCTCTCAGGTACGTGCTGCTTCTTCCTTACTGCCCGTGTGGATTCCTGGTTGTTGTTGTTGTGGTGTTGGAATGGTTACCTGCATATAGGTTTCTGTTACCGGTAGAATCCGCGCACCTTTTGGATTCGTCGTTCTCTAGCTTGTTTCTGATTCAGCATTGTCGTTGAAATGGTGAAGTTTATCGGTTTCTGTTGTTAGTGGAACTTTCTCCTTTTGGATTCGTTGTTGTCAATAAGTTTGGCTTGTTTATGATTTAGAATCGTCGTTGAAAGATGATTTCTTCTTTGATTGTTAGATTATGAATGTTTTTGCTTGCTCCGTTGATGTCAGAATTGGGAATATGTTTGGTAACGTATATATATTGCTTTGGTTGTGTGTGCAGGAATCTGAGGATTTGGGTTTTCTTGCTGCTAAAACTTGAGTCTTTCCGATTCCCTTTTGGATTTCGTTACTCTTCTTATTATTTTTTTTTTGTAATATAGGATTGTTCTAAATTACTAAAGGTATTACACATATAGTGAATATAATGCTAGCTTGCGGGAAATACGTATAAATACCTTGTGAAAGATTAGGTTTATTTGGCTATCTTCTTCGTTAGGGATGTTCAGCCTTGTGATTTCACACCCGCACGGAACAAAACTTGTGCATGCTGTTGATACATTGGAGAATCTTGAGTTTTCGTTTATACAGAGTAGCTTTCTCTTTTACCTCGGTCTACTAACTCTTGCGCTCTTCCGACTAGATATTTAAAACCTGACACACGGGATGGATTTCTTGAAACCATGATTAAGTTATAGCTGGATTATTGCGCCATCATCCGACCATTAGTGTTGATTCTACTAACGTTGCAAGAATTTGTTAAGTATTTGTATTTGGCTTAGTTACATGGGGTGTCTTGTTTTACTTAATCCCAAGAACATATGGTAACATATGGCCGCGATAACGATTGGAGGTAGGTTTGGCTACCTATAATGCTGTAACCACACCACATCTCGATAATATATATGTAGAAGCTTCTATCTATGGAATTGCAGGACTTTAATAAAAATAAAAATAAATAAACTGTCATACACTTCTTTTATAGTTTCGCACAGCAGAATTTTATTTATCTTCAATATGAGGAAGCAGTTGGAATAATGCGCACTCCGCTTGGCTAATTGCACTCTTGATGAAATTGGCATTATCCGAAGCCATTTGTTAAAGCTTCCGCGCAGGTTTCGAATTTGAGTCCGTAGCTGTGTTGAAGACTATCGTTGTTTTTTCTTTCCTGCGCCTAGCAGAATTTTGTACTGCTCTCTACAACTAAACCTGGTTTTCTTATAGTATTGTCGATTTTTAGTACTTTCGTGTAGCCTTGACGTGAAAGTTGTAAAGGAGCCAAACTCTAATTTTGGAATGGGGAAAGTAGGCCGTAATGACGTCACTGACTTTTGGCCCAGTTATTGGTTCTCTAGGCTGATCAATCCTCCCTAGCTTTGAAGTGTCTTAATTGACAACGGTTCACTAGGATGACAAACTGCCTGTCTAGCTTATGTTCTCCTATCTATATACAACTTCCTGATTTCCTTATGTTGGGGATAGATGCTTTGCTTGACACCTTGACCAGAAGAAAACCTTTATTTTTTTACAACGTTTCGAACCATCCACCTTCATCAACATCGAAAATGAACATGGGAAGACTTAGATTATTAAAGAACTGAATAATTTCTTTTTTAATTTTTATTATATTTCTCGATCTCCTGATCTTGACCGTTGTGGAAAAAGTTTTTTTTTTTTGTTTGTTTTTTTCTCGTCACGAGGTGTCATTAAAAAAAAAACTACAATGGTACGAATACTCTCATTCGTATCCAGCAGCCTGTTGAAGTACGTTATGGTCCGAATTTCGCCAAGTTCTTTCATAAAGAAACTCGTCGTCGTTAGCTTTAATCTCTTCCTAGAAGAGAGAATATGCATATAGGTAAAAAATGGAATAAACTTATTGAATGCTGGTATTCTCTCATTTGCGATAAGGGCACCTGCATTAAAGCCGTGCATCTTGTCTCCGTGAATAGCGCGGTACCATAGGCCACATCAGCTAGGCAAATAGGACGGCAAATATACACAATTGAATGGTGAGAGTCATGGTTCGAAATTGTGTGGTATACAGGTTGGATTTTAAAAAATAGATCTCGTATTTAATACCGAAATGTTTATTTTTTGAATTTCGCGTATCAATAATAATAAATAAAAAATTTAATTGATGTTATGTGGCGCTGATTTTGTTGTTAACATTAATACGTTGTTATACTTTGAAAAAAGGTTGGCGTGCAGCCAACTGAAATATTGATATATAAATTATTTTTCGATCCAATATATGCCCTTTTAATTAAAAATTTTAATGTTTTGATTAATTCGATATAAAGAGAGAGACCACGATACCTGACAGAAGATGGTGACAATTCAAACCAACGATGGCAGCAGATGGAATGATGAATTACCAGATTTAAAGTCAGTAATCAGACTTTTTTTTTTTCTTTCTTTAGATCGATCACTAATTTCAAAATATACAAATGTACCTTTTTGCATGTACATGGGTATACTGTTAATTAGTATTTAACGGCGTTCATTATTTTTCGTTTATGTACTCCTCTGTAGAAGGGCAGATATTCCTTAAAGCTTGAGATTATATTAATAAAAATGAAAAATAACCTCATCTCCCCAGAAACCTGTCGTATTATTTCAAACTAAAACATTTTAAAATATTCAAAATATTGATAAATAGCCGGATATATACAGAGTGTACAGTCCGAGAACTATGTGTGCGTTTAAAATTAGCACAGAATCCCTCACATAACATACCTTATTAAAGTCAGATCCAGGAACCTACAATAGATGTTGTCTCCCAGATCTCTCTGAGATTTAACCTTATATAATCCTATATGAAGATGTAATCAAAGTGGTTTCAATCTCTCTCCTCACACTATATTGTACATTTTTGTGATATATATATTTACATAATGAATTGTTCTGGTCATTTTTGACTCTGCACCGTTTTTGTATACCCTTTCCACCCCTCACCTCTCTTATAGATTCAAGGACGTAACCTAAACAGCCGTTTGTTGGTCAACATGGCGAAGGTTATGAAGTGGTGGACTGAAGGTATGTTCTCGCGCTAAAAAAGTGGCGTTACGGACGTAAAGAGTTAAGGGATGACAACAGGAAGTCGAACTTAAGAAGGATGTGCCAATCTCGCCAATCTCGGAACTCTATCCCTCCCCCCCACATATAGATAGACATTGTCCGGACGTGGCTTGTCACTCTGATTTACCCACAGTAAAGTAACGTATAGACAACTGGGCTGAATACGTACAACCTGCATGTAACACGATGACGAAAGCCAAACAGCTAAGGTGTTAAAAAAAATTCCGGTAATTAATATATACAGTTATCAGCGTCATAATCAATTATTTCTTAAACAATTCTGTCACCGTTTGCTTTGTGAATGGAATAAATACCCAAATATGGCCATTTCTCATAACCATCGGTGGTTCAGTGGTAGAATGCTCGCCTGCCACGCGGGCGGCCCGGGTTCGATTCCCGGCTGATGCAATTTTTTTTTTTTACAATTTTTAAAACTCATTTATATATTATACAAGAATGACATCCACGGCGCCAATTTATAATTGTAACGAATAGTATTTGAATAAAAGCATTTAATCGGGTAAAACCTGGGCGTTGCCCGGGTCATTCGGCTAGTAATTTAATAAAAGCGATCAGTTGATATTTATTCTGATAGATGGCGCTCAGCAACGTTTAGTTGCACGATGACGAAATACTTTCATCAGGCTACCACTTGGATAGATTTCTCTATTTTCAAGCTTTACACAATATATAGTGTCCGTCTATATCTGTTCTTTCAACAACTCAACAATAGAAATCATTCCAACCTGTATCTATATTTGTCTATTTTCGATCTATAAATTACACGAACACAAAATATAAATATTTACATAAAAGGAAACTGAAACTAAAAGTAATTTCGTGAGGTGAAAAATTTTGCTTTGCCGACACCCTTATTGGGGATGATTAAAAGTTCGAATAATCTAAGTTGTATTATATATATACGGAATCAGTTCAAAGTGGACTTTGCTGATTGAGAGGTTCATCATTTTCCACCAGAGGCTTCCAAGACTTGTTCCACCAGCGGGATGATGGAGTATCGCGCCATCTTTTATTCGATTTTTGTACTATTTTAGCGGAAATTTTTCTGTAAAGGACACCCCTTTCCTCTTACCAGAGAGTCGCTAAATAGTAAAAATGGTAAATTTACAAATGAAAACTGTCCTTTATAGAGAAGTGTCCTCTAGCGCGAGTTGTTTTCTCATAGAGGTTCTACTGTATAGCAAATTCTACTATGGCCTTACTGCAATGATAAAAATAATGAAAGGGCGTGGCTCATCAGTGGTGAACTCTTGTGTGTAGATTTTTATATTATGAATAATGTACTTACTCCTCAGGAAAGATAATTTAAATGATAGAAATAGTACACACAGTCTACAATGAAATGCCACGTTATTTATCTTTCAAAGAAGTCTTCATGCCTCCAAATGAATCTACTCTGTAGCGCCCTATCCCTCCAGTCTTTGCTGAAAGTTACAAAAAAAGTTGTTTACAGGTCAACTTGTCCAAGATGTCACTTGTTCCAGGTGACGTGAGCCAATTATCTCGAGCACAGATTAATTTTTACTTAATTTAAAAATAACAAGCTGTGAGAGGCAGCGTGAGGAGGTTGATAGCCTACTCTGGCAATTGTCGGTCGTTTATTCATTGACATCCGGTCAATATACGTATATAATGTATATAAACGAAATATATCACTTCCTAACGGTGAGTTTTACATATGGGAAAATCAATGGATAATTTATATACAACGTTACGTTACATTCTTACTACGTATAATGCTGTATATTTGTTTAGACTTTCGTTTTGGCTAAAAAGGAAAACTTTTTTTTTTTGCACACACACACTGTTATGTTTTATTTTCACGCCTTTTGAAAATCACATCACTCTCTCTCTCTCTCTTCAAATAAAATGAGAATACTGATTTAATTTCCTGCTATGGTTATTTAAAAATACCTTTTGATATTTTTAAAAGTGAAAAATCGTTATGTACACGATAAAACTTTGATATATCCGTCCCGCTTATACCGATCACTACAACACTATGTTTTATTTACCGTATATAGCGCCATATCTTGTTTATAGCATGGCCAAGACTCCATAGCATAGCATGGTTCGGTTCGAATTGAATGTTACATTAAAAAATATACAGGGTGGGCCACAAAAAGTTGAGACACATGTATATTAGAATTTATTTAAAATGTGTCCCGTTTTTTTGGATCCAGCTTCCATTAAAAAGTATTTTTCCACCAACGCATACGTACAAAAGTGACACCTATCAATAACGTCAAACATTACTGAATTCGTGCAACTTGATACGATGGCTTAAATCGATGGACGTTGGGCGAATCAACATGGTCAACACTAGGTACGGCTGACAATCTTTGGTGACAGCCACCACAGTGTCACCAAATGGACCAATAATCTAACCTGAAGGTATCCCAGTGTCACCAAATGGTACAATAATCTAACCTGAAGGTATCCCAGTTTCACCAAATGGTACAATAATCTAACCTGAAGGTATCCCAGTGTCACCAAATGGTACAATAATCTAACCTGAAGGTATCCCAGTGTCACCAAATGGTACAATAATCTAACCTGAAGGTATCCCAGTGTCACCAAGTGGTACAATAATCTAACCTGAAGGTATCCCAGTGTCACCAAGTGGTACAATAATCTAACCTGAAGGTATCCCAGTGTCACCAAGTGGTACAATAATCTAACCTGAAGTATCCCAGTGTCACCAAGTGGTACAATAATCTAACCTGAAGGTATCCCAGTGTCACCAAATGGTACAATAATCTAACCTGAAGGTATCCCAGTGTCACCAAATGGTACAATAATCTAACCTGAAGGTATCCCAGTGTCACCAAGTGGTACAATAATCTAACCTGAAGGTATCCCAGTGTCACCAAATGGTACAATAATCTAACCTGAAGGTATCCCAGTGTCACCAAGTGGTACAATAATCTAACCTGAAGGTATCCCAGTGTCACCAAATGGTACAATAATCTAACCTGAAGGTATCCCAGTGTCACCAAATGGTACAATAATCTAACCTGAAGGTATCCCAGTGTCACCAAATGGTACAATAATCTAACCTGAAGGTATCCCAGTGTCACCAAGTGGTACAATAATCTAACCTGAAGGTATCCCAGTGTCACCAAGTGGTACAATAATCTAACCTGAAGGTATCCCAGTGTCACCAAATGGTACAATAATCTAACCTGAAGGTATCCCAGTGTCACCAAATGGTACAATAATCTAACCTGAAGGTATCCCAGTGTCACCAAATGGTACAATAATCTAACCTGAAGGTATCCCAGTGTCACCAAATGGTACAATAATCTAACCTGAAGGTATCCCAGTGTCACCAAATGGTACAATAATCTAACCTGAAGGTATCCCAGTGTCACCAAATGGCATATGAATGTCACCAGATGGTTTTCCAGTGTCACCAAATAGTACCACAGTGTGACCAGATGGTATTCCAGTGTCACCAAATGGTACCACAGTGTGACCAGATGGTATTCCAGTGTCACCAAATAGTACCACAGTGTGACCAGATGGTTTTCCAATCTCACCAGATGGTACCACAGTGTGACCAGATGGTATTCCAGTGTCACCAAATGGTACCACAGTGTGACCAGATGGTTTTCCAGTGTCGCCAAATGGTTTTCCAGTGTCACCAAATGGTACCACAGTGTGACCAGATGGTTTTCCAGTGTCGCCAAATGGTACCACAGTGTGACCAGATGGTATTCCAGTATCACCAAATGATACAACAATGTAACCTGATGGTATTCCAATCAGTGTTACCAAATGATATTCCAGTTTCACCAGATGGTATTTAAGTTTCACCAAATTGTACAACACCTTAACCTGTAAGATATTCCCACTGTGGCCAACCAGTGTAATCAGGTGGTATTCCTAAATGGTATATCACGTATTGTGATGCTACCAGAGGATGCTATATTGTGGTATTGGTGCAGCATGGTGGTATGATGGAGAGTGGAGACGACGGTGAAGTAGCCATCAACCTCAGTACAGGAGCGGGCAGCCCGCCCGGTACCACCAACGGCGACGACAACGTAAGTACCACACACTGCTCCCTTTTTTTAATTATCACTTTTTACTTCTTTCTTTCCGCCCACCTTTTATAAGGAACCTATTATGACGTCAAAACAATAGTCGAGAGAAAAAAACACGGCGCTATTGTTTAGCGTTTAAGGCTTTTATTAATTTGTCTTTTGACTTTTTAAATAAAAATTGGCAGGCTTGATTTGTTGAGGTTTTCTTTTTCGTTTTTTTTTTTTTGGGCCTTAATCGAATTCAGCATTGGATTGTTCTTGTGTTGGCCGGTGTCTAATGGAGTCTTTCATCTCCGATTTAAGTCTTGCATTTTACACAAACTTTCCCCAGGAGATTTGAAAAAGTAGAGGATAGAGAGATATATTTCTATACACAAACAACAGTCAAAACTATGCAAATCACTCAGAGCTATCCTGTCTAAGATTCAATAAACGATCATTTTAGGGCAAACGTTTTTAAAAATATTTTTTAATATAACAAAGTTTAGTTTGAAGTTTTATTTAATTTTTTCTTTTCTATAACTAATCCATTTTTTTCCATATATCAGAGAGGGGTACCTGTGAAAGTACGATAGCTTTTATACAAATATGTTGTAGTAAAAAAAACTCTTCACCCTAAAATAATAGTTTATTGATCCTTGGTCAAAACTAATAGAATGTATTTGGACATTTAAATATCAAATAAAGTTATATCAACAACAAAAGGCTTTATTAAGACATTTTATTCTTATATTAAGTTATATCTAAAAAATAGGAATGTAGAAGCTTGACTCTAGTTAACAGCTTCTAGAGAAACTGTTTATCAACTTTACCACAGCCCCATGCGCATATAACTGAAAAGCTAAATAGTTGTCTGGTGACTGTTGTGAAGAATTTATAGAACTATTGATTTAGCCATATATTTACCGAAATTATTTAAAAGTGTGGGCTTCTCTTTGTAAAAGTGTATCTGCTCCTGTAGTGTGTTTCCATACAAGATCTCAGCGACGCTTCAAATACTTCTAGGTCAGCGAATTACAACCTCCATCCAATACCGTCATATTCCAAAGGAGAAAACTGGTTTGACCAGGTTGTGTGCCTGTAGAAAATATATAATTTCGTTTATATATATATATATATATATAGATTGAAAACCAAAATAGGCATATCCTGACCGCCCACGTGAGTTTTTTTAGATAGCAGAGCGCCATCTAGTGAAACAAAAATCAACTAAACGTTTATTTAAGCTTGTTCCATAATATTTGGCCAACTCATTTCTTAATAAATCAAGAAAAGTCGACCATGAATTTTGGCCTTCGTTAACGTTTTTTTTTTTCTGTTTTTTTTTCTTCATATATATGTAAGTAATAATGAGCATTTGTTTTGTATAAATACATATATCCTATATATACATGTTGGCGTTTAGTTAGCTTGTGGGATACTCCTGGCTGTCCGAAAGCTTGATAAATAAATAAAAATTGTACAAGAAATTTAGCCCCTTTATTGATTTTAATATATAGCATATTACTAGACAGCCTGTTCCTTATTAAAGTTTTACCTTAAGCTAAATAACAAAGTATGTAACTTTAACACATCGAACATTCGAAGGAAATTATAAGAATAATTAAACCTAAAATGTGTCAACGTAAAAAAAAATCTAACTACTCACTAAAATTTTCCATTACATAATCAGGAGATATTGGGCGCCATATTCCTAAATTGCAACGACAAAAAAAAAAAGTTTAATAATAAATAATTTATAAATTATATATACTGCAGGTGTTTGATCTTCTGTCTCAAAATTAACTTTCAATCTTTGTGCATCTGATATTTGCTGCAATCTTGTACAGTCCTTTGTTGTCCTTTTCTCGATGTAATATTTTATGGCGCAATCTTGAAACTTACATCATATTTTTGCTCTCTCCGTATTTCTGCATTAACAGCTTTGCGTACTTCTTCACTATTTGGGATTCTCTCTTGCTTTTTATTTACTTTATTTGAATAATATTGTCACACGTTGAATTTCTAAAATACAATTCTCAGAATGACACGGCATTTAATTTTATTTCAGAATAATTAAAACTTGTAAAATATAGAGGAATTCAAACGAATGGGTTTACAATCACAGCCAGTCCTAGGAGTCTTATTAAATTTTTACCTTAAATCTACTAACATATTTAAGAAACTCCATACTTAATATAAAATAATGTGAAACAATTCTTTTATCAAGACATTCATTCAATTCTTTACCTCCCAATATATAAGATGACACCTATCACCCTACACCTCAATCTTATTCAAGCTTTATTAACGGTTTTTTCATAGAAATTTAGCGATTTGCTCACTCGCGATGACAATTTAATTATTCAGAACTATTTTTTAATGAATCATATTTTAAATGATAGAACCATGACTCTCTCTCCCATTTTATTAAAAATTTGTATATTTTTTAAAATGTTTATCAGGGTTTATTTTAAAACAATAAATCCTGATTTTTAAAGACTCTTACAAAAAAATTACAGCTATGAAGGTTTTTTACATTTTTTTATTCCTTTTGCTCAAGTTCCCAAGGAGGGTTCATTTGTTCCTACTCTTTGAATTCCTAAACAATCATTCCAAATATTTCCATTGTCAACTCCCAATTGAATCCGAATTGGAATAAATTCTGAATTCGCTATATTTATATAACAGTTCTTTATTGCATCACCAACAAACAAATAATTACTATTTATATAAATAAACAAAAGCATATATTTAAAAGAAATAGGGTCACTCTTTATATATTTTATTAATATAACACTAGGCCTTTTTCGAAAAAATTGTTAATGATTTTTTTTTACCATTTCCTATTCATTATTTAAAATACTAACAAATAATCTAAAAATAGCGGCCCAAAAATGCCATTTCGGGAAAAAGCGATTAAAGGGTGAGAGAGAGAAATATTATATAGATAGAATTTAATGAATAGACTTATAACTTTGAAAATAGAGCAATATCCATAAATAAATCTTTAATTAAAAAGGCATATATTGGATCAAAATATAGGTTAAAATAAATGATATTTTGATCCAATATATGCTTTTTTAATTAAATACTTATAACTATAGTCAGTTCTAAAGCTAAATTATAATGTGAAAATAATGGGCCTCTCATAATTTCATATCAAATTTATATAAATAAACACTGAAACACAGAAACTGATCAAGTTATTATTAATCACATTGAATTTTTTACATTATCACTCAATATATCTTGGCTTCTATCTGATGCGCTCCCCTTTTTTATTTATACATACATAAAATTTCTATTAAAAGTATTTAATCATATACTTTTTTTTTTAATTCCACTCAAACGCGATTAAATTGCATTTATTTTTGAACACTTTTGGTTTATTTTAAATAATACTTTATTTGATTAAGAAGGTATATAATTTTATTAGAATTAGTGCTTATTACGAAATGCTTAATTTAAAGAAGATTTAATATATCTATATATCTATGTGTAAAAAGCACATAAAGAAATTATATATATGATGACATTCTATATATAATCAGAATAATGTTTTGAAAATGCTGTTATGATAATATAAAAAAAACAGAGGGATTATTTTTTACTATTAGTTATAATATGTAAATTAGTTTAAAATAACGTTTAAATTATTAAATTTTTCAACATTAACGCATTATTAAAGACACCACTTTAAAAAGAAAAAGACATCAGATTGCTTCAAGAATGGTGAATTTTGGAATTGAAAATTTGCACAAGGTTTTTTTTTTTTTTCTTAATGATTGCAACCTTCCAGAATTGTCCTCTAGATTTTGTGTTTTAGTTGACAACAAAGTTGGTGACATTTGTCGACCTGCCCGCTAGTTGTACGGCTATCTTATAAAACTTATATATTTATATATATATATTTGAATATTCAATCTCCACACATATATACACTTATCGGGAAAACTAAAGCAAGTGGAAAGTTTTTAAATATCGCAGGTCGTCTGATTTTTTTAAGGAGACAGAGGCAATTTTGTTTACACCTGGTTATCTCGTGTGTCTTCAATAAAGGTCACTGTGTATCAAATATCTTTAAGAAATTTTGTCTGAATCCCGCTATACATGCTGAAAGGTACAACTTCCTGAAGTTTTGTCCATGATTGTATTTTATGCTATTTAATTAAGCAACAAAATAATTATAAATAAAAAAACAATTCTCTGAGGAAAGAGTTTCTAGAAAATAGAAAAATATGGTGGGGTAGCCAATTTTAGACAGGGCTAAATCAAATATCTTTGAATAAAACTTAGTTTAACTTTTCGTTGAATTACAAGAACCTTTTGTTTCGATTTATTACGAATTTGTAAAATATATATATCGCTAAAGTTTATCAAAAGATCATAAAAAAAAAAAAAAAAACGCAGACGATATATATAATACATTTCAAATAACGTGCAATCAACAGAGTTAAAAATAATAAAATCCCCCGTCCCACACACCGAATACATCATGGAAAAATAAATATCCCAGACTGCGATCGTCGTCTGCCAAGGAAAACAATCGTCTGCGATAACTTTAGCTGTTCGTCTGCCACCACCACCACCAACTTATTGGTAAAACTTGGTGGATTCTTTTGTTACATTTTTAATAAATAAATATCTTTGTTTTATTTATAAATTATACAAAGTGTTAAGACTAACTCTTCAGAATTGATATTTTTCTCTGAAATGGGAACTTGTTATGTAAATTGGAAGTCTCCAAATGACTATTTGCTATCAGAACTAATTAATGATACTAATTAAATGAGAAAATTATTATGTCAATACCTACCATACACATTCTCTCTCTCTCTCTAATTATCAAGCCATGATATCATGAAGGCTTTGTTTGTATTAATACGCTCTACTTGGTGGGTTATCGATATAGAATATTGCTCAATGGTGATTCGAAGAAATCATGTTTTGGTTTTATTTTAACGATTTTATGTTAAGTTTTGTTTTTATTTGAGATATTCTACCAAAAGTATATAGCACCTTTCCTTTTAAATACCATTTCAATACCATCCTCTCACAACTTTACGTTGTTTTTAAGTTTATTTGGGCGTATTTTCTTTCTTCACTCTTTTTTTGAATAAAAGAAGTATTTTTTTTAATGTCTTTTATTCGACAGAGTTAACATCCCATCCCTAAGGTATTTACTCATTAGGCTTTACTCTATTATTTATAGTAGCGGTTTGGCATCCCTAGCAGCTGTTCGGGGAAGTCCAATTCCACTTTTATAGAAGGACCATCACGGTGGATTGAAGGGGCTCAAGTACTGGAAGATAGTATCTTAGACCAGAGGTCGGCAAACTGCGCCTCGCGAGCCTCACACGGCTCTTTGGATGTGAAGCTGCGGCTCTTTATATATTTCCATACGTAAATATTTATTTATGCGAGTACTATTTATTGTTGGCAAGAAAAAATTGTGTGGCTCTTTAAAAATTTTAAAATTTGGTAAATTGAAATTTTTTACTCTTCCGACTCAAAAGGTTGCCGACCCCTGCAATAGACCGATTGTTGGAGCCCTGTGACCTAGTGAACCATTTTGTTCATATTAAGATTCTAAATAAAGTTGAAAATTTATAAAATAGATTTATACTCCCTAGAGATAAAATCACGTTTCACATTTAATTCATCGTTTTTTGTTATACGATCGAAATCTAAATAAAATCGCTTTAAAGATCTGATCCAATATTTCGACGCTATTTAGAGATAATAGCTGAAATGGTTGTTGATGACCTTTGCCTAGACGACCTTGTACACACTTTATACAAACTTTCGAGCATTTGCCGCCCTTCAACATGAATAAAAATAATAATTTGTTACATATATACATATCTACACAATACATATTTATTATAAATTTGCATATAAAGGAAATATAAACGACAGAAAAATATATATTTGAATATATAGGATTATATATATGTAAAACTGTGACAGAAAATAAACTTGGGAGGAAATTA
Organism: Cordylochernes scorpioides; assembly: GCA_030710605.1. Taxonomy (NCBI): domain Eukaryota; kingdom Metazoa; phylum Arthropoda; class Arachnida; order Pseudoscorpiones; family Chernetidae; genus Cordylochernes; species Cordylochernes scorpioides. The sequence goes on from CP092868.1 coordinate 68,245,079, forward strand.
AGGTAAGAATGACTATTTTAATAAAATGCATTAACTTTATTAAATCTCGTTGAGAATCTTCGCCTCTAACGATTTTGTTTCTCATTTGATAATTTACTCTGTGTACAAGTGATTGTTGAGCCTGTGACTTGTACACAGTGCTAGAGCTTTCTGTAGTATTTGTGGGGGTTGCAACTGAACGTAAACTGATCTAGAGATACATACTCATCTGGACTTCATCTCTCTAACTAAACTCTTTTACCCCTTTTTAAAACTCCCATCTATTTATATTAAAACTTCCTTTTTGCTTTCGTTTCAACCAATTTGGCCTTGTTTAAACGAAGGACAGAGAAGCAGTTAATTTAAAGGTCAAAAAACAACTATGCAAATGTAAATGGAAGTGCAACTATGCAAGTGTAACACATCGAATGGACAATGGGTCGTGACATATTTACACAATAACCTAGAACCCAGTCACATGGATAAACCTCTCTAAGCCAAACTGAAAAACTGTTTGAAATGTCTTCACTCAACATTTTCAAATCAAATTAACCATTTAAATAAGCCGATAAGAAAATAATCATGTCTGTAGGACCCCTTCTAACTCTGCGCACGTAATGGCGATATAAATGAAATGAACTGCGCATGCGTGCCACTAGAGGACGCTGGTAGACAGGAGAGCGCTGATGAACGATGGAATAAAACGTGTACAATGAAAATAAGCCCATTTTTAAAACACTATGTATTTATAGTGATGTAACGTTCCCCGGGTTGTGGTTTAATATCCCATCATAAACATATACAAATAAAAGTCGGAGAGACAAAATAGTTTTTTTTTTTTTCCGAACCACAGATGACGTTGTAATTTATTTCTTCATTAATCTACGAATAAAAAATCAATAAAAATCTTTCATTAAGTGACAAAATTTCCTCCCCAAACCTTCCCTCCGACTAAAAAAAGAAAACGTAAATAAAAAAAGAGGAAAACTTAATCAAATTAGCAATAAAGTTTTTTGTTAACTAATAAAAACATGATTAATTATGTTGATGAGGTAAATATAGTTTATTACGTTGATGGATTGTAACCATCATGTGTATTGTACCCACTACCACGTTAAAAATAATATAAGGTGCGACTTTTTTTATAATTGTCAGACGATTTTTTTTTAAAGAGAATGGCAGACGATATTAAAAAAAAATTCAAACGACTATTTTAAAAATAGCAGACGATTTTTAAAATTCATTGCAGACGGTCATTATTATTATTTTGAAAATTGCCGACGACTAATTATAGAGAATGACGTTTATTTTTAAAATTTCGGATGACTCTTTAAATTTTAATTTTTTTTTGAAGGCGATGACTATTTTGTTAAATACCAGATAACTATTCAAAAAATGTCAGACGATCATTTTTTAAAATGGAAGACGATTAATTAAAGCGTTACCACGTGACATCCCAGATGTTTACCCCTCACCTCTAGATGTGTATTAAATTACCCTCCTCCCTATATATAAAGGCACAGGGCTCCTCTCCCGTCAAATTAAACGTCAAAACTAGACGCCATCTGTTGACCGTCGACAAAGCCACAACACCAGCTTTGGCAAACTGAAAAGCGTCCACCTAGAGACCATGTTTTCGAGCTAATGGTCCTCGTCGTGGTGTTGTGGCTTTGTCACCGACCCAAGGCCACTAGTTTACGGCGACGGTCAATAGATGACGTCTAGTTTTGACGTTTAATTTGACGGGAGAGGAGCCCCGAGCCTTTTTTAGATCAATTTCATCCCGGAAAATTTTCCATCTATATATATATATAGCAATGGTCTGGTAACAGAGGGGAAGTAACGTCACTAATAAATTTTCCCAATATTGTAACCAATTTGATATAGTAATTGAGGAGTATAGGGATATATAATTGGGAGGGAGCGCAGAATCCGTGTGGACCTTGAAGATGTGTGTGAAAAGAAGTTGCCCAGAGAGGGAGCTGCAACATTCCTCTGGGAAAGTAAACATTGACTCCTCCAGCCAACCCCCTAACAAAACATCCGCACAATGGCGCGGGGAAGGATTCATTGAATACAAAAAATAATAAAAAAGGAATATTTATCAGTTGTGAATCATGATTGAAGACGCTGAAATAAATCCCCTTACCTTGACTGCATTCCCTCGGCGTTTCTCTACACCCTGTTGTGGCATCTGTGTAACCATCTTTTTATTAAGCTGAGGTTCTTCCATAGCTCCTATTGATGAACATTCCGTTATCTACGCTGTCGTCACATTTGATTCATACCATTTACGCGCATTAAGCGTTTGTTGTTGTTTTAATGACAAGATTGTAAATGTACTATGAGGTTAATTACAACCTCTAAGGGTAGGATTTATAACTCTTTAAACGAATGGATGACACACACGTGTAGATACACATATGGTGTAGTGGACCATCCACCATCCGCAATGATAATCACATCTCTAGCGAATAGCCACCATCAGCCACAATCTTCCAGTAAAACATTTAGGAAGGAATTATTCCGAGAGACACCACAAACACGTCAGAACCATGTCAGTACAAACAAGATTGTAGGTCATAGCAACCACAGGGAAGCAGCTATGTAGAAAATATTCAATATATGTGAACTTATTATTAATTTTGATATTTATATTTGTCTACACTTATCGTCTCTCTCTCTTCTATGTTGTTGTTGTCGTTTCTACTATATTAACCCTTTATAATTTTATATCGTTCTGAAAATAGAACAATCCATATTTAAATCATTAGATAATCAAAAGACATAACACTATGCGGCGCTGAGTTTGTTTATACAAAAATGTAATGTCTTGATAAAGGTTGGCATTCAGCCAACCGAAATATTGGCAAATAAATCTTTTATTCAATCCAATATATACCTTTTTATTATCTAATTATATTATTTGTCTCTCTTTAGTATTTTCTATAAGTTTAAAATATTGTTTAACACTAAGTAAATTGTCATTCTGAAGTTCGTGTGTTTTCTAAGTGAAACGATATAAATAAGAGAATGACTCATCCATCCAGTGAACCACCATCTTCCACCTACAGACCTCCCCCGCCCGTGGACGTCTTCCTCCTTTTTTTTTTCTGATTGGTCATCTCCAAGGTCGCTTATGTCACACCACTGTTGTTGTTCCGCCGTTACAAACAAAACTTTCCTTCAATTGCTGTAAAATGGTTAAAAGATCAGATTTTTTACCAACATCAACATGGAACTAGCTGTAAACCCTCTTTTAATACAAACAAAACGTTATTCTAAGGTGAAACTATCAGGGATATATGGCTTATTTTTTAATTATCAAGTGACAAGTCTTTCTAGTTTTCTGCCACGAAAGCCCTTCATTGTATCGTGTTTTTCTCCTGTAAAAGGACTTTCGTTCCTGAAAGCTAGAGAGGTTTGTGAATTGAAAGTAAAAAAAAAAAAAAAAAACTTATATTCCTCTGGAGGCCTAAATTTTCACCTTAATATTGTTACAAGGGATTAATTGTCTTGAGGGTTCGCCACTGATGAGCCAGGCCTTATTCACTGAGTAGAGAACTCTCGTGAAAAATGTGTAAGCTGTAGTTATTCGCCCAGCTCCCTACCCCTGGGAGCAGGGAGGAATCAATCCGAGCGCTGGGCATTGTTTACCCCGCGGTATAAATAGGACGGATAAACAACGCTCTAAATACAGACGGCGGCCTCCCACAGACTGGAATTACGTTACCTCATCCTTACGGTCTTTTCATTGGGGGCGTGTCTGTTTATTGGGAGGCGTGTCTGTTTATTGGGAGGGCGTGTCTGTTTATTGGAAGGCGTGTCTGTTTATTGGGAGGAGGGGGTGTCTGTTTATTGTGAGGCGTGTCTGTTTATTGGGAGGGCGTGTCTGTTTATTGGGAGGGCGTGTCTGTGTATTGGGAGGCGTGTCTATGCATTGGGAGGGCGTGTCTGTTTATTGGGAGGAGTGTCTGTTTATTGGGAGGCGTGTCTGTTTATTGGAAGACGTGTCTGTTTATTGGGAGGGCGTGTCTGTTTATTCGAAGGCGTGCCTGTGTATTGGGAGGCGTGTCTGTTTATTGGGATGGCGTGTCTATTTATTAGAGGGCGTATCTGTTTATTATGAGGGCGTGTCTGTTTATTGGGAGGAGTGTCTGTTTATTGGGAGGCGTGTCTGTTTATTGGAAGGCCTGTCTGTGTATTGGGAGGCGTGTCTGCTCATTAGGAGGCGTGTCTGTTCATTAGAAGGGCCAGTCTATTATTAGAAGGAACGTTTATTTATAGGGAGGGCGTGTCTGTTTTATCAAAGGCCTGTGCCCAACCTGCGAAACGAGCCACCCCGCCGTAGAAACACGGGATACAGAGCCCCACAAGGAAGGGGTTTACTCGAGGGGGCGTGTGAAGAGTGCAGGATTGATGTAGTTTTGCCAGATCGCGGTACGGTGGGTGGACGGCCAATCTCTGACACGGTGCGGTATTAATGACCGCTGTTCTGACAGATCGCCTCGCGGGGTCGATCGTGTTGTAGCTTCTCTGGTCCTATGTCCAGGTGGGTCTTTCATGGTACCGGGATTGGAACTTTGCTAGTTGTGAAATATAACGGTCGCCTCTCTTGGCAAAATAAACACTGAAACCAAGCGCCATCTATTGACCGTCTCCGCAAACTAGCGGACTCAGGTCGGTGACAAAGTCACAACACGAGCTTTGGAAAACTGAGAAGCGTCCACCTAGAGACCATGGTTTCGGGCTAATGGCCCTTGTCAGTCTAGGGTGGACTTTATTTCATGAGAGATCCACAAGGAATCAAATTAAATATTCACAATCCTCCAGAATCACCGACCTGAGTCCGCTAGTTTGTGGAGTCGGTCAATAGATGGCGCTTAGTTTTAGCGTCTATTTTGCCGGGAGAAGCGACCTTTATTTCTATGGATCAATTTCCTTCCGGCCCCCGATGAAGAAGGCTGAACATGGTTTCAATATACTTGCTTGTTGTGAGAAGTTAACCAATGTTATGTCTGATAAAATTCTACGAAATTTCGGAGAGGCGAAAGCAGGAGCTCTATCCGTCAAAAGTTCTTTAGGAGAACCAAAATGTAGTCGGGCTCCAAAGCCATTTTGCGTTCTTTTTAGCAATTGATTTAAGAGGTGGCGATGTCTCGCATATTCTGAGATAAATTTCTGATATTCGTTGACAGCCCCTAAAATGATTGTAGAGTTTTAATGTTGATTAGGGTTCTAATGGCGCTGATGATTTCGGTGTTTTTAATATTAGGGACGAAAGTCCCTGCGGTGATTAATATTAAGCTGGAGATTTTCCTCTAAACAGAATTTAAAAAAACTGAAATTGGGTAAGGTTTTGTTCTGAAGAGTCGGAAGAATAACGAAGTCGTCATTATAATGGGTTATGAGAGGGAGGTTGTGCTTGTGATCAACTGATAATCATACTTTCGAAAATTTTAGACGCTGATCTGAAACCAAAGGGTAAACGTTTGAAATTATATTGTCTTTGTTGAGTCACGAAAGAGAGTAGTGGTTGACTCTTCTCCGCGATGGGGATTTGATAGTAAGCATTGCTTATGTCAACGGTGCTAAATACTGGTGCTTTCGGCAGGTTATCCAGTACCGTTTCTATCAATGGCAAAGGATGCAAATCCTATGGCACTAGTTTGTTGACACGCCGGGAGTCGATGCAAAGACGCATGGTGTTATCGCGTTAGCGAACGAGTGTCATGGGAGAGGAATATGGGTAGAGGAGGGAGTGATTATGTCATGTTGTAGAAGTTGAGATACCTGGTCCTGAATTTCCTTCTGGTAGACATAGGGAGTTCAGCATGGTCGGAGGGAAATGACTTTGTCGGAAATAGTTTTGAGCTTTACAGGTGTTATTTTGAGTGGTAATACATTAAATTTATTGATCGAAAAATATTTTAAAAAGTATACAATAATTGCTGATAAGGAATAGGCATTACTGGGTGTTGTTCGATAAATTCTGTAATCATTAATTCTCTAGAGGGGCATGAGCAAAGGTAACAAAGTTGTAAGAATGAGAGGGGCATTTAGGGGAGAGATTGATATGAGTTATTAAAGGTTGTTTGTAAGCAAGGCTCAGGTGGCGGTTGGACATCGTCGACGCCTAAGCTAACAGAGTGAATTATAGGTCGTTTAGGGCCACAAATTATTACTGGCGAGCTGTGCTTACAAGTAAGAAAGTCATATACAAAGTGGTACAAATGTTGTTTAGGTGCTGGAGCACTATTTTGATGGATCAGTTGATATGAAAATAAATTGTTAATCTTGAAAATTGTAAAGCATGAATAGATAGAAAACCAAATTTAAGGGGGAAGTCTTTATAATATATAATTTTTTTCATCAAAATGACAATTATAAAATTCGATTGGTAAGGTAACTAATCCAATGGGTTTGACATGACTAGATTATAGTACGGATAATAAAATAATTGTTAATAGGGGGTCGAATAACTGGAATTAGTAAAAATTTTTAATGTATTCAAATTGATCTAAGCTAATTATCGAAATTTTGGCTCCAGAGTCAGCAAGAAATGGCATCTTTAAAGAATGAATGCTAGGGCATCGGGGGTAGACGGCGCAGAATGCCTCCTTGACGTCTTCATAGGTCTTATTGAGTAGAGCTAAGTCTTGGGCGATTTTACGAGGTTAGCCTCTGAGTGATGATAGAACCTTTCGAGCTTGGCGTGTTGTTTCTAAGTTGTGGAAACTGGGCTGAGCTTCAAGTTGTGAGAAGAAGTGTGCGGCAGGTTCATCTCCGTCGTAGGAGATCACTTCCTCTGGATCACGGTTCAAAAGTTGGTTGGGGCAGAGGGACAATAACTCTGATAGAAATTTGATACAGTGACCTTTATTGAAGATACACGAGTTAACAAAGTGTGAACCAAATTGCCTGTCTCCTAAAAAAAAAAAAGCTACATCAAAATTTTTCCACTTTCTTAAGTTTTGTCCATTAGTGTATATAGATACGCTGAAAGAATTAATGGTTCTTTACTAATACTGAAACCGATTGACCGATTATTGGTCTTTAATTAATATATACTATCTATTTAAAAAGAGTTTAAAATTAGAGAAGAATCAAGGTGGTATATGTATCTGATGGCTTATTGCTATCTATTCTTAATATTTCAAGAAAAATGGTAAAAAGCCTAACTTAAGAATATTTTTAAAATAAACAGCTAATTGATATCGTTTCCGATAGATGGCAATAAGCCGCCAACAACATTCAGTTTCATGAGATCAGGAGATGCTCTTCCATTATATACATTATAATGTATATTTTGGTCGTCTGATACGCGAAACTTTGATTGGAGGATATCCTTCAACGCCATTGGCTACCCAAATTCATGGAGTCCGTGTAGGATATTGGCAACATATGCTACCGGAATGTTCTTAAGATATGTGTTTACCAGTCACACAAGTTCCAAAACCTTGATTATTCTGCTCAAGAAAAGCCATGTACTCTATAGAAACATGAAATATCTGCTCACATTTCATTGCTAACTGAAAATACTTATTGCCAAATTCCAAGGAAACAATCCCAAAAATGAGCCAAATTAAAGATATAAAGCCTCTGTACAAACCCAATTAACGAGTTTCTACTGAGTACGTGGGGTTTCTTCAGCAGAAGAATCATCAGATTGTTACGATGTTACAGAAACATGAGGTTTTGTATCTTGTGGTTACTGGTAAACACATATCTTAAGAACATTTAGGTAGCATGTTTCCAATATCCTACACCAGGAACGGGCCGGATAGCCAATGGCGTTAAAGGATATCCTCCAATCAAAGTTTCGCGTGTCAGACGACCAAAATAACATTGTAAAACAATCCAGATGATACTTGCTGTTTACAAGCAACCCCTGTTGGTCTTCCTAGAACTCTCTCTTTCTACCTTGTTTATCCATACAGCCATTCACACTCACAAAACGCAACACCATCACAGAATTTAGATCAATTAGTCTCATTATGTCGATATAAAATTACTAAAGTAACCAACTTCAATTTGTTATTTATAAAATACATTTTATTTGAAGAAGACATTAATATATATCATTGGGTTTATCTTTTTTACCCTTTTTACTTATTCTTAGGATTTTATTTTTAAAAACCTGTTTTATTTTTTTTTTTCAATTTAATATAAGAAAAATGCTTATATAATTTTTATAAGCTCTCATTAAATATTTATACTAGTGAAATGAATAATATAGTGTTAATGAGTTATAGTGAAAATGACGTATTTGTCTATAGGACAAAAAATTACTCTAAATGACAGTTTTTATACAAGTGGGTGTCTCCGTATAAAGAAGCCTCTACTGTATATAATATTTACATTACCTCTTTATCTTAAGTCTCGGTATATTTACTGGCGTGACCTGGTTAGAAGGGGGTTATCTACAGAAAAAAAACTGACTTATTATATTGAACTACTCCATGTGTAGTAAATATGTGATGTACTTACAGTCACAACCTCATGGCCTGGTACTACATGTGTAGACAAGTGGTGTACTTACAGTACAAGCAGTCACAACCCACCATGGCCTGGTACTACATGTGTAGACAAGTGGTGTACTTACAGTACAAGCAGTCACTACCCACCATGGCCTGGTACTACATGTGTAGACAAGTGGTGTACTTACAGTACAAGCAGTCACAACCCACCATGGCCTGGTACTACATGTGTAGACAAGTTGTGTACTTACAATACAAGCAGTCACAACCCACCATGGCCTGGTACTACATGTGTAGACAAGTGGTGTACTTACAGTACAAGCAGTCACAACCCACCATGGCCTGGTACTACAGGTGTAGACATTTGGTGTACTTACATTACAAACAGTCACTACCCACTATGAACATCACATAAGCCGATTTCTAAGTGAAACCACCCATAAAAAAAGAGAAGAATACCAAGGTACAAACCAGGTTTCAGTAGCAGCACATTGTTACATTATTCCCGGAGGATGTTACGCCAGATGGTTATCGCGGGGATATCGTTGCAATGAGAGAGGAGAATCTGTATGAGACTGGTGTCTTAATAAAGGCTTTTTGTGTGTGAAATTTTTAATCAAAGAATTTACAGGAAATAAATTCCAGTGAATCATAACTGGCCGACTGAACCACTTTAGCCAGGTTTCGATAGCGTCGGTGTCTAACCAGCAAAATTAGATATAAAAAATGTCGTATAAAAAAGGTGTAACCAATCAAATGTCAAATGCTCTCTCTAGAGGTAAAATAGCAGAACTACACAGAATATAGGGGGTTTTGCCATTTATTATAATTAACACATGGATATTTTAGCTTTTTAAATAGCCTATATGTTAAACTATATTTTCTATTATATCTATCTGTGTGCATGTGAGATTTCTTGATGATTGGTTCCATAGGTTTGATGCACACAGACGAGTACCAAGCATCGATTTACCATTTCGTCTCTCTCTCTCTAAATAAGGATTAGAGATTAATTCCACACAAGATAAAAGATGGAAACATTTTTTATTACTTCGCTCTTTTGATGGTTAACCCATGCGCCATCTATCAGTAATTGGTAAAGTTTGATAGATAGAAATAAATAAAAAAAGGAAGAATAGTTAAGACCACACACTCAATATTCCAATAGAAGGTGGTAAAAAGTTTTCTGGACAAAAAGTTTTCCAAGCGTCGTCAGCAGTTAATTCAGTGCGCTGCTGCTGCTTCCTTCCAAGGCGCTAAGAGATGTGATTGGTGTTTGCCGCCGTAACAAGAGACCGTCGAAACCGGAGCTCCCTGTTTGTTTCGTGGGGTCTCCGTTTGTTCAGGGCCCGGGCAAATATTGGGACTTCCCCCCGCTTGCATAATCCATAATACTCCTTTCGTGATTGTGTATTATGTCAGAATAAATACAAACTTGATTGGCCACTCCATTAGTTGCCATGGCAACGTCCCGTTTGTTAGCATCCAAGTAAACAAAGATGGCAGCGCCCATAGCGGCGGTTGCCCGAACTTTACCAGTTCACTTGAGTACTCTCCGCCAACGCCACCTCACTCTAAGAGGTAAGTTTCTCTCTCCGACGTCGCGTTTTTAATCAAGTTTTTTCTTTCGAGGCCTAATGTGATTAGTCCTTTCGTGTCACGTGACCGTAATGAAGCCATCTGATTGGTCCAACTATCTCTAATGGATTTGACCATCACCCCCCCCCCCCCCCCCCCTTCAAACCGTTACATTTCCCATTCCAAAACTTGATTTAAAATGCTTTGTGGTCTTAAACGCTTTTATTTTTTCTCTTTTTTTGTGTGTTACGTTTTTTTTTTAAAGCAGCTTGTATGTCCCTACAGGTTTCCAACTCTTGTTTTCTGTTACTTCTTTTATTTTGTTCATTAATATTATTATCTTTTAAACAAAGTATTTAGTCGATCGTATTTTTTGAAAATTATTTATTACTTCTTCTTTACCTACTTAAAAAAAAACTCAAAAGACAAAATTCGTGGTCAATTCTTGATGTGCTTAAAATGGTACGCTAGTAAAACACGTGTTTCTGAACACATCTACCGCCCATTGCTGATTAACATGGCACGTGTAAATTTATTATATTTATGTAAATTATTTTATTTGTATATATATATATATATATATACTTATTAATATTATAATCCATTCAGTAAAATTATAAATAAAACACAATTCGCTGAGGAAAGAATTTTATGATTTTACTGTTATATGCTAATCTATATTTGCATATATCCATCTCTTATGTTTCCTACTTCTCTGTATGTATGTATGTATGTATGTATATGGATTTATATTTATTTTCTAAGTTTTTAGTATCGTAGTTATACCTGTCTAAGAGCTGTATTGCCGTTATATAAATAGAAACAGCGAATTGTCTTTTATATATATAAGCTACCTATATAGCATGTGTAAATATTTAGTGGGATACAATTCATCAATAGAAAACATTTTATAAACATTTCAAATATTACTATAAATATCGAAATCTATATGATGTTTGAAGTGTTTACTATTTATTTTTCACTTTTAGTAGCAATCCAAACCTCCAATGAGAGACTACCTCCAGGAGAGACCAGTTTTTTTTTTTTTAAGGTTTCTTTTGTATAGGAAGTTTTCCTATACTCCAACACCCTTAACAATTCTATGGATATATATATATACCCTTAAATAGCTAGTTTACCTTAATTAAATCTACCCTCATGCCCATATATGCCCATTTACTCTTTTATATTTTCTCCTTTGTAAAATTTGATTGAAAGAATCAATAAAATTGTTTAAATTGTCGATTGTCTCTCTACCCTCATGGACACAATTTAAGGAAGTTGCAGCTTTTAACATGTATATCGGTATACAGACAATAACTATGAAAGATATTACAGTCACCTTTATTGAAGACACACGAGATAACCAAGTGTGAATAAAATATAAGGTAGTTGTACCTGTTAGCATGTATATCGGGATTCAGAAAATAACTCTCAAAGATATTTGATACACACAGTGACCTTGATTGAAGACACACGAGATAACCAAGTGTGAAAAAAATTGCCTCTGTCTCCTACAAAAAATAGACAGCCAGCGACACCAAAGACTTTCCAATTACTCAATTTTGTTCCCCCATGATGGAATATATTCATTATTTAAAAAACTCATTCTCCAAAACTTTTCAAGTCTTATATATAGAAAGAGATTATTCCGTTTATTCTCACCAAAGTCCAAAAAGGGAACCAAGAAGAGCTCTGTGTACAAGATGGTATGTGGAAATAAGTAAGAGGTACGAAATATAGGAGTTTTTATTAAAGGGAGAAAAGGAAACCAAGGTAGAATTTTTGTAGAAAGAAAAAAAAAAAATTTTTTTCACGCGAGCACACATGGCATAGCCGGAGGTGTCCGCGCAGTTCATGCTGACCCTATATTTGCTGTATCTATTGACAAAGGCTGTGTTAAGTAGATGAACGCTAGGAAACTTGACTGAGATCAATAAAGAAATTCCAAAGGTCATTGGCTATTATTGCCTGCGGTGGTTTAAAAGGAACTGTATTCCTTACATTGTTTTCTAGCTCACTCTATTACTGAAATAAACCAATAACCTGTGGGTATTTCCATTATTGACGTGTGGATATACACTCATGTACAAAACTTAAGTAAGTTGTACCTTTTAGCATGTATATCGGGATTCAGACAATAACTCTGAAAGATGTTTGATACACTGTGAACTTTATTAAAAACACGAGATAACCAAGTATAAACAAAATTACTTCTGTCTCCTTAAAAATATATATTTATAGACGCCGGCGACATTGAAGACTTTCTACTTTAAGTTTGGTCCATGAGTGTATGTTTAGTGTAGTAACTTATTCGATTAACAATGCAAAATACAATATACAGTTATTTCCTAATTTGCATAGTAGAGACAACCATAGCTTGACAACATGGAGACTTCTGGAGGTTGTCTCTTCCTTTCATTTTATGTGTATAGATGGCGCGTTATTGCTTTGTGTTTATTTAGATCGTTGTCAGTAAATATTCCCTTACTCTGTGTGAGGAGATAGACATAGCATCATCATCGTGCGTTGACTTGATCATCATAATTTCTGATATTTGTTTGGCATCCAGGTAGTTGATGTACTGAGGTTACCTCTATAGTGTTGTTTGCTTTTAAATATCCTTTCATGTATTGACTCAATTTATCAATCAGATTTGCACACACACACATAAGGTTTCTTTATTAAAGAAAATACAAAACCTATAAAAGTTTCAATCGAAATTTTTGCGGGAGAATCCATTTACGTGCAAAAAAAAAAGCATTCTTATTTTATATATAAAAAAAAGCTTTAAATCGTTACATTGTTAAATATGATAGGCATCAATTTTGTCTATACAATGGGGAAGGTTATAATTAGAATTTTGTTAGGGTGAAACAATTATAGTTAAAACTTGAAATATAACAATAAAATTTTGCAATGCAGACGATTTTATATCCAGCCAAACGCTAGTTTGACGGTAAGCAGACGATGACTCATCAATCTCCAGTCAAAAGATTGAAGTCAATTACAAATGACTCATTCATCCACCCCCACCCCACCCCTGCCTGGAACTTTTCACCTGATTTCCGATATAATCAAAACAACACGTAGTTTAGATAGTTAGGTGACAGTTGAACAACAATAGGTTGTGACTACTGTACACATGGCGGCGTGGATGAGATGTGTGTGATTGTCTGTAATTGAATAAATTCAACAAACAATCCACAGGGTTTCTTTGTATTTCTCTAGATTTCGGGCTAACATGCACGTCAACAAGATAACTAAAAGTATAACTTCCAGCTAACTATACTACAGCTATAACTACTAGGTATAGTTAGCTGGAAGTCATACTCCTAGTTATCCCGTTGAAAGACATGTTAGCTCAAAAGCTAGAGAATTAAAAATAGTAAAAGAAACTTAACCCTGGATTGCTCTTGTTGATATTATTCAATTACTAAGTCAGATATGTGTGACGTGTACTGTAAATACACCACGTGTATACAGAATTATAAGCCGCTCTAATTATTTTCTATACTGTTTGTTTTGAATTTTAGAAGGGAAATCCAATCTTTCATTATCACGTTAAACAAACTGCACCTATAACACCAACAACGTTCTTTGCTTTTTTTACAGGGGAGTAGAATCTATTTGGGGCGCTATCTAAATAAATATATTGAAATATATAAACAATACATTTGATTATTACGCCAATAAATAAAGAATCTCGACGCCCCGTTAGCTTTTACTCCTTTTCAGAAATTATATCCTGCGATTCCTCTCCTATTACAATATGGACACCATATACATTTATAATAAGAGAAAAAGCAATATAAATAATTTAAACACACAATATCTTATAATAGATTTGAATAGCCATACATATATGAATATAGAAAGAGATTATTTCCAAGTATAAACACTGTCAATTATGTGTTAAAAAAAGCAAAATTGTGAAATTGAACTGGGATAAGGTGGATGAATTAAGAAAAAGGCATCTACTTATTGTGCAACTGAAAGTTGCTGATTGCTTGCAACATTTATCGGAATAAATATCAACTATTCGTTGATTTTTAATTATTCCAGAATTGGCCAAATACCCTTTCTTGATTAATCAATTCTGGAATAATTAAAAATTAACGAATAGTTGATATTTATTCCGATAGATGGCTCAAGCCATCAGCAACTTTCAGTTGCACGATAAGGAGATGTTTATTTCTTTAACTGTCAATTATATTATCCTTACTGCTTCCCTTCAACCCTGTTCTTAACCTTTCTAATATTTGTTTAAGAAATGTGAGAGCTAAGTGGAGACTTCAAACAAAGTTGACCGGTTTAGATATCCTCAGTGACGTTCTTGCTTACTACTGCCACGGTGACATCTTGCCGACAAACGTCACACTGAGGTTGACATTCCTGATCTACATAACAAGATATCAAACATAAGTTAAAATTTTACAGCCAGATTCAAGACAGAAAATTTAAAGATAACAGGAAATCTCAATGCAGCCTGCACAAACTGCTGAAACCGCGAGTTCATAATACAATATATTGAGTGTATCCAAACCACCAAAACTTTCTATTTGAGTGGAATGGTAAAGCACAATTTGGATTATAGATTATAGCTACAAAAAAATAAGACCTAATCCAAATAAAGTAATAGTGTGTGACGTTTCGGTAACATTTGTCTGATGATGGTAACAATGCTGTTACCGAAACGTCACACACTATTAATTTATTTGGATTAGGTCTTATTTTCATATAGCTATTTGGGTGGAAATGATCAATCTTCGGAGACAACCTATGAAATATATCGGATATATTCTTTGGAAAACGAGCACAAACAAGTATTACATATGTATCTTTCATAAAACACACCTTTACACGGTACTTTTTGAAACGAAGATGCGTTTTTTTTTATTTCAAAACCAAAAGACACTCAACCATTTCAGTAGCAGACGAACAACAATTAGGGTTAGGAGGCGTCAAACACAAAGACAAAATGGAGGGAAGAACTAGCAAAAACCTGCAAGGCAAATTTCATTGTAAACCTGAGTATTTTGAACATGCTGTTTGCATTGTTCCTTGCCTCGTTTTTTGTCGATTTTGAAAGAGGCAATTTTAGTGCGGGTTATTTTTTTAGCGCGTTCTTTAAAGTATTTCATCTATTTGTTTAAAAATAGAGAAGAGGATCAGGAAGGTTACTTAAATGGACGGACATCGTCTGATCTTCTTACAACTGGTAGCGCGCCATCTATCGGAATCATTTTCAATTAAACGTTTTATTATTATTATTATTATTATTATTTTCAAAATGTTTTATCTTTGTTAAGTGTTATGTTACCAATATATAGAAACAAGCAGCAAAATGTTCAAATGGTAAGATTTTATTTCATTAATATTTTATCTAGTGTTAGAAAATCTCATAGGTCAAACTATATACATTCATGGACAAAACTTAAGGAAGTGGAAGGTCTTTGATGTTGCCAGTCGTCTATTTTTTTTCCCCAATAAAACTTAGGTAATTTTGTTCATACTTGGTTATCTCGTGTATCTTCAATAAAGGTCACTGTAATATCTTCCAGAGTTATCGTCTGAATCCAGATATATACATGCTGAAAGGTACAACTTTCTTAAGTTTTGTACATGAGTGTATATGTGTAGGCTTCATAGTTTTATATATTTTTCTTTTGTTGAGTCCAATGTTTTCTGCTCTCTCCCATAATTTACGGGAATCTGGATTTAAAAAGGAGATCAGGCAAGGGATGGTTCTCCGTGATAAAGCCTCCCAGCGGTTTCTCCATTTTAATCTCCAGACTGAAGTTCTTATATACCCTGCATATTTGATATTGAGCACAGTAAATTAGTGTTTTGAAGGTTGTTAAATAGGTTTAAAATAAATATTAATTAAAATATATATATATATAGAATAGTGGCGCAATATTTATTTTTATTTTTCGGCGATAGAGGGCCCTAAGTTGATGGAAATATTTAATTATAGCTCTATATTTGCATATTTTCCATATAAATTTGTAAATTATAATTCCTTTCTCTCTATATCTCTCATGATAAAATTTGCATATAAGACTAAATATCTTGATAAAGGTGTTGATATGTTTTATGAAATTTCTATTAAATAAAAACTAACAGGTGATATATATATATATATAGCTGAATCCCAATTTATTTTTATTTAGAGTTTTTATTTTCTTAAGCTTATTAAAAATAATGTATATTTCTTTTAATTAAAAAAGGTAAACACACAATATAAAAATATTTGTCGTTCGTTTTTTTAATGATAAAACTAATAAAGCCAATTTGCTGATTATTTTTTAAATTAATTTATTAGAACGAAAACGTAAAAAAAATGTATTTTTAATGGAAAGAGTCTCTCATAATGTAAATAATATCTCACACAGTAGTAAATTGGTTTTTGATCTCTCGGTCTTTTTTATTCTCTGTTTTAAATATATTGGACCTTTGACCACGTCCATAAATACACTTATGGACATAACTTAAGGAAGTTGTACCTTTTAGCATGTATATCGGGATTCCGGCAATAATTATGAAAGATATTTGATGCACAGTGATCTTTATTGAAGACACACGAGATAACCAAGTGTGAACAAAATTGCCTCTCTCTCCTTAAAAAATAAGAAGAATAAAAAAAAAGAAGAAACATGACCGGCGATATTAAATACTTTTCACTACCTTAAGTTTTGTCCATGAGTGTATACACTTTCTTAATACATACGAGGAAAAAAATCTTTAAATAATAATTTTCCATACATGGGAGTATCCGGATCGCCTCTTTGTTTAACGACAAAATCCATTTTTCACGCCTGATGTGAGTTTTTTTTCCCGCAAAATAAACAATCTATAACCTAACGTAACCTAACCATATATAACACTATAATTAAACCAGCATTAGAGATGTAAATATATTATTTAACACACCAGAACACTACCTCTTCGTCATACATGCCACTGTGAAAAACGATGGTAATTAAGACGAAATCTTAAACTTGTGTGAAGCCCCCTTACCAACAACAATGTTAAACAGAATAGACAGTAGCACGGCTGACAACTAGGAACCAGCTAGTGGGAACTTCTATGAGAACAAAGTATCCACTGTAGAAAGCTGGGATTAAAGCAGCTAAATCTATCTTCTATATAGTGAGAGGTGTGTGTGTGTGTATTTATCCATTTTTATACCTCGTTTTCCTATCTCATTTAATATCTGTGAAATTTTGGGAATTGCCGGATATACTATGTTAAAAAATCAAATAAATGACTTACCGCAAGTTTTTTAAAATATATTTATTGAGAGCTTTCGGATCTTTCTCAACGTTTAGGTAGAATGAATCATTTTACCTAAAGGCTAAGAAAGGGTAAGACCCGAAAGAGCTCTTAATAAATATATCATCTATCTGATGAACGAAATAGTTTAAATATCTCCCTTAATCCCCCTGAAAAATGTATAAACTTTAGAAATTTAATTCGTGACTTTGATGTTTCCCATCGTAGAACAAGTGTTAAAATGAGCCTGCTGTAAGTCCCCAGCCAGCTAGGGGGGATGTCCCCCTCAACAATCCCCCTCAATCAATATCGATTCCTTCCCAATTCATCTCTATAAACAACGCCATTGTTGAAGATTCCCACAGCTGAGCTTTACATTGATTCTTTTACTTAATTTTTAGCAAATTTCTTAATTGAATAAGTCTCCAGTATCTTCTTACACCCGCCCTTCCTTCATTCATTCAATCTCCCCGCTCTTTTTGTTTCTTTCCTAAAAAAAAAAACAGTTTTGTATATATGAGGTTTAATAAAGACATTTCTTCGTTTTACCTATATTTGCATAATTTTTCCAAGTTCATTTCGTCAATAGCAACTCACAATAATGTCCAACAACTTTTGCATATTGAGTGGAAGAAAAAGAAGAATTTCAGTCAAACAAACCTGACGCTTTTTCTCTTCTAAGGCATTGGTTTTTATTGATAACACATACATTGGTCGCTATCACATCCGTGCAACCGGAGAAATACTTAGTAAGTCGGAGTAGTTCTGTATATGTTACCATATATATATATGCTATATAGACGAATGGCCCGGGCAACGCCCGGGTTTTACCCGAGTGCGAATATATTTTAAAAACGTTGTCTTGGGTGGTCGCTATAGTCAGGGTGGTCTGTATAGACAGGTGTATGTATCACACAGCTGATAACAGGGTTGTCTAGAGTGGCCGCTATAGACAGGGTGGTCTGTATAGACAGGTGTATGTATCACACTGCTGATAACAGGGTTGCCTAAAGTGACCGCTATAGACAGGGTGGTCTGTATAGACAGGTGAATGTAACACACTGATGATAACAGGGTTGCCTAAAGTGACCGCTATAGACAGGGTGGACTGTATAGACAGGTGGATGTATCACACAGCTGATAACAGGGTTGTCTAGAGTGGCCGCTATAGACAGGTGTATGTATCACACAGCTGATAACAGGGTTATCTAGAATGGCCGCTATATACAGGGTGGTCTGTAAAGACAGGTGGATGTATCACATAGCTGATAACAGGGTTGTCTAGAGTGGTCGCTATAGGCAGGGTGGTCAGTGGTCGCTATAGACAGGGTGGTCTGTATAGACAGGTGGATGTAACACACTGCTGATAACAGGGTTGTCTAGAATGGCCGCTATAGACAGGTGTATGTATCACACAGCTGATAGCAGGGTTGTCTAAAATTTTCAAGAAATCGCTTATAAAAGTTTTCGAACATATTGAATTCAAAAAGATCACACAGAAATGTTAAATATATCCATTTTCTCAATTTTCTATCAATAATTATCCAGCTAAAACTGTTTTAAAAGGTCTTCGTTTGATTTTTTTATAAAGAAAATTTTGATGAAAAAGATAGAAAGAAGTTAAAATCTTTGTGATTATCAGGATGAATGGACGATCTCTATAACATTTCTATTGTTATTAATCACTGATAGTAACCAGAAAACTACTTGGAGTCAATAACTATTGACTTTATAGAAATTTGACCGCGAAACTTGGTATTGCAATCAGGGTTCCTCGTATCATTTTACAGTAATGATGACGGACGTCTACTCATCATAATGGTTGGACACGTTTTATAGAGGCTGAATTTGACACCTTCAACTTTTTCAGAAAAGCTCACTTATTATTGTGACCATCATATGCTGCCTCAGAGCTGCTTCATACAATCCTATAGGAACACTCATGATAGCTTTAAAGTCAGACAAAATTAGGCTTAACAGGTAAAACAGAAGATAAAATTAAAATGGCGCCTTTTTTTACTGGAAAAGTGTATTTTTAGTTTGAATTATTATCTACACCCGTTAAAATTAATATAAATTCTTTAAAAATACGACATTGCCACAATAATAGACATCTAAAGCCAAATTTTCACAAGAATTCTTATAGAAAACATGAATATTTATTATGGTAAATAAATAAAAGCCCCTGTATACACATATTAGCAAATATTTTAATCAAGATCTAAGGCTAACATTATCGAATCATCTTAATCGTTAAGTTAACTTAAGTCGCTGAAAGAAGATGGCCAAACGATAAATATGAGAAGAGTAAAATGGCGCGTCATTTTTGGCGGGAAATTTATTTTTATATCCATATTTAAAAAAAAAAGTATTTCTCGCTATATCTTATTAGTACATCCAAGAATCAATATTGAATAATGATAATACTAAATATAAATGCAGAATATTACTAAATATATTATAAGTAATTAAACTCATTTATCGATAAAAATTAAAGTATTTTACGCTGATTTTTAAACACAATTTCACAACAAAATAAAACTGAAATTAGAGACGTGCAGGCTGCTACTATACCTCGTAAAACTCACTTTAAGTAGGAATGAAGCGATGTTATTGGATAGGGACAATATGGTTTGTTTGTAGCAAGGCCTTACTTTATTTATTGAGAGTAAAGAATTTTCGCGCTAATAGAGTTTTAAATAATAAAATATAATGCGGCTATGATTATAGAACGATGTTTAACAAGTTTTACCGCAGATGTTTCTTTTTACAGAACGAAAATTCGTATTTTAATTATTTAATGGAGAAATAACGACTATTCCTATCCTTAGGGATGAAGTATGAAAGGATAAATGGTGAAGAGTAATGATGAACGGAAAATAAAAGTGTCCAGGGATGGGAATCGAGTATGAAATAAAATATATTTACGTTTTTTAGTAAAGATTCATTCCGATGGATGGCACAAACCGTCAGTTGATCAGAAGATGCTTTTATCTTAGATATTTTTCTTAATTATTTAATTCTCTACTGAAAAAAAAAAATGAACTCCATTGCCCAGGACACCAAAAGGACCAACTGTATATAGACTGTACCATATTCAGTACAATACAATTATACAACAACCAAAACTTTATTAAGACTTTTTAGTCTTATACAGATTTTCCGAGTACACACACACACAGAAATATAGGGTACATGCAGGAATAACATTAATAGTACCAGTAATAATATTGTTAAAAAGAATTTATTAATTTTATTATTTTTATTAACAGAGTGGTTATATTTTTTATGATTATATTTTGCTACTCTGTAAATTTCCCTCGTGGCTTATCTTTTATTTTACCATTCATAGTTTGTCCTTGCCTGAAATAAATTGTTGTCTCCTCCTGAAGTTTTTGTCTTCCTTCCACGTAGCAATATTATTATTATTTTTTAAAGCTAATCCCATTTAATGGTATAATATGAAATTTATATAGAAGAAAACTTAATTAAGACAATCAAGTTAATAAATAGATTAGTTTGGGTAAATAGGAGGAAAATAAATTTCTTATATCTGGATTTACCACGGAGTCTCTGGAAATGAAAGAGAGAGAGATATTTAATATTAATAATGGAATTTCTATACAAGAAAAGCTAATTATAACAATTGAGCTCAAATAAACAGATTGTTCTGGGTAAATCCGAGGGAAAGAGCAATACAATTATACACTGGTGTTGTAGTAATGATCTGTATATCTATGGTGAGTTAATGGGAGATTTCTACCATTCCTCCCCTACTGTAAGCAGCAGGTATGGCATAGAGTCACGTGACAGTAGATAAGAGACAAGTGTTATCTTGTTTGTTTTCTTTGCTGCAACGTCCTGTTGTGGGATGCCGCAGCACGTACTGAGAGATTAACAACCGCCGCTCATTAAACTCTCGCCATTTAGACAATTTTATTGATTCTTCTAATCAATTTTTACAAAGAGGTGGAAAAAATATATAATAAAATAGTAAATAAAGGGTAGATAAAATGTAGGGGATATATATAGTTGTGTATGTGTACAAATTTATTCAGCAAGGAAGGCTTCCCCACCTTGAGAGAGCCTCTTCCAGACAAGGTCTTCACTCCTCAGTTCCACGCCGAGGAAGTACCTATATATGCGTGTCTCGCCATTTAAATAAATACTTATTTTACGGAAAGAATATCCTCAACAAATTTATCTCCACAATACACGGCAAAAATGGAATTAATATTTACACACATGTATATCATAAGTGTAATATAATAAATACAGTAATGTCCTTTTCTGCTGGCTTTCTGTACTGTTTGTAAAAACATGAGTCTACGAGCTGATGGAATTCCAAAATTCCCTGATTAGATGATGAAGCCTGCGGTATGTTTCAGTAATAGCTATTTGTATTCATACTACAAACAACAACAATAAACTTTATTAAGACCTTTTTAGTAGCCCGTAAAACCATATTATCTCTTTATTAATACTTTTTAGTATTATACAGATTCTCCAAAGCGCAGAAATCTAAGGTATATGCAGGAATAACAGTAATACTTGTTTATATTTATACTTTTATTTAACCATGTATATAAAATATCCTATATGAACTTTGGAACATATCAATCCATTTCTTCATATCTTCTCCTTTAGGTATTGGAATAAGCATTCTGTTATTTAAGTACAAGGTTACATATATATACTCATGAACAACCTCAAGGAAGTTGTACCTTTTAACATGTATATCGGGTTTCAGACAATAACTCTGAAAGATATTTGATACACAGTGATCTTTATTGAAGACACACGAGATAATCAAGTGTAAACAAAAAATTAAAATTTCTCAAAAAAAAAAAAATACTTTCTACTTCTTCAAGTTTTGTTCATATATGAATGTATATATTGAGGTTTATCAATAAAAATAACCCCATCTTCGGACGCCAGATATGTTCGCCTTCTATTATAGTTAAAAGTGTGAATAGAGATGTCGATAAAAAATAGAATAGATTTATACAAAATGGAGAAACGCGCCCCCAACGTCCAGAGAAATATCAAGTCTCGTCTCTCGGAGAAATAGTTGTACCTCGACACGCGCGATAATGGCGTCCTGGCAGTTACCAACCTTGCCGACATCAAATTGTAGAGATTCCTTAAAGATAAAGTTTGTGTGTTTTATAGGAATATTTCGCTAGAGTGATTTATAAGTAATTTCCACTACATTTATAACGTCTAGTGGAGAGAGAGAGGATAAAAGAATGCTCCGCCATTATCTTTTTAAATCGATGGCCTATTTGTGATTTGGAATTTGAAGGCCATAAGGTCATGTATAGTGTTCCATTATTTGCATAGGTGATACCGTAAAGAGGATATTTGTGCAAATAGAATGGAGGAACCTGGCGTAGACCCATGTGGAAGAGTAAACAAACAAACAAACAAACAGCTGCATGTGGCGAGACCTAAATATAGAGTAGTGGCTGGTGGAATAGATGGAGGTAGGCCAGACTTTCTTTCTTTCTTACTCCCTTGGCCATCTTACTTCACCGCTTCCTTGTCTCATTCACTACTTGTGTTTGGGATACCTTACAGTCAAATCTCTCTTTTATATGAACATACACGTATATTAAAAACAAGGTAGGCATATCCTCACCAGGAGCACATGTGCTTTTCAGAAGGCAGAGCGCCATCTGGTGGAACAGAAATCAACTAATAATTGATTTAGCTGTTCCCTGATATTTGGCCAACCCACTCAATATCTTGATAAATTAAGAAAAGCCAGCCACGAACGGGTTTCGCGCTTTTGGCGTTCGTCAGCGTGGAGCAGGCTGAGCGCCAACAGCGCGAAACGCGTTCGTGGATGGCTGTTCTTGATTTATTAAGATATTGGGTTGACCAAATATCAGGGAAGAGGCTAAATCAATGTTTAGTTGATTTCTGTTTCACTAGATGGCGCTCTGCCTTTTGAAAAGCACATGTGCTCCTGGTCAGGATATGCCTACTTTGTTTTTAATATCAACACCTGATGTATTTATTTTTTCTATTATTTTTTTTTTCATACACGTATACGTAAACAATTTATTTAGATAGGTACCTTTATAGATAGTCTCCATACGTACATCTAACGCTAGAAAGGCGGTCATCTGTGACAAATACACCATAGGACAGGAAGTGACAAGTTTCTACTGTTTCGGATTATAAAGGGACTATTTTTTACTACTTTTGATATACATCATCAACACGCCGACACAACCTCCATCTTCTATAAATTTCTCCCAACAGTCACCAGACAACTATCAAGTTTTCCAATAATTTTACAAGATTTCTGTTGTAAAGTTAAGGAAGGGAGCAGTTTCTATTCTAACTCAGGATCCCAGAGATAGACATTCTTATAAAGCCTTAACGTTCCATCTATATATAGGAAATTGAAACATTAAGCCACGAATGTTTCTTTTACAAACTGTCCTTACTGACCTTCCAATATTTTTTTCATCGCAGTAAGGATAGTTGAAGTTTGTTCTAGGTGTAAAAGAAACATTCGTGGCTTAATGTTTAAATTTTCTATATACATTCTTAATATGGCGATAGTTTTAAAAATAAATATTCACCGCGGGATTTGATTCCAGGTCGTGCTTGTTGGAAGGGACCAGTATATGCTACTAGGTCACTCACCAACCAATATCTCTGATGTCCTCTCTCTATTAAAAGATGAGCCAGGTCTAGCTTCCCTTCACCGGCTGTCGAACTAAAGTCTGAAGTTAGGTACTGGAGCCGGAGTTCATGCTGTACGACACGTGGTTTTCGAAGACAAACGACACTCAACTGTCGTCCATCGTACAATCATGTACGTCAAGTTTGCCTAAAACAATATGTTGCTATTCCGGTAAAAGTAAAACTCATTACGGTCTTAAATCTAACCGATGAAGAGTATACCCGAAAGCTTCTTGTATTTCGCTTAAATTAGCTCTCTTTTTTTTAAGTTGCGGCGTCACATTTTTTGTAATAGAAACACTTAAAATCAAAGAACTGTTAGCTACTCAGTTCGCGTGGTATATATTCCTAGGACATATCTAATTTGCATATTTAGAAAGTATCTACCTCAACGAATTTTCAATCTCTTTATTGTTCAACCTCTTAATTTGCATATTATTACTCCAACAATGAATTTAACGTGAATAGAGGCAAAATTCACCACGGAAACCCTTCATAAAGGGGATGACATTCAAAGTGTACATCTCAAAAAAGAAACGAATGCTAAAAATATTTCAAAATATATTAATTAAGATTTTGAAGAATATCGAGTGGGAAATTTTGGGGATCACATTTACCAGCATAGCAGTGGTCAAAAAAAATTATCAAAACAGGAAGTCTTGGAGCCTATACACTCTCAAATATAGATTCATGTTTGGCCTATAATGCTCTGTTGTGCGGGAGTAAGTGGCTAAAGGCCACATGGGCCATTTCCTTTGGATTTCTTGTTCTTTGGCAGAGCGGTGGTTAACGATTTCCTTCTAACGGCTGGTTGTTTCCTTACGTTAAGAACGGTTTAATGTGCCGCCAAATATTGAACGTTTTGGCCCAACTTGGATGAGTTACACCGCTTTTAAAGGATTCGGATGAACACAGAGCCACACAAAGTAGATTTGATTAACGACCACTTTGACTACCTATACATGGATCACCACGACCTGACTTCCTAATACAGAGGGCTGATTATCTAACGCTAAATAACCATGTGATGTCCTAAAAATGATCGAGAAAGGATATGCATTCTGGAGATGATTGAGAGGAGGAGCATGTTCGGACATCTTGTCCGACACTCGGAGTGGATGTAGGTTTTGCTGGAGGGATGTATGTAAGAAGGAACAGGAAGGCTGAAAATGGAATTTTAGAGAGAAGACACTACGATACTATCAAAATGCTAAGCATGAAAGGAAGCTCTGAGAGGACAGGGATACTGCCCACCAACCAATGGGTTGAGATAAAAATAGATAGAAATAGCCATTGGTATTGGGGACACACTGCTTTTCTCTCTAGATTGTGGGAATTCACGAAGTTGGACCAAAGACATTAAGATCTGGCGTGAAGAAAGCTACATGCTGCTAAAGAGGAAGACCAAGGAGGGGAAGGATGCAACCCCATGCCTTCCTTTAGATCGTGGATGGCACAAACCTACTCTGTTTCAACCTTCTTTTCATTTAGATATACACTTCTCTTAAGGACTTGAATGACGCACGGTCCATTTCAAGCCAATATTGATATATAATAATAAAAAATAAAACGAATTGATTAAATTAAAGCTGAAAAAATGAGTAAAAATCGATTCCAAAAGCATAAAGTAAACGCAACATACAAGATAGCTTTAGCTTTAACAAAGTTTGATGCCAATTTTGTGGTGGGTTTTTACCCAGAGGGAGGTACTGTAGATCCTGTCTAGCTGAACCGTACTGGGTGGGGGTGCCTATTGGGTGTTTTTGTAGCTGTCAGAGGTGTGTTGTTGTTTTCTCAGGGGGTTAATTGCTTGCCCCAGTCTAAACATCCGTTCTCACCGCCTCTCTCCATTCTGTCCCCCTCATTGCATATAGCCAGGATTGTTACCAGGTCTAAGTACATTATGGTGGTCATAAACCCGGTGTGTTATATCATCATTTTTAAATTACTGAAACGTTTTTTTGATGTCATTGTTAAATATAAAAATGTAGAAAAACTCTTCATTTCTACACAAGCTAGGCAAGTTGAAAATACTTTGTGGTCTTAAATTCAATCAATTTAAACTATTGCAAACTCGTATTTAAATATCTTGGTGTTAAATTTGATAGGCTAATATATTTACGAATAGTGTGGTATACTAAAATGATATTGCAACAAAACACACAACATTTTAAATGAATCAACATATCAAAGGTTTTGTTATTCAGCATCTTTGTCTCTCTGTTCTTTCTTGTAAAATAACTTGACGATTGCTTGATTGAAATTGCTTTGTCATCCTCCCCTTGATTCTTCCGCCTTTTTCAATTTGGTTGAGATGCTGGGTAGGATAGGGAAGACAGATTGAAGAACGCCGAGCATACCATAGGTATAGTGAATTTTACTTTCAGCGACTGACTCCAGGATTCCACCCACTTGTCAAAGCCAAGATTCCCCTGGAAGAAGACAATGTCTCTATAGACGCTATGACAAATATATAAACCCGCTCTTCACGCCGCAAGAAAAAAGACGTAAAGCCGACCATTTACAAGACGCCGAGAGAAACTTCGGCTGAAATACGCAAGATCCCCGTCATTAGCAACAATGTTTGCAAGCTGTGAGTCACAGATTCAACAAGGAAGGATATCAGAATATCTTAAATTAATCAATAGATTACATCAAATATATTTTGTTGCTCAGCACATTTTTTATGTTTTTTCATGTAAAATATTGCTTGATAATTGTTTACATTAGGTAAATTGCCGTGTCATTCGTAGGTTTGTCTTTCCTAATATTTCTACGTGTGTGACAATAGCTTGGAACTTCGGAAATGTTGGTTTTCAATGGGATCTAGTCTTAAATCTGGTAGAGAGATATATATATATATCTTAAATCGAGAACGGACTGAATCTAGTTCTCTTTATCAGTGCTATGTTATTTTCTTTTGGCGAAATGTTTTGTGTGGTATCTCTTTTAAATAGTAATGATGATGGTGGATTGATCATCATTTTATCGTAATGCCTATATTCTGTGTCAAAACTATGCAATTTCGACGGTTATTTGAATAATTTCAATATTCTAGGGCTGAAGCTAAGCTAGTAACTCTCCTTACTGACTCTCTACATCAATATGTTCTGTTAAAATTTCATCTAGATATTGTTGAGAGGTGTGTGGAGCAAGCATGGATGCTATTATGATTGCGCTATTAAAATGCTTCATTAAAGACCATTTTTTGTTTATTCCCGTTACACACACAGAGAACTTTAATAAGGCGTTAAAAATCTGCGTCGTTATTAAATAAATCTATTTTTAAAAATACGAGTTCATTTTGTATGAATGATTTAATATACAGAGGAACCTCACTGTAAAGGAAACCTAGTTACAGAGCCAAAGTGTTCTTTGGTTTTCTTACTGGAGGGTTACTAATTAGTAAAAATGACAATTTTGGTGATGTAAATT
Source organism: Cordylochernes scorpioides (assembly GCA_030710605.1). NCBI lineage: Eukaryota > Metazoa > Arthropoda > Arachnida > Pseudoscorpiones > Chernetidae > Cordylochernes > Cordylochernes scorpioides. The sequence continues at coordinate 68,272,528 of CP092868.1, forward strand.
GTCCTTTGTGGAGACGTTTTCCTCTAGCGGGAGTATCCTCTCATGGAAATTCTACTGTATAAAAGTTTTTTAAAAGATTTACTAAATATAATTCAGAAAGCAATGGTTTCTTCGATCCAGAGGGCAAACTTTAAAATACATGCTCTGTGCGCCTGAATGTGCCCAGACGTTTATTCTCGCGCTACATAATGAAAGAATGACATTGCTGAGATTCTAGAGATATTGAAACTATCTAGAAGATTGATATTTCTTTTAGAATGGTATCTTCCCTTTTAAAGGGTACACATTTTAAATGCATTTTTCTTGAAAAAACACGATTTTTATAAAAAATAATAAAGTTTTTATCCTCATAGTCCACAAGACACCACAAAGGCTCCTCTAAACGCTACAACTCCGCAGACATAACGACACGGAGGCAGTGTAGCATGGTGTCTAAAACTCACACCGCTATCTCAATGATTCACACCGGCCACCAAATATGTCCCTCCCTCCACCCATCAAATTAAGAGATCCTAATGACTTTTTTCCCTAAATTTTTTCCCAACTTCCCCTCCCCCGCGGGTATCGATCCATGAGAAGTGTGGTCGACCACACTTTATTGAATTTAAATGTCCCACCAATCACTGTTTCTAAACCCTACCGAGGAGTGTGTGTGTTTTTTCTTTTCTTCTCCCCGAGGAAGGAAAAGATATTTTTCCCCATAATTTCCTATCATGTTGTAACACCAGTTACACCCATTCCTGCTCTTTACCTAATTTCTTCTGTCTTAGCGTCTTCTCACACACCCATCTGGGGGCTTAATATCTTTTCCATGTTTCTTTTAATCAAGAAGAAAGCCCCACCTCTGTGGATCGTTGGGGTACAGCCACGCTGTCAACAGTCCAACATCCCGAACGTTTACCTGATTGGCCTTCCTTGAGATTTTTGGCCCAATTAATTATTAATTATGTAATAGAAATAAATCAACGCGTTTAGTTTCCGTTTTACCCCGCTAGCTGGCTACCAATCAGGAGAGAGTTATTCCCACCATGAGGAATAAAAACTAAATAGTAATAAAGGCACTGAAGACATCTGTTCATTTAAACAAGGCATCAGCGCACGACATCTCTTTGTAGAAAAATAAACCATTTAGCGCTAATTTATTTCAGATAAAACTGCCTCCCCAGTCCTTATATTCAATAAGGACTTCTTATAATTATTTAATATAGCTAAACCTTGTTTGGGATTTCTACTGCCATCTATTGGCAACATTAATATATATGTTCAAATAAATTTCCCAATTTACATATAGAGTTAAATACAATATCTTGATAAATCAAGCCAACCATGTAGGAGTTTCGGGCTATTGACCCTCGTCAGCGTGTTGCAGGCTGTACCTAAACGTCATAGAAGCTTCTTTTAAAACAGGGAAAGGTATTATGGAACTATGTATTGCAAGGCCGGGGTTGTTCTATGCATAGTAGCTATGTATATTAGCTATGTATTATAGTAGCTATGTGTAGTAGCTATGTATTATAGTAACTATGTATTATAGTAACTGTTACGACTACTACAGTAGTCAACTTTATTTATGTAAATATTTTTGTAATTTAAAAACAAGAAAAAAGTATGTAAATTTCTTTTAATGTATAAATTGACCGTTCTGGCCAATAAAAAAGAGTTTTGGACAATTGATAGTCGTCCTTAGAGCCTCTTCCTTGGAATTGCCGAGCTGGTCAAGTAGCTGGACACTAGGTGGTCTCTCAAGGTAAAGAGAGACAGCATCTATATTGAGAAGAAAGAGTAAACCCCCCCTCAATACTAACTATGAATTACAGTAGCTATGTATATTACAGTAACTATGTGTGGCTGAGAGAAACCCTCACTCGGCAGGTCAGGGAGAGTGTCCGTCCAGGCGGTCATCCACCGTTGCCATGGTAACCACGGGAACTGGCCGCCACACTCCGGATATTGCAACGACCTCACTGGAGAACGCCAATATGCAGGAAGAACCTAATTTGCATACACTTCCGCCAAACATTTCGATTAGATGGTCTAACAGTTCCTAAATAGATGTGGGGGGGAGGGAGCTTCGAAAATTGCGATGTTGGAGCTATGGCAGATCCTGGTAGATACATCGTATATCATGCCGCGGTAGTCTTAAATTAACTCCTGGCTGCTGAATGTTCTCCTACAGTTGTTCTTGAGGGATTTCCCTGGTTGTTCTCATAGGATATACACACTGCAGCTTAAAGTTAGACGCCCTCTTGTTTATCCTTGGTATTAGACGCTGTGGTTGATCTACGAAGTTAGACGCCCTACGTTGAGTCCTGAAGTTAGACGCCCTGTGGTTTAATCCTGAAGTTGGACGCTCTGTGGTTTAATCCTGAAGTTGGACACTCTGTGGTTTAATCTGAAGTTGAACGCTCTGTGGTTTAATCCTGAAGTTGGACGCTCTGTGGTTTAATCCTGAAGTTGGACGCTCTGTGGTTTAATCCTGAAGTTGGGACACTCTGTGGTTTAATCCTGAAGTTAGACGCCCTGTGGTTTAATCCTGAAGTTAGACGCTCTGTGGTTTAATCCTGAAGTTGGACGCTCTGTGGTTTAATCCTGAAGTTGGACGCTCTGTGGTTTAATCCTGAAGTTGGACGCTCTGTGGTTTAATCCTGAAGTTGAACGCTCTGTGGTTTAATCCTGAAGTTGGACGCTCTGTGGTTTAATCCTGAAGTTGGACGCTCTGTGGTTTAATCCTGAAGTTGGACGCCCTGTGGTTTAATCCTGAAGTTGGACGCTCTGTGGTTTAATCCTGAAGTTGGACGCCTTGCGGTTTATTCCTGAAGTTAGACGCCCTGTAGTTGATGCATGAAGCTAGACGCCCTGTAGTTGATCCATGAAGCTAGACGCCCTGTGGTTGATCCATGAATCTAGACGCGATGTATTCAGTTTCCAAAAGATGCTGCCATCCCCGCAGCGTGCTATATCCAGCTTGGTGTGTGCAGAGCGGAGGAGCCCCCAAGCCCCCGCGGCGGTCCCTCGAGGTACCTGCCGCCATGATGATGATGAATTCGCAGCTCCTGGCTCAGCAGCTCATGCAGCAGCCGCCCACCGGCAGCCAGTTACAGCAACTGCTCCAGCAACAACAGCAGCAGTCGCTCTTCTTCCATCAGGTACTGTTCTGGCCTTCCCTACTTTTGAAACAGACTCTTAATCTATATAGGCCAATCATCTATATCTCCATAGGACAATTAACTCTTATATCCGATTGTTGCAGAAAAATATGATAAAATAAAGGACACATATATAATAATGGGTAAATAAAATATATAGTTGGGCATGTACAAATTTCTTTAGCAAGGAGGGCTTCCCCACCTTGAGAGAGTTCTCCTCCAGACAAGGAGGACTTGAACACTCCTCAGTTCCACGCCGAAGAAGTACTTATAGATGCGTCTTGGCAGACGTCAGGATGGCCAGGGCGTCATCATCCACAGCCTCCATACACTTAGCCCGTTTTCTTAGCGCTTTTTTAAAATGGTTCGTTTACTTTTTTTTAAAAGGTTAAATGAGATAACATTTCGGTATATATATATATATCTCCGTCGATGTTATGTAAGTAGTTTATCTACAACACATACGTGCTCCAGTTCCTTCTAATATTCGAGTATGTTGGACCAACAGCCCATTCCAATACCACTGTGCCAAAGGGGCAACCACCGTGAAACGACGTTTTGATTGATTTTAAAACTCAGAGCAACTAACGCCATCTATATGCTGAGAATGATAATATTCTTAGTGCGCGCTAGTTTTTAAAGTTTAATACTGTAAAATAACTTTCTACCCATCTTTACAATCTATTTACACCGGCTAACAATCCCCCCCCTTTTTTTTCAATAATTATAAATTTTATTCTCATAAGGGGGGGGGGGGAAGTTATGGTTCCTAAATTTCCAGCTTAAATTCAGCCGCATTTTAACAACTTTTTAATTCGTTATTTTGGACAAGTCATATATGTGACTATAGAAATAGTTTTAGAACATTATTGCCATTATTTATGCCTAATTTATCCATCGTACATTATATAGTTTATAATGGATCAAAGAGTGTTTTTTTTTTCACTTTTTTTTTTAAAGGGATGAACTTTTGAACTCACGCTCTTCGAAGATATTCAAAAAAAAAAACTTTAAAACCTTTTTTAAATACTACGATAGTAATTTCTTCCATGAATTAGATAAAGCCGCCGTCACCACATTTATATACACTGGCCCGCAAAATTAAAGGAACAGCATATTTTTCCATATATCTCAAATTTTATCGAACATTTATCAATGAAATTTTATATACAAATTTATTATTTCATTATTGATTAAAATACCCGAAATCAAAGAAATCGAACACGTATTTTATGCAAATTAGCCGGTCAAGCAATGTTCTTCTTGCAGTCAGTGTATAAATATCTTGGATATTGTTGTTAATATGGGGTGTGATCGCCTTTAACTGATAGACAGGCTCTACATCGGCGACCTATACTAATAATTAGGGAGTTTATAAGCTCCTGTGGAATCAACGCCCACTCTTTTTTTAAAGTGTGTTTCTAGCTCATGAGTGTTTCTAGGAGGGGGTTGGAGGGATGAGATCCGTCGTCCTAGATTGTTCTATACATGCTCAATAGGATTTAGGTCTGGAGATCGAGCTGGCCAATTCATCTGAGCAATTGCATGGTTTTGGAGAAAAGTGTCGACCACATCAGCCCTATGTGGGGACGGGCATTATCACCCATTAGAAGAAAGTATTCTCCCATTTCAACTGATACAATACGCAGAAGGCTTCACATGAAGGGCCTCTATGCTCGACGACCCATAATTTGTGTGCCGTTGACACCACCTCAAAAGAGAGCAAGGGAACTTTGGCGCAGACAACATGTCGCTTGGAATCCAGATGAATGGAGCCGTGTAATGTTCACTGATGAGTCCAGATTCTCTCTAAACAGCTATTATCGTCGTGTCTTTGTCTGAGAGAGGTAGGAACCAGAAATAATCCCCGAAATATGGTTGAAAGGGATTCCCTACAGAAGCCAATGTTTTATGGTATGGGCTGGAATCTTCTTGGGCGGTCACACAGCACTCCACATTTTTCGGCAAGGAACCCTGACTGGACAAAGGTATCGGGACGAGATCTTGGCAGCATATGTGATGCCTCAATCATTAGAAATGGTAGAAAACCTTTTTATAATAGATGATAATGCCCGTCCACATAGGGCTGGTGTGGTCGACACTTTTCTCCAAAACCATGCAATTGCTCGGATGAATTGGCCAGCTCGATCCCCAGACCTAAATCCCATTGAGCATGTGTGGACAACCTAGGACGGCGGATCTCATCCCTCCAACCCCCTCCTAGAAACACTCATGAGCTAGAAACAGCCTTAACACAAGAGTGGGCGTTGATTCCACATGAGCTGATAAACTCCCTAATTCTTAGTGTGGGTCACCGATGTAGAGCCTGTCTATCAGTTAAAGGCGATCACACCCCATATTAACAACAATATCCAAGATATTTATGCACTGACTGCAAGAAGATCATTGTTTGACCGGCTAATTTGCATAAAATACGTGTTAGAATTCTTTGATTTCGGGTATTCTAATCAATAATGGAATAATAAATTTGTGTATAAAATTTCATTGATAAATGTTCAATAAAATTTGAGATAAATGAAAAAATATGTTGTTCCTTTAATTTTGCGGACCAGTGTATATATAGAGAGAGAATTCCCCAGTGTGTTGGGATAGGACATTGGTAGATCAGTATTGACGGACGGATCAATAGAAACTGATGATGTGTCACATCCTATCAATTGGCTGACCTTCCATTCTATTGGATGCTCCCCACGATTGCTTGCCCACATCTCTATATATACATAATAACAACAGAGAGGCGTTCTCTATCATTAACATCAAATACTATATGCAGTCTATTCTACAGGGGTCACTAGACCCGACATTTATTAGTTTAAATCCACTTTGGTCTTATATCTGATAGTTTGTTTATAATCATCATTCACGTTCGGTACCACGGTTCAGCAACTTTGAAGTGACGTAGTGGTGTAATATTGGTCTACTTATATACTTGGCGGAGGACGGACAACCACCTAGAGCGGTTAAGCCAGGATGGAACCAAGCAGAGACCGGGATAAGTCTCAACTCCATCTTAATATGGAGGAGATCATTCACTTGGCCATGGAATTGAAACGACTTTTAAAAGCGGATATGAATCTACTTGTACTTTCAGGCCAATGCCATATTAATACGGAAGGTAAAGAGGAAAACCCACCGAATTTTTACCCATCAAACTCCTCAGTGGATGAACCAACTAAACTAAGGCACCACCAGACTATTAGAACACTCCGGTAATATCTACCTACGTTTGTACCAGCTCGAGGAGCATGGCTCATGGAATTCATTTAATCTTTTCACAAGGGAATAAGAAACAACGTTTGTATCACAGGTGCTAAAGACCATACAACTACCACCCAACTGTCCCTTACATCGGCATTCATATACCTTCCGCAATGGATTAAAGAACCAAGAACTTATATAAAAGATCTCATTTTGAAACGGACACTCTATCTCTATATATTTCTATCGTTTACAAATAAGACAACTTCCTACTGTTTCTACTGCGATGAAGATATATTCATGGACAAAACTTAAGTGGAAAGTCTTTAATATCGCCGACCGTCAATTTTTTTTTAAGGAGACAGAGGCAATTTTGTGCCTACTTGGTTATCTCGTGTCTTCAATAAAGGCCACTGTGTATCAAATATCTTTCAACTTCCTTAAGTTTTGTCTTCATGAGTGTATATTGGAAGAGCATCATTGATGAACACTTTCAACGGCAATCTAATTCTAAACAAAAATCACCTAAGACCAAAATAAAGCTATATACTAGGCTCCTGACAGACAAAACAAGAATGTTCCCATCAAGTAGAGCATACAAGCTTGCAGGGATGTTGTATGCAGCGTCGTACCAATAATAATAGATTGGAGACATCCTCTACCGATATCTGAGCTGGGAAGCTTTCTGAATTCTTGTCTATATTTGTCAATCTTACTGGAGAGGGAGGAGACACTGGTGTACGAAATAATAATCCCTTAAGTACTCGCCCAGGGTCTGATAGATCCCAAACATACTTATTTCATTAAATATCTAGAACTCTATAAAACAATTAGAGATCAAAACTTTAGTAGCTTAATTTTATATGACAATGAATATGTAAACATATATTAACCTAATTTTGTTGCCCTATAATACACTGGTCCGCAAAATTAAAGGAACAACATTTTTTTTCATTTATCTCAAATTTTATTGAACATTTATCAATGAAATTTTATACACAAATTTATTATTCCATTATTGATTAGAATACCCGAAATAAAAAAATTCTAACACGTATTTTATGCAAATTAGCCGGTCAAGCAATGATCTTCTTGCAGTCAGTGCATAAATATCTTGGATATTGTTGTTAATATGGGGTGTGATCGCCTTTAACTGATAGACAGGCTCTACATCGGTGTCCCATACTAAGAATTAGGGAGTTTATCAGCTCCTGTGGAATCAACGCCCACTCTTGTGTTAAGGCTGTTTCTAGCTCATGAGTGTTTCTAGGAGGGGGTTGGAGCAATGAGATCCGCCGTCCTAGGTTGTCCCATACATGCTCAATGGGATTTAGGTCTGGGGATCGAGTTGGCCAATTCATCCGAGCAATTGCATGGTTTTGGAGAAAAGTGTCGACCACACCAGCCCTATGTGGACGGGCATTATCATCCATTAGAAGAAAGTTTTCTCTTATTTCCAATGCTTGAGGCATCACATATGCTGCCAAGATATTGTCCCGATACCTCTGTCCAGTCAGGGTTCCTTGCCGAAAAATATGGAGTGCTGGGCGACCGCCCAAGAAGATTCCAGCCCAGACCATAAAACCTTGGCTTCTGTAAGGATCCCTTTCAACCATATTCCGAGGATTATTTCTGGTTCCTACCTCTCTCCAGACAAAGACACGACGAGAATCGCTGTTTAGAGAGAATCTGGACTCATCAGTGAACATTACACGCCTCCATTCATCTGGATTCCAGACGACATGTTGTCTGCACCAAAGTTTCCTTGCTCTCTTTTGAGGTGGTGTCAATGGCACACAAATTATGGGTCGTCGAGCATAGAGGCCCTTCTTGTGAAACCTTCTGCATATTGTATCACTTGATACTAAGACTCCTGTAGCTGCATTGAGGCCACTTCGTAGGTATTAGCTGTCGTTTGAAATTTTTTCCAAAGCCTTGAGACAACGTTTCTTGTCACTCCAAGCCATCTTGCTACTTCTGCCTGTGATTGGCCTGCTTCCATCCTTCCAATAGCTTGCCATTTTTTTTTCTTGTGATAAATGTTGCCTATAAGCCATGAAAACTTTAAAAAACAAAAAGAATCAATAAAAATCTAGTGGAGCGTAAAATTAGGACGCTTTGAGAAAGACTCAGGCACGTACTGGAGGCGGAGTCAACGTAGACGGTGGTATTTTGCATATTGGGAACAACTTTATTTGTTTTTCTGTTTAACATACTCTCTTAATTCATGGAAGCTTTTGAATATACCAAAACTTGATATATATCCCTTAATATAACTTTTCTTTTTCTTAAACATGTGTTGTTCCTTTAATTTTGCGGACCAGTGTATATACATAAAAATAAAATGGAGATGATGGGGTCCATCGGACCCCGGGCTAGTAATAACCCAACTTTTAATTTTCAAGCATGGTGAAATAAGTAAGCTGCCTTATAGTTCGGCAACACTTTTTATTTTTGTTGGCCATTAGTTTCACTTTCGATTTATCTTATTTTCGGCATTGTTTATATCTTCTGCTCTAAATTTGTAATTAATTTTAAATAATTATATTTTCGATATAACGGATTGACATCGTTGAAAGAATGTCTGGAGCTGATTAGAAGAACATACATGATCGTGCAACTGACTATTGATGATGGCTTGCGCCATCTATCGGAATAAATATTATCTGAGCGCTGATTAAATTATATTTCCGCGTATCGATCAGAAGAGGTTTTAGAATACTGATCTCGAATACATTCTAATTTTAGTTATATACACGAGGAATGAATATGGAAGATGGATATAAATCTTCAATATACAACTTCTGGTTTCGGTTTCGATTTTCACTTTTTTAATCCAACTTTATAAATAATGTTTCCCCATCTATAGAATGTGTAATATCTAACATTTAATTAGTCGACCAGATCTGGTTATTTGCTTTATTGAAATTAATTTGAGAACAAGAGAGGAAAAAAAAAATTAATTATAAATTGAGAAAGCGGATTAAATATACCAAAACATCTTCTGTTTACATTTCACGCCGGCTCTCGTGTTTTTTCTGTAATGTGATTATTTCGATAAATATTATAAGATTGTTCTGTTAAAGAATAGCCAACTTTTTCTTTAATCAGGGCCTGAAGATTAATTTGAAAATAATCTTTTCCGTTGCGTTTATTTCTCCCTTGTTTTATACCCCCTTAATACATCGATATAGATATATTTGATATTGAAATACTTCTTTATAAAATGTTGTTTTGAAGAGAATAAAATTTATGACGGAATCAAACAAGCCGAATTTTCACTTTGTCCTTATATTCCTTTCTTTTATAGAAATATCTTGTTGAATTACACTGATAGACAAAACTTAAGGAAGTTGTACCTTATAGCATATATATATCGGGATTCAGAAAATATCTCTCAGGGTTATTTTCTGAATCCCGATATATATATGCTATAAGGTACAACTTCCTTAAGTTTTGTCTATCAGTGTTATCGCTATTTTTTTTTATAAAGAATATAACACTTATTTGCGATAAAATCATACACGCCTATTAGTATTTATCTAGGAAATGAAAGCATTAAAACATGCATGTTTTTTTTACACATAAAACAAACTTCTACTGTCTTTACTGCGATGCAAAAAAATATTAGGAGGGCTTGGCTCATCAGTGGTTTCTCTAATTTAATCGACCAGACTTCCTCTTAGAGCAAAGCCGTTCCAAAATATTTTCATCGCATTAAGGATAGTAGAAGTTTGTGTTTTATGTGTGAAATAAACAACCGTGATTGAATGCTTTCATTTCCTATCTATAGATGTCGCGTTATTGCGATTAGGGTGTTTGTTATTATTAAACAACAACGAAGGAAGACCTATACAACAACCCCAAAACTATAATAGAAAAAAATATTGCTTCAACTTTCATGACCTGGTGTAATCTTACCCATGGGATAATAATAATTAAAAAAATTAGACAACAACAATAATTGCGCTCCTTTCAAAAGTTGTACAAGAATTGTTCAAGACGACGTCTGTCTAACGATGACAAAGTAGCCACTGATGCTGTGGCTAAAATCTTCTAAGTAGGAAAATTTATCAAACTAAAACACCTAACAAGGTCAACAATATGCCACGTTCTTTCAACTCAAGTCGGGTATTATGGTTTTATAGCCTATAACATTCACTCTACTCGGTGGATAATTCTCACCCAATGTACATTCAACTCCTAATACGTCTCGCTGTGAATAAAATAAACCACCGATCTATAGAGTTGATTAATCGTTAGACTCAACATTGCCAAATATAGAAAACGAAAGTAAAACTAACTTTTCGTGCGCATGCGCCTCAGAGCAAGGTCATATAAATATATAGAAATGATAAGCATCTTTCTGTTTTATAAACATTTTCGGAACAAGATCATTTGTTATAAAAGTACTATAAATTAGGCTAAGAATTATTTATTTATTTATATTTTGTTATATTTTACCATGTTTCTCATAGCTTCATCAACAGAATAATAACATTAATCATTATAACACCTTGATTCGATTTAGACCAGGGGTCGGCAACCTTTTGAGTCGGAAGAGTCAAAAAATACAATTTACAAAATTTCAAAGTTTTTAAAGAGCCACAATTTTTTTATTGACAGCAATAAATAGTGCCAGTAAAAAAAAATAAGTTTTCATTTATACGAGTACGTACTACACGCAGCTTCACATCCAAATAGCCGCAGGTTGCCGAAACCTGATATAGACCATATAAACCTTACATACTAAGAATACAAAGAATTGTAGCTTCGTAATCCATTGTAGACTATTGGAAATTAACAAGAAATAAACATTAAAACAACGTTTTTCTCATGATCTAATGTCATGTTTATTCCAATTTGTTTTTCCTTTTGACGTGACAACGTCTTAAATTAGGTTGCGGCTGGGAGTCACTTATGAAAAAGTGTAACGCCCGGTAACGTTACGATGAGTCACCGAACGAGAGTGCTGCGCGCGCAGCGCTAGAGAATTAGGCGCATTGAATCGGCGCATGCTTGTCTCTGTCTTTGTCTTTCTCGAACGTTCTTGGCGTTGGAAAAACAAGAAAGCGTCATAATACAAGTTCACACGTGTGGTTAAAGTATCGTCAGCTGTGTCTGTAGTGAAAATGTGGAGTGCTTAGATTCGTCATTTACAACAACTACAACAATAAAGGTAAATAATTGTACACTGATATTTCATTATCGTAAACTATGATTAATTGATTAATTGTTAGATTGACACAAAAGTTGAGAAACTGAGTTTATAGGTTATGTCATACTATTGATAAATGTTGATAGTGTTAAGTAAATTATTAGTTTAAAATTAATTAATTAATTAATTATTATTTTACAAATTTTAAATAGTTTCAAATTTATTTAGCAAAAATTTGAACCTTCGATCTGAATAAATGTTTTGATTTTCGAATTGATTATTTAAAATTACAAATATTAAGAAAAAGTGGCAGATATAAGAAAACTTTATTTAAACTGTGTTGAGCAAGAATTTTAACATTTAATATAAGTAAATGTTTTAATTTTCAACTTCATCATTTACAATTACAAATTTTATTTAATTTCAAATTTATTTAGCAAAAATTTGAACCTTCGATCTGAATAAGTGTTTTGATTTACAAATTGATTCTTTAAAATTAAAAATTCATCCATTCAATTTCAAATGTTCAACAGGAATCACCACTCTCAAAACAATGGAAACGGTGCCTTCAACTTCCAGTACTTCAATGGTGGAAACGACTCACAGACTACTCGAGATATTCGCAATGAATACTTACGACTTCGTGGACACACTCTAGACACAATTACCAAACAAGCCGTAAAATTCTGTGACGACGCAACCGACGCTGGACAACTTATTGTAACGAACATCAACTGTCAAAGTTTAAGTGCCCATGCCGCGGACATTGAAACAGATACAGTGATACCACGATCAGACTATTTAGTATTGACTGAAACGTGGATGCGCGACACTTGTGAACCAACTCCAATCAAGGGTTATGAGTGCGTATCCAGGGAAAATAATCGACCTAACTCAGATACCAACGCGGCTGGTGGAGTGGCGATCTATCGTAAATTATCATCGACATCTACGGCGGAAGTGTTCCAAGTTGCGATTACAGACGTAACTCGTGTCATTAAAACCAAGGGTGACATGTGCATGACTGAAGTTACTTGCTTCGCCGCTAATACTAGCTTCAAGTTTATACTCGGTGCTGTATATATTCATCCAGGAGCTAGTATGCAGGATATTGGAATGTTACTATGGCAAGGACTCGGTCCGTACATTCACAACAGCCAGTACGTGCCACCGTTCGTGCAAATTGATTCTAGTATACCGATTCTTCTGTGTGGTGATTTTAACAAAAACGTAAAGCCTGACAACTCGTTTCTTAATTTCATGAAAAATACGTATAATCTTGATTGCGTATCAAACGTTTCTAAGTCAACTACGTTAAAAGGAACAACTATCGACTTGACTTTCGCAAGACACATTACAGCAGAAACACTTCCTTTCATTTCATATTTCTCCTATCATCGTCCTATCCTCAACAAAATCACTCAAATAGGAATTAGTTAAGTTTAAGTTTACATGTACAATGTTTTAGTAAACAAAATATATTTCTATAGTTAAAATTTGTGCAATTCTTATTTTCATTCAATTCCTTGTTCCTATTGTGCAATTTAATTATATTCATATCAATAAATATTCTACCATTGTCACGTAAAATCTTCGCCCGTAAAACCGACTTTACAGGCAACCATTGTTTTTTTTTTTCAACTAGACACAATTTGGCAATCAACATGATTCTATTGACATCTTGTCAATACAAGCAAATGTCTAAAGTCTGCACTATTATTTTAAAATAATTATATATTGTCACACAGCCGACATAGACTCATGAAAATATAAACTATGTACAATATAAGCTATGTACAATGTACATGGTGCCTCTGCCACCACTGCAGACTTTGATGGAGTATTTTTAGAGTATTTAAAACACAAAGAACGTTGTCAGAGTTGATAATGAAACTGTACTCGATGACTGCCATTAGAAAATTTCAAAGCCACAGAGTAGAATTTTCTCCATTTAAATCAATGTGATAGAAAGCGATAAAAGCATGACTTGCACATACATCCAACAAGCATACCTTTATCTGACATTACACACATATGTGTTTTGTTTCTTTGTTTGTCGGTGTAGTCGATGAAGCCTGAAACGTATCTTTTTATCTTCTTTCAAGTAAGATTCTGTAAGTATCATCATACTGAGATGTCGCTGCACATACCACACCATTACCACAAGATATTTGGCCGAACTGTAAGTATTGTTGAGTAGTGATTTCTTTCCTCATTTCTCTTTAGTCATTACAAGTTATTAGAATTACAAAGTCTTTTGAGTTTCAAAAAGAAATTTGCGATAAGTTTTAAAAGGTGAGCTTTCAAGGTTAGTCAACAAGCCCTGTTTATAAGACAACATATGAGCTGACAAAAATGTGTGCACAATAAAAAAGGATACAACTCTGATCACAAAATAAACTGAGTTTTTTATTGAATGAGATATTTCGACAATCAGAGCGTTCTTCTTTTTTAAAAGCTTCTCGTACAATAAACCCAGTTTATTTTTCTATTCAAGATGTGCCGTTTTTAAAAAAATATTTTATGATTTAGATAAATAGCGATTACAAATATACGAATTATTTAAACATATTGACAGTTAAAATATAAAGTATCTATTTTTGGTATTTATCTCTTCTCCCTCTAAAAAATATCATCGTTGTTTATACAATTTATTTTCTATTTAAGAGCAACTGTATTTGAGACCAAGATTTTTACGCGTTCTGAATACAACTCTGAAGTGTTAATTAATGATAAATAAGGTGTACCGCATTTAAGACCTAATCGGGGGGTTGGTGAACTGATGATATAAGCTGTCGATTTTCGACAGAACGACTCGAGATTGAATCCTCATTGGACACTTTTTCTGAAGAACTAAATAGCTTCAATGGCCCCCGATTCCTACAAATGTCGAACTGCTTCCCAGATGTCTACACAGTCGGCAATTGAAGCAATTTTGTTTCTTTATAGAAAGGGAACGTTTCACGATTTTGCGTGTCATCCTTGCGCAGGGGCCATGCTAATCTTCTCTGTATCATTCCAATTTTAGTATATGTACCGCCGAACAAGCGTTATATAAAGGGGCCCAATAAGGGACTAAACTCTAGCTACTAGATATGTAAATAAGATTGACTTTATGATAAATAGGAAGTTTTTAGTGTTGTTAGTATAAAACGTACATAAACAGTAATCGTAAAGTGACATATTTCCATAAATAATAATAATAATTTTTAAAACCCCCCAATATAAACTAGGTAAGCAGCAATGATTCCCTAAGGGAACTGAACCGCTTCCCTGTTGTCGTTGAAGTCTTCTAGGGAGTTTGTGCTAGTGAGGTTCAGGAGTATTTGGGGTCAGTATAGGAGTCAGTGGCTGTTTCTCTAGAGTAATCATCATTAAATATATTTCAAAATTTATTATATTCGTAAATTTTGTGATTAATTCGGTTAGAATATCTAAAAAAAAAACACTGTATTCTAATATTTTTTTAATATTGTTGTCCAATGACCCCCGATTCTTGCAAAAGTCCAACCCCACCAGCGAGTGCAAGTAACCAAACGGATCAATGGCACATTTGTAAGTGCAAAGTCGAACTGCTTTTCACATGTGTAGACATGTGGTGCACTTACAGTAAAAGCAGTCGTCTACTTCTACCCACCAGGATTACCGTGGCCTGTGCCACGTGTACTGGGGATAAGCAAAAAATAATAATATTGTAATATTTAGTTGGTATAGCAATGATTGTTTTCAAGAGCACCACTACTTCTCAATAATTCACAGACAGTAATGTAATCACTGGTTTCTATAATAAACTGCTTGAACGTCAGAAACTGAAGACCGGGGACCTTACAAAATGTATTCCTGCAGTGTGGTTCAGGAAATTTGGGAAGCTTATGTAGCAAGTGCATATAACAGTCAGGATATGCTACATATACAGTAAGAATGAAGTTCATTTTGTAAACAACAATAACTTTTATAAATCGTTTCTCTAAACTACATATTCAACAACAACAACAAAAAGCCTTTATTTAGGGTCACTGACCCTATACAGGATTCACCAGAGGTATGCATAAGAACAAAGCAGTGAGACAAAGGAAATAACGATATATACAGAGTAAGAAGAAAAAGAAAAAAAAAACAAGAAAAGAAAAAAAAAAAGAAAGAGGGAAGCAAGAAATCAACACAAAATAAACTACATATTCAGCAAGTATAAAGTACATTTTTATTGTGAACAATAATAACAACAACTCATAGATATAAGGAAAAATCCATTTTGTAAGTTGGTTTATAAGGTTATAAATGATTATATGAAGTTTATAATAAGGTTGAAGTAAATCATTTATATAAAAAACACAAATCATATCAATATGTTTCATAAAAGACACATATATACAGTGAACATAAAATACATATACGTAAGCGTAAAGTATATTTTTTTAATGTAAACAATAATAATAATATATATCTGTATAATATAATATAATGCGGCTTGTGATTGTAAAACGACATTTAAAAATGATCATGCATGAGTTTTTTTTTTAATGAAAAATTTATTTAAAGGAGAAATAACGATTATTTCTAACCTTATATTTTGAAAATAGAGCAATCCATAAATAAATCTTTAATTAAAAAGGCATATATTGGATAAAAATATAATTTATATTTATAAAAATTATATTTTGATCCAATATATGCCTTTTTAATTAAATATCTGTATGTATTTTGTTTCTTTTTGTTTATTTTCCACGATTTCTCGTGAATCTTTGTTTTTATAAGAGAGAAAATGTGGTCATTATATTTACATGTTATATATCTATTTACAAGGGGGGAAACACTCCTATATACATTATATCATTCAGCAGGTAATAATATAAAATTATAATAATTTTATAAAAACGTATATAATAATCATAAAGTACATATGCATTGTAAGAGTATAAATAACATAAAACAATAAAATATACAAAAGCATAAATATTTTTTTATATATTGCAACTAATAATGACCTTGTTGAATCCATTATTATAAAATTGGTTTTGTTTTATATGAAAATTAATAATATTTTAAATAAATATAAACGGTTTCATTATAAAATAGCTTCATATACACAAGTGTCTAATAATAAAAATAAATAAAAGATAGGAGTTGGTATTTAAACTATATATAAACAGAATATGGATTAAAAATCTAAAAATATAATAAATAGGTGTTTATATAGTTAAAATAACAATCCAATAAATGGTTATTTATAAGAAACGTTCTCTCCAAACAATTCAAATAACAAACACAGTTAAATCTGAAGTTAAACAATGAATAGTAAAACGTATATTCATAAAAACTACCTTCTAACAACAAAGATTCTATCTTGCAATGACAGGTAGGAATTGGTGATAAAAGATATCTTATATAGTTTGCCATGAAGTCATTACATGAACAAGTATTTGTTGGATTATCATCTGAGAAAAATAAGTCATTAAACCCATTTCATTTTCTTTTTGAAGAGAGAAAAAGTATTTTTTATTATTTTAAAAAGATTGAAAATCGTCAAATTCTATTTGATTGAAATTTTAAAAATGGGATAATTTTTTAAAATTCACATATAAACTTGAAGGACGAGCGGTACATACCTTCGATTCCCGACAGTCCCGGGATCGAATCCCGTATTGGACACTTCTTTTTTTAATAAATGTGAAGAACCTGTACATATTATACATTGTAAATAATAACATAAGCTAGGTTGTTCTTTTTGAGCGGTATATACCTAATAAAGTTATTTTGAAACTGGATTCACATATAAGAATTTTAAGGCATTGGTATTTTACAGTTTCTTTTAAAATTTTATGAATATCGCTTGGAGGATATTCTTTTAAAAAAATAAAAAGCATCTTGACCGATGACTATAATGTTTTTTTTTTAATGGCTATATTAATTCATTGCGCATTACTAAAAGTGATTCATGATAATAATAATAATGACTAATAATAATAACAATTTTATTGCAGTTAATGAAAAAAAAAAGAGAATAAATCCTTTCTCAATTACAATTTTCCCAGCTTCATCTATAGACGTTTTCTTAACGGTATTTGAAATATAGTGTCGCTTGGAAAAAAGGTTCAGTGAATATATCGAACAAGCATTTCAGTTTAGAGATCATCGTAGCATATGACTAGCGTTCTATTCTCGATTTAATACCAAGACTAGCAAATATCGGTCTTAAATCAGTTCATCTTTTACATAATCATTATTTACATACCGAAAGTTTTTACACTCAAGTTTAATGTTAAATATAGGTAAATGAAAATTAATGTTGCGTATGCTACCATTTTGGTATTAAATAAGCGAGATTTAACATTAATTGAACTGTGTTCTTTAAAATCGCAGTTTTTAATCTAAATAGGTCTTAAATACGGTGTCAATCGAGACTGTATTTAGTTTGTATCTAGGAGTTGTTTTACAATATCCTTATTAATATGATCCATTAACGCGCCCCATATCTGTTATACGAACTTCAATCTATTTTTGACCAGTATGATTCTCTTTTTTAAATAAACAATTTTCTACTGGCCTTTACTCCAATTAGCCTCACACACACACACAAGCCTTTTTTATTGGGGCATCCAGCCCTATTACATACTTACTCCAATTATTATTTAGACAGTTATCGATTGTAATGTTGATTGTACTACCTTTTTTATGGCTTGTGCTCTCTGGAGATCTATTTGATAAACTAGTTCTTTTTTATTTAGGTTCTTCCATAAGTATATTTTTCTTCCACAACGTTTTTACAATAAAATGTTTTCAATCGATTTAAATCTCTTGGATATAATTCAAATAATGCGACACGGGTTTCTGGAGATGAGTTCCTTTTCAAAAAGAAGAAGTCAAAATTTAAAGAACTATTCTACGGAAATGTCATCCAAATGAAAGCCTCGAAAAAAAAAGCTAATTATAATAAATTAGACAATAAACTCATCTCCAGAAATCTGTTGCATTATTTAATGAATAAAATGTTTTGTTAGATTCTAAAAGAGCCAATTTTCTATTGGAAAGGATGATGTGGAGATATAACCTGTGTTCTTGGATGTTCGAACCCTGTCAATGATTTCACAATCCTCGTATAGAGAGGAAGAACTTTTCAATATAGCGCGACTATCTAGGTGAGAATATATTATTGAATAATTATTAATATAAGAATTGTAATAGAGCTTAATATATTTACAAATTGGAGGGAAGCGAAATTTGAAAAATATTGTAAGTAATTCATTTTTATTTAGTTTTTTTTTTTTTAATGTTTACAAACACTGTGTCGCGTGGAAATGGTCAAATATATATATTTTAAATATTTAACTACTCCGCAAAAGGTTATTTTCAAATTTATTATAATTATCAATATTTTTCGAGTTTAAGAACTCTTCTACGGGAATTTTATCCAACTGAAAACCTTGCTAATTATAATAAATTTGAAACCTTTTGCGGAGCAGCCGATTAAATATTTGAAATATATTTTTGACCATTTATATATATATAACACGATGAAATATATATTTATTAGGTAATTTTCTCTCTCTTTGAGAGAGAGATAAATATATATGAATAATATATTATATATATAAAAAAATAATATATATTTATCAAAATAAAGATTTAGTCAAAATATTCAACACAAAAATGAGTTCAAAAAAAGAAATTATTTTTTATCAGAAGAAATAAATTGAAAACATGAAGTAATGGCATCATCTCTGCTTATCATCTATTCTCTACACATGTACTGAAGGAAAACATGCGGCTCAGACCAATATAACCGCTTTTTGCAAAAACCCATTATCTATAATCCAAACAAATATATGTTCCTCCTATTCCTTTGAAATTGTTAAAGAAGTACTCTTTAACAAAGTCTGTATGATCTAAACAAATGTAAGTTGGCTTCTCTTTCGATATCTGTATTTTACTCACCTGTGTGTATTTTGTTTTAAAGACATTGAAGATATATTTATTTTTAAAAATTCCCAATACAAGCAATTATAATATAATACACTGCGGCCTGTGATTGTAAAACGACACTTCAAGTTACACCGCATGAGTTTCTTTTTAAACGAAAAATCAAAATTTTATTTCAAGGTGAAATATCGGCTATTTCTATCCTTTTTGGATGAGGTATGAAAGGGTGAACTATGAAGAGTAATGACGAACGAAAAAATAAAAGTGTCCAGGGATTTATGTATCATTTACGAACGGAAAAATACGTCCAGGGTAGCCTAGTGGACATGGCGTCTGCCCGGTGGGCGGAACGTTGTGGGTTCGTTTCCCATCCCTGGACACTTTTATTTTTCCGTTCGTCATTACTCTTCATAGTTCACCCTTTCATATCTCATCCAAAAAGGATAGAAATAGCCGATATTTCACCTTGAAATAAAATTTTGATTTTTCGTTTAAAAAGAAACTCATGCGGTGTAACTTGAAGTGTCGTTTTACAAGCAATTATGGATATCAAAGGAGAGAAACCAAGTTACATTGATAAATAAAATTCGCTGAGGGAAGAATTTCTTTTACCTAACGGCACTACAAGTTTTCGGATGCAACAGCCCTTCGACAGTATAACTACGCTACCAAAACCCTGGTTATACCTGTCGAAGGACTGTTATACCCGAATGCTTGTATTATCGTTATATAAAAAGAAACTCTTTTGCAGACCAGTATCACATACAACAACAACAAAAAGGCTTTTATTAGGGCCCATTGCCCTGTATGGATTCG
The DNA here is from genome assembly GCA_030710605.1 of Cordylochernes scorpioides. NCBI lineage: Eukaryota > Metazoa > Arthropoda > Arachnida > Pseudoscorpiones > Chernetidae > Cordylochernes > Cordylochernes scorpioides. Next base: position 68,292,784 of record CP092868.1, read on the forward strand.
CCATACAACAACAAAACAATACAGCAATTCTTCTCCCTTTCCCCTTGTGCACGCGAGTCTTTGTTTGAAAAGGGATTTATTTACACATCTGTTCTAAAACTTTCCTCACTACCTCTTTTGTGTATGAATCTATTTACAATTGATCTGTAGAAATTATAGAGTTCTATTGCTATATTTTTCTTTTCTGAAATAGTTCTCAGCGTCTTCAGTGGTATCACATAAGAAATATTTATATTTTTTATAATTTTAACCTTAATATTGTCAATTCACTATCCTTCAAATCATTACTTGGAAACACTATCACCAAACAAAAAGATGCCATAATCCATATAAATATTATGATGCGTATGTTACATTGAGGTAACTGGATGTCTAAAAACCATAATCCAAGATCAAAAAACAGCTTGAAGGTATGATAAAGATTTGCTAGAGTTGGTTAAAACATGGGACAGTTTAGAGGGGGGGGGGGGTAATATACTACATAACAAGAAATGAAACAGCAAATGTTTATTTTAAAACCAACAGACTCTCTAGCACGCGATGAAAAGTATTGACAGTAAAGACACAATGGACAACCACAATTTTTTTTGTGGTTTCATTTCCTTTATATAGATGGCGCGTTTTATTGTCTTATGTTCAATATACATAACCATACACACGAGACAAAGAAATATCTTTGAAGAATTTGTATTTATTAAAGTATGATGCACTAGCGCGCCATCTGTTATTAAAATTTGAAACTATTTAAAAGGCGTAAGATTATTTTTTAAATTAAAAAAGTCTTGAAGAGAGAGATTTAACAATGTGAATTTTTACAGAATAGTACATATCTATTTTGAGATAGAAAAATATGTATTTTATTTATTATTTTAATTCTAAATCTCGTTTTTCTCATTTATTAAAAATAATATTTAGTATTTTTCATTTTTATATTATATTATTTTATGTTTAATTTTTAATTAAAAAGTCATATATTGGATCAAAATATCATTTATTTTACCAATATTTCAGTTGGCTGAACGCCAACCTTTATCAAGGTGTTATAACATTTTAAACCTTTTAAATCAAAATTATTTTTTGTGTATTTTTTTTCAATGATTTAACTAATATAAATGCTGTTTTTTTTTACCACTTAATACTGCTTCCACTTAGCATATGCGCAGTATTGGGAAACATTTAAAAAAAAAACTTAATAAAATAGAAAATAAAAAACAATCACTTGACGTATTTAAACAAAAATTTAACTTTTGTAGATTTTTAGATCCATTCTTGTGCTCATTTCAATTTTTGAGTTCAATGGATCGGCAATTATAACCTAAACAATAAGTTTTATGAAAATCAATTGCTGTTGGTTGGAAGTTTCTTCAAAAATGCAACTCCACTCATGGACAAAACTTAAGGAAGTTGTAATTTTTAGCATGTATATCGGGATTCAGACAATAACTCTGAAATATATTACAGTGACCTTTATTGAAGACACACGAGATAACCAAGTGTGAACAAAATTGCCTCTGCCTTCTAAAAAAAAAAAGAGCAATGGCAATATCAAAATATGAAACCTTCTAAAGTTTGTCCAAGTGTGTACATCTCTTCTTCTATCCCTTCTCATGGGAATGTCAGGATGACGACAGAGACTGAAACGTTGGTAAGAAAATAAAATAAAAGCATTTGATGGAGCTGTAGCTTTTCAAACGATACGTTTGATATGATTAAATATTCCTTTTACATTTTTAATCTCATTTTATATGAAAATAACATGAAATTTTTAAATAATTAAACTAAAAAAACATATAGCACACACTGTATTGCACTAGATTATTCTATATTAAAGCATATACTTTTTTTTCTTTACGTAAAATTACATGCAATCTTGGGGGTCGGTGGAAGGCTGGTTAAACCGTTTGGTTTTCGACCACTAGGACCCGGGTTCGATTCCCGCATTGGACACTTTTTTTCTGTTAAAAAAAAAAAAAAAAGGCTCCAATGGCCCCCGATTCTTGCAAAAGTCCAACCCCACCAGCGAGTGCAAGTAACCAAACGGGGCTCTGGCATTTGTAAGTGCAAAGTCGAACTGCTTTTCACATGTGTAGACATGTGGTGCGCTTACAGTAAAAGCAGTCGCTAACTACCCACCATGATTATCATGGCCTGTACCACGTGTACTAGGGATAAGCAAAAAAAAAAAACATGCAATCTTGATGAATTCTAGAGTAGAACTGGATAAAGAAACTTACAGAATTTTACTTTAAAAATTTACAAACCTTTTTGTTACAATTAATAATTATTTTTCTTTACATAAAATTTTGTTTGTTGCGAAACCTTTTTTCACATAATAAAATGCACCTTATATATATTATTTTCAAACGGAAAGTTTAACATTAATGAAAAATATATAATTAAATAAATTAACAAAATATTAGTGAACCTGATGAACTACTGTGACAAAAGGTACCTGCAAGATGGAAGCAACAAATTATTGATTAAAAGTAAACTTTGATTCTTTTTTCTAAATATCTCGCAGTTGCCAACGCAGGGGGGGGAGTTCTGCAAATTCCTTCACTTACCTCCCTGCCTGCCTAACTTTGTAAAACTATTTTAAACTCCATCAGCTGCTAAAGAACGAATTAAACGACAAGATAGATGGGATTGAAAAGTTTTCATCTGTATTGTTGTCATCTGTATTATTGTCATCTGTATTATTGTCATCTGTATTATTGTCATCTGTAGCATTGTCATCTGTATTATTGTCATCTGTATTATTGTCATCTGTATTATTGTCATCTGTATTATTGTCATCTGTATTGTTGTCATCTGTAGCATTGTCATCTGTATGGTTGTCATCTGTATTATTGTCATCTGTATTGTTGTCATATGTAGCATTGTCATCTGTAGCATTGTCATCTGTATTATTGTCATCTGTAGCCTTTTCCTCATATTAGCACTCTATATCGGCGATCATTTATACAATTTTAGGTCATCTTTATTCTTGCTCTTGTATGTGGCTAGAAATAATTGAATTTATATTGACGCTATTTCTTATTTTTATATAAAAACAAATTATACTGCGATTAGAAAATATTGGGAGGGCCTGGCTCATCATTGGAGAACCCTCCCAGCGGTTTTACCAGTTTAAACTACCAAACTGCTCAACTATTGTATTTGGCAGTTAGGATTATATGTATTATGTAAAAATATGTGGATTTATTTTACTTTTTGTCTGTTTGTTCTTTGCCTTTTGGAAATAAGGATTATATATATATACAAGGCTATAAATATTTAATGTGAATTTTTAATTTTCAGTGATAATGTTGTCTTTAATAATTTGATGAGTGAGTGTGTTACTTTGGTTCCAAGTAGTGGGAGTTATTGAGACAGTTTCTGTGTGGCTGCGTTGCATCAATAGCACTTTGTCATCTTGGGAACTAGACAAGAGCGAACTTTCACCTATATATAGGTTATTTGTTCGAAAGGCTTTCTTGTAAGTGTTCTTCTGAAAGTAAGTCCTCATGGGTAAAAGTTTCTCGGTTAGGATATTGATCAATTTTTACAGCTGACCGTCGCACAAAGGAATACCAAGGTAGTTTACTGCTTGTTTCCATGTTCCTTAGTATTTGTTGAACCAACACGATAGATTAGGTGGAATGACCCCATGTTGTACTGCATAGTATCCTCATAGTCACCCATACTGTGCACTAAGACATGTTTGCCTCACTCGTATATTACCAACTAGCGAATGTGCACCCGGCTTCGCCCGGGTTTTATCCGAGTGAAAGTTTGCTTAACGAATATTATTGATAATAATATTCGGGAACACACAGAATATTATATTAATAATGATAATATAATTCGTTACGTCATATATTTATATAATATATGAAATTTATTTTTCGAGCAAACATATCCACTCTCTACTGAATAGATTTTTAAAAAGATATACATAAATAAAAATATCTAGAGATATACTACATGATCTTAGCCAAAAGGCCGAGAAACGATATTTTATATATAGAGATGACCTGGCTTCGTGTGTCTTCTGCTCGAGTGAATGTTTCGCTGATAGAATTTTGTTCCTGCCTACTATTAATCATTATCTGGCTTCGCCCGTGGTCTGCTTTAGTGAATATTCCCCAAAAGAATTTTTTAATGCAATCAAGCATGATACGGCAATATTGTCATCATCATTTCTGACAAAAAAAAAATAATTTTGCTCAGTACTTGGTTAAATATAATTTTTCTTGGTTAAAGTGCGACAAAAAACTCTTCCAGATTTAACTCTCTGTCCTGTTCAAATTTCAGCGAGATTTGTTAAAACGATTCTAGCAAACATCCAATCCCTGCTGAATCTATACTTGTCTACACTCTCGATAATTTTTTCCCGGTCCCTTGAAAAATACTCGATAAGTTGAAAAAAATCAGTATTAATTTGTCCATTCGGTAATTTGAAGTTGAAGGAATAGTATCTTGCCACAAACGAAGATTTGTAAATAACTGTATTTAGCGAATGTACCCGGCTTCGCACAGTTTTTATCCGAGTAAAAATTTGCCTAACGAACATTTGTTAAAACGATTCTAGAAAGCATCCAATTTACCTATATATTGATTTATAAACGTATATAAATATAAATATTGTTATATGCGTTTAAATATATTTTTGAAACACATAATTTTTTCAAAACATTTATTATATTTTAAATAAGATATTGTCACTTTTGTGAATTTGATAATTAATTATTTCTTTTTTTCTCAATGAATTATATATATTAATTTAAAATTTCATTTTTGTTATCATCATCACATACAATGTAATTTTTTAATATAAACAAACAATAATAAACAACAACAATTAGGGGCTCAAAAATCATTTATTATGGTTAGCAGCTCCGTAAATAAAGATATTTTCACAACAACAATTAAATTCGCATCATCATTTTTATAAAACAACAGCAAATTAAATTAACAATTTAAAAATATATTTTAACATTACATTTTACCATTTAACACAAAAACGTTACAATTTTTTCTTTAAATATATATTGATATTGAAATGCCAAGTTTTTTTTACGTCATTGGAATATTATATTACTAAATTCTAAAATTAAATTTATTATACTTGGAAAGCATTTTAAGCATTGTTACAATTTATAAATATAATTTCAGCAGACGCCGCTAGAGGCGCTGCTTGCGAGTGAAAGTAGAAAATTCACAAATAAAATTGCAAAGAATATTTATATCAAATTCAAACCAGAAATCATCCCAGTAGTATAGTAAATAACTTACGAAAGTTTCACGGCGATTGGATAATCTTACCTTTTAAAAACATTCATCGTGTGAACAAACTAACATTCATCGTGTAAACAAACCACGTGTTAATTATTAACCAATCAAATTCATTTATCGTCGCGACCAGTGCTGCGCCCAAGCGGTAAAAAGCTGGAACTAACGCTTTTTTTTTAAAGCACATTAACTTTTTTAGTTTTTTGAATAGCCTATATGTTAAACGAAATCTTCAGCTACCTACATGCGAAATTTCATAAAGATTTATTCTGTAGATTTTGCGCAACGCGGTAACAAACATCGATTTTGGATTTCATTTTTATAGATATAAGGACTAGAAGGGACTGTGTAGATGTTCACATTGTTGGAATAAGCATGAGTGTTCTAACACATTTTTACGTGTACAGTAAACAATATGTTTTTCATCTTGTGAGCCAGAGAAGTTGCTTGTAGGGTTTTCGCGACCACTGTGAATCTCGTGTATACAAAGATGTTATACATCAGTCTAACAACAGGCGGACATTATTAGTGACACGGCGATGTCATGCTAACAATGTTGACAAACCTCACGTAGTGACGTCATGGACGTGTGCCAACATGGCGTAACCTGTCGACGGCTGTTAAATGGAGATGTAGCTCCTTCGGTCCCATCTGGAGAATATGTCGGCGAGCTCTTAGACCACAAGTACGGTGCCGCGGATTCACGCGCATTCAGCAAAGTTTAGTCACGATAATACGCTTAATGAATAGCACTAAGATTCTTTGTGGAAACGCTAGTGTCAACAGTCGCAACGATAAAGTGTAGTATGGTCAGGCTATTTGTTTTCTTGAGAGTGGATAGGACTTGTCCTCGACTACAGTAAGGCAAAGAAACTCTACAGGTGTTAAGCAGCATGTGTCTGCGCTCCGTGTTAGAAGTGTCATCTACACATAGAATGAAAACTAGAAACACTAGACCTAAAAAAAAAAAATATATATATATATATATATAAGGCTATTGTGTAGTATTAGCCTCAGCGTAGTTTAGCCTGCATACTTTACCTAGAGTCTGCGGTAAGTCCAAGTCACACATAGTTGCAGAGGACACACTGCATGATATGAATCAGAACTAGCTTCCATCAGCTGTATGGTGTGATGTGCAGCAACACCAACATCACCAGCAACAGCAAGCTGCCGCCGCTGCAGCCGCCGCAGCTGCCGCCGCGGCCCAAATCAAGCAGCAGATGGAGAACGCCATGCCCCACCTGCACGAACAGATGAACATCAACGCGGCCCAGCACAACCAGATCCTGCAGCAGCTAGCGCAGCTCGGCCCCACCAACGACAAGGTCAAACGCCAGCAGCTACAGATGCAGATCCAACAACTGGTCCTCCAGCAACAACAGATGGTCCAACAGATACAGCTCTCACAGAGGAACTACTTCTTGGGGCTCCAGGGTCCCGCACACCAGCCCCCCTCGCCCCCCTCCCACAACGGCGGCAGCCTCTACCACCGACCCTCTCTCAACGGGGACTCCTCCTCCTATAGCGTGAAGGAAGAGCGCGCGTCGACTCCCCCCAGCCATCCCCTGTACGGCCACGGCGTCTGCAAGTGGCCCGGGTGTGAGCATGTCTGTGATGACTTCCAGAGTTTCACAAAGTAAGTCCTTTACCTTGACCACGGAACTAACACATAGCTCTCCCATTGATTGATAAACCAGAATGGTCTTCGTACTTAAGACATAAACAACTGGCATTCCCCTTAATAAAGATGGAATGATCTTCACTGACACAATATCTTTATTTCAAAATTGACACTTCAACCAGAATCATTTTGTAACTTTCCCGAAGTTTCGGCAAAATCTTTGGTCTTCGACAAAAATATGGCAGGGATTTTAAAGCTCCTAAACATTTATCTTAGGATATAGATGGCACAATACATAGGTAGGTTTAATCGTCCATAAGATCGGTTATATGCCCATGGCCCCTGCTCGTTCGAAACATTGTTCTCAACCAGGTTATTCTTTCTTTTTTATTAATATTATTTATTTTACTTCTCTTTGTTGCATGTGTACATTCTTTATAATTTTACTTTTCATTTGATGGATACAAAAACAAGAGACACTTTGTTCAAAATAGACATATGAATTTGGATAAAACAGGAAACTAACTGTTGGGAATAGAATGTTAATTTTCTTATAGATTTATATTTTTCTAAATATATGTAAATTTAATCCATTATAAGAAACATATTTGTCATATGTAAATATTTATATGTATATATATTCGTGACAAAAAATAAACTGTTATGTTGACTGGTTAGAGTCGTGTGGTTTCTCGGCCCGCCCTCGAGAGGTCTACGCCTTGGTTGATACCTGCCTTAGACACTTCCGTAGATTTGACTTCTTGGGAATCGCTCTTCTCTACCTTTGAGATTCCACGGTTTTTTTCCTCCCCGGGACCAGAATAAGAGACTTCGGGCGTCTGGGCAAAATAGAGCCTGGGCGCTACGCCGCTGAACGCGACATTTGGCATCCCAGCCGGGACGCGAGGAGAAAGCCGTGCCTATATTTGGAACCCTTTTGGATCAGAAGATGGAAAGAGAAGAAGCGCTAGAGAGACTCAAGAAGAAGAGAACCATACTCCGCACGTCTTTATCCAAGTACGGGAAAAGAATAGAGGAATATGACGTGCACAAGGAGTGTGACCACGAGGAACTGCTGGGGCAGCTTTTGGATGTCTACGAAGAACTGAGGCGGGTAGACGAAGAAATCGGTAAGCTGATTGACATCAAAGATCTAGAGAAAGATCTAAAGATGGTAGAGGAATACCGGGAAAAGGCCGTGGCGTGGAAATATTTGTTAAAGAAAAGAAGTCTGGTGGTAGCGGAAGGAATGCAGAGGGAAACTGCAACTGCCACGAAGAAGGAATATCCAGGAGAAATCGGTCGACCGACTCTAACTGGGATGGTTAAGTTACCCAAATTGACAATGGATATGAGGATCTGCGATGGGAGCAGTTTGGAAATCGGGATGAGTGAGAAGCCAAGTGTTGTCGGAGTTACCCTGATGAAAGGAGTTGATCCAGCTTCTATTAAGGAAGATGCTGAGATGGTGGTATCATCCAAGCAGATTGCTGTTGAAGAAAGTAATAAGGCTCAAGTAGTAAGAGAGCGCTGTGCTGAAGACGGTGAAAAGGCTCAAGTCAAGAAGAAGTCTGTTATAGAAGTTGATGAAAGTAATAGGGCTGAAGTTGAGAAAGAATCCGTTGAAGCAGATAAAGAGAAAGTGCTGGATGTGGAACAAGGAATGGATTCAAAGAACACCGAAGAAGTGAAGCTACTCTATGTAAAACAAGGTACCGATTTAAGGATGGCAGAAAGGCCATATGCAGAACAAGGTAATGAGCCTAAGGAAGACGGAGTACAAGACTCTGAAAATGAGCCTAAGGGCGATGGAGTACAAGACTCTGAAGATGAGCCTAAGGGCGACGGAGTAAAGGATTCTGAAGCTGAAACCAAGGATAATGAAGTGGAGGATTCTGGAACTGCAATTGAGGCTTGTGAATCGGTGAGCAACTCTAAAGCGGTAGCTGAAGGCGCGGATCAAGTGGAGATTGCAGATGGTGAGGCTGAGTCAATTGATGATATTGAGGAAAGAGTTGTCAGAATTCCAGCATCGAGTAAATTGATGGAAGCAGGACAGATAGGAGATGCGGAATTTAAAGTAAAGGGATACTATTTGCCTGATCGCCCTGTATGTGGGTGTGACTCCAGGGCTGCGCCTGTACGGCCAGCGAAAGACGGCGCTTCCTATCGAGGACGAAACGGATTCTCGTTGAAGCGATATATGAAGAGGATACACAGTCTGCTGAGAAGAATCCCTGAGATAAGGATAAAGCTTCGGAGGAATAAGTTCGGAGTTGTGGCCGACCTGAAAAGATATTTCCAGATGATCGCCATCAGAGATAATGATTGGGACTACCTCAAATTTCTTTGGAAAAAAAAAGATGGACAACTGATGGTTTTGAGCGGGAAATCGTTGTAGACGATTTTGGTTGAGTGCCCGTGCCTCTAAATCCGGAAGAAAAGTAAATGGTTGAATGATGATGCATGGTTGGAGAAGGTGAAACGCTTTCTAAGCAGGGTTGCACTGTCCAGATCACCTATGTGAGGAGAGAGCCAATAGAAAAAGGTTCAATTGGCAAATATCTTCCAAGCAATGGAATGTAACTTGTATTGAAGGAAACTGTTTCTGGAGCTGCAGTAACTCCAATGTTATATACTCCGGCCGGTTCTCCAAAGGGGCAAGTGCCTACTCCAGCGAAAAGGTCTTAATTTGGGAGACAAGTCTCCAAAAAGTCTGGTGAAAGTGCTAGACCGGAAAGGATTGCGAATCCTGTAGATCATAGGACTATTATATTGAGTGGTTTCAGATCTCTAAGGAAGAGTTCAGAGTCCTATGACTGCTGTAGGCCTGCAGACGATACCTCTGGGCCTTCAGACGATACCTCTAAGCCTAAAGACGATGCCTCGGCATAAGATCCTGATTCTTCAGGATATAAAGCTCAATGTTCTCAAGAGGTTCCAGAAATTGCAATGGAAGATAACTGGGCGACTTTTGTAATGAATCGAGTTATGGAGATCCGATCTCTCAGTGAGACAGAGGATTGGTGTCGTGTACCAGGATGTTTGAATCCAGCGGATTTACCATCACGGGGGTGCTTAGCCGATTCTCTGGAGAGATCGAAGTGGTGGGAGGGCCCGAGTTGGTTGAGAAGACCAAGAAGAGATTGGCCCCATAGGGAAATATACCCTGACCCAGATATTGTGAACTCGGAAAAGAGAAAGATTGTTTTAACATCAACATGTATTGAAAGGGAAAAAGATCAGTACTACTATCGCTTTTCAAACTACTACAAGATATTGAGAGTGACTGCCTGGATGAACCGGTTTTTAACAAATGCGAGAGGAACAATAGGTCAGCGAGTGAAAGGTGATCTTACTGTGAATGAAATTAAAAGGGCGGAACTGATGCTGGTGAGAGTTATCCAACGGGAATCCTTCACTGGACCAGAGGACAAGAGGTTGAAGGATTTCAAGTTATGCTGCGATTCTTTGGGATTGTTGAGGGTCAAAACTAAAATAAGTAGGAGACAAGATCTGGAAAGATTGATTGGTTTGCTGAAACAACTCCTTAGGAAGATTCTTGGTCAAGCTCGTTTGGAATTTGAGGAACTTTACACCATTATCTGTGACACAGAGTCTTTGATGAACTCACGTCCATTGACTTACATGTCTGAAGATGTCGAAGATCTTAGTCCATTAACCCCTGCCTTGTTCTTACACGACCTCAAAGAAATAGGAGTTCCAGATCTGGACTCTATTGAAAGGGCTAGTCTTCAGAAGAGATACCGATTTAGACAAAGGTTAAGAGAAGATCTGCGGAAGAGATTCCGGACGGAGTATTTTGGATTCTTAAGGCAAGAGACTAGAAGACGCTCGAAGACAAGCCCATAGACACTGCCCACATCCATAAAGAATATACTTATTGTAAGCGAAGAGGACATTAGCAAATTGGCCATAATGGCCGATAAAATAAATGAAATAAACTCTTCCAAAGAAATATATGATACGGAAGTGCCTTCTTCATCAACAGATCGCTTGATCGCCAAATTGGAAGATCTTGAACGGCAGGTGTCCGAATTGAGACTGGATAGATCTAGATCTCGATCCAAAAATAGGCCTCAGTCAAGACCGAGAAGTAATTCTCAAAGATATTTCGATCCAAAAGAAAAATACTGCTATTACCATTTTAGATTTGGCCCTAATTGCTTGCAAAATAAATGCAGGCCTCCGTGCAGTTGGAAAGAGTCGGAAAACTCCAACCGGCGGACAGAGTAGCGACAAGCTCTTCTGCCGGCATTCAGGATTGTCGCAATCTCCGATTATTTGTGACGGACAAAAACACGGGATTGCGCTTTTTGGTGGACAGTGGCGCTGATATATCTATAATACCTCCAAAGGATAAAAATAGGATGCCTAGCTCTGATTATAAATTATATGCAGCCAATGGTACAGAAATTGTTACCTATGGAACAAAGGTTAGAAATTTGGATATCGGACTTCGACGTCAATTTCAATGGCCTTTTGTAATCGCCAATACCAACAGAGCAATAATAGGAGCAGACTTTCTGAACAACTTTGGATTGATTATTGATATAAAAAATAAACGCCTAATTGATGGAATAACTAATCTTTCCATAAGAGGCGTCATTCAGTCAATCTCAGACATGGGAAATATTAGCACTCTAAATTCATCATCCAAGGTCAGCGCTATCCTAACCAAATATCCTAACCTATGTAGGCCACCATCAGATTTTGTAGAAGCAAAACATAGCGTTAAGCATTATATTCCTACAAGAGGTCAGCCAATTCACTCAAAAGCCCGTCGTCTAGATTCACAGAGATTAACTCTTGCTAAGGCAGAATTTCAATATATGTTGAATAATGGAATAATTAGACCCTCAAATTCTCCTTGGGCGAGTCCACTACATTTAGTTTCAAAAAAGGACGAGTCACTAAGACCTTGTGGTGATTATAGAAGACTCAATGCAGTTACACTTCCAGATCGTTATCCAATCCCTAGACTGGACGATTTCCACCACATCTTAAAAGGTACTCGTGTTTACTCAAAAATAGACCTATGCAAGGCATTCTATCAGATTCCAATTGCTGAAGAGGATAAACCAAAGACCGCCATCATTACTCCTTTTGGGCTATTCGAATTTAATGTTATGAGTTTCGGTCTTAGAAATGCTACTGCTACCTTTCAGAGATTCATGCATGAAGTCTTAAGAAACTTGGACTTTGCATTTGTCTACTTAGATGATATTCTGGTAGCCTCTAAAACGGAAGAAGAGCATTATAGCCACCTAGAAACCTTATTCAGCAGACTAAATTCCTATGGATTGAGAATCAATCTTTCTAAATCTAAATTCCTAGTACAGGAAATTGATTTTCTAGGATACCTAATTACCTCTCACGGTGTGAAACCACTCCCAACAAAGGTTAAAGCTATTCTAGAATATAAGAAACCAAAAACAGTTCATGAATTACGCATATTTTTGGGAATGCTAAACTTTTATCGTACCTTTTTGAACAATGCCGCAGAGACTCAGGCAATCCTTCATGAATACTTGAGGGGAGCCAAGAAAAAGGATAGAAGCGAAATAAAATGGACTGAAGAAGCTGAAGTTCAGTTTGAACAATGCAAACAAGCCCTAGCTAATACAGCACTATTAGCCTACCCCGATACTGAACTGCCTATCTCACTCTGTACAGATGCTTCAGATCGGGCAGTTGGATCAGTTCTCCAACAGCTTGACAATAATAATTGGAAACCAATAGCATTTTTCTCTAAAAAATTAAATCCTGCTCAATGTAATTATAGTACATATGATAGAGAGCTTCTCGCAATATATTTGTCTATCAAATTCTTCAAGCACCTGCTTGAGGCACGTGAATTTACAATTTTGACTGATCACAAACCTTTAATTTACGCATTCAAACAAAAAAATGAGAAAGCTTCTCCTAAACAATTAAGACATCTACAATACATCTCCCAATTCTCTACTGACATCAAGTACATAAAAGGTACTGACAACATAGTCGCCGATGCTCTGTCCAGAGTTGATGCTATCACAACTATCGACTATGAAGAGATCGCCAAAGAACAAACTGGTGATTCAGAACTACAAAACCTGATTTCAAAGAATACTTCTCTAAAATTTAAGCAATGCCCACTACAATCAGGCAATTTGTTATGGTGTGACGTGTCTACCAATAATATTAGACCATTCATTCCAATTAAATTCCGAATGATGGTTTTTAGGAACTTCCACGAACTCTCACACCCAGGCATCAAAGCCACTACTAAACAATTAACATCAAGATTTATATGGCCCAATATGAATAAAGACATTAGGAAATGGGCTCAAGCTTGTGTCAACTGCCAAAAGTGCAAGGTGTCGATACACACAAAATCAGAAATAGGCAAATATCAAGAAGTGGATGAAAGATTTAGTGTTGTCCACATAGATATAATTGGTGCTTTACCTCCATCGAATGGTAACATCTACTGTCTGACCTGCATCGACAGGTACACCAGCTGGATGGAAGTTGTTCCGCTACCAGATATGAAGTCTGAAACGGTAGCGAGAGCATTCTACGAAAACTGGATTGTTAGATTTGGAGCACCGCATACAGTGATATCAGACCAAGGAAAGCAGTTTACTTCTCAACTTTTCAAAGATTTAACAACGCTGTGTGGTATCAAACTTCGTCATTCCACGGCGTACCACCCTCAGTGTAACGGGAAGATTGAAAGGCTTCATAGAACCATTAAAACTGCCATTCGTGCCCACAATAGTATTAAGTGGACAGAAACGCTGCCAACAGTTCTCCTAGGCTTGCGTGCTGCTATCAACAAAGATAACAATCATTCTTTGTCTCAGATGGTATATGGCAAAACCATCAGACTGCCTGGCGAATTCTTTGATGATTCTAAACATCACTTGCATGCTGAAGAATTTGTTCAACAGCTTCAAAAGCAAATGGAATTGCTCAAACCCTTAAATGAAAAACATCATTCGAAGACTAAAGTATTTGTTCATAAAGATCTGAAAACATGTTCACATGTATTTATCAGGACAGATCGAGTGAAGAAACCTCTGGAACCACCATATGAGGGACCCTTCCCAGTCCTTGAAAGAACAGACAAGTATTTCACACTCAAAGTGAAAGGAAAAAACGTTACCACATCGATTGACCGATTGCGACCTGCTTATTTGCTGGCAGATTCGGACAATATAACTGCAGAACATCCTACTGCAGCAAGACCCATCGTGTCGGGAGCGCTGCCTTCTACATCGTCCCAACAGAATCCTGACCCACCAGATGTGGAGAAGTACACAGAATTCCAAGGAACAGGATCAGCACCAGACCTGCCTAGGACAAGATCGGGGAGAATAATCAAGAAACCCGTGAGATTTAAGGAGCAATAGACTATATTTCTCCTTATTTTATTTTCTTGCCTATATGATGTATATATATTGTACTTAACCACTTTGTGCACAAATCGTGACTACGCCACTGGAGGGGGAGTACTGTGGGGACCAGGGATGCAGCACCCCGCCGACGCCGCCGCCGAGATAAATAAACAGACGGCTGCCATAAATCACCACGACCGCGGGACCACAGCGGAGGAATTCCGAGAGAGGACCAGACGTGCATTCCGGGCTGTCTCCTTTTTGTCTTCCCATATAAATGTAGCCAACAAGAAACTCCAATAAACACTAACTTTGAGAGACTTTCTGAGCCATCGCTGGACCAGTAAATCGACACACCACAACCTATCAAGGTGGGAGATCTGGTGTTGATTGGACAAGATAATGCTAAGCGAGTCAATTGGCCTTTGGCGAGAGTTGTGGAGGTCTACCCTGGCCGAGATGGACCTGTGAGGGTCGCCAAGTTGAGAACCAGCAAGGGCGTCCAGATTAGGCCGGTTCAACGGCTCTACAATTTAGAGATACCCGCCGATCTGGGGAGTACCTTGAGGAGTATACAGTCGGAACCACGCCGGGGAGGCTCCCGAGGAGAAGCCAGTAAAGACCCTACGAAGATAGCCCAATCCTAAAGAACTGGAATGAACGGTCGTTTCCCAACTATTGGTTGAGTTTCTGTAGAAAAAACTCAAGGTGGGAGTATGTTGGGAATAGAATGTTAATTTTCTTATAGATTTATATTTTTCTAAATATATGTAAATTTAATCCATTATAAGAAACATATTTGTCATATGTAAATATTTATATGTATATATATTCGTGACAAAAAATAAACTGTTATGTTGACTGGTTAGAGTCGTGTGGTTTCTCGGCCCGCCCTCGAGAGGTCTACGCCTTGGTTGATACCTGCCTTAGACACTTCCGTAGATTTGACTTCTTGGGAATCGCTCTTCTCTACCTTTGAGATTCCACGGTTTTTTTCCTCCCCGGGACCAGAATAAGAGACTTCGGGCGTCTGGGCAAAATAGAGCCTGGGCGCTACGCCGCTGAACGCGACACTAACCATGTGATATTCTAAAATGGCAACCAGAATGCTAACCTACATAGAAAGATTTTTTTTATGCCAAAACCTTTATCATCTATGATTCCAATTCCACCAGTGAATGAAAAATTTC
Organism: Cordylochernes scorpioides; assembly: GCA_030710605.1. Lineage (NCBI taxonomy): Eukaryota > Metazoa > Arthropoda > Arachnida > Pseudoscorpiones > Chernetidae > Cordylochernes > Cordylochernes scorpioides. Next base: position 68,308,275 of record CP092868.1, read on the forward strand.
AAGCAGTTTTGGCACTTTATGTCATAGTTGAACTGCCTTCTACATGTGTTGGCATGTGACGTACTTACAGTTATTGCATATTCCAAAAGCGCGCGCGTAAATATACATAAAAATCTATATTGCGAGCAGTGTTACATCGGAGAAACCGGTCGATCTATCTGCACCAGATTATCTGAACACAGCCGCAACATACGCACCAACGACCGCAAGTCTCTCTTATGCCAACACATCACAGAATTTCGACACTCGTTCAATTTGGACAGCGCTGTATGCGTTTACAAGGACGTCGGGAACAAGTATCAGCGCCTAGTCCTTGAATCTTTGGTCTCGCACTGCACGCCCAGTTTCAACCGAAAAATCGACCTCCCACCCCAATACTCCGTGTTTTACCTCGCCAATCCCCCCAGCTGAACTATTTACCTACTGTATTTGGCTATCTTTCATGTCCATAGTTTTAAAATATTGCCAAGTTGTAACCTGAAGAAGGGCATTCTTGCCTGAAAGCTTGTTTTTTACTATTAAAAGAAAATCACCACGTTTTTATCGCCTTCATTTCAAATCTATATTTACATATCTTGCGTCCAACATTCTATTAAAAATACTATCTTTTTTAAAAATAAAATACAAATTAAAACAATATTTTTTCCTTTAAATAATAATTTAAATTAAAAAAAAAAAGAATGCGAGAGAGAATAAATAAAACCAATTTTCAAAATAAAAAAAAACTTATCAGATTAATTTTCACTGATTGCTCCTATTTAGTTTTGACCAAGGACCTACGATTATATCAAAGAAGAATGATGTGTGGAAAGGGTGGGGGACGCTATAAAGAAATCAAAAATGGGGGAAACGGAATTCTAACGGACGCAAATCTACCATTAAAGTTATGATAGGTAACGTCACTGGGTGAAAAAAAAAGAGGTTAAGGTACTGTAAAAGAGACCAAGGAAAAATACCCTTCCTTTTCTCTCTGTTTATTCCTTCAGATTAAGAAAGGGAAAAAAAGGTGGAGGGGGTGAAAAGGAGATTGGAAGTATGGGGGGGGGGGAGGTCTCTATATTTCCCCATTAACCCAGCAGTTCGGTTTAATGATGGAGTCAAGCAATTTGTAGCAGAATCTTTTTTTTTTTCTTCTTCGGTGGTGGAGGGGGAGGGTTTTGGGTCCCAAGTAAAATGACCATTTCTCAGAGACCTTCCTCCCATTATCATATGAATAATAATTTCCCACCAGAGCATTTGTTGGTGATGGATTGGGTCTGTGAATGCATGGCAAAGTCAGCTGACGTTGAAACCCTCTCGCTCTTGCTAATTTATGGTAAACCCACCCCCTCCTCCACTCTCTAAAACGCTAAATACGAACTCTTTCTCTTTTTTTACCCCCCGTTAGCCCCCCCTCTTCAGCTAAATCCAACGTTGCGCCAAAGCTGATTACGGAAAAAGAAAATTTTGAAGGAAAAAAAGAATCGTAATGGCCGAATTGGTGGTAAGAAAGAGAGTTTCTTAATGCGATTGCTAATTTTATAGAAAATATTTTTCATTTTTTTTTGGTTTTTAAATCACAAACCATATTTAAAAATTAAAGGATGGGGAGGAAATGGGTTTAATTGAGGACATCGAAGGATGATCTTGGAAGGATTAAGTGTGTGGTGATGATGATAAGTGGTATCTGTGATTACATTATTATTGGCATTTGTTTTAAATGATGGTGAACTAAAGGATTAGAGTGTGTTTAGGGTGTATCGTGATTTTAAACGACTCTCTGTCTCAGTATTTCTTCATTTTCTGCTGAAATTGGCAGTTTTTTGTGTGTGTCTTTAGCCCCGTTGTGTGAGGGATTTGTTAAATTGATGGTTATAGGAAATGTCTTTAACGGTATATAAGCGCGAATTTAATTCATTTATAAATAAAGTCATTTATTGTGTGCTTTTTTCCTTATTCAAGATTTAAGTCGCGTGGGTGTTTGTTTTAATGGATGTAGAGAATAGTAAATATGTTAATCAGAAAGGATGCGTTGTTTCATACCGTTTTTTCCACCTATAATCGGCCCTGCCGTTCCTTTCTAGAAAGTTCGGTTGGTTTCTTAATTCCTCCGGGTGGAGTTACGATATGGTAACGGCTGCCCCTGTACTGATAGAACCATAGCTGGGGGTAGCCATGGTATACAGGTTGTTGTTGTCTATGTTTGAAGTTGACTGGACTTGTAGCTAATTTACTGATCCCTGTTCGCTCTGCAAGTAGATGATCGAGACACTTCAAAGGGAGAGAGGCCTCTGAGCAACAACTGATAGCCTCTTTAAAATGTTTTTGCTTTTTAAAAATTATATAAATATATTTTATCCCCCTATACCACGATGAAAAAAAGTATAACCGATTCTCCATTTAAGACATAACCACGATGCTATTAATACTATCCTAAATCTTGTGGCCTTAAATTCGAGAATGTATTGTATCAGGAGCTGGCTCGCACCCACAGCGTTTGTCACATACCAATTGTCGCCCATTGACCGCAACTGTCGGATAAAAGGGGGATGCCATCCCAGCAATTTTAATATCTCATGCAGTTGGCTGTAGAAACTTTGGTATAAAAAATACCGTGTAAAAATATTATAAATTAAAAATAAATAAATAGATATATGCAAAAAGAAAAAGGCTTCTTGAACACAAGCCTGTTTTTAGCGTGTCTATTGCATACTGCTCGAGATGATAAGAGCTGTCGTATCCTGCTGTTCCTGACATGGTAGAATGTGTGAAGCCAACGTTTAGATTTCATCCCAACGTTTGATCCAGATTTGAACCTTATCACTAGCTCTCAATTATATGAACATAATTATAACCTTCGATGGGGGAATGGGTCCGCCAACATTGGAATCAACAGAAACCTTCCGAACAAGAGCAGCAACAAACGCCGTGTGTGTGTGCAGGCACCTCGAGAGTGAGCACGCGCTGGACGACCGCAGCACGGCCCAGGCGCGAGTACAGATGCAGGTGGTGACACAGCTCGAACTTCAGCTGTCCAAGGAGAAGGAGAGGCTTCAGGCCATGATGCTGCACCTCCACATGAAGCCGACGGGGCCCAAGACTTCCTCGGACATGCCACAGGTGAGTGGGCAGCTGGGAGAAACTACCTTGGGAGCATGATGGAAGGTTAGAAGAGAGTTCAAGGAGGAGCCATTTTGCTTGTTGAACTTTTGCAAAAAAAAAAAAAAAAATCAACTTTATATTCTTTGAACACCCCCCATATTTTCTTTATTTAGTTCATGGTGGTTTTAATCTGTTTGGATTTCTAAAAATAGAGTCTATGAAATTCAAAAACTTCTATAAGTCTTAAGATATTTCGATATATACCCTACTTTGGAAATATAGGCGAAATATAAAACAATAAAAATTCCAAGAGTCCAGCGAACTAACCTCCCTCGAGTGTCAACGATCCAAAACAAGAAGTCCAGGAGTCCAGCGAACTAACCTCCCTCGAGTGTCAACGATCCAAAACAACAAGAAGTCCAGCGAACTAACCTCCCTCGAGTGTCAACGATCCAAAACAACAAGAAGTCCAGCGAACTAACCTCCCTCGAGTTTCAACGATCCAAAACAACAAGAAGTCCAGCGAACTAACCTCCCTCGAGTTTCAACGATCCAGAACAACAAGAAGTCCAGCGAACTAACCTCCCTCGAGTTTCAACGATCCAGAACAACAAGAAGTCCAGGAGTCCAGCGAACTAACCTCCCTCGAGTGTCAACGATCCAAAACAACAAGAAGTCTAAGAGTCCAGCGAACTAACCTCCCTCGAGTGTCAACGATCCAAAACAAAAATAAGTCCAGGAGTCCAGCGAACTAACCTCCCTCGAGTTTCAACGACCCAAAACAACAAGAAGTCCAGGAGTCCAGCGAACTAACCTCCCTCGAGTGTCAACGATCCAAAACAACAAGAAGTAAGTCCAGCGAACTAACCTCCCTCGAGTATCGGCGAGGATCAATCCATGAACAAACCTAATACCGAGTCATTAAAGGATTTCAATATTATACCCCTTTTTATGAAAGCCATTATGATAATGTCAACTCTCCGATATATTAAAACGTCTTGGGAGCACGGCGGCCAATCTTTAAGTGCCACCCCCACTAATTGTGCATTGTTTCGAAATATTAAATTCATCCTACGGCCCTAATAAACCAATCTCCATCTTTCTTTCTCAATTAAACCATTCCGTCTCTTTCTTTTTTTTTTTAAATCGCTTTTTACTTATTGTGACGTTTTTTTCTTCATCTCGGGACCAATGCTAAATAATTATGTGGGGACACTTGAAAAATAATAAAAATAGAGTTTTGGGCAGGGAAGGGTTAGCTAGAGAGGGTTTATTACCATAAAAATAATAAATTGTAATGGATTTTTAGGAGTATTTGTTATTAAGGATGACTTTATTAATCTTACTTTTTATTATTGTTCTGAAATCTCCCTTTGTGGATAGTGGGGTTGTTGCTTGGGTTGCGGAGAGCTAGCTAGCTATATGGTGTTTTGGAACGATGATTGTTGCTGTGTGGTCCAACCGGCCGCACTATACATTGGAAGCGGTAAAAAATGAAGTTCTTTCTATCTTGAGAGCGAGTTACGGTGCGCTTGTAGACGTGGGATGTACTTAGCGGTGCAAGCGCTTACAGTCCTCTACCCACCATGGCCTTGTACTACATGTGTATACAACCTATGGTGTACTTACATCCTAGAAGCAAATGGCCTCCCAGACCTTTCGGTCCATAAGCCGGTGTGGTGTACTTACAGTACAAGTAGTCACAATCCTTTACCCACACCCTGGCTTGATACTACATATTTAGACATTGGGTGAACTTACAGTACAAGCCGTCACACCATTATACTCCCATGTAGTAGCTGTAGTTCCCAGTAATAGCGCTCTTCTTCACCCCCGCAAAGACAAACGAGACGATGCAGTGTGACAACGACGGGCTGACAGTACGGTGTTGCAGGCGATAAAGGCCCCGCCACCTTCGCCGCCCCCCCACATCGCCTCCCTCCGCCCTGCCCCCCAGCCCACTCATGGTGGCCCCCCGCATGCACCCTCCGACCCCCAACGCCCCCGTCTCCATTCGACGTCGGCTCTCGGACAAGCTCGACGTCTCCTCCATACCGGACTCCCCCATCCGCCGTCGGGTGGTGGAGCGCTCCAACCTCGACATCACCGAGGGTGAGTTCCTGGGCTGACTTATCCCCATTACTTCCCGGGATAGTTTGTTCCTTACCTTTTGTCCACTAGGAAATATGGAATAATATGGGATAATTTTTCCATTTATTTCTCCCCATTACAGAATAGAGTTCCGGAAAAAGTTTTTCCTTCTCCCCATTAGAGAATATAGTCTTTCTTTCTCCCTGTTAGGAAATACAGTTATGGGATAGTTTCATCCCCTTTCCTTCTCCTTAATAGGGAATAACCTTTCTTTCCCCCTGTTAGGAGGTACAGTCCCAGGATAGTTTCATTTTCTTTTTCCTCGTCAGGAAATACAGTTCCGGAATAATGTTATCCCTTTTCCTTCTCCTTAATAGGGATTACAACAATCCCGGTATAGATACTTTTCTTCATCCTTCTTCTCTTTAGGAAATGCAGTCTTGGATTTTAACCTTTTCTCTCCACACATACACATCCCAATATACCTCAAAAATAGAACCCTATAACACTAAAATAACAAAACAAAATAGGGGTTATTTTTTATACTGTGCGATATTTATATTTAATCATATAAAATACTTATTGATGTGAAACGAACATTTCGCTCAAATAAAATACAAATATATAGAAAACACTCTGGGAAGCTTTGATACCTCTTTGAGCTAGTGCCTTCATGGAGAAATTCTTTAAACAAAAGTCCTAGGCTTCCTGGAAACTTAGAAATGTGATGTCGCTCTAGGTGTTGTTTACTTGGTGCCACATCCAAACAACAATGTTTACCAAACATCTCCGACACCAACAACAACCACCAGACCAATATTTATTCCACACACCACTCGGGTTTTTAAATAAAACATACGCTTCCTTTCCAAAATAACACCAACACATCAACGGGTATAGAGAAAGATTTCTATAGGTACATATGGATTGATGTAGTAGGTTATGATGATCATAGTGAGAAGAGATTTAAGACTACCTGTACTGTAAGTACACCACCACATGTCTACAAATGTAGCACTTGGCATTGGTGGTTAGATGGTTGTGAATGCTTATATTGTAAGTACATGACTACACACGTAGACTACAAAGTTCGTCTTTCTCAAAAGAGCAGCAATGGCTTTATTTTGTTAAATCCTCTGTTAGGGAATTACTGAAGTTGTCAGGGTAGTAATGAAGATATCATTGTGCAATAATAGAATTAATAGTTTTATATAAATATTTAAGAATCCCCCACAATGAGCTTGTGTTCCTGGTTGTGCAGAGATCCAGAGGAACAGGGAGTTCTATAAGAACGCTGACGTGAGGCCTCCATTTACCTACGCCTCCTTGATCAGACAGGTGAGTGCTGGTATATGTCTTTACACGCGTGTTGTTAGAATATACATAGTTGGTGAGGTCTGTGGCGTGTACATGTGTGTTACTGTGTTGGTCTTTACACGCGTGTTGTTAGAATATACATAGTTGGTGAGGTCTGTGGCGTGTACATGTGTGCTACTGTGTTGGTCTTTACACGCGTGTTGTTAGAATATACATAGTTGGTGAGGTCTGTGGCGTGTACATGTGTGTTACTGTGTTGGTCTTTACACGCATGTTGTTAGAACATACATAGTTACATAGTTGGTGAGGTCTGTGGCGTGTACATGTGTGTTGATGTGTGTTTATCTATGCTACTCAACTTTAAATATGAAGCTGATGTCTACAAATGCCTTGCCGAGACACACGTACGTTGTATACATGTGTGTGTTAGTGTATGTCTATATATTTGGTGGTCAAACATGTGTTCCTGGTTTGCAAACGTCTATTATTGGAGTCTATTCAATGTGGTTTGTCTATTTTTGGAGTCTACATGCGTGTTAATGGAACACGGAAAGGTGTGCGTACAACCCTACATACAAACCACGCGTGTGTTCTAGTCCATAATTGAGGCTCCAGAGAAGCAACTGACCCTCAATGAAATCTACAACTGGTTCCAGAACACGTTCTGTTATTTCAGGAGGAACGCAGCCACTTGGAAGGTAAGTCTTACATTTTGCTGACACTGTGTGTCTTATAGTCACGAGAAATATGGATTTAAGACACATTATGTATTCTATGTTATATTCACACATTACATTCTCTCTAGAATATAATCCTTAATCATAATTTATATCATGTTCAACATGTGTGGGGCGTCGTTCATTGGCTCATTCCTTATGGCGACAGCGGCATTAATCAGATGTCACGGCGCATGCGCGAGGCCATTTCATTTCTGCTCACCAATGTGTGCGGACACCAGCAATCCTACAAACTCCAAACGTATTACTAGCAAGTTTCTCTAGATGGGTACAGACACACAGGCGCTTTTTAGATAATACAATATTTAAATATTTAGATAATAAAATGTATATGTTGGATTGAAACAATATTGGCAAATAAATTATTTTCTCTCCACACACAATATACATTTATTATCTAAATAAAGGCCTTAATTAAGACTTAATTATGGATGGCTTCATTATCAAGTAACAACTTGATAACTTTGAACACAACCATGATGATTACCTCGACTATTTCAGAGTTAATTTCAAAAGATAGCTAATAGTAATATTCAACCGTTATATCGGGGGAAACAACTGTTAGTTACAGTAAACAGTACAAAAGAGTGAAATTGCACTGGTGGTTACATTCAGGGTAAAATACATCTGATAGTTCAACTAAGAGTTGTTTAAGGCTTGTATTATTTTTCGTAATATATTAAAAATCAAATATTAGTTTATATTTATTCCGACAGATGGTGTAAGCCATCAGTAACTTTCAATAGCACAATCAGGAGATGCCTTTTTACCTAATGTTAACTAGAGTTTTATTTGAATGTCTTTCAATTGGGATAATTAAAAATATCGGTAAATCGAGAAAATCGATTGTTCTACTGAACTTTCGGAATACATATTTTGCATATCGTAAAATTATTTTATTTTTTTATTATCCCTAGTACATGTGGTACAGGTAATGCTAATCATGGTAAATAGAAGTTGGTGACCGCTTTCACTGTAAGTGCCCCACATGTCTACACATTAGAAGGCAGTTCAACTTTTTATCTTACAAGTGAGCCAGAGCCTCGTAAATTTACTTATTTTTATTAATAGAAAGAAAACAGTGTACAGATCTTTCCATATATATTTTATGTTTATAAAGATAATGTTTTAAAAACATCTTTCTCGTGACTACACATTAAATAGTTATTTTAGGAATTATTAATTGTGTAAAATATACAAATTTGAAACGGACAATAATATTTTAATCATTTTGACCATATAATTTCAAAAATTGACGAAACTTATTTTCTCACTATCATCTAGCGTTATAAAAGTGAACTAATATTTATATATTGCTAAAAGTCCGTTTCAATTTTGTAAATAACCCTCTCATATAGAAATTGCCATTTATTATTATTGTCTGTGTGTTTAAATCTTGATTAGAGTTTCTTTTTGTTAATGTGAAAACGCTAGATTTGGTAATTGTATTCCATTGTTAAATAATGTATGTATTATATATATATTAATTATATATAAAGCTTCAAAAGTTATTTTTAGATATTGAAAGAATACTAAAATAAAAATTATTAGTATAATCAAAAGTAAAACAATTATTTATCCAGTTGATCACCATCGTAATCTGAGACATTTCTAGCTGACGGGAACTCTCTACTACAAAAGAAAAACAAAAATACAAAAAGATCAGGTAAAACATCTTTCTGGCAGAGATTCGTCTGTTTTCATATCTCCTCCCGTAGGACGTCAAGAAATCGAAGCTTCCTCTGTACTGATCAAGGCCATATAGCTCGAAGCCATGGTATACATGCTAACTTTTGTTCGAATTTGCCAAAACTTATTTTGGTGGCGTAATGATCTGAATATGAGCGTTCTGTACAAAGCATATCAAATGCGTTGTTATACTACGATTATTAGACTCAGTAGGTACCTTTTTTAGCATCCAAAGATAGTTTTTCAGAAGAATCTCGATAAATACAATCGTTCTTCTTGTCAATAAATCAAAAATAAATAAAAGATTCGTATATTGAGCCAAAATACGTCTCGTGGAATAGAATTTATGCGAATTGCAACGTTAAAAATCATATAAACATTCATAGGTAAGATCAATAATCAGACCAGCATTGACTATTGTATATAAACTGGAGATAAAATCTGCCTCATCCAGTTGATCACCATCGTAATCTGAGACATTTCTAGCTGACCTTGCTATTGACAAAACACAATGAATATTCGCGAGACCTCCCAGTACACTGTTGCGTGGTGAGCCAATAAAAAGAATTTATTGCAGTATATACTGTACATATTTACACATCACCTATATTTACATTCTGTCAACAGCCTTACCTCTTTTTTTTTTTATTTTGAAGTTGGAGTAACTTCTCTACTTCTGTAAATATGTAAAGAGAGCTGGGGTGAGTTTTACATTGTTGCATATACCCGCCATTCGTGATATTGCTTTCATAGAATATTTGAATTAGAAGATAGAATTTAGCACCACTGTGTGCTCGAAAAAGAAATATACATTAAGCATAAATATAATGTGATGCTAAAAACCATTAAACACATAAAAATATACTGGATCATAGCAGATCTCTATCGATGAAAGAAAATTGCAAATTTTTAACACTCCGTTTTATACAATATATTTAAAACACTATATATTTGACTATCTTACTACAAAGG
>CP092868.1:68326129-68510788 GCA_030710605.1 Cordylochernes scorpioides
TGATGGCATCTTCAAAATGTTTTTATTTTTATGTTCAATAGTTTCTCCCCGAACATTGAAAAAACGACATCCAGTTTTCATAAAATATTCTATATGCAATAGATTCCATATTTCCATCAACAATAAAAAAAACTTTATTTTGACAGACTTATACAGATTCTCTGACGCAGAAATGTAGGCTACAATGCAAGAATAGCAGTAATAATACCATTAAAAATCATTAATTATTAATAAATTTTAAAGCTAATCCCATAAATAGTAAAAAATATGAAATGTATATAGAGGAAAACTTAATTAAGGCAATCAAGCAACAAATAGATTAGTCTGGGTGAATTAGTTCCATATATTTGATCCAATTGTGATCATATTTATTTCTCTTCCCAGCCTCCAACAACTTTCCAGAGGCCTTAATATATACACTCATGGACAAAAATTAAGGAAGTTGTACCTTCTAAAATGTATATCGGGATTCAGACAATAACTCTGAAAGATATTACAGTGACCTTTATTGAAGATATACGAGATACCCAAATGTAAACAAAATTGCCTCTATCATCTTAAAAATAATAATAAACGACGACCGGCGATATCAAAGACTTTCCACTTCCTTAAGTTTATCAATGTGTGTGGTCGGTCCCATTTTCTTAGTTTTCTTTCTCATTATTCCAACGTACAGAATTTCATAGGAGTGTTATCAGGAATTCTGCGGGGGACATGGGAAATGGAATAACATAAATTCCCGTTTTCAATTGTTAATGGGCCTTCAGGGTATTTTTCGAGGATGACTGATCATGTGGAGCCTCAGTTCTCTCTACAAATTAAGGATAACAATTGACTCTAGTGTTTCTCTATGAGATAATATTCCTGATTGATTTTTAACAATTATCTCAACTTTTTTTCCAATCTTAAACTTCCTTCTTGAGCAAAAACTGAAACCTTTTAAAAGAAGGTCGGTGGAAGGATGGTCTAAACAGTTGGTTTCGACCTCTACGACCCGGGTTCGATTCCCGCATTGGGCACTTTTTTTCTGATTAAAAAAAAAAAAGCTCCAATGGCCCCCGATTCTTGCAAAAGTCTAACCCCACCAGCGAGTGTAAGTAACCAAACGGGGCTCTGGCACATTTGTAAATGCAAAGTCGAATTGCTTTTCACATGTGTAGACATGTGGTGCACTTACAGTAAAAGCAGTCGCCTATTTCTACCCACCATGATTATTATGGCCTTTACCACGTGTACTTAGGAAAAACCTTCTTGCATTGGAACACCCATAGATCACTTTTAATATCGTTTTAACGTAGCACATCACCTGCGGGTTCACTGAGGTAAACCCAAACTTTATTCAATGGAACATTGGGCTACTGATTTTAACCTTCTTTAGGAGAAAGCTTTCTGCATTTTTTGGCTGTTTTCGCAATAATACGTGAACTTTAACCTTTAGGTCATTTTCAGTTTAAATTTCCCTTTATAATATTTCCACAGCTTTTGCAATATTATTTCGTGATGCGATATAGGGGCTGTGGACTGTGAGTTATCAAAAACTTCTACACACACACACAGCTTTCCTCCATTTTTTCTTCATTTAAAAACGATTTTGCTGAACGATCAAACTTTTGTTTATATTCTCTTATTATATTGGCCTCTTATGTAAAAATCAAGTAACATTAATATTTCCTGTTTCATATATTTGTAATTATCTAATAAGGTTTTTTTTTTTAGGAAGGTCTAAAAATATAACCTTTAAACGACATCCAAGATTTGTTCCGGAAAGTTTATTTTTATGTAAAAATCTCTGTGGATCACTAAAATAAAGGATTGCCTATAATTTGAATAGCTAGTATGGAACGCTTCACGATTTTGCGTGTCATCCTTGCGCAGGGGCCATGCTAATCTTCTCTGTATCGTTCCAATTTTAGTATATGTACCGCCGAACAAGCGTGAATAGCTAGTATAGTTTGTCTAGCCATCATCTACACCAGTACTGTCACTCTATACATTCTAGGAGACCTACACGTTCCTATGTCTAAACAAGCTAATTCACTACGTGTAGAATACTGCCACGCAGGGCGAAGAACTACACAAATCACATGTAGACATCGCCATACGATGAGGGAACAGTAACATGTATATTCCAGATACACAAAACTATGTAAACTACATGTAGACACTATAATACCGTCACACAAGTCTGGGAACTACATTGCACTACGCCGCCACACAGGGAGAGGGGTAGATAGGTTACACTACATGTAAACCCCATAAAATACCGCCACACAAGTCAGGAGAACTACATACACTACACAGGGAGGGAGAGATAGGTAGGTAAATACGTAACTACATGTAAACCCCAGATACACCGCCTTACAAGTCGGGGGAACTACATACACTACACAAGCAAGGAGGGGTAGGTAGGTTACACTACATGTAGACAGGGCGGGCAGAGAAGGGTTTTCGTGTTTACCCGCCACACCCCTCCGATAAGTGAACGTTGGCGTGAGGGCGACGTTATGGTAATTTTAGGGTTTGCACATGGAACACGCAGGTGACAAACACTCGGCCGGCTGACTGTTCGGTCTTGTTTGGACAACCCGTCTTCTTCTTCTTCTCATTGCGGACAATTGGTCATGTCATGTTTGTCACCTATTTCACTGATAAATAGTTTTCACGAGTAAGGTGACAGTCTTGTTAGATTGCGCCAGTTTGAGATCACACTTGACCTTTTATTTTATAACTTTTAGTTTCAACTTAAGAAATAATACACTTGACTATTACTACTATAGACACATAAATGTAAACATATTAATGATGAAACCTCACACGGGTTGTGACAGCTTGTACTGTAAATACACCACATGTCTACACATGTAGTACCAGGCCATGGTGGGTAGTGACAGCTTGTACCGTAAGTACACACCACATGTCTAACACATGTAGTACCAGGCCATGGTGGGTTTGTGACAGCTTGTACCGTAATACAACCACATGTCTACACATGTAGTACCAGGCCATGGTGGGTAGAGGGTTGTAGCTGTTTTGTGCGGTAAGTACTTCTTCCTATGTAGAATATTACCGAGTGTTGGTGAAAACCTGGGCATAGTAACATTTTGGTTCTAATACTTGATGATGTCAACTACTAAATGAGGTCAAGTAACCAGCATATTCTAAACATTAGAAAATAATTAAATTAACGTGTAATTTTATTTACAGCTTCAATAACGCCTTGTCGTCTAACAGTGTCCTGTTGCCAACCATCGTCCACAGCAATACTGGACCCGGTATACATGTAACTCATTTTTTACAGTTGTTGTACTTTCATAAATTTAGCCTTAACAGCGTTATTTGTATTCTCGAGGTGCTGAGGGGCAATCTTGGCGTAATAGGCCCCTGGCTTGGTCTGTCCAGAAAACGTAACCACCAAGAGTCCTCTAGTTCGGATATATAATCCAAACATCTTCCTCAATGTCTCTCTCAAGAACATGTCCAACTGAAGTACTCACTTGCAGAATTTCTAATAAAATATATTAACTTGTTGAATATTGACTTAATATCTTCATCTTTACTCTCGTTAGAACTTTCCACTTCTTCCCCATCCCTTTAATTATTTTTCTAAATGTTTATCACTTGAAAGCTAATCAATTTGATTTATATCTTAATTTTGGGTCTCTCTTTCTTCTTGAATATGGCGTCGTTCTGGTGAATGATGTAAAAGATCTGAACTCACGTGTTTTCAGCACCTGTTGATTCGAAGGTTTTTTCCTCAATAAGTTAAGCAATTTGTCGGCGATCGATTCTATACGATTTGACTTACTCTGAACTTGGTCTTGAGGATACAAAGATACAAATCCACAATTTCCCAACAGTACAAAATTGCATGCATAAAAATTGAATCTCTAAGCGGTACCACACGATAGAATAGATCGATCTAAGCGCCACGTTTTCAATTCTAACCAATTGTTTTCACCAGAACCGTTTATGATAAAATCAGATGAAATTTCCTCAAAAGTTACACTTTCTGGTTTTCTTGGCGATTTACTCACTTTCTGACAGTGTCTTTATTGTCATTAAAAGAAAAAATTCAAATCGATTAAATAACACACAAAAAACTCTATTAAGACCCCTGGTTTATACAGATTCCACGAAAGGAGGAGGATGTCCACACAAATTAGATTAAAAAGTATGTACATGTTAGCACGGAGTGTAGTCACAGAGGCAGGCCACTCGGCCTCGATGTCGATGAACCATCTGATGGTTACTTGTCGTAGTTGAGATTTGTCTCTCTACCTTGGCCTCCCTCTGTGCGTTTGATGTATTGTCTGAATATTCTTCTAGTTGGATATGTACAAATACATTTAATATGTATGTGTAATGAACCTTTGTTGTTGTTGTTGTCGTGTCCAAAGAAGAGTCTCCAGATGTCTCCATGCATCTCTCACACAGCAGCAATATCCACTATCTTGGGTGTGTAAAGCTTGCTCTTCATTGGAAAATGGGTGCCGTTGCCACGTTAGTCACCTTGGAAACGAACCAGAATTTGGTCGAATATTCCAAGGGTCCAGGGGGGACCGCAGGGAGGTGTGGTCGGACTTCTCCCCCCCCCCCCCCCCCCCTCAATGATCTATTATATTCTTTAATTGATAATTCGGAATATTATTTACATCTGAATAAACTAATTATGTGAAAAAATAGTACAAATGTGATATTGTACTGTGATAAGGTGCATAAATTAAGAAAGAAACGCATACGTGGTTAGCTTTTCTTGATTAATCAAGAATGGGTATTTGGCCAATTCTGGAATAAATAAAAATCAACGAATAGTTGATATTTATTTCGATAGATGGTGCCAGCCACCAGAAACTTTCATTTGCACGAGAAGAAGATGCCTTTTTTTTCTTTCATAAACTAATTAGCTATAATCACATACTTCCTTTGTGACATGTCACCGTTGTATATAGATATAGCTTTTGTTCGATCTCACTATCTAATTTCTATTATGTAATATCCCAGTCAATCCGCTATAGTCAATATGGTGCTCATATAATTGCTATATATGGTGACATTTCAGCGGACTGTGACACGACGTGTGTGCTATCCCGCTCTAGCCCTACTCGCGGTAGTTCCATTGTGAAACAACACCTAACCTAACCTAAACTAACCCAATTACACCTAACCTAACTCGACAATACGTTACCATCAGTAGCCCGCAGAGAAATTAGAATCTCTCCTATAATATAGAAAATAATGTTTTTTTAAGTACACGAATGTATTTACTTACAAATGAACTTATTTTCTATGACACTCATGGGCAAAACTTAAGAAATGAAAAGTCTTTGATGTCGCCGGTCATCTTTTTTTTTTTTTTTGAAGGAGACAGAGGCAATTTTTTTTTACCCTTGGTTATCTTGTGTGTCTTCAATAAAGGTCACTGTGTATCAAATATCGTTCAGAGTTTTTGTCTCAATCCAGATATAAATGCTAAAAGGTACAACTTCCTTAAGTTTTGTCCATGAATGTATTTATCATGATATAATTATATTTGATTGAAGTTTACAAAATTTTAACAACTATTTTAAAAATATATATATATTCCAGTCTTGGTGATATTCCCAATCTTGCCCATTTCATGGAGGCTAAATTGTATAATAAATACACTATATATGTTGCCAATAGAGATCTTAGAAAACACAATGTAAAAATCGCTATTCCATATTTATAGCTACAACTGAAACTCACGCATTAAATATGCGAGGGAAAACAGATTTTAAAATCCATACACAACAAGGAATAATGCATCAGGAGACACAATAATGTATGTTAAATTGATTTATTCGCTTTTCACCTCAAGCTACCTATCTATATTAGTGTGGTTAGGTTTTCTATTATTTCAAGAAAGGGTATAAACTAACTTAGAACATTTTTGAAAACAATCAACAGATAGTTAAATTATTATCCGATAGATGGCAGTGAACCATCAACAACATTCAGTTATACAATAAAGAAGTTCCGTCTCTCTTTATATTTCAATTTATAAAAGAAAACTGATCCAATACAATAGAGCGGTCTGGAGATGGTGAAACCGCTGAGAGGGTTCACCACTGATGAGCCAAGCTCTCTCATTCAATAACTTTATCATTGCACTAAGGTCTGTAAGATTATGTAAAAAGGAACACATTGACAAAAATAATTACATTTTTATCAATAGATGGCAATTGAATTTATAAATATTTCAACTCAATGTATATGCAGTAAAACTTCTATATATTGATTACCTCGATTTAACGATAGTTATTCTTTCAATTATAGCGATAAAATATTCGCGCTAAATAGTTGAAATTCTCATATATAGATGGCGCGCTATTTATTGCCCTCAGCTCTGACTGAAATATAGTATACAGCGATACAAATTTCAGAGTATGAATGAATACGTATTGTCAATGGAATAGCTTAACTCAAATGACATCTCCTGATTATGCAACTTTTTTGGCTTAGGAAATATAAAATTATAGTTTAGTTAATAAATTCACTGATAGATGGCAGTACTTATCTGGAGTGTTCAGTTTCATGAAGAGAGTGATATCATTATCATTATTTTCAACCACCGATCTTATTCCTGTACTTTGTTCTCCGTCTTTCTTTTTCCACGTGTGCTAACGAAGTGTCATTTTAAAATTACCTATTTGGGGATTCAAATGTGTTATGTATTTATTTACTAGAAGGGTATATTCCAACAATTTATAAGAATTATTGCAGCGAAATCTAAAATGAGAAAAGATTCAATACACCATATTTTTGATAAACTATCTTGGAAATGTGAACGTTTTTTTCTGAAAATGATAACATTCAAAATCTGTAAACGGCAAAAAAAAAAAAAAAAAGTGTTTCATTCAAATGCTCCTTATTCACCTGACTTATCGCCATGTGATTTCTACTTTTTTTTTTTTTTTTTGTGAAAAAAAATTAAATGTAGGATATTTTCAACTGTATCAATAATCGAAGCTTCTAAATTTGGTCACGATGGAGGAGGAATGTTTTCACCTCCTCGCCTAGAGAAGTGAAAGCTGTATAGCATCAAATGGGGATTGTTTTGAAGGAACCTATTTTTGCCTAAAAAATATATGTGTTTGGCTTTTTCATATTTTGTAATGGATGTTTTCAAAAAAAAAAATGAAGGGTACCTTGTAGGAAATTAGTACTAAATGTATCCACAGTGAAGGCCTTCTATATTGGGTATAACGACACACACACTCTCTAATGAGCCTCTTTTATCAACCTATTGGCAATAACGCGTCATCTATAAATAGGAAATGGAACTATTCAGCTCGGATTTTTCTGGCTACTCTATACAAACTCTCTCTATCGAGAAACTATCTCGGCCTCTTCAGCTTCGTTCTAGAGAGGTTTCATTGGGAAAGGATCATCAGTACACGATCCAGCCAACTTTATTTGCCAGTTTATCTCAGCATGCCTTATTGACTGCAGAGTTGATTAACTTTATCTCCCTATTTACTCCATGTGTAAATATATTTATCTACTGGATTCCCTCCACGGCTCTACGTCTACCACTGGTAGGTTGGAGAGAGCATTTATTTACATATTTCTACCTTATATACATCTTTTTCTCGAGACTCTTGCTGGTGGTCAGTAACACCAAGATATTGACCAATTGTGCTTTTTCCAATCGGCGGACAATGATTGGTGGTCATGTCAATCATTTAAAGCACCCTACCAACGTTTCATCTAGCAAGCCCTTATAGTGTGTCCTGCTGACTAGTTAGCTGTATTTTCTCTTTTTATATTCTGAAAATATAATATAAAGCCATATGAAAGCATTTAAAGAACGAATTTTTATTTTGCACATAAAAAAAAAAAAAACTTCTAATCTCTTTGCTGCGATGAAAAATCTTGGATCATCAGGGGCGAACCCTCCCAGCGGGTGCACCAATTTTTAATCTACCAGACCGCTTCTTTAGGATCTAATACTGTATTGGACAATTCTGCTTATATATGCTTCACTGAAGGGTGGAATATTAGAAATGATATTTAAGCAAACTATGGACATAAGCTTTTAAGCCAGTAGAATTACATAGAAATATTTGTATCGAGCAATGCTCTACCATTTAGATTATTGCTATGTGTTGATTTAGTTGGATAATCCGGTCTGCTCTTCCCATTTTTATTTTAATTATTTTTTAATCTTATTTTTTATAATTTCGAATAGGTATTTAAAAATTATTGTTTTTTCTTCTCATAGAACATATACCAGTTTATTTGTTTTTGACTAGTGTTAGTCACTCATAGAGTTTTTATGAATGAATCAATCAATATGAAGTGAAATTTTTAAGCATATTTGCCTTTTTTTTTTTAATTAACCAAAAAAGCACTGGACTCTATCAACAAAGTAGAAAAAAATAAATACATCTATAGAGGTTATATACACCGTTTTTAGAGATAGAGTGAATATATATATATGTATGTGTATTTAAAGAATCTCTCTTCCTGTAGTTGCAGCTTTGTATAAATAATGACAACCACCCATTGGAGGCTTTTTCTTTCGTTTTTGACCAATCAAATTCATATCTGGGGTTGTGCTGAATAAACATTCATGGATAAAACTGTAGGAAGTTGTACTTTTTGCTAGCTTTTAGAACGCTAGCTAGCTATCACACTGCTTTTAACCTCCTAAACCATTCGAAAATTGTCGTTTACATCCTCGCCGAACTTTTTAAAAAGTAATACACAACTTTTGGTTGTCTTTTTTCAAATTAAAATCACATACAAATTGTGTGTGTCATACAAAAATAATCCACTTAAAAACTTTGCCCTCTCTACCATTTCACTCAAATAGAAATTTCAGCCTGCGCACGTGACTGATTCCTTTCCCCCTGTACCTAGATGTTTATATATTTTATATAGATTGAGATATAATTAATGGAAAAGTTGTTTTTTTACCAAATTTTATTTGTAAAGTCCATAGGTACTCTTTTTAAACAAACCTTGTTAATGTTCATTATATATATAATCATATTTGTATTCATTTCGGAGAGAATGAAACTTTTAAAAGTGTTGGATAATTCTACTTTATTTCTTTTTGACCCTATATGACCATATTTAAAGAGAATATTGGGAGCTAATCAGTATAAAGGGAAGTTTTTTTTTTTTTGCGCTGTCTCTCATGGGAAGGTATCCTGCTTTAAAAAATCCAATGTATCACTCCTCTCTATATCGTAACAAAGTATTTATTAATTTTATTATTTTTATTAACAGAGTGGTCATTTTTTGTTTATATTTTGCTACTCTGTAAATTTCCCTCGTGGCTTATCTTTTGTTTACCATTCATAGGTTGTGTTTGCCTGAAATAAATTGTTGTCTCATCCCGAAGTTGGTCTTCCCTAATTTTCCAGGTAGCAATATATAGAAGTTATATAATTCATATAATATTATTATTCATTTTTTTTCAAATGAAATAAAAAAAAAAATTTCCTCACACCATTTTTATTGATTTTGACCGTTCATTCATAGAGTATTTGGAGTCAATCAATAATAAGCTGTCCCTCATGGGAGATGTTCTGATTTAAATAAAAAAAGTATATTGTATCACTTCTACTCATGCTATAATTGTATTAATTTTATCATAATAATTTTAGTCATTTCGAATATTTTTTTTTTTTAAATCATAGTTTTTTTTTTCCTCCCTCACACTCATAGAATAATACCATTTTTATTTGTTTTTGACCAGTCATTCATAGAGTACTGGGAGCCAATCAATATGAAGCTGTACCTCATGGGAGATGTCCTGCTTATAAAATATATATTGTATCACTTCTACTCATGATATATAACACACATAATTATATTTATTTTATCATTATAATTTTATTCATTTCGAATAAAACTTTTTAAAAGATCATTGATTTTTTTCCCTCCCTCACACTCATAGAATAATACCATTTTTATTTGTTTTTGACCAGTCATTCATAGAGTATTGGGAACCAATCAATATGAAGGGAAGATTTTTTGTGTTCTCCAGGGCAGCAGTTGCTAAGCGACTGGAGCTTTATGAAAGCTGCTGCTGGTTCTGTTTGCCAGCCTCCCTCCGCTAAGAAAACAACGCCGCACAATAATGGGTTGTTTACTCTGTAGGGCCGCCGTCAACCGTTGCTAGGCAACCGTCTTTAATTAATGTTGGTCATGTGTTTATTTACACACACACACGTCCCCCTGCTGCTGCTGCTAGCTGGAAAATTCCACAGCAGAATGTGTGTCGTCTTCCTCCCTACCCTTGCTCTCTCTCCCTCCTTAGCCGTTCTGGGAGCTAGCTCCTTACCTTGTTTATTTGATGGTATTACTTGAGAGTTCTGAATGGATTTGCATATCGCCTCCACATTTATTTCTGTGTCAGAATTCCTTTAGATGTTTCTACATTCCTCTTCCACACCTGTTTGTCTGGTCTATTTAAATAACATTATACGATACATTGTTAATTTGATGTTTGTTTCTCCAACAATGTTGGAAACGAAGTTTAAACTTGTTTACTTATTTGATGTTTTTTTACTTGATTCTCTCTGGTGCTAAGTTCTGTGGATTGATTTAAAACTCTTTGAATATAGCCTCTACTTTTAGGAGCAAGTTGGGTATGCAAAGGGTTATATTTGTTATTTTTTACCTAGTATTTTGTGATTGACCCTAGATGTTTTTTTTTTTTTTTTTTTATATATATCACGGTTGCACTTACTTAGCTCTCTCCTTTTGTAAGGACAAAGATGGGAGCTGTTGTTTAGTTTGGGCGTCGTCTGTTTGTGTTGGAATACAATTCGCTTGCTCTCTATTTAAAGTTTGTGTTCTAAAAATGTTGTGATGTCTCTCCGTGGAATATTTATTCAACTGTACGAACACGTTAAATATTTCACCTTTTGTTGAGAGCAAGAATGCTTCTCTAAATACTGTTGTGGGTCTGCGTTGGATGATTTACTGGAAACTTGGCTGGAGTACTTTGCCATGTGTTGTTTCCGCCTTGTTTCTGATGTTTAATGGTTGGTTTGTGGATCTATCTCTCTCATCTTTTGTTGGAGTAGCAATGAGAGCTGTTGTTGAATCTGTGGCTGCCATGTTGGATTGTAGAGGTACGCTAGAACCTACCGTGAGAGACCAGAGCCTAAAGAATAAGAACACTCCTGGCCTCTTTTGAAAGTGGCCTGTTCTTGGCGTTATGCCAAGTTTTTTTTTTTTTACAGAATTTCTATAGATGGGTCGCTCAAGGAAGGCTTTAATGAATATCTAATTGATCTCCTATTATTATTTTTGTTACAGTTTCTACTTCCATATGGATAGATTAAGACGGTTCGCTTATATAACTTAAGACATCTAGTTTCTATTTGCGCCAAACTCTTTTACTGCAACATAAACGGAATTTCCTAGATTAAGAAGATGTCCCCAAAATCATATTTATTTGTAGTTTATGTTGGAATAAAGAATTTGAGAGGCAAATAAAAATTATATGTTTTATATATATAAATTTATTCTTTTCCAGAATTTCTCAACTATTCAATGATCAGAAAAATCAAATTTGAAAAATTAATAAAGTTTGGGGGGGGGGGGGGGTGATCACTTATGAGATTCAAAAAAAGGCCACACACAGTCTCATATAACTTCCATCTTGAAGAACGTTCTAATTGAGAGAGATCGCGCGTTTGTTTATTGACTTTTCTTTAGATAGCTTAAAATTTGAAATAAATTGGAATAAATCAAAATCATACACAATATATATATTTTAAAATTCTTAGCTGGTGTGGGATAGTTTTTGTAGAGAAACAGGAAAGTTACATCGACCAACTTCTATTCTTTTTATTCCCACATTCTACGTTTCGGTTACTCTCTGTCAGAGAGAGAATCTTGATGGGAAATCTTCTCTTCATAAAGGTGACGTCGAGGAGGTAAGAATAAAAAAGATCATAGTTTGGTGAAACTATAACATTCTTTTCCCCTGTAAATCTATAGTAATAGACGAGATGGTAGATATTTTACTATCAAACCGTAATTCAGAACATTACTTAGTTGATCTTGTTGGCATTTTTTCTATAAGCATAGCATTGGGGAATTCTGGTTTCACCTAATATCTCGTAGGATCTTCAGGAAAACTGATTGTTGATTAGAAAAATAGTCACAAGAATTTTTTATTCAAAGCAAATTTGTAAAATATATATTTTTGGAAATGAGATTTGAAGGAGATTATTATATTTCTTCCTTTCTCAAAATGTATTCAATAAATGTGCTTAAAATTATTCACCATTTCATTTTGGTGCGATGATTTTTAAAATTGGAAGGATTTGTGTTCATTCGAAGTTGAATGCAAATTTCTTATTGAAGTAGAGGGACGATTCAAAGTTCAGTATATGATAATTTTGGCCATTTTTTAAGGAATGGTTTTTAAAAAATTTTATATTCTAAGAGAATATATAAAGTGCTACCCTATGGTGTATTAAAACATCCCATGCCATCTAAAAATAAAAACAAAGGTTATTCAATCAAGAAATCAGCAAGAGTTCAGTCCGCAAGATTTGAAGACGTTTCCAATAAGTTTGTTCAAGCCGAAATTCAGACAGCATGTTGAAACATTCCAGAAGTTCTGGACTACAATCCATTTCAGTCCAAACAGTCGAGAGGGTCACATCTTCGCAAACAATCCACCGAATGGCTTCCACCCAGACAGATTTGCGGACGAGCTGTACTCAGACTTTGGTATCTGCAATCGGCAAGAAAACCAGGAGAAATGAGGCGATCGTCGAAAAATCTCGTAACGGAAGAGATCCTAGACAGGAAGGATTCCATTCCCATCCTTCCAATAGAATGAACAAGTCAAGAAATATCAGCGAACAACCTAAGTCATCTGTAGTCTACACGAAAGATTCATTTATAAATCCATATGCCGATAAACTAGTTATGAACAACGTAGAAAGTTCTGTTAAAATTGGAGCTGAAAAGTTAGAACACCCCATCAATAGGAATTTAGACCATATGGAACTGTTTAGACCCGACTCGCTCGAAGAACTCAACGATAACCAATTTGAAGAATCCAGTAGCGAAGGATTTATCAATAAACTAGATCATCTTGCAAACACTAAACCAACAAACCAGATTGAGCAGAGCAGAAACGACTTTTACCAACGACCTGAGATTAAATACCACACAGTAGCTGTTAAACAAAACCCAAATATATTCGAAGCTGAAAATCCAAATTTTGAATTCTCCAGAGATTGGCACGGCACTAGAAAACAGTACGAAAGACCTTTTCGTCAAATGGAGCATTCTCATGAAAAATGCTCGTACCATTCTGAGAATACCCCTCTACAAAATAACAGGAATCAATTGGATTATTTCGCTAAGAGAAAACAAAACGAAATAAATTTTGAGAAGACACCACCTAATCATAATGAAGGGACAGTACACCGAGAAAGTTGCATGCTTCAAGAAGAGAGGGCCAAAAAGTTCAAAAACACCAACCAGGACAGAAAACTTAAGATGGAAGAATGGCACAAGACAGAACCGGCATCCTCACAGAGGGAAAGATGTCTAGCTGAGGCAGAGACGGCAGACCTGCTCCAGGAGAATGACAGTTTAAGCATTGTCCCTAAGCCACATCCAGAAGACCAATGCCATCTCCCTTTCATATCTCGAGAAGAGGTGAGCATCAAGATCGTTACCAAAGAAATGCCTCTAAGAGAAGAGCAAACATTTTTCAAGCATGGACAAGCATATTTCCCGATGGCGCCCAGGTTTGCCCACAGCTCTTACCAACGTCTATGGAGCTATCGCTACCCGTGGAACCAGTATTTTTATGGATTCACTCAGAGGCATTGCCCCCAGAACGACAAGTACCTCCTCCATTGCTACTACTACGGGGCTTGTAGAGGCGCGGCATGTCCTTGTGGTCTGAACGCGCCCCGCCGCATCCGTCCCAATTCCTTCTGCCCCACCAGGATCCTTCCAGCCGCTGCATCTGGTCCAGCTACACCCGTCAGAACACTCGGTCTCTTGACCCTAGTTGGACGTTTCAATAAACCTCCAGCTGGGTTATTGAATCCTGTGATACTACACCGAGGAGCAGTGCCTGTCTAAATCTCAGGTGTGTTCTCAAATCGATGATTCATAATGGTAACACATTCACAAATATCACTTTTATCCCAATAAATAAAAGTAGTTGAAGATAATGAGAGAATTATAGTTGAAGTGTTGTGACTGCTGGTACTATAAGTACACCACATGTCTGCAAATATAGTACCAGGCCATGGTGGATAGAGGTGAACACAGTTTCGACTTCCAAGCCCCGTGTAGTTAGTGCCTATGTCTGGTGTACTTGAAGAAGATACCCGGACAAGCCGTTCCCATGAAAAAGGAAACCAACGTACACGTCCCAGCCCCACATGGGGGTTCTCCTATTGAAAGACTTCCACAGCCCGGGCCAAAGTAGAGATAAAAGAGGAGAAATGGTTTAATTAGTAAAAAGAGCGAGTTGTGTGTGTCCAGAGTCGATACAACTTACAATTTTATAATTACCCACCGGGAGTAATTGCTCTATTTGTGAAACTGGCCGGCTTTAATGGCGGCTCCCCCACCGCTTTTTTATTTCTTTATTGTTTTACTCTCTCTACCGTTCTAACTTTATTTAGGACCGCGGCTAAAAATACGCTTCCATTCTATATACCTTTGGCTGGCTGCGTGGCTTCGGTTTTCTTCAATGTAGAGGAATATATTATAACCTCTCGATATATAATGGCTTCTTTATCCTCTTTGACGTAGTAGCCCGAGCCCTGGAGTCACGTCGCCAACTGTCCGGGTCAGACTTAATGGATTATTTTGTTTGTTTTTACTCTTGTTAAATGATAAGTTATTTGTAGGTTTGAAGTGCTCTAATGTGGAACGCTATAATAAGTAAAGAGCTGTCAAGATAATCAGACAATTAGTTGACCATAACTTACACCAACTCAAAGTGACGCCGTTTATATTCTTCCACGCCGCCCTCTAACTTCTGTTTTATCTTACTGTGGTATGTCTTGGCCGTGATTTTCTCCAACTTTCTCTACACACACCATTCTACATCAAGATAAGTTTGACATTTTTCTCCTACAAAATGGACCTTATTAGTGTTTATATGGTGTCTGTTTTAACCGCCTGCTGATTGGTCTTCTACCCTCACGTCATCTTAATTACCGTTGGGTTCATTTGCGAATCAGCGTGTAATGTTTTTTTTAGTTCCATGGTTACACTTAAAAACAAAATCTATGCTAAATATCAGTCATGTGTTCGATTTACGAATTTTATCCCTTTTTTTTTTTTTTTTTGTAGAATCCTCCAAAATGTTTCAATCCATCAACACTTTATTAAGACACCTTTAATCTTATTTACAGATTCTCCTGAGAATACAGAAGTGTAAAAATAGAGGGAAAAATAATTTAGAATTTACAAAGTTTATGGGAAATACGTATTGTATATATAGATCTATAATTATTTTGATATATTATATACATAGGTTATATATATTGTCCCCTGCTCTTCTTTTATATACAAATTCCCGTAAGTTATGGGAGAGGGTAGATTAAAAAAAACATGTTTTTATCTTTTTCCTTCTATTTGTATTCTTCAAAAGAAAATTTATTTGTCATTGTTTCAATGCATTTTAAAGGAAGAAATGTTTACTTTTGGCATATAAACCTATATTCGAAACTTTTCATAACAGATGGCGCGCTAATGTACCGTAATATCTATATTAATAAAATGGAAATTTCATAAGTGGACATCACTAAAAACTTTCGTTACAATGCATCAATTTCAACCAAATTTCAACATTTATGTAAAACGAGATGGAGCAGGTTTTGCTTAACATCAAAATATATTTCCTAACATTAACATGCGTAACTTCGCTGTTATCGATTAAATACAAAAAAAAATCAACAGAGTTAATTTTATTTATATATAAATACAAAATTAAATTTCAATAGAGTTAATTTTTTTACATACTAGCTAATAATCTCAATCTAAAAAAATATTCAAAACAAGCAATTTTAAGATAACACCATATGTAAAACAGTCGGCCAAGAAAACAACAACGTTATTACATCTTTCTCACATATTCACACACAATCTTGATTAATAATTAAAACTATTCTTTAACATTGTTTATTATACTTCAACTTTTATTTCTACATTTGTTTTTAAATACCCAATTGTTTTATCATGTTTCTAATTTCGCCTAACAAATATACAAATTTATAGTGACCAACATATGCAAATTTTATCTTTGTTTTTATTTAACTTGATATCGTAAACATAACATCCATTGTAAGCATTTTTCTGTTCACCTTCCGTGGTTTCTCTTTTCTCTGATAGTTTTTAGGTGTAGTATATTTTCTTATTACTAGACTACAAACATTCCCTCGAGAAAAACCTGGGCGAAGCCGGGTACATCCGCTAGTAAACATATATATTGTAATTTTGCAGGAGTGAGATAGTCATGTCCTAAAAGAAGGAATACCCCTCTCCCGTTTAAAATTGCATCAAAGCAATGAATTTTTATCGCCCCTGTGAGAATAGCTCAGAAAAGATGGAGATAAAAGAATGAGCCACAACACCAGTTTGGGAAAATTCAGACAAAAGCCAACAACCTGTATACCATGGTTTCTGGCTATGACCCTCATCAGTACAGCATATTCTTTATCTCCACCTGTGTTTTCTCCACAAAGGAGGCAAACACAATTGCATTATCATAAGTTTTTTTTTTTCAACCAGTAGGGATGTGCTCTCTCGGCCTTTTAGACATTCGATGACATTTAAGAATGTCAATCTTTCCGAAAATTTTTCATATTATTCGTAATTGTTTTATTTTTGCCAGAGATTCATCTCTTGTCTCTTTTTCTTTCTTTAGGACTCCGTAAAATTATTTTTCCTCATTTTCATCTCCGTGAATTCTATTCTTCTCTCAATTTCTCAGATCCTTTCAGAAATCTTTGAGATAGATTTTACAGAATTTTCCATCGTATTATCGTATAAGTTGATGTAGCATAAGTTGGAGAATCATCTGAAGCAGTAGAATATCAAAAATACAAAATCGTGAAGCGAAGAGGTTTTTTTTATTTCGAGCATTTCTGTAGCCCTTCTACAGGAGAGTAGTAGTTCTTATTTTTACTCCTGTAGAAGGACATGCTTGAAAGCTCGGATAAATAAATAAACAACACCTTCTACAGAAGTAGTAGTTCTTATTTTTACTCCTGTAAGAAGTCATGCTTGAAAGCTCGGCTAAATAAAATAAAAAACCCTTCTACAGGAGAGTAGTAGTTCTTATTTTTACTCCTGTAGAAGGACATGCTTGAAAGCTCGGATAAATAAATAAATAACCCTTCTACAGGAGAGTAGTAGTTCTTATTTTTACTCCTGTAGAAGGACATGCTTAAAAGCTCGGATAAATAAATAAATAACCCTTCTACAGGAGAGTAGTAGTTCTTATTTTTACTCCTGTAGAAGGACATGCTTAAAAGCTCGGATAAATAATAAATAACCCTTCTACAGGAGAGTAGTAGTTCTTATTTTTACTCCTGTAGAAGGACATGCTTGAAAGCTCGGATAAATAAATAAATAACCCTTCTACAGGAGAGTAGTAGTTCTTATTTTTACTCCTGTAGAAGGACATGCTTGAAAGCTCGGATAAATAAATAAATGACCCTACTACAGGAGAGTATAGTTCTTATTTTTACTCCTGTAGAAGGACATGCTTGAAAGCTCGGATAAATAAATAAATAACCCTTCTACTGAAGTAGTAGTTCTTATTTTTACTCCTGACATGCTTGAATGCTCGGATAAATAAATTTAAAAAAACCTCTTCGCCTCAAGATCCTATATAATTTTATAATACAATTGCATTCTTTTGGTGCATTTTAAATGGAGAGGTGCCTTCTTTAACATACAGATGTCTTAAGATTAATTCTTCGGTATTTCTTAAAATAAAGACGGTTGGGTGAATGTATTAGCGGGAAAGACTTCCCAGCACTGGCTGCTGCTATAGTGATGACGGAGATACGTTACAATGAGACACTAGAGCAGCCAGTAGTCTCTCCCTTCTTCTCGAACATCTTTGCCATCGATACCATCAATAACCTACTAATCTTCATTTTAATACACATCTATGTGAAAAATTATCATTTTCGCCCTGTTTTTTTTTTGTAAAAATCACATAAATAAAGTACAAGGAGGGTAGAACTTGTGTATTAGGCGCGCACAGAAATTGGACTTTGTATTTTTTCCAGTTAGAACATTTTTATAAAATGGTAACAAAATTATACTTGACATTGGTTAAAATAATTTCCATTGTTAGATACAACTTTCTCCCATAATTTGGGTTGTTTATGGATACCATTATAAAATAAATTTTGGTTTCGACGTAATCCATTTGTCAAATAAATTTTCAACTTCTTTCTGTTCTTGTATTGAGCATCGTCTTCATCTAATAATGTTTGCAGTTCCTCGAACTTTTTGGCGGCTTTCCGTTTTCCTTGTCTTTGAAGTCAAAATCTCCAGATTTGAATCGTTTTAAACCACTCTTGACAGGTTCTTAATGAAGGCGCATCATTTCCATCGGAGATAGAGAGCATTTGATGAGCTTCAGTTGCGCTTTTCTTGAGGTTGAAGGTGAAAATCGAAGCTTCCCGCAAATGAGACTTTCCAGACAAAAAGTAGACATCTAAAGAGCTTAAAATGAAAATACGTTTAAGCTTCTATATAAAGTATAACATATGAATAGGTTGCGTTTAAAACGTAGAATTTGATGCAAACAAACTAAATTAAAATTTAGTTTATGCAAATAAAAAATTAATTCATAAAAGGTGGAGTCAAATTTGCGCACTGAATATATTTCCAAAGCTCCAGTGATGTAACCTACTTTCCACCACCGGCGTCCCCTCCATACAGGCGAGGTGAGTCAGCGGGATAAAGATCTCCTGCACACACACACACCCAGTCAGTCAGATACCACAATGCCCCAGTTTAATCATTGTTTGCTCCATGATTCACCCACCCTCATTACTTTGTTAAAACTGCACGTCTCTCTTACTACTCTCTCTTCTTTAAAACCCCCTGCTCCTAATTATCAATATATATATGCCCCTTAATTGAATTGGAATCGTCCCTAAATAAGAGAAGAACTTGTCGCCAACAAGATATTCCCAAATTGTACCAAGTTCAAAAGTTACATTGATTGTATCCAAGCGACAAAATGAGACACTCCAGGAAATGTCATCAATGTTATGATACATGTTCAACTTACGGAGCGCTGGTCGCTCAGTCTAAATTTTATGAATAAGGGACAACAACATTTTTTTGTGAAAATAGTGATTATATCATTCCATGCATAAATTTTCACAACGACAGCACTGTGCGGGCAATTACTCCTAGATTTTCCTAACAGATTTCAACCATTGAGAAGGAGTCTACCGATGCACTTGCTATGTAATTATTAGATGCGTTAAAGTAATATAGTCATCTCTGTGGCAGAAGGCACAAATCTCATATATTTAGTTAAAGAGAGAGTTAGTTATCTCTTTACACATGGATATCATCCTCCCATAATTTTGAAATGCAGTTTGGCCTATGATCTCGGCCCTATCACTTCACCAGCTGGGACATCTTTCTGACAGATTCTCCCGATTTCTTAATTCTTTCCCGATGTTACGATATCGTAGCCGCCCCTGTACTGATGAGGGCCATAGCCCGAAACTATGGTATACAGGTTGTTGGATGTTTGCCCCAACTGATGTTGTGGGTTATTCAATGATCTCTATATGCGCACTCTGACAACACATATGATCAATTTGTTTGGATGGGGCTAGTCAGATGGGGTTATTCAATGGTCTGTATACGCGCGCGCTGACAACACATATGAATAGTTTGTTTGGATGATGTTGGCTTTTACTTTTTTCTAAGTACTGATGAGGGCCATAGCCCGAAACTATGGTATACAGGTTGTTGTTGGCTGTTTGCCCCAACTGGTGTTGTTGTGGATTATTCAATGGTCTGTATACGCGCGCGCTGACAACACAGATGATCAATTTGTTTGGATGGGGCTAGCTTTTACTTTTTTCTAAGTCCTGATGAGGGCCATAGCCCGAAACTATGGTATACAGGTTGGTGTTGGCTGTTTGCCCCAACTGGTGATGTGGCTTATTCAATGGTCTGTATTTGCGCGCTCTGACAACACAGATGATCAATTTGTTTGGATGGGGCTAGCTTTTACTTTTTTCTAAGTACTGATGAGGGCCATAGCCCGAAACTATGGTATACAGGTTGGTGTTGGCTGTTTGCCCCAACTGGTGATGTGGCTTATTCAATGGTCTGTATTTGCGCGCGCTGACAACACAGATGATCAATTTGTTTGGATGGGGTTAGCTTTTACTTTTTTCTAAGTACTGATGAGGGCCATAGCCCGAAACTATGGTATACAGGTTGTTGTTGGCTGTTTGCCCCAACTGGTGATGTTGTGGATTATTCAATGGTCTGTATTTGCGCGCTCTGACAACACAGATGATCAATTTGTTTGGATGGGGCTAGCTTTTACTTTTTTCTAAGTACTGATGAGGGCCACAGCCCGAAACTATGGTATACAGGTTGGTGTTGGCTGTTTGCCCCAACTGGTGATGTTGTGGATTATTCAATGGTCTGTATTTGCGCGCTCTGACAACAAAGATGATCAATTTGTTTGGATGGGGCTAGCTTTTACTTTTTTCTAAGTACTGATGAGGGCCACAGCCCGAAACTATGGTATACAGGTTGTTGTTGGCTGTTTGCCCCAACTGGTGATGTTGTGGATTATTCAATGGTCTCTATACGCGCGCGCTGACAACACATATGAACAGTTTGTTTGGATGATGTTGGCTTTTACTTTTTTCTAAGTACTGATGAGGGCCATAGCCCGAAACTATGGTATACAGGTTGTTGTTGGCTGTTTGCCCCAACTGGTGTTGTTGTGGATTATTCAATGGTCTGTATACGCGCGCGCTGACAACACATATGAACAGTTTGTTTGGATGATGTTGGCTTTTACTTTTTTCTAAGTACTGATGAGGGCCATAGCCCGAAACTATGGTATACAGGTTGGTGTTGGCTGTTTGCCCCAACTGGTGATGTGGCTTATTCAATGGTCTGTATACGCGCGCGCTGACAACACAGATGATCAATTTGTTTGGATGGGGCTAGCTTTTACTTTTTTCTAAGTCCTGATGAGGGCCATAGCCCGAAACTATGGTATACAGGTTGTTGTTGGCTGTTTGCCCCAACTGGTGATGTGGCTTATTCAATGGTCTGTATACGCGCGCGCTGACAACACAGATGATCAATTTGTTTGGATGGGGCTAGCTTTTACTTTTTTCTAAGTCCTGATGAGGGCCATAGCCCGAAACTATGGTATACAGGTTGGTGTTGGCTGTTTGCCCCAACTGGTGATGTGGCTTATTCAATGGTCTGTATTTGCGCGCTCTGACAACACAGATGATCAATTTGTTTGGATGGGGCTAGCTTTTACTTTTTTCTAAGTACTGATGAGGGCCATAGCCCGAAACTATGGTATACAGGTTGGTGTTGGCTGTTTGCCCCAACTGGTGATGTGGCTTATTCAATGGTCTGTATTTGCGCGCGCTGACAACACAGATGATCAATTTGTTTGGATGGGGCTAGCTTTTACTTTTTTCTAAGTACTGATGAGGGCCACAGCCCGAAACTATGGTATACAGGTTGGTGTTGGCTGTTTGCCCCAACTGGTGATGTTGTGGATTATTCAATGGTCTGTATTTGCGCGCTCTGACAACAAAGATGATCAATTTGTTTGGATGGGGCTAGCTTTTACTTTTTTCTAAGTACTGATGAGGGCCACAGCCCGAAACTATGGTATACAGGTTGGTGTTGGCTGTTTGCCCCAACTGGTGATGTGGCTTATTCAATGGTCTGTATTTGCGCGCTCTGACAACACAGATGATCAATTTGTTTGGATGGGGCTAGCTTTTACTTTTTTCTAAGTACTGATGAGGGCCATAGCCCGAAACTATGGTATACAGGTTGTTGTTGGCTGTTTGCCCCAACTGGGGATGTTGTGGATTATTCAATGGTCTGTATTTGCGCGCTCTGACAACACAGATGATCAATTTGTTTGGATGGGGCTATCTTTTACTTTTTTCTAAGTACTGATGAGGGCCACAGCCCGAAACTATGGTATACAGGTTGGTGTTGGCTGTTTGCCCCAACTGGTGATGTTGTGGATTATTCAATGGTCTGTATTTGCGCGCTCTGACAACACAGATGATCAATTTGTTTGGATGGGGCTAGCTTTTACTTTTTTCTAAGTACTGATGAGGGCCACAGCCCGAAACTATGGTATACAGGTTGGTGTTGGCTGTTTGCCCCAACTGGTGATGTTGTGGATTATTCAATGGTCTGTATTTGCGCGCTCTGACAACACAGATGATCAATTTGTTTGGATGGATCTAGCTTTTACTTTTTCTAAGTACTGATGAGGGCCACAGCCCGAAACTATGGTATACAGGTTGTTGTTGGCTGTTTGCCCCAACTGGTGATGTTGTGGATTATTCAATGGTCTGTATTTGCGCGCTCTGACAACACAGATGATCAATTTGTTTGGATGGGGCTAGCTTTTACTTTTTTCTAAGTACTGATGAGGGCCACAGCCCGAAACTATGGTATACAGGTTGGTGTTGGCTGTTTGCCCCAACTGGTGATGTTGTGGATTATTCAATGGTCTGTATTTGCGCGCTCTGACAACACAGATGATCAATTTGTTTGGATGGGGCTAGCTTTTACTTTTTTCTAAGTACTGATGAGGGCCACAGCCCGAAAACTATGGTATACAGGTTGGTGTTGGCTGTTTGCCCCACTGGTGATGTTGTGGATTATTCAATGGTCTGTATTTGCGCGCTCTGACAACAAAGATGATCAATTTGTTTGGATTAGATTAGCATTTACTCTTTTATTATTTTTATTTGCCGACTACATTCATAAGAGTATATATCTTAATAAAGGCTTTTGTGTGTGAAAGAGATTTGACTGAATGGATTTTAAAAATTATTAAAAGATAGGGGTAACTTTTGTTCTCTCTATATATAACGTATCAGCAAGGCAAAAACCGAAATAAAAACAAAATAAATACTCTCTCTTAGCAATAAAAATATATAATTAAGACAAAAAAAGTCAAAATTGAATATACCAATCACCAAAACTAACTATATTTCAGCAGTACAAATATCATATCAAAAATAAAAGAACTCGATTCCCAAAGCAAAATGTATTCAGCAAAATATATTTGAAATTATAAGCTAAAGTGCTGTAGTAGGGTGGATAACAAATAGCTTGTAGGCCGTCAATATATATATATATATCTGACATTGCAAAGATAAATCACCACTAAATTACTACTATAAGGAAACATTGACTATGTTTTTAAAACAGATTATTACTAAATATATATTTATTTATTATTATTTATTTATTATTATCATATCAGACGCGATATCCCCAGAAGGGATGCTTGCGTCAAGAAACAACACTAAACCCAGAGACAATTTTACATAAACAATTGGTGAATTACAAGGTTTGAGTAGAAGTTAAAGAAGAAAATGGAAGGACATTAAAATCATGCTTGATTCCACATCCTACCCAGGAACAACCAATGAAACAAATACAAATATATATACATATAGTTTAGAAATTACGGTTTTTTTAACCAAGAGAGAAAAGCATAGGTATATTTACAGCATTTTCTAAATTTAAAACATGAATCCTTACTATTTATAAACATAAAATATATATAGAAAATTTAAATAATTTAATATATTACAATAATATCCTCTCAAACTATAAAAACATCTTTTATACCTTAAGCGTATCGTATTAGCGCGTAAGCAATTCAAACATAACTAAAATAACAATTATCGAAAAATAATTATTTTCACAACAATGAAAATCTATCAAAATAATTAAAATATGCTATTATAGGGGTATGAAAAGATTATCTCAACAATATTGAACAATAGAAGAAAAGGTTGAATCCATCAAATAGACCTATAAAGATAGACACGTTAACTATATAAATATTGAGGAAATAGACAATAAATTAAAAGAAAGGCGTGAATGTGGCAATAAAAAAGGAATCCACTTTACGCCAACACATAAATAATTATTGGCTGTGCCACATGAAGGGTAAAACCACAAAATTACGTCTCATCTATTTCCAGACAGACACATCATGAAATTCATAACTTTATTTCCCTTTTTTTTTTCTGTTCTCGGGTCTCCACACCATTTTTTCTTTCTCTCATCTTTGCCTATCACCGTCTTTTTTTTTTTTTCTCACTTTTTTTTTTTATTGGAGGGACGTGCAGAATTGGGCGATAACCAATCGTTTGATAGGACCAAATGACTCCCCCCACTTTTTGTTAAAAAAAGGGAACTGCTTGGGATTTTAGAACGCCTTCATCCCCTGCATTTGCTCTTCCTCCTCCTCCATTTGTCTCCGATAGACCTCTACCCCGCTCCCACACAATCTTCCCCTCCGCACACGCACACACGGAGAAAGAAGGATAAAAAAGTGGAAAAAATGCCTGTGGAGTTATGATTCGTCGGCTTTCTTATCTCCTGCGAAAGACTTTAAATAGAGAATTTAGTGGTGGCGTAATTGATGTCCCGGCCTTGCCACCCGCTCCACTGGACAGGACATTTTCTCCATTAAAAGGCAATTTTCCAGGGTTCTTGTGTTAGGTAAACGCACGAACGGTCCAATGAGATGCCTCCACTCTGACTGATGGTCTCCGCGACTTCGGAAGACTTCGCTTAATTGCAAGGCCTTCGGATAATAGAACACCTCCCTTCAGTCTTCTATTTACTTGGTAGCTCCATCCTGCCAGGACTTTAAAGTTCACATACAGACTGACTGCCCCACTTCTAGGAAGAGATCTGTTCTGGATGATTTTTTAAGTGGTTTTCTTTTTTTTACTTTGGGTATCCCCCTCCTCCCTTCACACACTCCTTCTTCTTCTTTTTAACTTCTTTCTATTAATTGTAAACTGATAAAAAAACTGTGTGTAGGAATAAAACTTAATCTTAAAGTTAAATAATATATATATATATATATATATATATATATAAGGGAATTTGAATGGCAAGCAACTTATTTTGTGCGTCTGTGATTCTCTTTACTAAATAAATTTTCAAGAAAACAATCTGTTAGTGAAAGTAAAAAATAAATTTAAAAAAATCATCATGCAAATATAGTTTTTTTTGTCGAAACTTTTAGTTTTAGAAGATAAGGTATATATATTTTATGCAAAAGAGGTATCACTCTTTTTGTGTTTCCCTAATAAAATTCTTAAAACTGATCTTCTTTAAGCATATCCCCAGATCAAACCCGCAGCACCCACCAGCTTTGGAAATCTGAACAAAGACTTCAAGTGCCGGGTACATAGAAGATTATCTAAATATAATACTTGATGTTGAATCATAGTGCTAGGGTTGATTAATAAGGCGAAGCCGCTGGGAGGGTTCACCACTGATGAGCCAGGCCCTCCCAATATTTTCCCATTGCAGTAAAGGCAGTAGGAAGCCTAAAAAGGAAGCCTTTAAACACTCATATTAACATCCGCTGATTAAAAAACCCCAAAAATTTACCAAGAGACAATGAACAAACAGGTAGAGTCGATGAGACTCCTAACGACGAAGAGTTCTCTTCCAGACAACCTCAGTGCCAAGATGGCCCATACGTGGCTTCTCATCCAGTACATGTCCTGAGGTACTTCACTTAGAGGCTGACTGGATGATGCCTGCTATTGCCTGATGGCCTTCACTTAGAGAGGGGAGAGAACACAATCTATCCATTGTTGACGAGGTGTCGCTATACCATATCGTCGTCTTTATCCCAGATTTCCACGCTGTCATCTTCATCCCCATATATGGTCCCAATCCTAACTGACTTCAGAAGTTTCTTTAAAGCTTTACAAAATTTATTATACATTGTTTAGGAAGTGTTAAGTGGGTATTCACTAAACAATTTTAGCATTTCGATATCCTCGGATTTCTCTCTCACATGTTTGATGGTTCCGGTGTTGTTATATAAAGTATTGGATATAATGTCGTCGCTTTGGTAAGCCAGGCCCTGTTTATAAAAACGTGTTCCGTTAAGGCCTCTCTCTTTCCTGTATAGATCTAAATTCTCGACAGTGATAGGCTCTAATGTAGTTTGTATATAGGTGCAAAGTAAAATACATGTGGTGTACCTACAGTAGGAGTCTCTGCCCACCATGGCCTAGTACTACATGTGTAGACATGTGGTGTACTTATAATACAAGCAGTCACAGCCCCATCAAGGCCTGGTACTACAAGTGTACACATGTGGTGTACCTACAGTAGAAGAATTCACAGCCCCACCATGGCCTGGTGCTACATGTGTAGACATGTCGTGTACCTACAGTCACAGCCCCACCATTGCCTGGTACTACATGTGTAGACATGTCGTGTACCTACAGTCACAGCCCACCATGGTCTGGTACTACATGTGTAGACATGTGGTGTACTTATAATACAAGCAGTCACAGCCCCATCAAGGCCTGGTACTACAAGTGTACACATGTGGTGTACCTACAGTAGAAGAATTCACAGCCACACCATGCCCTGGTACTACATGTGTAGACATGTCGTGTACCTACAGTCACAGCCCACCATGGTCTGGTACTACATGTGTAGACATGTCGTGTACTTACAGTCACAGCCCACCATGGTCTGGTACTACATGTGTAGACATGTGGTGTACTTATAATACAAGCAGTCACAGCCCCATCAAGGCCTGGTACTACAAGTGTACACATGTGGTGTACCTACAGTAGAAGAATTCACAGCCCCACCATGCCCTGGTACTACATGTGTAGACATGTCGTGTACCTACAGTCACAGCCCACCATGGTCTGGTACTACATGTGTATACATGTGGTGTACCTACAGTCACAGCCCACCATGGTATGGTACTACATGTGTAGATAGTTTGGTGTTGCCCATTGTGGTTGCCAGGTAAGTTCACCCAACCATCGGTTCCTATAGCAGCAGGAGATAAGCAGCGAAGTAAAGAATGTCTTGAGAGAAGCCAGTGTTCCCGGGGCAGGAGATAGCTCGAGCAGGTGATTAAATAAGAGATTACTACTTATCTTCCGCCAGATAGCGTCGCTGCCTAATTTCCCTCCTAGCTTCATTACATAGTCGTCGTCCTGGTGGTGACTGCTTCTACACCAGGCCATGATAATCATGGTATACTTACGGCACAATCCACCGTGATCATCATTACCCAAGCAGCCACACGTGTTTCAAAAAAGCGTGGACTGTCCAATTCTGTACGGACAATGTGACATTGTGCGCTAACAGGTCACCCATCAACGTCTCTGTAACAGCGGCCAGAGCATATCGCTCACGAGTAAAACTCCGATGATGATGAAAAATGATATCATAGAATCGTATGATATTTAGCATTTTAAAACTTTTTGATTTGTATCTACGAAGAGCCATATTGTACTGTCTCTTATGTGCCGCATGTTCTTGGCCTCTCTTCGACCATCTCTCAGTTCACCCTCTACTTCTTTACTTGATGGCTGTTTTGGATAATTTCCGTGTAGGAAGACGTTCTGTCATCCAATTTGTTGGTCACATTAGACACATAACCCGTTGGGTTCATTATCTCTTAGATTCTAGGATAAACCCCATCGTTGTGCATATTTACATTCATAGACAAAACTTGAAGAAGTTGTACCTTTTAACATGTATATCGGGATTCAGACAATAACTATGGAATATTTGATACACCGTGATCTTATTGAAGACGCACGATATAACCAAGTGTGAACAAAAATTGCTTCTGTCTCCTTAAAAAAAAAATAGACAACCGGCGACCTTAAGTTTTTTTGCCCATGAGTGTGTATAAGCAAATGATGTGTTGTAAAGTTGTTACACTCCCAAACAGACTCGTAGGCAAAATCTGGAGCACTTGGCCACCCTTAGGCCAGGAAATATACTAGTTAACTAGACGAGAGAAACCTCATCCATACCATAAAGGCCAATGCTAGCAATAATGGGTATCCAATGCACTGGTACAGATCAGGAGGGACAAGCATCTATTCTGCCCTCCCAAGGGAACAGGAGTCCTTGATTTCCATATTTAAGTCTGGATCATGACTTTCCACTATGTACTAAGTTCAATTCTCAACCTGCAACCCCAAACCCCATCATTGACTGTATTGGCTCATCCCCATTGATGAGCTCTACTATCCTCAGAAGTACGCGATCTACGTATTCTTCGTAGATCGCGAAATGCGGGGGGGTCGCTGGAGACCTGCTGGCAATTTTCCACCAAACTCTGCAGCGCTGGCAGAGGCGCCATGTTCATTGTACATAGTATGATGCATATATATAATTATCCTTTTTAAATAGACAGACTGTGCACTTTTGTATGTATTGACAAGATGTCATAAAATTATCTTAATTGTCAATTGTCTACTATCCTCAGTAGACACCATCAAAAATCTCAAGCTCCACAGGCTTTATATCCTAATATGTAGATGAGAGTTAAGTTATCTATTCCACATATTGAAATATCCATATGATTCTCTTCAATACATTTATTTTAAATACAGCCGAGTTATACACATATTCTCTTAAAATAACAAAATAAGTGAATAATATATAAATCTCTTGATTCCCTCCCTATACAGGTTGGAAAGTCAAGAACATCTCTCTTGACCTGTCCAATGCCAAACCCTCATCACAAATATATGATAGTTTATATCGGCTAGATAACCTCTAGCTTTCTTCAGAAATGGCGGGATTTTTGTAAAACCCACAGTTGCTCAAGTTACTGATTAACGGACACTAAATATATATTTTTGTTTATCCAAGTGTTCGCTTCAAGTAGTGTTGGAGAAACTTAACGTGAGAAGGTCGGTGTAATATCTGCCATCGAGGCATTCATTAAAGGGCCTCTTCTACACTTGAGGGGGGATTGTGGAATTTCTTATGTAGGTGCAAGGCCAAATGGTCTATAATTTGTGCAAGCCTAATTGGGGCTCTATCTCCGTCGAGCTCCGTAGAGGGGCCTTGTCTACAATAGGCCCCTCCCACCTGTTGGGGCGGTTTGTTTACTCTGCCGCTGTTTGTCAATAGCCAGTCTCCCCCTCTCTCAGGTACGTGCTGCTTCTTCCTTACTGCCCGTGTGGATTCCTGGTTGTTGTTGTTGTGGTGTTGGAATGGTTACCTGCATATAGGTTTCTGTTACCGGTAGAATCCGCGCACCTTTTGGATTCGTCGTTCTCTAGCTTGTTTCTGATTCAGCATTGTCGTTGAAATGGTGAAGTTTATCGGTTTCTGTTGTTAGTGGAACTTTCTCCTTTTGGATTCGTTGTTGTCAATAAGTTTGGCTTGTTTATGATTTAGAATCGTCGTTGAAAGATGATTTCTTCTTTGATTGTTAGATTATGAATGTTTTTGCTTGCTCCGTTGATGTCAGAATTGGGAATATGTTTGGTAACGTATATATATTGCTTTGGTTGTGTGTGCAGGAATCTGAGGATTTGGGTTTTCTTGCTGCTAAAACTTGAGTCTTTCCGATTCCCTTTTGGATTTCGTTACTCTTCTTATTATTTTTTTTTTGTAATATAGGATTGTTCTAAATTACTAAAGGTATTACACATATAGTGAATATAATGCTAGCTTGCGGGAAATACGTATAAATACATTGTGAAAGATTAGGTTTATTTGGCTATCTTCTTCGTTAGGGATGTTCAGCCTTGTGATTTCACACCCGCACGGAACAAAACTTGTGCATGCTGTTGATACATTGGAGAATCTTGAGTTTTCGTTTATACAGAGTAGCTTTCTCTTTTACCTCGGTCTACTAACTCTTGCGCTCTTCCGACTAGATATTTAAAACCTGACACACGGGATGGATTTCTTGAAACCATGATTAAGTTATAGCTGGATTATTGCGCCATCATCCGACCATTAGTGTTGATTCTACTAACGTTGCAAGAATTTGTTAAGTATTTGTATTTGGCTTAGTTACATGGGGTGTCTTGTTTTACTTAATCCCAAGAACATATGGTAACATATGGCCGCGATAACCATTGGAGGTAGGTTTGGCTACCTATAATGCTGTAACCACACCACATCTCGATAATATATATGTAGAAGCTTCTATCTATGGAATTGCAGGACTTTAATAAAAATAAAAATAAATAAACTGTCATACACTTCTTTTATAGTTTCGCACAGCAGAATTTTATTTATCTTCAATATGAGGAAGCAGTTGGAATAATGCGCACTCCGCTTGGCTAATTGCACTCTTGATGAAATTGGCATTATCCGAAGCCATTTGTTAAAGCTTCCGCGCAGGTTTCGAATTTGAGTCCGTAGCTGTGTTGAAGACTATCGTTGTTTTTTCTTTCCTGCGCCTAGCAGAATTTTGTACTGCTCTCTACAACTAAACCTGGTTTTCTTATAGTATTGTCGATTTTTAGTACTTTCGTGTAGCCTTGACGTGAAAGTTGTAAAGGAGCCAAACTCTAATTTTGGAATGGGGAAAGTAGGCCGTAATGACGTCACTGACTTTTGGCCCAGTTATTGGTTCTCTAGGCTGATCAATCCTCCCTAGCTTTGAAGTGTCTTAATTGACAACGGTTCACTAGGATGACAAACTGCCTGTCTAGCTTATGTTCTCCTATCTATATACAACTTCCTGATTTCCTTATGTTGGGGATAGATGCTTTGCTTGACACCTTGACCAGAAGAAAACCTTTATTTTTTTACAACGTTTCGAACCATCCACCTTCATCAACATCGAAAATGAACATGGGAAGACTTAGATTATTAAAGAACTGAATAATTTCTTTTTTAATTTTTATTATATTTCTCGATCTCCTGATCTTGACTGTTGTGGAAAAAGTTTTTTTTTTTTGTTTGTTTTTTTCTCGTCACGAGGTGTCATTAAAAAAAAAACTACAATGGTACGAATACTCTCATTCGTATCCAGCAGCCTGTTGAAGTACGTTATGGTCCGAATTTCGCCAAGTTCTTTCATAAAGAAACTCGTCGTCGTTAGCTTTAATCTCTTCCTAGAAGAGAGAATATGCACATAGGTAAAAAATGGAATAAACTTATTGAATGCTGGTATTCTCTCATTTGCGATAAGGGCACCTGCATTAAAGCCGTGCATCTTGTCTCCGTGAATAGCGCGGTACCATAGGCCACATCAGCTAGGCAAATAGGACGGCAAATATACACAATTGAATGGTGAGAGTCATGGTTCGAAATTGTGTGGTATACAGGTTGGATTTTAAAAAATAGATCTCGTATTTAATACCGAAATGTTTATTTTTTGAATTTCGCGTATCAATAATAATAAATAAAAAATTTAATTGATGTTATGTGGCGCTGATTTTGTTGTTAACATTAATACGTTGTTATACTTTGAAAAAAGGTTGGCGTGCAGCCAACTGAAATATTGATATATAAATTATTTTTCGATCCAATATATGCCCTTTTAATTAAAAATTTTAATGTTTTGATTAATTCGATATAAAGAGAGAGACCACGATACCTGACAGAAGATGGTGACAATTCAAACCAACGATGGCAGCAGATGGAATGATGAATTACCAGATTTAAAGTCAGTAATCAGACTTTTTTTTTTTCTTTCTTTAGATCGATCACTAATTTCAAAATATACAAATGTACCTTTTTGCATGTACATGGGTATACTGTTAATTAGTATTTAACGGCGTTTATTATTTTTTCGTTTATGTACTCCTCTGTAGAAGGGCAGATATTCCTTAAAGCTTGAGATTATATTAATAAAAATGAAAAATAACCTCATCTCCCCAGAAACCTGTCGTATTATTTCAAACTAAAACATTTTAAAATATTCAAAATATTGATAAATAGCCGGATATATACAGAGTGTACAGTCCGAGAACTATGTGTGCGTTTAAAATTACCACAGAATCCCTCACATAACATACCTTATTAAAGTCAGATCCAGGAACCTACAATAAATGTTGTCTCCCAGATCTCTCTGAGATTTAACCTTATATAATCCTATATGAAGATGTAATCAAAGTGGTTTCAATCTCTCTCCTCACACTATATTGTACATTTTTGTGATATATATATTTACATAATGAATTGTTCTGGTCATTTTTGACTCTGCACCGTTTTTGTATACCCTTTCCACCCCTCACCTCTCTTATAGATTCAAGGACGTAACCTAAACAGCCGTTTGTTGGTCAACATGGCGAAGGTTATGAAGTGGTGGACTGAAGGTATGTTCTCGCGCTAAAAAAGTGGCGTTACGGACGTAAAGAGTTAAGGGATGACAACAGGAAGTCGAACTTAAGAAGGATGTGCCAATCTCGCCAATCTCGGAACTCTATCCCTCCCCCCCACATATAGATAGACATTGTCCGGACGTGGCTTGTCACTCTGATTTACCCACAGTAAAGTAACGTATAGACAACTGGGCTGAATACGTACAACCTGCATGTAACACGATGACGAAAGCCAAACAGCTAAGGTGTTAAAAAAAATTCCGGTAATTAATATATACAGTTATCAGCGTCATAATCAATTATTTCTTAAACAATTCTGTCACCGTTTGCTTTGTGAATGGAATAAATACCCAAATATGGCCATTTCTCATAACCATCGGTGGTTCAGTGGTAGAATGCTCGCCTGCCACGCGGGCGGCCCGGGTTCGATTCCCGGCTGATGCAATTTTTTTTTTTACAATTTTTAAAACTCATTTATATATTATACAAGAATGACATCCACGGCGCCAATTTATAATTGTAACGAATAGTATTTGAATAAAAGCATTTAATCGGGTAAAACCTGGGCGTTGCCCGGGTCATTCGGCTAGTAATTTAATAAAAGCGATCAGTTGATATTTATTCTGATAGATGGCGCTCAGCAACGTTTAGTTGCACGATGACGAAATACTTTCATCAGGCTACCACTTAGATAGATTTCTCTATTTTCAAGCTTTACACAATATATAGTGTCCGTCTATATCTGTTCTTTCAACAACTCAACAATAGAAATCATTCCAACCTGTATCTATATTTGTCTATTTTCGATCTATAAATTACACGAACACAAAATATAAATATTTACATAAAAGGAAACTGAAACTAAAAGTAATTTCGTGAGGTGAAAAATTTTGCTTTGCCGACACCCTTATTGGGGATGATTAAAAGTTCGAATAATCTAAGTTGTATTATATATATACGGAATCAGTTCAAAGTGGACTTTGCTGATTGAGAGGTTCATCATTTTCCACCAGAGGCTTCCAAGACTTGTTCCACCAGCGGGATGATGGAGTATCGCGCCATCTTTTATTCGATTTTTGTACTATTTTAGCGGAAATTTTTCTGTAAAGGACACCCCTTTCCTCTTACCAGAGAGTCGCTAAATAGTAAAAATGGTAAATTTACAAATGAAAACTGTCCTTTATAGAGAAGTGTCCTCTAGCGCGAGTTGTTTTCTCATAGAGGTTCTACTGTATAGCAAATTCTACTATGGCCTTACTGCAATGATAAAAATAATGAAAGGGCGTGGCTCATCAGTGGTGAACTCTTGTGTGTAGATTTTTATATTATGAATAATGTACTTACTCCTCAGGAAAGATAATTTAAATGATAGAAATAGTACACACAGTCTACAATGAAATGCCACGTTATTTATCTTTCAAAGAAGTCTTCATGCCTCCAAATGAATCTACTCTGTAGCGCCCTATCCCTCCAGTCTTTGCTGAAAGTTACAAAAAAAGTTGTTTACAGGTCAACTTGTCCAAGATGTCACTTGTTCCAGGTGACGTGAGCCAATTATCTCGAGCACAGATTAATTTTTACTTAATTTAAAAATAACAAGCTGTGAGAGGCAGCGTGAGGAGGTTGATAGCCTACTCTGGCAATTGTCGGTCGTTTATTCATTGATATCCGGTCAATATACGTATATAATGTATATAAACGAAATATATCACTTCCTAACGGTGAGTTTTACATATGGGAAAATCAATGGATAATTTATATACAACGTTACGTTACATTCTTACTACGTATAATGCTGTATATTTGTTTAGACTTTCGTTTTGGCTAAAAAGGAAAACTTTTTTTTTTTTGCACACACACACTGTTATGTTTTATTTTCACGCCTTTTGAAAATCACATCA
Source organism: Cordylochernes scorpioides (assembly GCA_030710605.1). Classification (NCBI taxonomy): domain Eukaryota; kingdom Metazoa; phylum Arthropoda; class Arachnida; order Pseudoscorpiones; family Chernetidae; genus Cordylochernes; species Cordylochernes scorpioides. The sequence continues at coordinate 68,360,415 of CP092868.1, forward strand.
CTCTCTCTCTCTCTCTTCAAATAAAATTAGAATACTGATTTAATTTCCTGCTATGGTTATTTAAAAATACCTTTTGATATTTTTAAAAGTGAAAAATCGTTATGTACACGATAAAACTTTGATATATCCGTCCCGCTTATACCGATCACTACAACACTATGTTTTATTTACCGTATATAGCGCCATATCTTGTTTATAGCATGGCCAAGACTCCATAGCATAGCATGGTTCGGTTCGAATTGAATGTTACATTAAAAAATATACAGGGTGGGCCACAAAAAGTTGAGACACATGTATATTAGAATTTATTTAAAATGTGTCCCGTTTTTTTGGATCCAGCTTCCATTAAAAAGTATTTTTCCACCAACGCATACGTACAAAAGTGACACCTATCAATAACGTCAAACATTACTGAATTCGTGCAACTTGATACGATGGCTTAAATCGATGGACGTTGGGCGAATCAACATGGTCAACACTAGGTACGGCTGACAATCTTTGGTGACAGCCACCACAGTGTCACCAAATGGACCAATAATCTAACCTGAAGGTATCCCAGTGTCACCAAATGGTACAATAATCTAACCTGAAGGTATCCCAGTTTCACCAAATGGTACAATAATCTAACCTGAAGGTATCCCAGTGTCACCAAATGGTACAATAATCTAACCTGAAGGTATCCCAGTGTCACCAAATGGTACAATAATCTAACCTGAAGGTATCCCAGTGTCACCAAGTGGTACAATAATCTAACCTGAAGGTATCCCAGTGTCACCAAGTGGTACAATAATCTAACCTGAAGGTATCCCAGTGTCACCAAGTGGTACAATAATCTAACCTGAAGTATCCCAGTGTCACCAAGTGGTACAATAATCTAACCTGAAGGTATCCCAGTGTCACCAAATGGTACAATAATCTAACCTGAAGGTATCCCAGTGTCACCAAATGGTACAATAATCTAACCTGAAGGTATCCCAGTGTCACCAAGTGGTACAATAATCTAACCTGAAGGTATCCCAGTGTCACCAAATGGTACAATAATCTAACCTGAAGGTATCCCAGTGTCACCAAGTGGTACAATAATCTAACCTGAAGGTATCCCAGTGTCACCAAATGGTACAATAATCTAACCTGAAGGTATCCCAGTGTCACCAAATGGTACAATAATCTAACCTGAAGGTATCCCAGTGTCACCAAATGGTACAATAATCTAACCTGAAGGTATCCCAGTGTCACCAAGTGGTACAATAATCTAACCTGAAGGTATCCCAGTGTCACCAAGTGGTACAATAATCTAACCTGAAGGTATCCCAGTTTCACCAAATGGTACAATAATCTAACCTGAAGGTATCCCAGTGTCACCAAATGGTACAATAATCTAACCTGAAGGTATCCCAGTGTCACCAAATGGTACAATAATCTAACCTGAAGGTATCCCAGTGTCACCAAATGGCATATGAATGTCACCAGATGGTTTTCCAGTGTCACCAAATAGTACCACAGTGTGACCAGATGGTATTCCAGTGTCACCAAATGGTACCACAGTGTGACCAGATGGTATTCCAGTGTCACCAAATAGTACCACAGTGTGACCAGATGGTTTTCCAATCTCACCAGATGGTACCACAGTGTGACCAGATGGTATTCCAGTGTCACCAAATGGTACCACAGTGTGACCAGATGGTTTTCCAGTGTCGCCAAATGGTTTTCCAGTGTCACCAAATGGTACCACAGTGTGACCAGATGGTTTTCCAGTGTCGCCAAATGGTACCACAGTGTGACCAGATGGTATTCCAGTATCACCAAATGATACAACAATGTAACCTGATGGTATTCCAATCAGTGTTACCAAATGATATTCCAGTTTCACCAGATGGTATTTAAGTTTCACCAAATTGTACAACACCTTAGCCTGTAAGATATTCCCACTGTGGCCAACCAGTGTAATCAGGTGGTATTCCTAAATGGTATATCACGTATTGTGATGCTACCAGAGGATGCTATATTGTGGTATTGGTGCAGCATGGTGGTATGATGGAGAGTGGAGACGACGGTGAAGTAGCCATCAACCTCAGTACAGGAGCGGGCAGCCCGCCCGGTACCACCAACGGCGACGACAACGTAAGTACCACACACTGCTCCCTTTTTTTAATTATCACTTTTTACTTCTTTCTTTCCGCCCACCTTTTATAAGGAACCTATTATGACGTCAAAACAATAGTCGAGAGAAAAAAACACGGCGCTATTGTTTAGCGTTTAAGGCTTTTATTAATTTGTCTTTTGACTTTTTAAATAAAAATTGGCAGGCTTGATTTGTTGAGGTTTTCTTTTTCGTTTTTTTTTTTTGGGCCTTAATCGAATTCAGCATTGGATTGTTCTTGTGTTGGCCGGTGTCTAATGGAGTCTTTCATCTCCGATTTAAGTCTTGCATTTTACACAAACTTTCCCCAGGAGATTTGAAAAAGTAGAGGATAGAGAGATATATTTCTATACACAAACAACAGTCAAAACTATGCAAATCACTCAGAGCTATCCTGTCTAAGATTCAATAAACGATCATTTTAGGGCAAACGTTTTTAAAAATATTTTTTAATATAACAAAGCTTAGTTTGAAGTTTTATTTAATTTTTTCTTTTCTATAACTAATCCATTTTTTTCCATATATCAGAGAGGGGTACCTGTGAAAGTACGATAGCTTTTATACAAATATGTTGTAGTAAAAAAAACTCTTCACCCTAAAATAATAGTTTATTGATCCTTGGTCAAAACTAATAGAATGTATTTGGACATTTAAATATCAAATAAAGTTATATCAACAACAAAAGGCTTTATTAAGACATTTTATTCTTATATTAAGTTATATCTAAAAAATAGGAATGTAGAAGCTTGACTCTAGTTAACAGCTTCTAGAGAAACTGTTTATCAACTTTACCACAGCCCCATGCGCATATAACTGAAAAGCTAAATAGTTGTCTGGTGACTGTTGTGAAGAATTTATAGAACTATTGATTTAGCCATATATTTACCGAAATTATTTAAAAGTGTGGGCTTCTCTTTGTAAAAGTGTATCTGCTCCTGTAGTGTGTTTCCATACAAGATCTCAGCGACGCTTCAAATACTTCTAGGTCAGCGAATTACAACCTCCATCCAATACCGTCATATTCCAAAGGAGAAAACTGGTTTGACCAGGTTGTGTGCCTGTAGAAAATATATAATTTCGTTTATATATATATATATATATATATATATAGATTGAAAACCAAAATAGGCATATCCTGACCGCCCACGTGAGTTTTTTTAGATAGCAGAGCGCCATCTAGTGAAACAAAAATCAACTAAACGTTTATTTAAGCTTGTTCCATAATATTTGGCCAACTCATTTCTTAATAAATCAAGAAAAGTCGACCATGAATTTTGGCCTTCGTTAACGTTTTTTTTTTTCTGTTTTTTTTCTTCATATATATGTAAGTAATAATGAGCATTTGTTTTGTATAAATACATATATCCTATATATACATGTTGGCGTTTAGTTAGCTTGTGGGATACTCCTGGCTGTCCGAAAGCTTGATAAATAAATAAAAATTGTACAAGAAATTTAGCCCCTTTATTGATTTTAATATATAGCATATTACTAGACAGCCTGTTCCTTATTAAAGTTTTACCTTAAGCTAAATAACAAAGTATGTAACTTTAACACATCGAACATTCGAAGGAAATTATAAGAATAATTAAACCTAAAATGTGTCAACGTAAAAAAAAATCTAACTACTCACTAAAATTTTCCATTACATAATCAGGAGATATTGGGCGCCATATTCCTAAATTGCAACGACAAAAAAAAAAGTTTAATAATAAATAATTTATAAATTATATATACTGCAGGTGTTTGATCTTCTGTCTCAAAATTAACTTTCAATCTTTGTGCATCTGATATTTGCTGCAATCTTGTACAGTCCTTTGTTGTCCTTTTCTCGATGTAATATTTTATGGCGCAATCTTGAAACTTACATCATATTTTTGCTCTCTCCGTATTTCTGCATTAACAGCTTTGCGTACTTCTTCACTATTTGGGATTCTCTCTTGCTTTTTATTTACTTTATTTGAATAATATTGTCACACGTTGAATTTCTAAAATACAATTCTCAGAATGACACGGCATTTAATTTTATTTCAGAATAATTAAAACTTGTAAAATATAGAGGAATTCAAACGAATGGGTTTACAATCACAGCCAGTCCTAGGAGTCTTATTAAATTTTTACCTTAAATCTACTAACATATTTAAGAAACTCCATACTTAATATAAAATAATGTGAAACAATTCTTTTATCAAGACATTCATTCAATTCTTTACCTCCCAATATATAAGATGACACCTATCACCCTACACCTCAATCTTATTCAAGCTTTATTAACGGTTTTTTCATAGAAATTTAGCGATTTGCTCACTCGCGATGACAATTTAATTATTCAGAACTATTTTTTAATGAATCATATTTTAAATGATAGAACCATGACTCTCTCTCCCATTTTATTAAAAATTTGTATATTTTTAAAAATGTTTATCAGGGTTTATTTTAAAACAATAAATCCTGATTTTTAAAGACTCTTACAAAAAAATTACAGCTATGAAGGTTTTTTACATTTTTTTATTCCTTTTGCTCAAGTTCCCAAGGAGGGTTCATTTGTTCCTACTCTTTGAATTCCTAAACAATCATTCCAAATATTTCCATTGTCAACTCCCAATTGAATCCGAATTGGAATAAATTCTGAATTCGCTATATTTATATAACAGTTCTTTATTGCATCACCAACAAACAAATAATTACTATTTATATAAATAAACAAAAGCATATATTTAAAAGAAATAGGGTCACTCTTTATATATTTTATTAATATAACACTAGGCCTTTTTCGAAAAAATTGTTAATGATTTTTTTTTACCATTTCCTATTCATTATTTAAAATACTAACAAATAATCTAAAAATAGCGGCCCAAAAATGCCATTTCGGGAAAAAGCGATTAAAGGGTGAGAGAGAGAAATATTATATAGATAGAATTTAATGAATAGACTTATAACTTTGAAAATAGAGCAATATCCATAAATAAATCTTTAATTAAAAAGGCATATATTGGATCAAAATATAGGTTAAAATAAATGATATTTTGATCCAATATATGCTTTTTTAATTAAATACTTATAACTATAGTCAGTTCTAAAGCTAAATTATAATGTGAAAATAATGGGCCTCTCATAATTTCATATCAAATTTATATAAATAAACACTGAAACACAGAAACTGATCAAGTTATTATTAATCACATTGAATTTTTTACATTATCACTCAATATATCTTGGCTTCTATCTGATGCGCTCCCCTTTTTTATTTATACATACATAAAATTTCTATTAAAAGTATTTAATCATATACTTTTTTTTTAATTCCACTCAAACGCGATTAAATTGCATTTATTTTTGAACACTTTTGGTTTATTTTAAATAATACTTTATTTGATTAAGAAGGTATATAATTTTATTAGAATTAGTGCTTATTACGAAATGCTTATTTAAAGAAGATTTAATATATCTATATATCTATGTGTAAAAAGCACATAAAGAAATTATATATATGATGACATTCTATATATAATCAGAATAATGTTTTGAAAATGCTGTTATGATAATATAAAAAAAACAGAGGGATTATTTTTTACTATTAGTTATAATATGTAAATTAGTTTAAAATAACGTTTAAATTATTAAATTTTTCAACATTAACGCATTATTAAAGACACCACTTTAAAAAGAAAAAGACATCAGATTGCTTCAAGAATGGTGAATTTTGGAATTGAAAATTTGCACAAGGTTTTTTTTTTTTTTTCTTAATGATTGCAACCTTCCAGAATTGTCCTCTAGATTTTGTGTTTTAGTTGACAACAAAGTTGGTGACATTTGTCGACCTGCCCGCTAGTTGTACGGCTATCTTATAAAACTTATATATTTATATATATATATTTGAATATTCAATCTCCACACATATATACACTTATCGGGAAAACTAAAGCAAGTGGAAAGTTTTTAAATATCGCAGGTCGTCTGATTTTTTTAAGGAGACAGAGGCAATTTTGTTTACACCTGGTTATCTCGTGTGTCTTCAATAAAGGTCACTGTGTATCAAATATCTTTAAGAAATTTTGTCTGAATCCCGCTATACATGCTGAAAGGTACAACTTCCTGAAGTTTTGTCCATGATTGTATTTTATGCTATTTAATTAAGCAACAAAATAATTATAAATAAAAAAACAATTCTCTGAGGAAAGAGTTTCTAGAAAATAGAAAAATATGGTGGGGTAGCCAATTTTAGACAGGGCTAAATCAAATATCTTTGAATAAAACTTAGTTTAACTTTTCGTTGAATTACAAGAACCTTTTGTTTCGATTTATTACGAATTTGTAAAATATATATATCGCTAAAGTTTATCAAAAGATCATAAAAAAAAAAAAAAAAAACGCAGACGATATATATAATACATTTCAAATAACGTGCAATCAACAGAGTTAAAAATAATAAAATCCCCCGTCCCACACACCGAATACATCATGGAAAAATAAATATCCCAGACTGCGATCGTCGTCTGCCAAGGAAAACAATCGTCTGCGATAACTTTAGCTGTTCGTCTGCCACCACCACCACCAACTTATTGGTAAAACTTGGTGGATTCTTTTGTTACATTTTTAATAAATAAATATCTTTGTTTTATTTATAAATTATACAAAGTGTTAAGACTAACTCTTCAGAATTGATATTTTTCTCTGAAATGGGAACTTGTTATGTAAATTGGAAGTCTCCAATGACTATTTGCTATCAGAACTAATTAATGATACTAATTAAATGAGAAAATTATTATGTCAATACCTACCATACACATTCTCTCTCTCTCTCTAATTATCAAGCCATGATATCATGAAGGCTTTGTTTGTATTAATACGCTCTACTTGGTGGGTTATCGATATAGAATATTGCTCAATGGTGATTCGAAGAAATCATGTTTTGGTTTTATTTTAACGATTTTATATTAAGTTTTGTTTTTATTTGAGATATTCTACCAAAGGTATATAGCACCTTTCCTTTTAAATACCATTTCAATACCATCCTCTCACAACTTTACGTTGTTTTTAAGTTTATTTGGGCGTATTTTCTTTCTTCACTCTTTTTTGAATAAAAGAAGTATTTTTTTTAATGTCTTTTATTCGACAGAGTTAACATCCCATCCCTAAGGTATTTACTCATTAGGCTTTACTCTATTATTTATAGTAGCGGTTTGGCATCCCTAGCAGCTGTTCGGGGAAGTCCAATTCCACTTTTATAGAAGGACCATCACGGTGGATTGAAGGGGCTCAAGTACTGGAAGATAGTATCTTAGACCAGAGGTCGGCAAACTGCGCCTCGCGAGCCTCACACGGCTCTTTGGATGTGAAGCTGCGGCTCTTTATATATTTCCATACGTAAATATTTATTTATGCGAGTACTATTTATTGTTGGCAAGAAAAAATTGTGTGGCTCTTTAAAAATTTTAAAATTTGGTAAATTGAAATTTTTTACTCTTCCGACTCAAAAGGTTGCCGACCCCTGCAATAGACCGATTGTTGGAGCCCTGTGACCTAGTGAACCATTTTGTTCATATTAAGATTCTAAATAAAGTTGAAAATTTATAAAATAGATTTATACTCCCTAGAGATAAAATCACGTTTCACATTTAATTCATCGTTTTTTGTTATACGATCGAAATCTAAATAAAATCGCTTTAAAGATCTGATCCAATATTTCGACGCTATTTAGAGATAATAGCTGAAATGGTTGTTGATGACCTTTGCCTAGACGACCTTGTACACACTTTATACAAACTTTCGAGCATTTGCCGCCCTTCAACATGAATAAAAATAATAATTTGTTACATATATACATATCTACACAATACATATTTATTATAAATTTGCATATAAAGGAAATATAAACGACAGAAAAATATATATTTGAATATATAGGATTATATATATGTAAAACTGTGACAGAAAATAAACTTGGGAGGAAATTAAGGTAAGAATGACTATTTTAATAAAATGCATTAACTTTATTAAATCTCGTTGAGAATCTTCGCCTCTAACGATTTTGTTTCTCATTTGATAATTTATTCTGTGTACAAGTGATTGTTGAGCCTGTGACTTGTACACAGTGCTAGAGCTTTCTGTAGTATTTGTGGGGGTTGCAACTGAACGTAAACTGATCTAGAGATACATACTCATCTGGACTTCATCTCTCTAACTAAACTCTTTTACCCCTTTTTAAAACTCCCATCTATTTATATTAAAACTTCCTTTTTGCTTTCGTTTCAACCAATTTGGCCTTGTTTAAACGAAGGACAGAGAAGCAGTTAATTTAAAGGTCAAAAAACAACTATGCAAATGTAAATGGAAGTGCAACTATGCAAGTGTAACACATCGAATGGACAATGGGTCGTGACATATTTACACAATAACCTAGAACCCAGTCACATGGATAAACCTCTCTAAGCCAAACTGAAAAACTGTTTGAAATGTCTTCACTCAACATTTTCAAATCAAATTAACCATTTAAATAAGCCGATAAGAAAATAATCATGTCTGTAGGACCCCTTCTAACTCTGCGCACGTAATGGCGATATAAATGAAATGAACTGCGCATGCGTGCCACTAGAGGACGCTGGTAGACAGGAGAGCGCTGATGAACGATGGAATAAAACGTGTACAATGAAAATAAGCCCATTTTTAAAACACTATGTATTTATAGTGATGTAACGTTCCCCGGGTTGTGGTTTAATATCCCATCATAAACATATACAAATAAAAGTCGGAGAGACAAAATAGTTTTTTTTTTTTTCCGAACGACAGATGACGTTGTAATTTATTTCTTCATTAATCTACGAATAAAAAATCAATAAAAATCTTTCATTAAGTGACAAAATTTCCTCCCCAAACCTTCCCTCCGACTAAAAAAAGAAAACGTAAATAAAAAAAGAGGAAAACTTAATCAAATTAGCAATAAAGTTTTTTGTTAACTAATAAAAACATGATTAATTATGTTGATGAGGTAAATATAGTTTATTACGTTGATGGATTGTAACCATCATGTGTATTGTACCCACTACCACGTTAAAAATAATATAAGGTGCGACTTTTTTTAAAATTGTCAGACGATTTTTTTTTTAAAGAGAATGGCAGACGATATTTAAAAAAAATTCAAACGACTATTTTAAAAATAGCAGACGATTTTTAAAATTCATTGCAGACGGTCATTATTATTATTTTGAAAATTGCCGACGACTAATTATAGAGAATGACGTTTATTTTTAAAATTTCGGATGACTCTTTAAATTTTAATTTTTTTTTTTGAAGGCGATGACTATTTTGTTAAATACCAGATAACTATTCAAAAAATGTCAGACGATCATTTTTTAAAATGGAAGACGATTAATTAAAGCGTTACCACGTGACATCCCAGATGTTTACCCCTCACCTCTAGATGTGTATTAAATTACCCTCCTCCCTATATATAAAGGCACAGGGCTCCTCTCCCGTCAAATTAAACGTCAAAACTAGACGCCATCTGTTGACCGTCGACAAAGCCACAACACCAGCTTTGGCAAACTGAAAAGCGTCCACCTAGAGACCATGTTTTCGAGCTAATGGTCCTCGTCGTGGTGTTGTGGCTTTGTCACCGACCCAAGGCCACTAGTTTACGGCGACGGTCAATAGATGACGTCTAGTTTTGACGTTTAATTTGACGGGAGAGGAGCCCCGAGCCTTTTTTAGATCAATTTCATCCCGGAAAATTTTCCATCTATATATATATATAGCAATGGTCTGGTAACAGAGGGGAAGTAACGTCACTAATAAATTTTCCCAATATTGTAACCAATTTGATATAGTAATTGAGGAGTATAGGGATATATAATTGGGAGGGAGCGCAGAATCCGTGTGGACCTTGAAGATGTGTGTGAAAAGAAGTTGCCCAGAGAGGGAGCTGCAACATTCCTCTGGGAAAGTAAACATTGACTCCTCCAGCCAACCCCCTAACAAAACATCCGCACAATGGCGCGGGGAAGGATTCATTGAATACAAAAAATAATAAAAAAGGAATATTTATCAGTTGTGAATCATGATTGAAGACGCTGAAATAAATCCCCTTACCTTGACTGCATTCCCTCGGCGTTTCTCTACACCCTGTTGTGGCATCTGTGTAACCATCTTTTTATTAAGCTGAGGTTCTTCCATAGCTCCTATTGATGAACATTCCGTTATCTACGCTGTCGTCACATTTGATTCATACCATTTACGCGCATTAAGCGTTTGTTGTTGTTTTAATGACAAGATTGTAAATGTACTATGAGGTTAATTACAACCTCTAAGGGTAGGATTTATAACTCTTTAAACGAATGGATGACACACACGTGTAGATACACATATGGTGTAGTGGACCATCCACCATCCGCAATGATAATCACATCTCTAGCGAATAGCCACCATCAGCCACAATCTTCCAGTAAAACATTTAGGAAGGAATTATTCCGAGAGACACCACAAACACGTCAGAACCATGTCAGTACTAACAAGATTGTAGGTCATAGCAACCACAGGGAAGCAGCTATGTAGAAAATATTCAATATATGTGAACTTATTATTAATTTTGATATTTATATTTGTCTACACTTATCGTCTCTCTCTCTTCTATGTTGTTGTTGTCGTTTCTACTATATTAACCCTTTATAATTTTATATCGTTCTGAAAATAGAACAATCCATATTTAAATCATTAGATAATCAAAAGACATAACACTATGCGGCGCTGAGTTTGTTTATACAAAAATGTAATGTCTTGATAAAGGTTGGCATTCAGCCAACCGAAATATTGGCAAATAAATCTTTTATTCAATCCAATATATACCTTTTTATTATCTAATTATATTATTTGTCTCTCTTTAGTATTTTCTATAAGTTTAAAATATTGTTTAACACTAAGTAAATTGTCATTCTGAAGTTCGTGTGTTTTCTAAGTGAAACGATATAAATAAGAGAATGACTCATCCATCCAGTGAACCACCATCTTCCACCTACAGACCTCCCCCGCCCGTGGACGTCTTCCTCCTTTTTTTTTCTGATTGGTCATCTCCAAGGTCGCTTATGTCACACCACTGTTGTTGTTCCGCCGTTACAAACAAAACTTTCCTTCAATTGCTGTAAAATGGTTAAAAGATCAGATTTTTTACCAACATCAACATGGAACTAGCTGTAAACCCTCTTTTAATACAAACAAAACGTTATTCTAAGGTGAAACTATCAGGGATATATGGCTTATTTTTTAATTATCAAGTGACAAGTCTTTCTAGTTTTCTGCCACGAAAGCCCTTCATTGTATCGTGTTTTTCTCCTGTAAAAGGACTTTCGTTCCTGAAAGCTAGAGAGGTTTGTGAATTGAAAGTAAAAAAAAAAAAAAAAAAACTTATATTCCTCTGGAGGCCTGAATTTTCACCTTAATATTGTTACAAGGGATTAATTGTCTTGAGGGTTCGCCACTGATGAGCCAGGCCTTATTCACTGAGTAGAGAACTCTCGTGAAAAATGTGTAAGCTGTAGTTATTCGCCCAGCTCCCTACCCCTGGGAGCAGGGGAGGAATCAATCCGAGCGCTGGGCATTGTTTACCCCGCGGTATAAATAGGACGGATAAACAACGCTCTAAATACAGACGGCGGCCTCCCACAGACTGGAATTACGTTACCTCATCCTTACGGTCTTTTCATTGGGGGCGTGTCTGTTTATTGGGAGGCGTGTCTGTTTATTGGGAGGGCGTGTCTGTTTATTGGAAGGCGTGTCTGTTTATTGGGAGGAGGGGGTGTCTGTTTATTGTGAGGCGTGTCTGTTTATTGGGAGGGCGTGTCTGTTTATTGGGAGGGCGTGTCTGTGTATTGGGAGGCGTGTCTATGCATTGGGAGGGCGTGTCTGTTTATTGGGAGGAGTGTCTGTTTATTGGGAGGCGTGTCTGTTTATTGGAAGACGTGTCTGTTTATTGGGAGGGCGTGTCTGTTTATTCGAAGGCGTGCCTGTGTATTGGGAGGCGTGTCTGTTTATTGGGATGGCGTGTCTATTTATTAGAGGGCGTATCTGTTTATTATGAGGGCGTGTCTGTTTATTGGGAGGAGTGTCTGTTTATTGGGAGGCGTGTCTGTTTATTGGAAGGCCTGTCTGTGTATTGGGAGGCGTGTCTGCTCATTAGGAGGCGTGTCTGTTCATTAGAAGGGCCAGTCTATTATTAGAAGGAACGTTTATTTATAGGGAGGGCGTGTCTGTTTTATCAAAGGCCTGTGCCCAACCTGCGAAACGAGCCACCCCGCCGTAGAAACACGGGATACAGAGCCCCACAAGGAAGGGGTTTACTCGAGGGGGCGTGTGAAGAGTGCAGGATTGATGTAGTTTTGCCAGATCGCGGTACGGTGGGTGGACGGCCAATCTCTGACACGGTGCGGTATTAATGACCGCTGTTCTGACAGATCGCCTCGCGGGGTCGATCGTGTTGTAGCTTCTCTGGTCCTATGTCCAGGTGGGTCTTTCATGGTACCGGGATTGGAACTTTGCTAGTTGTGAAATATAACGGTCGCCTCTCTTGGCAAAATAAACACTGAAACCAAGCGCCATCTATTGACCGTCTCCGCAAACTAGCGGACTCAGGTCGGTGACAAAGTCACAACACGAGCTTTGGAAAACTGAGAAGCGTCCACCTAGAGACCATGGTTTCGGGCTAATGGCCCTTGTCAGTCTAGGGTGGACTTTATTTCATGAGAGATCCACAAGGAATCAAATTAAATATTCACAATCCGCCAGAATCACCGACCTGAGTCCGCTAGTTTGTGGAGTCGGTCAATAGATGGCGCTTAGTTTTAGCGTCTATTTTGCCGGGAGAAGCGACCTTTATTTCTATGGATCAATTTCCTTCCGGCCCCCGATGAAGAAGGCTGAACATGGTTTCAATATACTTGCTTGTTGTGAGAAGTTAACCAATGTTATGTCTGATAAAATTCTACGAAATTTCGGAGAGGCGAAAGCAGGAGCTCTATCCGTCAAAAGTTCTTTAGGAGAACCAAAATGTAGTCGGGCTCCAAAGCCATTTTGCGTTCTTTTTAGCAATTGATTTAAGAGGTGGCGATGTCTCGCATATTCTGAGATAAATTTCTGATATTCGTTGACAGCCCCTAAAATGATTGTAGAGTTTTAATGTTGATTAGGGTTCTAATGGCGCTGATGATTTCGGTGTTTTTAATATTAGGGACGAAAGTCCCTGCGGTGATTAATATTAAGCTGGAGATTTTCCTCTAAACAGAATTTAAAAAAACTGAAATTGGGTAAGGTTTTGTTCTGAAGAGTCGGAAGAATAACGAAGTCGTCATTATAATGGGTTATGAGAGGGAGGTTGTGCTTGTGATCAACTGATAATCATACTTTCGAAAATTTTAGACGCTGATCTGAAACCAAAGGGTAAACGTTTGAAATTATATTGTCTTTGTTGAGTCACGAAAGAGAGTAGTGGTTGACTCTTCTCCGCGATGGGGATTTGATAGTATGCATTGCTTATGTCAACGGTGCTAAATACTGGTGCTTTCGGCAGGTTATCCAGTACCGTTTCTATCAATGGCAAAGGATGCAAATCCTATGGCACTAGTTTGTTGACACGCCGGGAGTCGATGCAAAGACGCATGGTGTTATCGCGTTAGCGAACGAGTGTCATGGGAGAGGAATATGGGTAGAGGAGGGAGTGATTATGTCATGTTGTAGAAGTTGAGATACCTGGTCCTGAATTTCCTTCTGGTAGACATAGGGAGTTCAGCATGGTCGGAGGGAAATGACTTTGTCGGAAATAGTTTTGAGCTTTACAGGTGTTATTTTGAGTGGTAATACATTAAATTTATTGATCGAAAAATATTTTAAAAAGTATACAATAATTGCTGATAAGGAATAGGCATTACTGGGTGTTGTTCGATAAATTCTGTAATCATTAATTCTCTAGAGGGGCATGAGCAAAGGTAACAAAGTTGTAAGAATGAGAGGGGCATTTAGGGGAGAGATTGATATGAGTTATTAAAGGTTGTTTGTAAGCAAGGCTCAGGTGGCGGTTGGACATCGTCGACGCCTAAGCTAACAGAGTGAATTATAGGTCGTTTAGGGCCACAAATTATTACTGGCGAGCTGTGCTTACAAGTAAGAAAGTCATATACAAAGTGGTACAAATGTTGTTTAGGTGCTGGAGCACTATTTTGATGGATCAGTTGATATGAAAATAAATTGTTAATCTTGAAAATTGTAAAGCATGAATAGATAGAAAACCAAATTTAAGGGGGAAGTCTTTATAATATATAATTTTTTTCATCAAAATGACAATTATAAAATTCGATTGGTAAGGTAACTAATCCAATGGGTTTGACATGACTAGATTATAGTACGGATAATAAAATAATTGTTAATAGGGGTCGAATAACTGGAATTAGTAAAAATTTTTAATGTATTCAAATTGATCTAAGCTAATTATCGAAATTTTGGCTCCAGAGTCAGCAAGAAATGGCATCTTTAAAGAATGAATGCTAGGGCATCGGGGGTAGACGGCGCAGAATGCCTCCTTGACGTCTTCATAGGTCTTATTGAGTAGAGCTAAGTCTTGGGCGATTTTACGAGGTTAGCCTCTGAGTGATGATAGAACCTTTCGAGCTTGGCGTGTTGTTTCTAAGTTGTGGAAACTGGGCTGAGCTTCAAGTTGTGAGAAGAAGTGTGCGGCAGGTTCATCTCCGTCGTAGGAGATCACTTCCTCTGGATCACGGTTCAAAAGTTGGTTGGGGCAGAGGGACAATAACTCTGATAGAAATTTGATACAGTGACCTTTATTGAAGATACACGAGTTAACAAAGTGTGAACCAAATTGCCTGTCTCCTAAAAAAAAAAAGCTACATCAAAATTTTTCCACTTTCTTAAGTTTTGTCCATTAGTGTATATAGATACGCTGAAAGAATTAATGGTTCTTTACTAATACTGAAACCGATTGACCGATTATTGGTCTTTAATTAATATATACTATCTATTTAAAAAGAGTTTAAAATTAGAGAAGAATCAAGGTGGTATATGTATCTGATGGCTTATTGCTATCTATTCTTAATATTTCAAGAAAAATGGTAAAAAGCCTAACTTAAGAATATTTTTAAAATAAACAGCTAATTGATATCGTTTCCGATAGATGGCAATAAGCCGCCAACAACATTCAGTTTCATGAGATCAGGAGATGCTCTTCCATTATATACATTATAATGTATATTTTGGTCGTCTGATACGCGAAACTTTGATTGGAGGATATCCTTCAACGCCATTGGCTACCCAAATTCATGGAGTCCGTGTAGGATATTGGCAACATATGCTACCGGAATGTTCTTAAGATATGTGTTTACCAGTCACACAAGTTCCAAAACCTTGATTATTCTGCTCAAGAAAAGCCATGTACTCTATAGAAACATGAAATATCTGCTCACATTTCATTGCTAACTGAAAATACTTATTGCCAAATTCCAAGGAAACAATCCCAAAAATGAGCCAAATTAAAGATATAAAGCCTCTGTACAAACCCAATTAACGAGTTTCTACTGAGTACGTGGGGTTTCTTCAGCAGAAGAATCATCAGATTGTTACGATGTTACAGAAACATGAGGTTTTGTATCTTGTGGTTACTGGTAAACACATATCTTAAGAACATTTAGGTAGCATGTTTCCAATATCCTACACCAGGAACGGGCCGGATAGCCAATGGCGTTAAAGGATATCCTCCAATCAAAGTTTCGCGTGTCAGACGACCAAAATAACATTGTAAAACAATCCAGATGATACTTGCTGTTTACAAGCAACCCCTGTTGGTCTTCCTAGAACTCTCTCTTTCTACCTTGTTTATCCATACAGCCATTCACACTCACAAAACGCAACACCATCACAGAATTTAGATCAATTAGTCTCATTATGTCGATATAAAATTACTAAAGTAACCAACTTCAATTTGTTATTTATAAAATACATTTTATTTGAAGAAGACATTAATATATATCATTGGGTTTATCTTTTTTACCCTTTTTACTTATTCTTAGGATTTTATTTTTAAAAACCTGTTTTATTTTTTTTTTCAATTTAATATAAGAAAAATGCTTATATAATTTTTATAAGCTCTCATTAAATATTTATACTAGTGAAATGAATAATATAGTGTTAATGAGTTATAGTGAAAATGACGTATTTGTCTATAGGACAAAAAATTACTCTAAATGACAGTTTTATACAAGTGGGTGTCTCCGTATAAAGAACCCTCTACTGTATATAATATTTACATTACCTCTTTATCTTAAGTCTCGGTATATTTACTGGCGTGACCTGGTTAGAAGGGGGTTATCTACAGAAAAAAAACTGACTTATTATATTGAACTACTCCATGTGTAGTAAATATGTGATGTACTTACAGTCACAACCTCATGGCCTGGTACTACATGTGTAGACAAGTGGTGTACTTACAGTACAAGCAGTCACAACCCACCATGGCCTGGTACTACATGTGTAGACAAGTGGTGTACTTACAGTACAAGCAGTCACTACCCACCATGGCCTGGTACTACATGTGTAGACAAGTGGTGTACTTACAGTACAAGCAGTCACAACCCACCATGGCCTGGTACTACATGTGTAGACAAGTTGTGTACTTACAATACAAGCAGTCACAACCCACCATGGCCTGGTACTACATGTGTAGACAAGTGGTGTACTTACAGTACAAGCAGTCACAACCCACCGTGGCCTGGTACTACAGGTGTAGACATTTGGTGTACTTACATTACAAACAGTCACTACCCACTATGAACATCACATAAGCCGATTTCTAAGTGAAACCACCCATAAAAAAAGAGAAGAATACCAAGGTACAAACCAGGTTTCAGTAGCAGCACATTGTTACATTATTCCCGGAGGATGTTACGCCAGATGGTTATCGCGGGGATATCGTTGCAATGAGAGAGGAGAATCTGTATGAGACTGGTGTCTTAATAAAGGCTTTTTGTGTGTGAAATTTTTAATCAAAGAATTTACAGGAAATAAATTCCAGTGAATCATAACTGGCCGACTGAACCACTTTAGCCAGGTTTCGATAGCGTCGGTGTCTAACCAGCAAAATTAGATATAAAAAATGTCGTATAAAAAAGGTGTAACCAATCAAATGTCAAATGCTCTCTCTAGAGGTAAAATAGCAGAACTACACAGAATATAGGGGGTTTTGCCATTTATTATAATTAACACATGGATATTTTAGCTTTTTAAATAGCCTATATGTTAAACTATATTTTCTATTATATCTATCTGTGTGCATGTGAGATTTCTTGATGATTGGTTCCATAGGTTTGATGCACACAGACGAGTACCAAGCATCGATTTACCATTTCGTCTCTCTCTCTCTAAATAAGGATTAGAGATTAATTCCACACAAGATAAAAGATGGAAACATTTTTTATTACTTCGCTCTTTTGATGGTTAACCCATGCGCCATCTATCAGTAATTGGTAAAGTTTGATAGATAGAAATAAATAAAAAAAGGAAGAATAGTTAAGACCACACACTCAATATTCCAATAGAAGGTGGTAAAAAGTTTTCTGGACAAAAAGTTTTCCAAGCGTCGTCAGCAGTTAATTCAGTGCGCTGCTGCTGCTTCCTTCCAAGGCGCTAAGAGATGTGATTGGTGTTTGCCGCCGTAACAAGAGACCGTCGAAACCGGAGCTCCCTGTTTGTTTCGTGGGGTCTCCGTTTGTTCAGGGCCCGGGCAAATATTGGGACTTCCCCCCGCTTGCATAATCCATAATACTCCTTTCGTGATTGTGTATTATGTCAGAATAAATACAAACTTGATTGGCCACTCCATTAGTTGCCATGGCAACGTCCCGTTTGTTAGCATCCAAGTAAACAAAGATGGCAGCGCCCATAGCGGCGGTTGCCCGAACTTTACCAGTTCACTTGAGTACTCTCCGCCAACGCCACCTCACTCTAAGAGGTAAGTTTCTCTCTCCGACGTCGCGTTTTTAATCAAGTTTTTTCTTTCGAGGCCTAATGTGATTAGTCCTTTCGTGTCACGTGACCGTAATGAAGCCATCTGATTGGTCCAACTATCTCTAAATGGATTTGACCATCACCCCCCCCCCCCCCCCTTCAAACCGTTACATTTCCCATTCCAAAACTTGATTTAAAATGCTTTGTGGTCTTAAACGCTTTTATTTTTTCTCTTTTTTTGTGTGTTACGTTTTTTTTTTAAAGCAGCTTGTATGTCCCTACAGGTTTCCAACTCTTGTTTTCTGTTACTTCTTTTATTTTGTTCATTAATATTATTATCTTTTAAACAAAGTATTTAGTCGATCGTATTTTTTGAAAATTATTTATTACTTCTTCTTTACCTACTTAAAAAAAAACTCAAAAGACAAAATTCGTGGTCAATTCTTGATGTGCTTAAAATGGTACGCTAGTAAAACACGTGTTTCTGAACACATCTACCGCCCATTGCTGATTAACATGGCACGTGTAAATTTATTATATTTATGTAAATTATTTTATTTGTATATATATATATATATATATATACTTATTAATATTATAATCCATTCAGTAAAATTATAAATAAGACACAATTCGCTGAGGAAAGAATTTTATGATTTTACTGTTATATGTTAATCTATATTTGCATATATCCATCTCTTATGTTTCCTACTTCTCTGTATGTATGTATGTATGTATATGGATTTATATTTATTTTCTAAGTTTTTAGTATCGTAGTTATACCTGTCTAAGAGCTGTATTGCCGTTATATAAATAGAAACAGCGAATTGTCTTTTATATATATAAGCTACCTATATAGCATGTGTAAATATTTAGTGGGATACAATTCATCAATAGAAAACATTTTATAAACATTTCAAATATTACTATAAATATCGAAATCTATATGATGTTTGAAGTGTTTACTATTTATTTTTCACTTTTAGTAGCAATCCAAACCTCCAATGAGAGACTACCTCCAGGAGAGACCAGTTTTTTTTTTTTAAAGGTTTCTTTTGTATAGGAAGTTTTCCTATACTCCCAACACCCTTAACAATTCTATGGATATATATATATATACCCTTAAATAGCTAGTTTACCTTAATTAAATCTACCCTCATGCCCATATATGCCCATTTACTCTTTTATATTTTCTCCTTTGTAAAATTTGATTGAAAGAATCAATAAAATTGTTTAAATTGTCGATTGTCTCTCTACCCTCATGGACACAATTTAAGGAAGTTGCAGCTTTTAACATGTATATCGGTATACAGACAATAACTATGAAAGATATTACAGTCACCTTTATTGAAGACACACGAGATAACCAAGTGTGAATAAAATATAAGGTAGTTGTACCTGTTAGCATGTATATCGGGATTCAGAAAATAACTCTCAAAGATATTTGATACACACAGTGACCTTGATTGAAGACACACGAGATAACCAAGTGTGAAAAAAATTGCCTCTGTCTCCTACAAAAAATAGACAGCCAGCGACACCAAAGACTTTCCAATTACTCAATTTTGTTCCCCCATGATGGAATATATTCATTATTTAAAAAACTCATTCTCCAAAACTTTTCAAGTCTTATATATAGAAAGAGATTATTCCGTTTATTCTCACCAAAGTCCAAAAAGGGAACCAAGAAGAGCTCTGTGTACAAGATGGTATGTGGAAATAAGTAAGAGGTACGAAATATAGGAGTTTTTATTAAAGGGAGAAAAGGAAACCAAGGTAGAATTTTTGTAGAAAGAAAAAAAAATTTTTTTTTCACGCGAGCACACATGGCATAGCCGGAGGTGTCCGCGCAGTTCATGCTGACCCTATATTTGCTGTATCTATTGACAAAGGCTGTGTTAAGTAGATGAACGCTAGGAAACTTGACTGAGATCAATAAAGAAATTCCAAAGGTCATTGGCTATTATTGCCTGCGGTGGTTTAAAAGGAACTGTATTCCTTACATTGTTTTCTAGCTCACTCTATTACTGAAATAAACCAATAACCTGTGGGTATTTCCATTATTGACGTGTGGATATACACTCATGTACAAAACTTAAGTAAGTTGTACCTTTTAGCATGTATATCGGGATTCAGACAATAACTCTGAAAGATGTTTGATACACTGTGAACTTTATTAAAAACACGAGATAACCAAGTATAAACAAAATTACTTCTGTCTCCTTAAAAATATATATTTATAGACGCCGGCGACATTGAAGACTTTCTACTTTAAGTTTGGTCCATGAGTGTATGTTTAGTGTAGTAACTTATTCGATTAACAATGCAAAATACAATATACAGTTATTTCCTAATTTGCATAGTAGAGACAACCATAGCTTGACAACATGGAGACTTCTGGTGTCTAATTGAGGTTGTCTCTTCCTTTCATTTTATGTGTATAGATGGCGCGTTATTGCTTTGTGTTTATTTAGATCGTTGTCAGTAAATATTCCCTTACTCTGTGTGAGGAGATAGACATAGCATCATCATCGTGCGTTGACTTGATCATCATAATTTCTGATATTTGTTTGGCATCCAGGTAGTTGATGTACTGAGGTTACCTCTATAGTGTTGTTTGCTTTTAAATATCCTTTCATGTATTGACTCAATTTATCAATCAGATTTGCACACACACACATAAGGTTTCTTTATTAAAGAAAATACAAAACCTATAAAAGTTTCAATCGAAATTTTTGCGGGAGAATCCATTTACGTGCAAAAAAAAAAGCATTCTTATTTTATATATAAAAAAAAGCTTTAAATCGTTACATTGTTAAATATGATAGGCATCAATTTTGTCTATACAATGGGGAAGGTTATAATTAGAATTTTGTTAGGGTGAAACAATTATAGTTAAAACTTGAAATATAACAATAAAATTTTGCAATGCAGACGATTTTATATCCAGCCAAACGCTAGTTTGACGGTAAGCAGACGATGACTCATCAATCTCCAGTCAAAAGATTGAAGTCAATTACAAATGACTCATTCATCCACCCCCACCCCACCCCTGCCTGGAACTTTTCACCTGATTTCCGATATAATCAAAACAACACGTAGTTTAGATAGTTAGGTGACAGTTGAACAACAATAGGTTGTGACTACTGTACACATGGCGGCGTGGATGAGATGTGTGTGATTGTCTGTAATTGAATAAATTCAACAAACAATCCACATGGTTTCTTTGTATTTCTCTAGATTTCGGGCTAACATGCACGTCAACAAGATAACTAAAAGTATAACTTCCAGCTAACTATACTACAGCTATAACTACTAGGTATAGTTAGCTGGAAGTCATACTCCTAGTTATCCCGTTGAAAGACATGTTAGCTCAAAAGCTAGAGAATTAAAAATAGTAAAAGAAACTTAACCCTGGATTGCTCTTGTTGATATTATTCAATTACTAAGTCAGATATGTGTGACGTGTACTGTAAATACACCACGTGTATACAGAATTATAAGCCGCTCTAATTATTTTCTATACTGTTTGTTTTGAATTTTAGAAGGGAAATCCAATCTTTCATTATCACGTTAAACAAACTGCACCTATAACACCAACAACGTTCTTTGCTTTTTTTACAGGGGAGTAGAATCTATTTGGGGCGCTATCTAAATAAATATATTGAAATATATAAACAATACATTTGATTATTACGCCAATAAATAAAGAATCTCGACGCCCCGTTAGCTTTTACTCCTTTTCAGAAATTATATCCTGCGATTCCTCTCCTATTACAATATGGACACCATATACATTTATAATAAGAGAAAAAGCAATATAAATAATTTAAACACACAATATCTTATAATAGATTTGAATAGCCATACATATATGAATATAGAAAGAGATTATTTCCAAGTATAAACACTGTCAATTATGTGTTAAAAAAAGCAAAATTGTGAAATTGAACTGGGATAAGGTGGATGAATTAAGAAAAAGGCATCTACTTATTGTGCAACTGAAAGTTGCTGATTGCTTGCAACATTTATCGGAATAAATATCAACTATTCGTTGATTTTTAATTATTCCAGAATTGGCCAAATACCCTTTCTTGATTAATCAATTCTGGAATAATTAAAAATTAACGAATAGTTGATATTTATTCCGATAGATGGCTCAAGCCATCAGAAACTTTCAGTTGCACGATAAGGAGATGTTTATTTCTTTAACTGTCAATTATATTATCCTTACTGCTTCCCTTCAACCCTGTTCTTAACCTTTCTAATATTTGTTTAAGAAATGTGAGAGCTAAGTGGAGACTTCAAACAAAGTTGACCGGTTTAGATATCCTCAGTGACGTTCTTGCTTACTACTGCCACGGTGACATCTTGCCGACAAACGTCACACTGAGGTTGACATTCCTGATCTACATAACAAGATATCAAACATAAGTTAAAATTTTACAGCCAGATTCAAGACAGAAAATTTAAAGATAACAGGAAATCTCAATGCAGCCTGCACAAACTGCTGAAACCGCGAGTTCATAATACAATATATTGAGTGTATCCAAACCACCAAAACTTTCTATTTGAGTGGAATGGTAAAGCACAATTTGGATTATAGATTATAGCTACAAAAAAATAAGACCTAATCCAAATAAAGTAATAGTGTGTGACGTTTCGGTAACATTTGTCTGATGATGGTAACAATGCTGTTACCGAAACGTCACACACTATTAATTTATTTGGATTAGGTCTTATTTTCATATAGCTATTTGGGTGGAAATGATCAATCTTCGGAGACAACCTATGAAATATATCGGATATATTCTTTGGAAAACGAGCACAAACAAGTATTACATAAGTATCTTTCATAAAACACACCTTTACACGGTACTTTTTGAAACGAAGATGCGGTTTTTTTTATTTCAAAACCAAAAGACACTCAACCATTTCAGTAGCAGACGAACAACAATTAGGGTTAGGAGGCGTCAAACACAAAGACAAAATGGAGGGAAGAACTAGCAAAAACCTGCAAGGCAAATTTCATTGTAAACCTGAGTATTTTGAACATGCTGTTTGCATTGTTCCTTGCCTCGTTTTTTGTCGATTTTGAAAGAGGCAATTTTAGTGCGGGTTATTTTTTTAGCGCGTTCTTTAAAGTATTTCATCTATTTGTTTAAAAATAGAGAAGAGGATCAGGAAGGTTACTTAAATGGACGGACATCGTCTGATCTTCTTACAACTGGTAGCGCGCCATCTATCGGAATCATTTTCAATTAAACGTTTTATTATTATTATTATTATTATTATTTTCAAAATGTTTTATCTTTGTTAAGTGTTATGTTACCAATATATAGAAACAAGCAGCAAAATGTTCAAATGGTAAGATTTTATTTCATTAATATTTTATCTAGTGTTAGAAAATCTCATAGGTCAAACTATATACATTCATGGACAAAACTTAAGGAAGTGGAAGGTCTTTGATGTTGCCAGTCGTCTATTTTTTTTCCCCAATAAAACTTAGGTAATTTTGTTCATACTTGGTTATCTCGTGTATCTTCAATAAAGGTCACTGTAATATCTTCCAGAGTTATCGTCTGAATCCAGATATATACATGCTGAAAGGTACAACTTTCTTAAGTTTTGTACATGAGTGTATATGTGTAGGCTTCATAGTTTTATATATTTTTCTTTTGTTGAGTCCAATGTTTTCTGCTCTCTCCCATAATTTACGGGAATCTGGATTTAAAAAGGAGATCAGGCAAGGGATGGTTCTCCGTGATAAAGCCTCCCAGCGGTTTCTCCATTTTAATCTCCAGACTGAAGTTCTTATATACCCTGCATATTTGATATTGAGCACAGTAAATTAGTGTTTTGAAGGTTGTTAAATAGGTTTAAAATAAATATTAATTAAAATATATATATATAGAATAGTGGCGCAATATTTATTTTTATTTTTCGGCGATAGAGGGCCCTAAGTTGATGGAAATATTTAATTATAGCTCTATATTTGCATATTTTCCATATAAATTTGTAAATAATAATTCCTTTCTCTCTATATCTCTCATGATAAAATTTGCATATAAGACTAAATATCTTGATAAAGGTGTTGATATGTTTTATGAAATTTCTATTAAATAAAAACTAACAGGTGATATATATATATATATATAGCTGAATCCCAATTTATTTTTATTTAGAGTTTTTATTTTCTTAAGCTTATTAAAAATAATGTATATTTCTTTTAATTAAAAAAGGTAAACACACAATATAAAAATATTTGTCGTTCGTTTTTTTAATGATAAAACTAATAAAGCCAATTTGCTGATTATTTTTTAAATTAATTTATTAGAACGAAAACGTAAAAAAAATGTATTTTTAATGGAAAGAGTCTCTCATAATGTAAATAATATCTCACACAGTAGTAAATTGGTTTTGATCTCTCGGTCTTTTTTATTCTCTGTTTTAAATATATTGGACCTTTGACCACGTCCATAAATACACTTATGGACATAACTTAAGGAAGTTGTACCTTTTAGCATGTATATCGGGATTCCGGCAATAATTATGAAAGATATTTGATGCACAGTGATCTTTATTGAAGACACACGAGATAACCAAGTGTGAACAAAATTGCCTCTCTCTCCTTAAAAAATAAGAAGAATAAAAAAAAAAGAAGAAACATGACCGGCGATATTAAATACTTTTCACTACCTTAAGTTTTGTCCATGAGTGTATACACTTTCTTAATACATACGAGGAAAAAAATCTTTAAATAATAATTTTCCATACATGGGAGTATCCGGATCGCCTCTTTGTTTAACGACAAAATCCATTTTTCACGCCTGATGTGAGTTTTTTTCCCGCAAAATAAACAATCTATAACCTAACGTAACCTAACCATATATAACACTATAATTAAACCAGCATTAGAGATGTAAATATATTATTTAACACACCAGAACACTACCTCTTCGTCATACATGCCACTGTGAAAAACGATGGTAATTAAGACGAAATCTTAAACTTGTGTGAAGCCCCCTTACCAACAACAATGTTAAACAGAATAGACAGCAGCACGGCTGACAACTAGGAACCAGCTAGTGGGAACTTCTATGAGAACAAAGTATCCACTGTAGAAAGCTGGGATTAAAGCAGCTAAATCTATCTTCTATATAGTGAGAGGTGTGTGTGTGTGTATTTATCCATTTTTATACCTCGTTTTCCTATCTCTATTAATATCTGTGAAATTTTGGCAATTGCCGGATATACTATGTTAAAAAATCAAATAAATGACTTACCGCAAGTTTTTTAAAATATATTTATTGAGAGCTTTCGGATCTTTCTCAACGTTTAGGTAGAATGAATCATTTTACCTAAAGGCTAAGAAAGGGTAAGACCCGAAAGAGCTCTTAATAAATATATCATCTATCTGATGAACGAAATAGTTTAAATATCTCCCTTAATCCCCCTGAAAAATGTATAAACTTTAGAAATTTAATTCGTGACTTTGATGTTTCCCATCGTAGAACAAGTGTTAAAATGAGCCTGCTGTAAGTCCCCAGCCAGCTAGGGGGGATGTCCCCCTCAACAATCCCCCTCAATCAATATCGATTCCTTCCCAATTCATCTCTATAAACAACGCCATTGTTGAAGATTCCCACAGCTGAGCTTTACATTGATTCTTTTACTTAATTTTTAGCAAATTTCTTAATTGAATAAGTCTCCAGTATCTTCTTACACCCGCCCTTCCTTCATTCATTCAATCTCCCCGCTCTTTTTGTTTCTTTCCTAAAAAAAAAAAACAGTTTTGTATATATGAGGTTTAATAAAGACATTTCTTCGTTTTACCTATATTTGCATAATTTTTCCAAGTTCATTTCGTCAATAGCAACTCACAATAATGTCCAACAACTTTTGCATATTGAGTGGAAGAAAAAGAAGAATTTCAGTCAAACAAACCTGACGCTTTTTCTCTTCTAAGGCATTGGTTTTTATTGATAACACATACATTGGTCGCTATCACATCCGTGCAACCGGAGAAATACTTAGTAAGTCGGAGTAGTTCTGTATATGTTACCATATATATATATGCTATATAGACGAATGGCCCGGGCAACGCCCGGGTTTTACCCGAGTGCGAATATATTTTAAAAACGTTGTCTTGGGTGGTCGCTATAGTCAGGGTGGTCTGTATAGACAGGTGTATGTATCACACAGCTGATAACAGGGTTGTCTAGAGTGGCCGCTATAGACAGGGTGGTCTGTATAGACAGGTGTATGTATCACACTGCTGATAACAGGGTTGCCTAAAGTGACCGCTATAGACAGGGTGGTCTGTATAGACAGGTGAATGTAACACACTGATGATAACAGGGTTGCCTAAAGTGACCGCTATAGACAGGGTGGACTGTATAGACAGGTGGATGTATCACACAGCTGATAACAGGGTTGTCTAGAGTGGCCGCTATAGACAGGTGTATGTATCACACAGCTGATAACAGGGTTATCTAGAATGGCCGCTATATACAGGGTGGTCTGTAAAGACAGGTGGATGTATCACATAGCTGATAACAGGGTTGTCTAGAGTGGTCGCTATAGGCAGGGTGGTCAGTGGTCGCTATAGACAGGGTGGTCTGTATAGAAAGGTGGATGTAACACACTGCTGATAACAGGGTTGTCTAGAATGGCCGCTATAGACAGGTGTATGTATCACACAGCTGATAGCAGGGTTGTCTAAAATTTTCAAGAAATCGCTTATAAAAGTTTTCGAACATATTGAATTCAAAAAGATCACACAGAAATGTTAAATATATCCATTTTCTCAATTTTCTATCAATAATTATCCAGCTAAAACTGTTTTAAAAGGTCTTCGTTTGATTTTTTTATAAAGAAAATTTTGATGAAAAAGATAGAAAGAAGTTAAAATCTTTGTGATTATCAGGATGAATGGACGATCTCTATAACATTTCTATTGTTATTAATCACTGATAGTAACCAGAAAACTACTTGGAGTCAATAACTATTGACTTTATAGAAATTTGACCGCGAAACTTGGTATTGCAATCAGGGTTCCTCGTATCATTTTACAGTAATGATGACGGACGTCTACTCATCATAATGGTTGGACACGTTTTATAGAGGCTGAATTTGACACCTTCAACTTTTTCAGAAAAGCTCACTTATTATTGTGACCATCATATGCTGCCTCAGAGCTGCTTCATACAATCCTATAGGAACACTCATGATAGCTTTAAAGTCAGACAAAATTAGGCTTAACAGGTAAAACAGAAGATAAAATTAAAATGGCGCCTTTTTTTACTGGAAAAGTGTATTTTTAGTTTGAATTATTATCTACACCCGTTAAAATTAATATAAATTCTTTAAAAATACGACATTGCCACAATAATAGACATCTAAAGCCAAATTTTCACAAGAATTCTTATAGAAAACATGAATATTTATTATGGTAAATAAATAAAAGCCCCTGTATACACATATTAGCAAATATTTTAATCAAGATCTAAGGCTAACATTATCGAATCATCTTAATCGTTAAGTTAACTTAAGTCGCTGAAAGAAGATGGCCAAACGATAAATATGAGAAGAGTAAAATGGCGCGTCATTTTTGGCGGGAAATTTATTTTTATATCCATATTTAAAAAAAAAAGTATTTCTCGCTATATCTTATTAGTACATCCAAGAATCAATATTGAATAATGATAATACTAAATATAAATGCAGAATATTACTAAATATATTATAAGTAATTAAACTCATTTATCGATAAAAATTAAAGTATTTTACGCTGATTTTTAAACACAATTTCACAACAAAATAAAACTGAAATTAGAGACGTGCAGGCTGCTACTATACCTCGTAAAACTCACTTTAAGTAGGAATGAAGCGATGTTATTGGATAGGGACAATATGGTTTGTTTGTAGCAAGGCCTTACTTTATTTATTGAGAGTAAAGAATTTTCGCGCTAATAGAGTTTTAAATAATAAAATATAATGCGGCTATGATTATAGAACGACGTTTAACAAGTTTTACCGCAGATGTTTCTTTTTACAGAACGAAAATTCGTATTTTAATTATTTAATGGAGAAATAACGACTATTCCTATCCTTAGGGATGAAGTATGAAAGGATAAATGGTGAAGAGTAATGATGAACGGAAAATAAAAGTGTCCAGGGATGGGAATCGAGTATGAAATAAAATATATTTACGTTTTTTAGTAAAGATTCATTCCGATGGATGGCACAAACCGTCAGTTGATCAGAAGATGCTTTTATCTTAGATATTTTTCTTAATTATTTAATTCTCTACTGAAAAAAAAAAAAGAACTCCATTGCCCAGGACACCAAAAGGACCAACTGTATATAGACTGTACCATATTCAGTACAATACAATTATACAACAACCAAAACTTTATTAAGACTTTTTAGTCTTATACAGATTTTCCGAGTACACACACACACAGAAATATAGGGTACATGCAGGAATAACATTAATAGTACCAGTAATAATATTGTTAAAAAGAATTTATTAATTTTATTATTTTTATTAACAGAGTGGTTATATTTTTTATGATTATATTTTGCTACTCTGTAAATTTCCCTCGTGGCTTATCTTTTATTTTACCATTCATAGTTTGTCCTTGCCTGAAATAAATTGTTGTCTCCTCCTGAAGTTTTTGTCTTCCTTCCACGTAGCAATATTATTATTATTTTTTAAAGCTAATCCCATTTAATGGTATAATATGAAATTTATATAGAAGAAAACTTAATTAAGACAATCAAGTTAATAAATAGATTAGTTTGGGTAAATAGGAGGAAAATAAATTTCTTATATCTGGATTTACCACGGAGTCTCTGGAAATGAAAGAGAGAGAGATATTTAATATTAATAATGGAATTTCTATACAAGAAAAGCTAATTATAACAATTGAGCTCAAATAAACAGATTGTTCTGGGTAAATCCGAGGGAAAGAGCAATACAATTATACACTGGTGTTGTAGTAATGATCTGTATATCTATGGTGAGTTAATGGGAGATTTCTACCATTCCTCCCCTACTGTAAGCAGCAGGTATGGCATAGAGTCACGTGACAGTAGATAAGAGACAAGTGTTATCTTGTTTGTTTTCTTTGCTGCAACGTCCTGTTGTGGGATGCCGCAGCACGTACTGAGAGATTAACAACCGCCGCTCATTAAACTCTCGCCATTTAGACAATTTTATTGATTCTTCTAATCAATTTTTACAAAGAGGTGGAAAAATATATAATAAAATAGTAAATAAAGGGTAGATAAAATGTAGGGGATATATATAGTTGTGTATGTGTACAAATTTATTCAGCAAGGAAGGCTTCCCCACCTTGAGAGAGCCTCTTCCAGACAAGGTCTTCACTCCTCAGTTCCACGCCGAGGAAGTACCTATATATGCGTGTCTCGCCATTTAAATAAATACTTATTTTACGGAAAGAATATCCTCAACAAATTTATCTCCACAATACACGGCAAAAATGGAATTAATATTTACACACATGTATATCATAAGTGTAATATAATAAATACAGTAATGTCCTTTTCTGCTGGCTTTCTGTACTGTTTGTAAAAACATGAGTCTACGAGCTGATGGAATTCCAAAATTCCCTGATTAGATGATGAAGCCTGCGGTATGTTTCAGTAATAGCTATTTGTATTCATACTACAAACAACAACAATAAACTTTATTAAGACCTTTTTAGTAGCCCGTAAAACCATATTATCTCTTTATTAATACTTTTTAGTATTATACAGATTCTCCAAAGCGCAGAAATCTAAGGTATATGCAGGAATAACAGTAATACTTGTTTATATTTATACTTTTATTTAACCATGTATATAAAATATCCTATATGAACTTTGGAGTACAAGGTTACATATATATACTCATGAACAACCTCAAGGAAGTTGTACCTTTTAACATGTATATCGGGTTTCAGACAATAACTCTGAAAGATATTTGATACACAGTGATCTTTATTGAAGACACACGAGATAATCAAGTGTAAACAAAAAATTTAAAATTTCTCAAAAAAAAAAAAAATACTTTCTACTTCTTCAAGTTTTGTTCATATATGAATGTATATATTGAGGTTTATCAATAAAAATAACCCCATCTTCGGACGCCAGATATGTTCGCCTTCTATTATAGTTAAAAGTGTGAATAGAGATGTCGATAAAAAATAGAATAGATTTATACAAAATGGAGAAACGCGCCCCCAACGTCCAGAGAAATATCAAGTCTCGTCTCTCGGAGAAATAGTTGTACCTCGACACGCGCGATAATGGCGTCCTGGCAGTTACCAACCTTGCCGACATCAAATTGTAGAGATTCCTTAAAGATAAAGTTTGTGTGTTTTATAGGAATATTTCGCTAGAGTGATTTATAAGTAATTTCCACTACATTTATAACGTCTAGTGGAGAGAGAGAGGATAAAAGAATGCTCCGCCATTATCTTTTTAAATCGATGGCCTATTTGTGATTTGGAATTTGAAGGCCATAAGGTCATGTATAGTGTTCCATTATTTGCATAGGTGATACCGTAAAGAGGATATTTGTGCAAATAGAATGGAGGAACCTGGCGTAGACCCATGTGGAAGAGTAAACAAACAAACAAACAAACAGCTGCATGTGGCGAGACCTAAATATAGAGTAGTGGCTGGTGGAATAGATGGAGGTAGGCCAGACTTTCTTTCTTTCTTACTCCCTTGGCCATCTTACTTCACCGCTTCCTTGTCTCATTCACTACTTGTGTTTGGGATACCTTACAGTCAAATCTCTCTTTTATATGAACATACACGTATATTAAAAACAAGGTAGGCATATCCTCACCAGGAGCACATGTGCTTTTCAGAAGGCAGAGCGCCATCTGGTGGAACAGAAATCAACTAATAATTGATTTAGCTGTTCCCTGATATTTGGCCAACCCACTCAATATCTTGATAAATTAAGAAAAGCCAGCCACGAACGGGTTTCGCGCTTTTGGCGTTCGTCAGCGTGGAGCAGGCTGAGCGCCAACAGCGCGAAACGCGTTCGTGGATGGCTGTTCTTGATTTATTAAGATATTGGGTTGACCAAATATCAGGGAAGAGGCTAAATCAATGTTTAGTTGATTTCTGTTTCACTAGATGGCGCTCTGCCTTTTGAAAAGCACATGTGCTCCTGGTCAGGATATGCCTACTTTGTTTTTAATATCAACACCTGATGTATTTATTTTTTCTATTATTTTTTTTTTCATACACGTATACGTAAACAATTTATTTAGATAGGTACCTTTATAGATAGTCTCCATACGTACATCTAACGCTAGAAAGGCGGTCATCTGTGACAAATACACCATAGGACAGGAAGTGACAAGTTTCTACTGTTTCGGATTATAAAGGGACTATTTTTTACTACTTTTGATATACATCATCAACACGCCGACACAACCTCCATCTTCTATAAATTTCTCCCAACAGTCACCAGACAACTATCAAGTTTTCCAATAATTTTACAAGATTTCTGTTGTAAAGTTAAGGAAGGGAGCAGTTTCTATTCTAACTCAGGATCCCAGAGATAGACATTCTTATAAAGCCTTAACGTTCCATCTATATATAGGAAATTGAAACATTAAGCCACGAATGTTTCTTTTACAAACTGTCCTTACTGACCTTCCAATATTTTTTTTCATCGCAGTAAGGATAGTTGAAGTTTGTTCTAGGTGTAAAAGAAACATTCGTGGCTTAATGTTTAAATTTTCTATATACATTCTTAATATGGCGATAGTTTTAAAAATAAATATTCACCGCGGGATTTGATTCCAGGTCGTGCTTGTTGGAAGGGACCAGTATATGCTACTAGGTCACTCACCAACCAATATCTCTGATGTCCTCTCTCTATTAAAAGATGAGCCAGGTCTAGCTTCCCTTCACCGGCTGTCGAACTAAAGTCTGAAGTTAGGTACTGGAGCCGGAGTTCACGCTGTACGACACGTGGTTTTCGAAGACAAACGACACTCAACTGTCGTCCATCGTACAATCATGTACGTCAAGTTTGCCTAAAACAATATGTTGCTATTCCGGTAAAAGTAAAACTCATTACGGTCTTAAATCTAACCGATGAAGAGTATACCCGAAAGCTTCTTGTATTTCGCTTAAATTAGCTCTCTTTTTTTTAAGTTGCGGCGTCACATTTTTTGTAATAGAAACACTTAAAATCAAAGAACTGTTAGCTACTCAGTTCGCGTGGTATATATTCCTAGGACATATCTAATTTGCATATTTAGAAAGTATCTACCTCAACGAATTTTCAATCTCTTTATTGTTCAACCTCTTAATTTGCATATTATTACTCCAACAATGAATTTAACGTGAATAGAGGCAAAATTCACCACGGAAACCCTTCATAAAGGGGATGACATTCAAAGTGTACATCTCAAAAAAGAAACGAATGCTAAAAATATTTCAAAATATATTAATTAAGATTTTGAAGAATATCGAGTGGGAAATTTTGGGGATCACATTTACCAGCATAGCAGTGGTCAAAAAAAATTATCAAAACAGGAAGTCTTGGAGCCTATACACTCTCAAATATAGATTCATGTTTGGCCTATAATGCTCTGTTGTGCGGGAGTAAGTGGCTACAGGCCACATGGGCCATTTCCTTTGGATTTCTTGTTCTTTGGCAGAGCGGTGGTTAACGATTTCCTTCTAACGGCTGGTTGTTTCCTTACGTTAAGAACGGTTTAATGTGCCGCCAAATATTGAACGTTTTGGCCCAACTTGGATGAGTTACACCGCTTTTAAAGGATTCGGATGAACACAGAGCCACACAAAGTAGATTTGATTAACGACCACTTTGACTACCTATACATGGATCACCACGACCTGACTTCCTAATACAGAGGGCTGATTATCTAACGCTAAATAACCATGTGATGTCCTAAAAATGATCGAGAAAGGATATGCATTCTGGAGATGATTGAGAGGAGGAGCATGTTCGGACATCTTGTCCGACACTCGGAGTGGATGTAGGTTTTGCTGGAGGGATGTATGTAAGAAGGAACAGGAAGGCTGAAAATGGAATTTTAGAGAGAAGACACTACGATACTATCAAAATGCTAAGCATGAAAGGAAGCTCTGAGAGGACAGGGATACTGCCCACCAACCAATGGGTTGAGATAAAAATAGATAGAAATAGCCATTGGTATTGGGGACACACTGCTTTTCTCTCTAGATTGTGGGAATTCACGAAGTTGGACCAAAGACATTAAGATCTGGCGTGAAGAAAGCTACATGCTGCTAAAGAGGAAGACCAAGGAGGGGAAGGATGCAACCCCATGCCTTCCTTTAGATCGTGGATGGCACAAACCTACTCTGTTTCAACCTTCTTTTCATTTAGATATACACTTCTCTTAAGGACTTGAATGACGCACGGTCCATTTCAAGCCAATATTGATATATAATAATAAAAAATAAAACGAATTGATTAAATTAAAGCTGAAAAAATGAGTAAAAATCGATTCCAAAAGCATAAAGTAAACGCAACATACAAGATAGCTTTAGCTTTAACAAAGTTTGATGCCAATTTTGTGGTGGGTTTTTACCCAGAGGGAGGTACTGTAGATCCTGTCTAGCTGAACCGTACTGGGTGGGGGTGCCTATTGGGTGTTTTTGTAGCTGTCAGAGGTGTGTTGTTGTTTTCTCAGGGGGTTAATTGCTTGCCCCAGTCTAAACATCCGTTCTCACCGCCTCTCTCCATTCTGTCCCCCTCATTGCATATAGCCAGGATTGTTACCAGGTCTAAGTACATTATGGTGGTCATAAACCCGGTGTGTTATATCATCATTTTTAAATTACTGAAACGTTTTTTTGATGTCATTGTTAAATATAAAAATGTAGAAAAACTCTTCATTTCTACACAAGCTAGGCAAGTTGAAAATACTTTGTGGTCTTAAATTCAATCAATTTAAACTATTGCAAACTCGTATTTAAATATCTTGGTGTTAAATTTGATAGGCTAATATATTTACGAATAGTGTGGTATACTAAAATGATATTGCAACAAAACACACAACATTTTAAATGAATCAACATATCAAAGGTTTTGTTATTCAGCATCTTTGTCTCTCTGTTCTTTCTTGTAAAATAACTTGACGATTGCTTGATTGAAATTGCTTTGTCATCCTCCCCTTGATTCTTCCGCCTTTTTCAATTTGGTTGAGATGCTGGGTAGGATAGGGAAGACAGACTGAAGAACGCCGAGCATACCATAGGTATAGTGAATTTTACTTTCAGCGACTGACTCCAGGATTCCACCCACTTGTCAAAGCCAAGATTCCCCTGGAAGAAGACAATGTCTCTATAGACGCTATGACAAATATATAAACCCGCTCTTCACGCCGCAAGAAAAAAGACGTAAAGCCGACCATTTACAAGACGCCGAGAGAAACTTCGGCTGAAATACGCAAGATCCCCGTCATTAGCAACAATGTTTGCAAGCTGTGAGTCACAGATTCAACAAGGAAGGATATCAGAATATCTTAAATTAATCAATAGATTACATCAAATATATTTTGTTGCTCAGCACATTTTTATGTTTTTTCATGTAAAATATTGCTTGATAATTGTTTACATTAGGTAAATTGCCGTGTCATTCGTAGGTTTGTCTTTCCTAATATTTCTACGTGTGTGACAATAGCTTGGAACTTCGGAAATGTTGGTTTTCAATGGGATCTAGTCTTAAATCTGGTAGAGAGATATATATATATATCTTAAATCGAGAACGGACTGAATCTAGTTCTCTTTATCAGTGCTATGTTATTTTCTTTTGGCGAAATGTTTTGTGTGGTATCTCTTTTAAATAGTAATGATGATGGTGGATTGATCATCATTTTATCGTAATGCCTATATTCTGTGTCAAAACTATGCAATTTCGACGGTTATTTGAATAATTTCAATATTCTAGGGCTGAAGCTAAGCTAGTAACTCTCCTTACTGACTCTCTACATCAATATGTTCTGTTAAAATTTCATCTAGATATTGTTGAGAGGTGTGTGGAGCAAGCATGGATGCTATTATGATTGCGCTATTAAAATGCTTCATTAAAGACCATTTTTTGTTTATTCCCGTTACACACACAGAGAACTTTAATAAGGCGTTAAAAATCTGCGTCGTTATTAAATAAATCTATTTTTAAAAATACGAGTTCATTTTGTATGAATGATTTAATATACAGAGGAACCTCACTGTAAAGGAAACCTAGTTACAGAGCCAAAGTGTTCTTTGGTTTTCTTACTGGAGGGTTACTAATTAGTAAAAATGACAATTTTGGTGATGTAAATTGTCCTTTGTGGAGACGTATCCTCTAGCGGGAGTATCCTCTCATGGAAATTCTACTGTATAAAAGTTTTTTAAAAGATTTACTAAATATAATTCAGAAAGCAATGGTTTCTTCGATCCAGAGGGCAAACTTTAAAATACATGCTCTGTGCGCCTGAATGTGCCCAGACGTTTATCCTCGCGCTACATAATGAAAGAATGACATTGCTGAGATTCTAGAGATATTGAAACTATCTAGAAGATTGATATTTCTTTTAGAATGGTATCTTCCCTTTTAAAGGGTACACATTTTAAATGCATTTTTCTTGAAAAAACACGATTTTTATAAAAAATAATAAAGTTTTTATCCTCATAGTCCACAAGACACCACAAATGCTCCTCTAAACGCTACAACTCCGCAGACATAACGACACGGAGGCAGTGTAGCATGGTGTCTAAAACTCACACCGCTATCTCAATGATTCACACCGGCCACCAAATATGTCCCTCCCTCCACCCATCAAATTAAGAGATCCTAATGACTTTTTTCCCTAAATTTTTTCCCAACTTCCCCTCCCCCGCGGGTATCGATCCATGAGAAGTGTGGTCGACCACACTTTATTGAATTTAAATGTCCCACCAATCACTGTTTCTAAACCCTACCGAGGAGTGTGTGTGTTTTTTCTTTTCTTCTCCCCGAGGAAGGAAAAGATATTTTTCCCCATAATTTCCTATCATGTTGTAACACCAGTTACACCCATTCCTGCTCTTTACCTAATTTCTTCTGTCTTAGCGTCTTCTCACACACCCATCTGGGGACTTAATATCTTTTCCATGTTTCTTTTAATCAAGAAGAAAGCCCCACCTCTGTGGATCGTTGGGGTACAGCCACGCTGTCAACAGTCCAACATCCCGAACGTTTACCTGATTGGCCTTCCTTGAGATTTTTGGCCCAATTAATTATTAATTATGTAATAGAAATAAATCAACGCGTTTAGTTTCCGTTTTACCCCGCTAGCTGGCTACCAATCAGGAGAGAGTTATTCCCACCATGAGGAATAAAAACTAAATAGTAATAAAGGCACTGAAGACATCTGTTCATTTAAACAAGGCATCAGCGCACGACATCTCTTTGTAGAAAAATAAACCATTTAGCGCTAATTTATTTCAGATAAAACTGCCTCCCCAGTCCTTATATTCAATAAGGACTTCTTATAATTATTTAATATAGCTAAACCTTGTTTGGGATTTCTACTGCCATCTATTGGCACATTAATATATATGTTCAAATAAATTTCCCAATTTACATATAGAGTTAAATACAATATCTTGATAAATCAAGCCAACCATGTAGGAGTTTCGGGCTATTGACCCTCGTCAGCGTGTTGCAGGCTGTACCTAAACGTCATAGAAGCTTCTTTTAAAACAGGGAAAGGTATTATGGAACTATGTATTGCAAGGCCGGGGTTGTTCTATGCATAGTAGCTATGTATATTAGCTATGTATTATAGTAGCTATGTGTAGTAGCTATGTATTATAGTAACTATGTATTATAGTAACTGTTACGACTACTACAGTAGTCAACTTTATTTATGTAAATATTTTTGTAATTTAAAAACAAGAAAAAAGTATGTAAATTTTTTTAATGTATAAATTGACCGTTCTGGCCAATAAAAAAGAGTTTTGGACAATTGATAGTCGTCCTTAGAGCCTCTTCCTTGGAATTGCCGAGCTGGTCAAGTAGCTGGACACTAGGTGGTCTCTCAAGGTAAAGAGAGACAGCATCTATATTGAGAAGAAAGAGTAAACCCCCCTCAATACTAACTATGAATTACAGTAGCTATGTATATTACAGTAACTATGTGTGGCTGAGAGAAACCCTCACTCGGCAGGTCAGGGAGAGTGTCCGTCCAGGCGGTCATCCACCGTTGCCATGGTAACCACGGGAACTGGCCGCCACACTCCGGATATTGCAACGACCTCACTGGAGAACGCCAATATGCAGGAAGAACCTAATTTGCATACACTTCCGCCAAACATTTCGATTAGATGGTCTAACAGTTCCTAAATAGATGTGGGGGGGAGGGAGCTTCGAAAATTGCGATGTTGGAGCTATGGCAGATCCTGGTAGATACATCGTATATCATGCCGCGGTAGTCTTAAATTAACTCCTGGCTGCTGAATGTTCTCCTACAGTTGTTCTTGAGGGATTTCCCTGGTTGTTCTCATAGGATATACACACTGCAGCTTAAAGTTAGACGCCCTCTTGTTTATCCTTGGTATTAGACGCTGTGGTTGATCTACGAAGTTAGACGCCCTACGTTTGAGTCCTGAAGTTAGACGCCCTGTGGTTTAATCCTGAAGTTGGACGCTCTGTGGTTTAATCCTGAAGTTGGACACTCTGTGGTTTAATCCTGAAGTTGAACGCTCTGTGGTTTAATCCTGAAGTTGGACGCTCTGTGGTTTAAT
Organism: Cordylochernes scorpioides; assembly: GCA_030710605.1. Classification (NCBI taxonomy): domain Eukaryota; kingdom Metazoa; phylum Arthropoda; class Arachnida; order Pseudoscorpiones; family Chernetidae; genus Cordylochernes; species Cordylochernes scorpioides. The sequence goes on from CP092868.1 coordinate 68,398,351, forward strand.
CCTGAAGTTGGACGCTCTGTGGTTTAATCCTGAAGTTGGACACTCTGTGGTTTAATCCTGAAGTTAGACGCCCTGTGGTTTAATCCTGAAGTTAGACGCTCTGTGGTTTAATCCTGAAGTTGGACGCTCTGTGGTTTAATCCTGAAGTTGGACGCTCTGTGGTTTAATCCTGAAGTTGGACGCTCTGTGGTTTAATCCTGAAGTTGAACGCTCTGTGGTTTAATCCTGAAGTTGGACGCTCTGTGGTTTAATCCCGAAGTTGGACGCTCTGTGGTTTAATCCTGAAGTTGGACGCCCTGTGGTTTAATCCTGAAGTTGGACGCTCTGTGGTTTAATCCTGAAGTTGGACGCCTTGCGGTTTATTCCTGAAGTTAGACGCCCTGTAGTTGATGCATGAAGCTAGACGCCCTGTAGTTGATCCATGAAGCTAGACGCCCTGTAGTTGATCCATGAAGCTAGACGCCCTGTGGTTGATCCATGAATCTAGACGCGATGTATTCAGTTTCCAAAAGATGCTGCCATCCCCGCAGCGTGCTATATCCAGCTTGGTGTGTGCAGAGCGGAGGAGCCCCCAAGCCCCCGCGGCGGTCCCTCGAGGTACCTGCCGCCATGATGATGATGAATTCGCAGCTCCTGGCTCAGCAGCTCATGCAGCAGCCGCCCACCGGCAGCCAGTTACAGCAACTGCTCCAGCAACAACAGCAGCAGTCGCTCTTCTTCCATCAGGTACTGTTCTGGCCTTCCCTACTTTTGAAACAGACTCTTAATCTATATAGGCCAATCATCTATATCTCCATAGGACAATTAACTCTTATATCCGATTGTTGCAGAAAAATATGATAAAATAAAGGACACATATATAATAATGGGTAAATAAAATATATAGTTGGGTATGTACAAATTTCTTTAGCAAGGAGGGCTTCCCCACCTTGAGAGAGTTCTCCTCCAGACAAGGAGGACTTGAACACTCCTCAGTTCCACGCCGAAGAAGTACTTATAGATGCGTCTTGGCAGACGTCAGGATGGCCAGGGCGTCATCATCCACAGCCTCCATACACTTAGCCCGTTTTCTTAGCGCTTTTTTAAAATGGTTCGTTTACTTTTTTTTAAAAGGTTAAATGAGATAACATTTCGGTATATATATATATATCTCCGTCGATGTTATGTAAGTAGTTTATCTACAACACATACGTGCTCCAGTTCCTTCTAATATTCGAGTATGTTGGACCAACAGCCCATTCCAATACCACTGTGCCAAAGGGGCAACCACCGTGAAACGACGTTTTGATCGATTTTAAAACTCAGAGCAACTAACGCCATCTATATGCTGAGAATGATAATATTCTTAGTGCGCGCTAGTTTTTAAAGTTTAATACTGTAAAATAACTTTCTACCCATCTTTACAATCTATTTACACCGGCTAACAATCCCCCCCCCTTTTTTTTCAATAATTATAAATTTTATTCTCATAAGGGGGGGGGGAAGTTATGGTTCCTAAATTTCCAGCTTAAATTCAGCCGCATTTTAACAACTTTTTAATTCGTTATTTTGGACAAGTCATATATGTGACTATAGAAATAGTTTTAGAACATTATTGCCATTATTTATGCCTAATTTATCCATCGTACATTATATAGTTTATAATGGATCAAAGAGTGTTTTTTTTTTCACTTTTTTTTTTTAAAGGGATGAACTTTTGAACTCACGCTCTTCGAAGATATTCAAAAAAAAAAAAACTTTAAAACCTTTTTTAAATACTACGATAGTAATTTCTTCCATGAATTAGATAAAGCCGCCGTCACCACATTTATATACACTGGCCCGCAAAATTAAAGGAACAACATATTTTTCCATATATCTCAAATTTTATCGAACATTTATCAATGAAATTTTATATACAAATTTATTATTTCATTATTGATTAAAATACCCGAAATCAAAGAAATCGAACACGTATTTTATGCAAATTAGCCGGTCAAGCAATGTTCTTCTTGCAGTCAGTGTATAAATATCTTGGATATTGTTGTTAATATGGGGTGTGATCGCCTTTAACTGATAGACAGGCTCTACATCGGCGACCTATACTAATAATTAGGGAGTTTATAAGCTCCTGTGGAATCAACGCCCACTCTTTTTTTAAAGTGTGTTTCTAGCTCATGAGTGTTTCTAGGAGGGGGTTGGAGGGATGAGATCCGTCGTCCTAGATTGTTCTATACATGCTCAATAGGATTTAGGTCTGGAGATCGAGCTGGCCAATTCATCTGAGCAATTGCATGGTTTTGGAGAAAAGTGTCGACCACATCAGCCCTATGTGGGGACGGGCATTATCACCCATTAGAAGAAAGTATTCTCCCATTTCAACTGATACAATACGCAGAAGGCTTCACATGAAGGGCCTCTATGCTCGACGACCCATAATTTGTGTGCCGTTGACACCACCTCAAAAGAGAGCAAGGGAACTTTGGCGCAGACAACATGTCGCTTGGAATCCAGATGAATGGAGCCATGTAATGTTCACTGATGAGTCCAGATTCTCTCTAAACAGCTATTATCGTCGTGTCTTTGTCTGGAGAGAGGTAGGAACCAGAAATAATCCCCGAAATATGGTTGAAAGGGATTCCCTACAGAAGCCAATGTTTTATGGTATGGGCTGGAATCTTCTTGGGCGGTCACACAGCACTCCACATTTTTCGGCAAGGAACCCTGACTGGACAAAGGTATCGGGACGAGATCTTGGCAGCATATGTGATGCCTCAATCATTAGAAATGGTAGAAAACCTTTTTATAAGAGATGATAATGCCCGTCCACATAGGGCTGGTGTGGTCGACACTTTTCTCCAAAACCATGCAATTGCTCGGATGAATTGGCCAGCTCGATCCCCAGACCTAAATCCCATTGAGCATGTGTGGGACAACCTAGGACGGCGGATCTCATCCCTCCAACCCCCTCCTAGAAACACTCATGAGCTAGAAACAGCCTTAACACAAGAGTGGGCGTTGATTCCACATGAGCTGATAAACTCCCTAATTCTTAGTGTGGGTCACCGATGTAGAGCCTGTCTATCAGTTAAAGGCGATCACACCCCATATTAACAACAATATCCAAGATATTTATGCACTGACTGCAAGAAGATCATTGTTTGACCGGCTAATTTGCATAAAATACGTGTTAGAATTCTTTGATTTCGGGTATTCTAATCAATAATGGAATAATAAATTTGTGTATAAAATTTCATTGATAAATGTTCAATAAAATTTGAGATAAATGAAAAAAATATGTTGTTCCTTTAATTTTGCGGACCAGTGTATATATAGAGAGAGAATTCCCCAGTGTGTTGGGATAGGACATTGGTAGATCAGTATTGACGGACGGATCAATAGAAACTGATGATGTGTCACATCCTATCAATTGGCTGACCTTCCATTCTATTGGATGCTCCCCACGATTGCTTGCCCACATCTCTATATATACATAATAACAACAGAGAGGCGTTCTCTATCATTAACATCAAATACTATATGCAGTCTATTCTACAGGGGTCACTAGACCCGACATTTATTAGTTTAAATCCACTTTGGTCTTATATCTGATAGTTTGTTTATAATCATCATTCACGTTCGGTACCACGGTTCAGCAACTTTGAAGTGACGTAGTGGTGTAATATTGGTCTACTTATATACTTGGCGGAGGACGGACAACCACCTAGAGCGGTTAAGCCAGGATGGAACCAAGCAGAGACCGGGATAAGTCTCAACTCCATCTTAATATGGAGGAGATCATTCACTTGGCCATGGAATTGAAACGACTTTTAAAAGCGGATATGAATCTACTTGTACTTTCAGGCCAATGCCATATTAATACGGAAGGTAAAGAGGAAAACCCACCGAATTTTTTACCCATCAAACTCCTCAGTGGATGAACCAACTAAACTAAGGCACCACCAGACTATTAGAACACTCCGGTAATATCTACCTACGTTTGTACCAGCTCGAGGAGCATGGCTCATGGAATTCATTTAATCTTTTCACAAGGGAATAAGAAACAACGTTTGTATCACAGGTGCTAAAGACCATACAACTACCACCCAACTGTCCCTTACATCGGCATTCATATACCTTCCGCAATGGATTAAAGAACCAAGAACTTATATAAAAGATCTCATTTTGAAACGGACACTCTATCTCTATATATTTCTATCGTTTACAAATAAGACAACTTCCTACTGTTTCTACTGCGATGAAGATATATTCATGGACAAAACTTAAGTGGAAAGTCTTTAATATCGCCGACCGTCAATTTTTTTTTAAGGAGACAGAGGCAATTTTGTGCCTACTTGGTTATCTCGTGTCTTCAATAAAGGCCACTGTGTATCAAATATCTTTCAACTTCCTTAAGTTTTGTCTTCATGAGTGTATATTGGAAGAGCATCATTGATGAACACTTTCAACGGCAATCTAATTCTAAACAAAAATCACCTAAGACCAAAATAAAGCTATATACTAGGCTCCTGACAGACAAAACAAGAATGTTCCCATCAAGTAGAGCATACAAGCTTGCAGGGATGTTGTAAGCAGCGTCGTACCAATAATAATAGATTGGAGACATCCTCTACCGATATCTGAGCTGGGAAGCTTTCTGAATTCTTGTCTATATTTGTCAATCTTACTGGAGAGGGAGGAGACACTGGTGTACGAAATAATAATCCCTTAAGTACTCGCCCAGGGTCTGATAGATCCCAAACATACTTATTTCATTAAATATCTAGAACTCTATAAAACAATTAGAGATCAAAACTTTAGTAGCTTAATTTTATATGACAATGAATATGTAAACATATATTAACCTAATTTTGTTGCCCTATAATACACTGGTCCGCAAAATTAAAGGAACAACATTTTTTTTCATTTATCTCAAATTTTATTGAACATTTATCAATGAAATTTTATACACAAATTTATTATTCCATTATTGATTAGAATACCCGAAATAAAAAAATTCTAACACGTATTTTATGCAAATTAGCCGGTCAAGCAATGATCTTCTTGCAGTCAGTGCATAAATATCTTGGATATTGTTGTTAATATGGGGTGTGATCGCCTTTAACTGATAGACAGGCTCTACATCGGTGTCCCATACTAAGAATTAGGGAGTTTATCAGCTCCTGTGGAATCAACGCCCACTCTTGTGTTAAGGCTGTTTCTAGCTCATGAGTGTTTCTAGGAGGGGGTTGGAGGGATGAGATCCGCCGTCCTAGGTTGTCCCATACATTCTCAATGGGATTTAGGTCTGGGGATCGAGCTGGCCAATTCATCCGAGCAATTGCATGGTTTTGGAGAAAAGTGTCGACCACACCAGCCCTATGTGGACGGGCATTATCATCCATTAGAAGAAAGTTTTCTCTTATTTCCAATGCTTGAGGCATCACATATGCTGCCAAGATATTGTCCCGATACCTCTGTCCAGTCAGGGTTCCTTGCCGAAAAATATGGAGTGCTGGGCGACCGCCCAAGAAGATTCCAGCCCAGACCATAAAACCTTGGCTTCTGTAAGGATCCCTTTCAACCATATTCCGAGGATTATTTCTGGTTCCTACCTCTCTCCAGACAAAGACACGACGAGAATCGCTGTTTAGAGAGAATCTGGACTCATCAGTGAACATTACACGCCTCCATTCATCTGGATTCCAGACGACATGTTGTCTGCACCAAAGTTTCCTTGCTCTCTTTTGAGGTGGTGTCAATGGCACACAAATTATGGGTCGTCGAGCATAGAGGCCCTTCTTGTGAAACCTTCTGCATATTGTATCACTTGATACTAAGACTCCTGTAGCTGCATTGAGGCCACTTCGTAGGTATTAGCTGTCGTTTGAAATTTTTTCCAAAGCCTTGAGACAACGTTTCTTGTCACTCCAAGCCATCTTGCTACTTCTGCCTGTGATTGGCCTGCTTCCATCCTTCCAATAGCTTGCCATTTTTTTTTCTTGTGATAAATGTTGCCTATAAGCCATGAAAACTTTAAAAAACAAAAAGAATCAATAAAAATCTAGTGGAGCGTAAAATTAGGACGCTTTGAGAAAGACTCAGGCACGTACTGGAGGCGGAGTCAACGTAGACGGTGGTATTTTGCATATTGGGAACAACTTTATTTGTTTTTCTGTTTAACATACTCTCTTAATTCATGGAAGCTTTTGAATATACCAAAACTTGATATATATCCCTTAATATAACTTTTCTTTTTCTTAAACATGTGTTGTTCCTTTAATTTTGCGGACCAGTGTATATACATAAAAATAAAATGGAGATGATGGGGTCCATCGGACCCCGGGCTAGTAATAACCCAACTTTTAATTTTCAAGCATGGTGAAATAAGTAAGCTGCCTTATAGTTCGGCAACACTTTTTATTTTTGTTGGCCATTAGTTTCACTTTCGATTTATCTTATTTTCGGCATTGTTTATATCTTCTGCTCTAAATTTGTAATTAATTTTAAATAATTATATTTTCGATATAACGGATTGACATCGTTGAAAGAATGTCTGGAGCTGATTAGAAGAACATACATGATCGTGCAACTGACTATTGATGATGGCTTGCGCCATCTATCGGAATAAATATTATCTGAGCGCTGATTAAATTATATTTCCGCGTATCGATCAGAAGAGGTTTTAGAATACTGATCTCGAATACATTCTAATTTTAGTTATATACACGAGGAATGAATATGGAAGATGGATATAAATCTTCAATATACAACTTCTGGTTTCGGTTTCGATTTTCACTTTTTTAATCCAACTTTATAAATAATGTTTCCCCATCTATAGAATGTGTAATATCTAACATTTAATTAGTCGACCAGATCTGGTTATTTGCTTTATTGAAATTAATTTGAGAACAAGAGAGGAAAAAAAAAATTAATTATAAATTGAGAAAGCGGATTAAATATACCAAAACATCTTCTGTTTACATTTCACGCCGGCTCTCGTGTTTTTTCTGTAATGTGATTATTTCGATAAATATTATAAGATTGTTCTGTTAAAGAATAGCCAACTTTTTCTTTAATCAGGGCCTGAAGATTAATTTGAAAATAATCTTTTCCGTTGCGTTTATTTCTCCCTTGTTTTATACCCCCTTAATACATCGATATAGATATATTTGATATTGAAATACTTCTTTATAAAATGTTGTTTTGAAGAGAATAAAATTTATGACGGAATCAAACAAGCCGAATTTTCACTTTGTCCTTATATTCCTTTCTTTTATAGAAATATCTTGTTGAATTACACTGATAGACAAAACTTAAGGAAGTTGTACCTTATAGCATATATATATCGGGATTCAGAAAATATCTCTCAGGGTTATTTTCTGAATCCCGATATATATATGCTATAAGGTACAACTTCCTTAAGTTTTGTCTATCAGTGTTATCGCTATTTTTTTTTATAAAGAATATAACACTTATTTGCGATAAAATCATACACGCCTATTAGTATTTATCTAGGAAATGAAAGCATTAAAACATGCATGTTTTTTTTACACATAAAACAAACTTCTACTGTCTTTACTGCGATGCAAAAAAATATTAGGAGGGCTTGGCTCATCAGTGGTTTCTCTAATTTAATCGACCAGACTTCCTCTTAGAGCAAAGCCGTTCCAAAATATTTTCATCGCATTAAGGATAGTAGAAGTTTGTGTTTTATGTGTGAAATAAACAACCGTGATTGAATGCTTTCATTTCCTATCTATAGATGTCGCGTTATTGCGATTAGGGTGTTTGTTATTATTAAACAACAACGAAGGAAGACCTATACAACAACCCCAAAACTATAATAGAAAAAAATATTGCTTCAACTTTCATGACCTGGTGTAATCTTACCCATGGGATAATAATAATTAAAAAAATTAGACAACAACAATAATTGCGCTCCTTTCAAAAGTTGTACAAGAATTGTTCAAGACGACGTCTGTCTAACGATGACAAAGTAGCCACTGATGCTGTGGCTAAAATCTTCTAAGTAGGAAAATTTATCAAACTAAAACACCTAACAAGGTCAACAATATGCCACGTTCTTTCAACTCAAGTCGGGTATTATGGTTTTATAGCCTATAACATTCACTCTACTCGGTGGATAATTCTCACCCAATGTGCATTCAACTCCTAATACGTCTCGCTGTGAATAAAATAAACCACCGATCTATAGAGTTGATTAATCGTTAGACTCAACATTGCCAAATATAGAAAACGAAAGTAAAACTAACTTTTCGTGCGCATGCGCCTCAGAGCAAGGTCATATAAATATATAGAAATGATAAGCATCTTTCTGTTTTATAAACATTTTCGGAACAAGATCATTTGTTATAAAAGTACTATAAATTAGGCTAAGAATTATTTATTTATTTATATTTTGTTATATTTTACCATGTTTCTCATATCTTCATCAACAGAATAATAACATTAATCATTATAACACCTTGATTCGATTTAGACCAGGGGTCGGCAACCTTTTGAGTCGGAAGAGTCAAAAAATACAATTTACAAAATTTCAAAGTTTTTAAAGAGCCACAATTTTTTTATTGACAGCAATAAATAGTGCCAGTAAAAAAAATAAGTTTTCATTTATACGAGTACGTACTACACGCAGCTTCACATCCAAATAGCCGCAGGTTGCCGAAACCTGATATAGACCATATAAACCTTACATACTAAGAATACAAAGAATTGTAGCTTCGTAATCCATTGTAGACTATTGGAAATTAACAAGAAATAAACATTAAAACAACGTTTTTCTCATGATCTAATGTCATGTTTATTCCAATTTGTTTTTCCTTTTGACGTGACAACGTCTTAAATTAGGTTGCGGCTGGGAGTCACTTATGAAAAAGTGTAACGCCCGGTAACGTTACGATGAGTCACCGAACGAGAGTGCTGCGCGCGCAGCGCTAGAGAATTAGGCGCATTGAATCGGCGCATGCTTGTCTCTGTCTTTGTCTTTCTCGAACGTTCTTGGCGTTGGAAAAACAAGAAAGCGTCATAATACAAGTTCACACGTGTGGTTAAAGTATCGTCAGCTGTGTCTGTAGTGAAAATGTGGAGTGCTTAGATTCGTCATTTACAACAACTACAACAATAAAGGTAAATAATTGTACACTGATATTTCATTATCGTAAACTATGATTGATTGATTAATTGTTAGATTGACACAAAAGTTGAGAAACTGAGTTTATAGGTTATGTCATACTATTGATAAATGTTGATAGTGTTAAGTAAATTATTAGTTTAAAATTAATTAATTAATTAATTATTATTTTACAAATTTTAAATAGTTTCAAATTTATTTAGCAAAAATTTGAACCTTCGATCTGAATAAATGTTTTGATTTTCGAATTGATTATTTAAAATTACAAATATTAAGAAAAAGTGGCAGATATAAGAAAACTTTATTTAAACTGTGTTGAGCAAGAATTTTAACATTTAATATAAGTAAATGTTTTAATTTTCAACTTCATCATTTACAATTACAAATTTTATTTAATTTCAAATTTATTTAGCAAAAATTTGAACCTTCGATCTGAATAAGTGTTTTGATTTACAAATTGATTCTTTAAAATTAAAAATTCATCCATTCAATTTCAAATGTTCAACAGGAATCACCACTCTCAAAACAATGGAAACGGTGCCTTCAACTTCCAGTACTTCAATGGTGGAAACGACTCACAGACTACTCGAGATATTCGCAATGAATACTTACGACTTCGTGGACACACTCTAGGCACAATTACCAAACAAGCCGTAAAATTCTGTGACGACGCAACCGACGCTGGACAACTTATTGTAACGAACATCAACTGTCAAAGTTTAAGTGCCCATGCCGCGGACATTGAAACAGATACAGTGATACCACGATCAGACTATTTAGTATTGACTGAAACGTGGATGCGCGACACTTGTGAACCAACTCCAATCAAGGGTTATGAGTGCGTATCCAGGGAAAATAATCGACCTAACTCAGATACCAACGCGGCTGGTGGAGTGGCGATCTATCGTAAATTATCATCGACATCTACGGCGGAAGTGTTCCAAGTTGCGATTACAGACGTAACTCGTGTCATTAAAACCAAGGGTGACATGTGCATGACTGAAGTTACTTGCTTCGCCGCTAATACTAGCTTCAAGTTTATACTCGGTGCTGTATATATTCATCCAGGAGCTAGTATGCAGGATATTGGAATGTTACTATGGCAAGGACTCGGTCCGTACATTCACAACAGCCAGTACGTGCCACCGTTCGTGCAAATTGATTCTAGTATACCGATTCTTCTGTGTGGTGATTTTAACAAAAACGTAAAGCCTGACAACTCGTTTCTTAATTTCATGAAAAATACGTATAATCTTGATTGCGTATCAAACGTTTCTAAGTCAACTACGTTAAAAGGAACAACTATCGACTTGACTTTCGCAAGACACATTACAGCAGAAACACTTCCTTTCATTTCATATTTCTCCTATCATCGTCCTATCCTCAACAAAATCACTCAAATAGGAATTAGTTAAGTTTAAGTTTACATGTACAATGTTTTAGTAAACAAAATATATTTCTATAGTTAAAATTTGTGCAATTCTTATTTTCATTCAATTCCTTGTTCCTATTGTGCAATTTAATTATATTCATATCAATAAATATTCTACCATTGTCACGTAAAATCTTCGCCCGTAAAACCGACTTTACAGGCAACCATTGTTTTTTTTTTTTCAACTAGACACAATTTGGCAATCAACATGATTCTATTGACATCTTGTCAATACAAGCAAATGTCTAAAGTCTGCACTATTATTTTAAAATAATTATATATTGTCACACAGCCGACATAGACTCATGAAAATATAAACTATGTACAATATAAGCTATGTACAATGTACATGGTGCCTCTGCCACCACTGCAGACTTTGATGGAGTATTTTTAGAGTATTTAAAACACAAAGAACGTTGTCAGAGTTGATAATGAAACTGTACTCGATGACTGCCATTAGAAAATTTCAAAGCCACAGAGTAGAATTTTCTCCATTTAAATCAATGTGATAGAAAGCGATAAAAGCATGACTTGCACATACATCCAACAAGCATACCTTTATCTGACATTACACACATATGTGTTTTGTTTCTTTGTTTGTCGGTGTAGTCGATGAAGCCTGAAACGTATCTTTTTATCTTCTTTCAAGTAAGATTCTGTAAGTATCATCATACTGAGATGTCGCTGCACATACCACACCATTACCACAAGATATTTGGCCGAACTGTAAGTATTGTTGAGTAGTGATTTCTTTCCTCATTTCTCTTTAGTCATTACAAGTTATTAGAATTACAAAGTCTTTTGAGTTTCAAAAAGAAATTTGCGATAAGTTTTAAAAGGTGAGCTTTCAAGGTTAGTCAACAAGCCCTGTTTATAAGACAACATATGAGCTGACAAAAATGTGTGCACAATAAAAAAGGATACAACTCTGATCACAAAATAAACTGAGTTTTTTATTGAATGAGATATTTCGACAATCAGAGCGTTCTTCTTTTTTAAAAGCTTCTCGTACAATAAACCCAGTTTATTTTTCTATTCAAGATGTGCCGTTTTTAAAAAAATATTTTATGATTTAGATAAATAGCGATTACAAATATACGAATTATTTAAACATATTGACAGTTAAAATATAAAGTATCTATTTTTGGTATTTATCTCTTCTCCCTCTAAAAAATATCATCGTTGTTTATACAATTTATTTTCTATTTAAGAGCAACTGTATTTGAGACCAAGATTTTTACGCGTTCTGAATACAACTCTGAAGTGTTAATTAATGATAAATAAGGTGTACCGCATTTAAGACCTAATCGGGGGGTTGGTGAACTGATGATATAAGCTGTCGATTTTCGACAGAACGACTCGAGATTGAATCCTCATTGGACACTTTTTCTGAAGAACTAAATAGCTTCAATGGCCCCCGATTCCTACAAATGTCGAACTGCTTCCCAGATGTCTACACAGTCGGCAATTGAAGCAATTTTGTTTCTTTATAGAAAGGGAACGTTTCACGATTTTGCGTGTCATCCTTGCGCAGGGGCCATGCTAATCTTCTCTGTATCATTCCAATTTTAGTATATGTACCGCCGAACAAGCGTTATATAAAGGGGCCCAATAAGGGACTAAACTCTAGCTACTAGATATGTAAATAAGATTGACTTTATGATAAATAGGAAGTTTTTAGTGTTGTTAGTATAAAACGTACATAAACAGTAATCGTAAAGTGACATATTTCCATAAATAATAATAATAATTTTTAAAACCCCCCAATATAAACTAGGTAAGCAGCAATGATTCCCTAAGGGAACTGAACCGCTTCCCTGTTGTCGTTGAAGTCTTCTAGGGAGTTTGTGCTAGTGAGGTTCAGGAGTATTTGGGGTCAGTATAGGAGTCAGTGGCTGTTTCTCTAGAGTAATCATCATTAAATATATTTCAAAATTTATTATATTCGTAAATTTTGTGATTAATTCGGTTAGAATATCTAAAAAAAAAAAACACTGTATTCTAATATTTTTTTAATATTGTTGTCCAATGACCCCCGATTCTTGCAAAAGTCCAACCCCACCAGCGAGTGCAAGTAACCAAACGGATCAATGGCACATTTGTAAGTGCAAAGTCGAACTGCTTTTCACATGTGTAGACATGTGGTGCACTTACAGTAAAAGCAGTCGTCTACTTCTACCCACCAGGATTACCGTGGCCTGTGCCACGTGTACTGGGGATAAGCAAAAAATAATAATATTGTAATATTTAGTTGGTATAGCAATGATTGTTTTCAAGAGCACCACTACTTCTCAATAATTCACAGACAGTAATGTAATCAAGTAGAACTGCTCTTCACTGAAGGTTAATAACGAGTTTACAAAGTGGGAAGAGGAGCTTCTTTTTATTAGCATGCACACAAGCTTTCGGACATATCGTCCTTCATCAGGTAAGGTCACCTTACCTGATGAAGGACGATATGTCCGAAAGCTTGTGTGCATGCTAATAAAAAGAAGCTCCTCTTCCCACTTTGTAAACTCGTTAGTAATGTAATCACTGGTTTCTATAATAAACTGCTTGAACGTCAGAAACTGAAGACCGGGGACCTTACAAAATGTATTCCTGCAGTGTGGTTCAGGAAATTTGGGAAGCTTATGTAGCAAGTGCATATAACAGTCAGGATATGCTACATATACAGTAAGAATGAAGTTCATTTTGTAAACAACAATAACTTTTATAAATCGTTTCTCTAAACTACATATTCAACAACAACAACAAAAAGCCTTTATTTAGGGTCACTGACCCTATACAGGATTCACCAGAGGTATGCATAAGAACAAAGCAGTGAGACAAAGGAAATAACGATATATACAGAGTAAGAAGAAAAAGAAAAAAAAAAACAAGAAAAGAAAAAAAAAAGAAAGAGGGAAGCAAGAAATCAACACAAAATAAACTACATATTCAGCAAGTATAAAGTACATTTTTATTGTGAACAATAATAACAACAACTCATAGATATAAGGAAAAATCCATTTTGTAAGTTGGTTTATAAGGTTATAAATGATTATATGAAGTTTATAATAAGGTTGAAGTAAATCATTTATATAAAAAACACAAATCATATCAATATGTTTCATAAAAGACACATATATACAGTGAACATAAAATACATATACGTAAGCGTAAAGTATATTTTTTTAATGTAAACAATAATAATAATATATATCTGTATAATATAATATAATGCGGCTTGTGATTGTAAAACGACATTTAAAAATGATCATGCATGAGTTTTTTTTTTAATGAAAAATTTATTTAAAGGAGAAATAACGATTATTTCTAACCTTATATTTTGAAAATAGAGCAATCCATAAATAAATCTTTAATTAAAAAGGCATATATTGGATAAAAATATAATTTATATTTATAAAAATTATATTTTGATCCAATATATGCCTTTTTAATTAAATATCTGTATGTATTTTGTTTCTTTTTGTTTATTTTCCACGATTTCTCGTGAATCTTTGTTTTTATAAGAGAGAAAATGTGGTCATTATATTTACATGTTATATATCTATTTACAAGGGGGGAAACACTCCTATATACATTATATCATTCAGCAGGTAATAATATAAAATTATAATAATTTTATAAAAACGTATATAATAATCATAAAGTACATATGCATTGTAAGAGTATAAATAACATAAAACAATAAAATATACAAAAAGCATAAATATTTTTTTATATATTGCAACTAATAATGACCTTGTTGAATCCATTATTATAAAATTGGTTTTGTTTTATATGAAAATTAATAATATTTTAAATAAATATAAACGGTTTCATTATAAAATAGCTTCATATACACAAGTGTCTAATAATAAAAATAAATAAAAGATAGGAGTTGGTATTTAAACTATATATAAACAGAATATGGATTAAAAATCTAAAAATATAATAAATAGGTGTTTATATAGTTAAAATAACAATCCAATAAATGGTTATTTATAAGAAACGTTCTCTCCAAACAATTCAAATAACAAACACAGTTAAATCTGAAGTTAAACAATGAATAGTAAAACGTATATTCATAAAAACTACCTTCTAACAACAAAGATTCTATCTTGCAATGACAGGTAGGAATTGGTGATAAAAGATATCTTATATAGTTTGCCATGAAGTCATTACATGAACAAGTATTTGTTGGATTATCATCTGAGAAAAATAAGTCATTAAACCCATTTCATTTTCTTTTTGAAGAGAGAAAAAGTATTTTTTATTATTTTAAAAAGATTGAAAATCGTCAAATTCTATTTGATTGAAATTTTAAAAATGGGATAATTTTTTAAAATTCACATATAAACTTGAAGGACGAGCAGTACATACCGTCGATTCCCGACAGCCCCGGGATCGAATCCCGTATTGGACACTTCTTTTTTTGTGAAGAACCTGTACATATTATCCATTGTAAATAATAACATAAGCTAGATTGTTCTTTTTGAGCGGTACATAATAAAGTTATTCTGAAACAGGATTCACATATAAGAATTTTAAAGCATTAGTATTTTACAGTTTCTCTTCAAATTTTATGAATATCCCTTGGAGGATATTCTTTGAAAAAATATATAAAGCATCTTGACCGATGACTATAATGTTTTTTTTTAAATGGCTATATTAATTCATTGCGCATTAGTAAAAGTGATTCATGATAATAATAATAATAATAATGACTAATAATAATAACAATATTATTGCAGTTAATGAAAAAAAAGAAGAGAATAAATCCTTTCTCAATTACAATTTCCCCAGCTTCATCTATAGACGTTTTCTTAACGGTATTTGAAATATAGTGTCGCTTGGAAAAAAGGTTCAGTGAATATATCGAACAAGCATTTCGGTTTAGAGATCATCGTAGCATATGACTAGCGTTCTATTCTCGATTTAATATCAAGACTAGCAAATATCGGTCTTAAATCAGTTCACATCTTTTACATAATCATTATTTACTTACCGAAAGTTTTTATACTCAAGTTTAATGTTAAATATAGGTAAATGAAAATGAGTGTTGTGTGTGTGTTACCATTTTGGTATTAAATACGCGAGATTTAACATTAATTGAACTGTGTTCTTTAAATCGCAGTTTTTTTTTATCTAAATAGGTCTTAAATACGGTGTCAATCGAGACTGTACTTAGTTTGTATCTAGGAGTTGTTTTACAATATCCTTATTAATATGATGCATTAACGTGCCCCATCTGTTATACGAACTTTACACTATTTTGACCAGTGTGATTCTCTTTTTTTAAATAAACAATTTTCTACTGGCCTTTACTCCAATTATTATTTAGACAGTTATCGATTGTAATGTTGATTGTACTACCTTTTTTATGGCTTGTGCTCTCTAGAGATCTATTTGATAAACTAGTTCTTTTTGATTTAGGTTCTTCCCTAAGTATATTTTTCTTCCACAACGTTTTTACAATGAAATGTTTTCAATCGATTTAAATCTCTTGGATATAATTCAAATAATGCAACAGGTTTCTGGATATGAGTTTCTTTTCAAAAATAAGAAGTCAAAATTTAAAGGACTCTTCTACGGAAATGTCATCCAAATGAAAGCCTCGAAAAAACTTGCTAATTATAATAAATTTGACAATAAACTCATCTCCAGAAATCTGTTGCATTTTTTAATGAATAAAATGTTTTGTTAGATTCTAAAAGAGCCAATTTTCTATTGGAAAGGATGATGTGGAGACAAATTGGAGGGAAGCGAAATTTGAAAAATATTGTAAGTAATTCATTTTTATTTAGGTTTTTTTTTTGTAAATGTTTACAAACACTGTGTCGCGTGGAAATGGTCAAATATATTTTTACAACAACAACAACAACAAAAAGCCTTTATTTAGGGTCACTGACCCTATACAGGATTCACCAGAGGTATGCATAAGAACAAAGCAGTGAGACAAAGGAAATAACGATATATACAGAGTAAATAGAAAAAGAAAAAAAAACAAGAAAAGGAAAAAATAATAATAATAAGAAAGAGGGAAGCAAGAAATCAACACAAAAAGAGTAGCAGTAAGAAAGTGAGGAGTGAGTATCACTTGGCCTTCTTCTGAGATATGGACTTGTGGAAACCATAAAACGCCGTAGCAATATACTTATTCTGGGTCATATTGTCAATTATTGATGGAAATGAAGCACAGAGTTGCCCAGTTTTGAGCATAAGGGTTCTTCTTTCTTCTTTCAGAGCAGAGCAATCAAAAATATAGTGAGTGATTTCATTTTTTAGTTTTGAATTACAGAAGGTACAAGTCGGGTCCTCACCGCAGAGCATCTTGGTGTGGTTTTCTCTAAAAAAACTTGAAAGTATTCTAACTTGTGCGAGTAGTCTTACAACCGGGAAAGGAAAATCCCCTAAAAGGTATCCCTCCGTCATGAAAGATATATGTGAATGTCTTTGTAGTGAGAGTATAGCTTAGATTTATCCATTCTTGTAAGGTCGTTTTGTATAGATTGGTCTGCCGCTGTTTTTAAGAGCCCTGTAATCGCGCTCCTCAGCGTTTCAGGGTCATCACAGGAAACAAGTGCAGGGGATCCATTATTGTTAAGCAGATTGGTGAGCTTTTTAATGAAACCGATGGGTGTGCCCAAAGCATTAGACAGTTCCCGTGTTCTATTAAAACATATACGTGGCAATCTGTCACTGCTCATATTCAACACCCGCAGCCAATACTTCAGGGTTAATTTTAAGGCTGTTACACTCAATGAGATACGACCGGTTTCTAATCTGATTAGGTAACCTGGAGTGTATCTGGGCAGATTCAGGAACCTACGGATAAATATGTCTTGTATATTGTCCAGTAAGTTTTTATGCTCTGTTGCCCACAATGGAGCGGCATACATCAGGACAGCTCTCACTATTGTATCAAAGAGTTTGATTGATAAATTTATTGACTTTGCTTTTGATTTTATTAATATTGGGTGTGTGGCGTTAAATATATTTTTTAAATATTCAACTACTCCGCAAAGGTTATTTTCAAATTTATTATAATTAGCAATATTTTTCGAGTTTAAGAACTCTTCTACGGGAATTTTATCCAACTGAAAACCTTGCTAATTATAATAAATTTGAAACCTTTTGCGGAGCAGCCGATTAAATATTTGAAATATATTTTTGACCCTTTATATATATATAACAATGATGAAATATATATTTATTAGGTAATTTTCTCTCTCTTTGAGAGAGAGATAAATATATATGAATAATATATTATATATATATAAAATAATATATATTTATCAAAATAAAGATTTAGTCAAAAAATTCAACACAAAAATGAGTTCAAAAAAAGAAATTATTTTTTATCAGAAGAAATCAATTGAAAACATGAAGTAATGGCATCATCTCTGCTTATCATCTATTCTCTACACATCTACTGAAAGAAAACATGCGGCTCAGACCAATATTTTGCAAAAACCCATTATCTATAATCCAAACAAATATGTGTTCCTCCTATTCCTTTGAAATTGTTAAAGAAGTACTCTTTAACAAAGTCTGTATGATCTAAACAAATGTAAGTTGGCTTCTCTTTCGATATCTGTATTTTACTCACCTGTGTGTATTTTGTTTTAAAGACATTGGAGATATATTTATTATTAAAAATTACCAATACAAGCAATTATGGATATCAAAAGAGAGAAACGAAGTTACATTGATAAATAAAATTCGCTGAGGGAAGAATTTTTCGGGTGTAACAGCCCTTCGACAGTATAACTACGCTACCAAAACCCTGGTTATACCTGTCGAAGGACTGTTATACCCGAATGCTTGTATTATCGTTATATAAAAAGAAACTCTTTTGCAGACCAGTATCACATACAACAACAACAAACAACAAAAAGGGCTTTTATTAGGGCCCATTGCCCTGTATGGATTCGCCGCACAACAACAAAACAATACAGCAATTCTTCTCCCTTTCCCCTTGTGCACGCGAGTCTTTGTTTGAAAAGGGATTTATGTACACATCTGTTCTAAAACTTTCCTCACTACCTCTTTTGTGTATGAATCTATTTACAATTGAGATCTGTAGAAATTATAGAGTTCTATTGCTATATTTTTCTTTTCTGAAATAGTTATCAGCGTCTCCAGTGGTATCACATAAGAAATATTTATATTTTTTATAATTTTAACCTTAATATTGTCAATTTACTATCCTTCAAATCATTACTTGGAAACACTATCACCAAACAAAAAGATGCCATAATCCATATAAATATTATGATGCGTATGTTACATTGAGGAAACTGGATGTCTAAAAACCAGAATCCAAGATCAAAAAACATCTTGAAGGTATGATAAAGATTTGCTAGAGTTGGTTAAATCATGGGACAGTTTAGAGAAGGGGGGGTGGGGGGGGGGGGGGGGGGGTAATATACATAACAAGAAATGAAACAACAAATGTTTATTTTAAAACCAACAGACTCTCTAGCACGCGATGAAAAGTATTGACAGTAAAGACACAATGGAAATTTTGTTTCATTTGGTTTTAAAAAGAAGCATTCGCCCTTTGTGGTTTCATTTCCTTTATATAGATGGCGCGTTTTATTGTCTTATGTTCAATATACATAACCATACACACGAGACAAAGAAATATCTTTGAAGAATTTGTATTTATTAAAGTATGATGCACTAGCGCGCCATCTGTTATCAAAATTTGAAACTATTTAAAAGGCGTAAGATTATTTTTTAAATTAAACAAAGTCTTGAAGAGAGAGATTTAACAATGTGAATTTTTACAGAATAGTACATATCTATTTTGAGATAGAAAAATATGTATTTTATTTATTATTTTAATTCTAAATCTCGTTTTTCTCATTTATTAAAATAATATTTAGTATTTTATTTTTATATTATATATATATATATTATTTTATGTTTAATTTTTAATTAAAAAGTCATATATTGGATCAAAATATAATTTATTTTACCAATATTTCAGTTGGCTGAACGCCAACCTTTATTAAGGTGTTATAACATTTTAAACCTTTTAAATCAAAATTATTTTATGTGTATTTTTTTCAATGATTTAACTAATATAAATGCTTTTTTTACCACTTAATACTGCTTCCACTTAGCATATGCGCAGTATTGGGAAACATTAAAAAAAAACTTAATAAAATTGAAAATAAAAAACAATCGCTTGACGTATTTAAACAAAAATTTAACTTTTGTAGATTTTCAGATCCATTCTTGTGCTCATTTCAATTTTTAAGTTCAATGAATCGGCAATTATAACCTAAACAATAAGTTTTATGAAAATCAATTGCTGTTGGTTGGAAGTTTCTTCAAAAATACAATCCACTCATGGACAAAACTTAAGGAAGTTGTAATTTTTAGCATGTATATCGGGATTCAGACAATAACTCTGAAATATATTACAGTGATCTTTATTGAAGACACACGAGATAACCAAGTGTGAACAAAATTGCCTCTGTCTTCTAAAAAAAAAAGAGCAATGGCAATATCAAAATATGAAACTTTCTTAAGTTTGTCCATGTGTGTACATCTCTTCTTCTATCCCTTCTCATGGGAATGTCAGGATGACGACAGAGACTGAAACGTTGGTAAGAAAATAAAATAAAAGCATTTGATGGAGCTGTAGCTTTTCAAACGATACGTTTTATATGATTAAATATTCCTTTTATATTTTAAATCTTATTTTATATGAAAATAACATGAACTTTTTAAATAATTAAACTAAAAAAACATATAGCACACACTGTATTGCACTAGATTATTCTATATTAAAGCATATACTTTTTTTTTCCTTTACGTAAAATTACATGCAATCTTGATGAATTCTAGAGTAGAACTGGATAAAGAAACTTACAGAATTTTACTTTAAAAATTTAGAAACCTTTTTGTGTTACAATTAATAATTATTTTTCTTTACATAAAATTTTGTTTGTTGCGAAACCTTTTTTCACATAATAAAATGCACCTTATATATATTATTTTCAAACGGAAAGTTTAACATTAATGAAAAAAAATAATTAAATAAATTAACAAAATATTAGTGAACCCGATGAACTACTGTGACAAAAGGTACCTGCAAGATGGAAGCAACAAATTATTGATTAAAAGTAAACTTTGATTCTTTTTTCTAAATATCTCGCAGTTGCCAACGCAGGGGGGGAGTTCTGCAAATTCCTCCACTTACCTCCCTGCCTGCCTAACTTTGTAAAACTATTTTAAACTCCATCAGCAGCTAAAGAACGAATTAAACGACAAGATAGATGGGATTGAAAAGTTTTCATCTGTATTGTTGTCATCTGTATTATTGTCATCTGTATTATTGTCATCTGTATTATTGTCATCTGTATTATTGTCATCTGTATTGTTGTCATCTGTAGCATTGTCATCTGTATTATTGTCATCTGTATTATTGTCATCTGTATTGTTGTCATCTGTAGCATTGTCATCTGTATTGTTGTCATCTGTATTATTGTCATCTGTATTATTGTCATCTGTATTGTTGTCATCTGTATTATTGTCATCTGTAGCCTTGTCATCTGTATTATTGTCATCTGTAGCCTTTTCATCTGTATTATTGTCATCTGTAGCCTTGTCATCTGTATTATTGTCATCTGTAGCCTTTTCATCTGTATTATTGTCATCGGTAGCATTGTCATCTGTATTATTGTCATCTGTAGCCTTTTCATCATATTAGCACTCTATATCGGCGATCATTTACACAATTTTAGGTCATCTTTATTCTTGCTCTTATATGTGGCTAGAAATAATTGAATTTATATTGACGCTATTTCTTATTTTATATAAAAACAAATTATACTGCGATTAGAAAATATTGGGAGGGCCTGGCTCATCATTGGAGAACCCTCCCAGCGGTTTTACCAGTTTAAACTACCAAACTGCTCAACTATTGTATTTGGCAGTTAGGATTATGTGTATTATGTAAAAACATGTGGATTTATTTTACTTTTTGTCTGTTTGTTCTTTGCCTTTTGTAAATAAGGATAATATATATGTCATAATTTGTATATAATTAAATGCAACCCCGACCCACTATGTATATATCATGTATGATTTTCAAAGACTTAATAAAGAACAAGGTAACTGGAGGAAAGAAAGTAACAAAAGATATAGGAAGTAAGACTAAAGCTGGCACGACTATTTTGGCACCCCTGTGTCAACATTGCAGGGGCAGAGACCGGACGTCTCTAGTGACCGCAGAAGTTATTTTAGCCAAGATGCACTCAATACTTCCGGCAAAAACAGGACGTATCTAATATCCGTCGAAGCTATAAGCGTCAAGATACCCAATACTTCCTGACGAAATCGGATATACCAGGCAGGCCATCTTTCATCAAGGAGAAGCCGCCGGCCAATTAGGGAGGAACCACTAAGTAGGTCAACCAATAGGAAAACACCATGTGATCATATCTCAACCAATCAGAGAGAAACTGAAGCTTGGTGTTAAATCGAAAAGCAAGAAATGTCAGTTACGCTTTGGCTCCCAAGGAGGTGACATCGGCTCTAGACCTCTCCCCCCCACTCAACTCATAGCTAAGTACAATCACCACCATGTGATCAGATAAGGAACAATCAAACCCGCTCCTTCTCAAGCTTTCTTCCCTCCAACCCGTTGCCTTTATTTTCAAACTCAATCACGTGTCCTGATTATTCCTAACTGTATGCTGCAACTTCCACTCAAACGGCTGCGCTTCAACCAAATCTCACCATTCGCATCCAACAATAAGAAACCCCGCAACGATATTGCCACATATATATATATACAAGGCTATAAATATTTAATGTGAATTTTTAATTTTCAGTGATAATGTTGTCTTTAATAATTTGATGAGTGAGTGTGTTACTTTGGTTCCAAGTAATGGGAGTTATTGAGACAGTTTATGTTTGGCTTTATAGCGTTGCATCAATAGCATTTTGTCATCTTGGGAACTAGACAAGAGCGAACTTTCACCTATATATAGGTTATTTGTTCGAAAGGCTTTCTTGTAAGTGTTCTTCCGAAAGTAAGTCCTCATGGGTAAACGTCTCTCGGTTAGGATATTGATCAATTTTTACAGCTGACCGTCCCTCAAAGGAATACCAAGGTAGTTTACTGCTGGTTTCCATGTTCCTTAGTATTTGTTGAACCAACCAATAGATTAGGTGGAATGACCCCATGTTGTACTGCATAGTATCCTCATAGTCACCCATACTGTGCACTAAGACATGTTTGCCTCACTCGTATATTACCAACTAGAAGGGACTGTGTAGATGTTCACATTGTTGGAATAAGCATGAGTGTTCTAACATATTTTTACGTGTACAGTAAACAATATGTTTTTCATCTTGTGAGCCAGAGAAGTTGCTTGTAGGGTTTTCGCGACCACTGTGAATCTCGTGTATACAAAGATGTTCTACATCAGTCTAACAACAGGCGGACATTATAAGTGACACGGCGATGTCATGCTAACAATGTTGACAAACCTCACGTAGTGACGTCATGGACGTGTGCCAACATGGCGTAACCTGTCGACGGCTGTTAAATGGAGATGTAGCTCCTTCGGTCCCATCTGGAGAATATGCCAGCGAGCTCTTAGACCACAAGTACGGTGCCGCGGATTCACGCGCATTCAGCAAAGTTTAGTCACGATAATACGCTTAATGAATAGCACTAAGATTCTTTGTGGAAACGCTAGTGTCAACAGTGGCAACGATAAAGTGTAGTATGGTCAGGCTATTTGTTTTCTTGAGAGTGGATAGGACTTGTCCTCGACTACAGTAAGGCAAAGAAACTCTACAGGTGTTAAGCAGCATGTGTCTGCGCTCCGTGTTAGAAGTGTCATCTTCACACAGAATTAAAACTAGAAACACTAGACCTAGGCTATTGTGTAGTATTAGCCTCAACGTAGTTTAGCCTGCATACTTTACCTAGAGTCTGCGGTAAGTCCAAGTCACACATAGTTGCAGAGGACACACTGCATGATATGAATCAGAACTAGCTTCCATCAGCTGTATGGTGTGATGTGCAGCAACACCAACATCACCAGCAACAGCAAGCTGCCGCCGCTGCAGCCGCCGCAGCTGCCGCCGCGGCCCAAATCAAGCAGCAGATGGAGAACGCCATGCCCCACCTGCACGAACAGATGAACATCAACGCGGCCCAGCACAACCAGATCCTGCAGCAGCTAGCGCAGCTCGGCCCCACCAACGACAAGGTCAAACGCCAGCAGCTACAGATGCAGATCCAACAACTGGTCCTCCAGCAACAACAGATGGTCCAACAGATCCAGCTCTCACAGAGGAACTACTTCTTGGGGCTCCAGGGTCCCGCACACCAGCCCCCCTCGCCCCCCTCCCACAACGGCGGCAGCCTCTACCACCGACCCTCTCTCAACGGGGACTCCTCCTCCTATAGCGTGAAGGAAGAGCGCGCGTCGACTCCCCCCAGCCATCCCCTGTACGGCCACGGCGTCTGCAAGTGGCCCGGGTGTGAGCATGTCTGTGATGACTTCCAGAGTTTCACAAAGTAAGTCCCTTACCTTGACCACGGAACTAACACATAGCTCTCCCATTGATTGATAAACCAGAATGGTCTTCGTACTTAAGACATAAACAACTGGCATTCCCCTTAATAAAAATGGAATGATCTTCACTGACACAATATCTTTATTTTAAAATTGACACTTCAACCAGAATCATTTTGTAACTTTCCCGAAGTTTCGGCAAAATCTTTGGTCTTCGACAAAAATATGGCAGGGATTTTAAAGCTCCCAAACATTTATCTTAGGGTATGGATGGCACAATACATAGGTAGGTTTAATCGTCCATAAGATCGGTTATATTCCCATGGCCCCTGCTCGTTCGAAACATTGTTCTCAACCAGGTTATTATTTCTTTTTTATTAATATTATTTCTTTTACTTCTCTTTGTTGCATGTGTACATTCTTTATAATTTTACTTTTCATTTGATGGATACAAAAACAAGAGACACTTTGAGCAAAATCAATCATTCCTCCAGGAAAAAGTGTGAATGATTTAGAATGATTGATTTTGATCAATATTTATGCAAGGGATTATTTTATAGAAGAGACACTTTGTTCAAAATAGACATATGAATATGGATAAAAACAGGAAACTAACCACTGTTATATTCTAAAATGGCAACCAGAATGCTAACCTACATAGAAAGATTTTTTTTACGCCAAAACCTTTATCATCTATGATTCCAAATCCACCAGTGAATGAAAAATTTCAAGCAGTTTTGGCACTTTATGTCATAGTTGAACTGTTTTCTACATGTGTTGGCATGTGACGTACTTACAGTTATTGCATATTCCAAAAGCGCGCGCGTAAATATACATAAAAATCTATATTTACATATCTTGCGTCCAACATTCTATTAAAAATACTATCTTTTTTAAAAATAAAATACAAATTAAAACAGTATTTTTTCCTTTAAATAATAATTTAAATTAAAAAAAAAAAAAGAATGCGAGAGAGAATAAATAAAACCAATTTTCAAAATAAAAAAAAAATTATCAGATTAATTTTCACTGATTGCTCCTATTTAGTTTTGACCAAGGACCTACGATTATATCAAAGAAGAATGATGTGTGGAAAGGGTGGGGGACGCTATAAAGAAATCAAAAATGGGGGAAACGGAATTCTAACGGACGCAAATCTACCATTAAAGTTATGATAGGTAACGTCACTGGGTGAAAAAAAAAAAAGAGGTTAAGGTACTGTAAAAGAGACCAAGGAAAAAGACCCTTCCTTTTCTCTCTGTTTATTCCTTCAGATTAAGAAAGGGAAAAAAAGGTGGAGGGGGTGAAAAGGAGATTGGAAGTATGGGGGGGGAGGTCTCTATATTTCCCCATTAACCCAGCAGTTCGGTTTAATGATGGAGTCAAGCAATTTGTAGCAGAATCTTTTTTTTTTTTCTTCTTCGGTGGTGGAGGGGGAGGGTTTTGGGTCCCAAGTAAAATGACCATTTCTCAGAGACCTTCCTCCCATTATCATATGAATAATAATTTCCCACCAGAGCATTTGTTGGTGATGGATTGGGTCTGTGAATGCATGGCAAAGTCAGCTGACGTTGAAACCCTCTCGCTCTTGCTAATTTATGGTAAACCCACCCCCTCCTCCACTCTCTAAAACGCTAAATACGAACTCTTTCTCTTTTTTTACCCCCCGTTAGCCCCCCCTCTTCAGCTAAATCCAACGTTGCGCCAAAGCTGATTACGGAAAAAGAAAATTTTGAAGGAAAAAAAAGAATCGTAATGGCCGAATTGGTGGTAAGAAAGAGAGTTTCTTAATGCGATTGCTAATTTTATAGAAAATATTTTTCATTTTTTTTTTTTGGTTTTTAAATCACAAACCATATTTAAAAATTAAAGGATGGGGAGGAAATGGGTTTAATTGAGGACATCGAAGGATGATCTTGGAAGGATTAAGTGTGTGGTGATGATGATAAGTGGTATCTGTGATTACATTATTATTGGCATTTGTTTTAAATGATGGTGAACTAAAGGATTAGAGTGTGTTTAGGGTGTATCGTGATTTTAAACGACTCTCTGTCTCAGTATTTCTTCATTTTCTGCTGAAATTGGCAGTTTTTTGTGCGTGTCTTTAGCCCCGTTGTGTGAGGGATTTGTTAAATTGATGGTTATAGGAAATGTCTTTAACGGTATATAAGCGCGAATTTAATTCATTTATAAATAAAGTCATTTATTGTGTGCTTTTTTTCCTTATTCAAGATTTAAGTCGCGTGGGTTATAATGGATGTAGCGAATAGTAAATATGTTAATCAGAAAGGATGCGTTGTTTCATACCGTTTTTTTCCACCTATAATCGGCCCTGCCGCTCCTTTCTAGAAAGTTCGGTTGGTTTCTTAATTCCTCCGGGTGGATGTTACGATATGGTAACGGCTGCCCCTGTACTGATAGAACCATAGCTGGGGGCAGCCATGGTATACAGGTTGTTGTTGTCTATGTTCGAAGTTGACTGGACTTGTAGCTAATTTACTGACCCCTGTTCGCTCTGCAAGTAGATGATCGAGACACTTCAAAGGGAGAGAGGCCTCTGAGCAACAACTGATAGCTTCTTTAAAATGTTTTTGCTTTTTAAAAATTATATAAATATCTATTATCCCCCTATATCACGATGAAAAAAAGTATAACCGATTTTCCATTTAAGACCTAACCACGATGCTATTAATACTATCCTAAATCTTGTGGCCATAAATTCGAGAATGTATTGTATCAGGAGCTGGCTCGCACCCACAGCGTTTGTCACATACCAATTGTCGCCCATTGACCGCAACTGTCGGATAAAAGGGGGATGCTATCCCAGTAATTTTGATCTCTCATGCAGTTGGCTGTAGAAACTTTGGTATAAAAAATACTGTATAAAAATATGATAAATAAATAAATAGATATATGCAAAAAGAAAAAGGCTTCTTGAACACAAACCTGTTTTTAGCGTGTCTATTGCATACTGCTCGAGATGATAAGAACTGTCTTATCCTGCTATTCCTGACATGGTAGAATGTGTGAAGCCAACGTTTAGATTTCATCCCAACGTTTGATCCAGATTTGAACCTTATCACTAGCTCTCATTATATGAACATAATTATAACCTTTGATGGGGGAATGGGTCCGCCAACATTGGAATCAACAGAAACTCTACCAACAAGAGCAGCAACAAACGTCGTGTGTGTGCAGGCACCTCGAGAGTGAGCACGCGCTGGACGACCGCAGCACGGCCCAGGCGCGAGTACAGATGCAGGTGGTGACACAGCTCGAACTCCAGCTGTCCAAGGAGAAGGAGAGGCTTCAGGCCATGATGCTGCACCTCCACATGAAGCCGACGGGGCCCAAGACTTCCTCGGACATGCCACAGGTGAGTGGGCAGCTGGGAGAAACTACCTTGGGAGCATGATGGAAGGTTAGAAGAGAGTTCAAGGAGGAGCCATTTTGCTTGTTGAACTTTTGCAAAACAAAATTCAACTTTATATTCTTTGAACACTCCCCATATTTTCTTTATTTAGTTCATGGTGGTTTTAATCTGTTTGGATTTCTAAAAATAGACAACAATAAAATTCCAAGAGTCCAGCGAACTAACCTCCCTCGAGTGTCAACGGTTCAAAACAACAAGAAGTCCAGGAGTCCAGCGAACTAACCTCCCTCGAGTTTCAACGATCCAGAACAACAAGAAGTCCAGGAGTCCAGCGAACTAACCTCCCTCGAGTGTCAACGATCCAAAACAACAAGAAGTCCAGCGAACTAACCTCCCTCGAGTGTCAACGATCCAAAACAACAAGAAGTCCAGCGAACTAACCTCCCTCGAGTTTCAACGATCCAAAACAACAAGAAGTCCAGCGAACTAACCTCCCTCGAGTTTCAACGATCCAGAACAACAAGAAGTCCAGGAGTCCAGCGAACTAACCTCCCTCGAGTGTCAACGATCCAAAACAACAAGAAGTCTAAGAGTCCAGCGAACTAACCTCCCTCGAGTGTCAACGATTCAAAACAACAAGAAGTCCAGCGAACTAACCTCCCTCGAGTGTCAATGATCCAAAACAACAAGAAGTCCAGCGAACTAACCTCCCTCGAGTGTCAACGATCCAAAACAACAAGAAGTCCAGCGAACTAACCTCCCTCGAGTGTCAACGATCCAAAACAACAACAAGTCCAGCGAACTAACCTCCCTCGAGTGTCAATGATCCAAAACAACAACAAGTCCAGCGAACTAACCTCCCTCGAGTGTCAACGATCCAAAACAACAATAAGTCCAGGAGTCCAGCGAACTAACCTCTCTCGAGTGTCAACGATCCAAAACAACAATAAGTCCAAGAGTCCAGCGAACTAACCTCCCTCGAGTTTCAACGACCCAAAACAACAAGAAGTCCATGAGTCCAGCGAACTAACCTCCCTCGAGTGTCAACGATCCAAAACAACAAGAAGTAAGTCCAGCGAACTAACCTCCCTCGAGTATCGGCGAGGATCAATCCATGAACAAACCTAATACCGAGTCATTAAAGGATTTCAATATTATACCCCTTTTTATGAAAGCCATTATGATAATGTCAACTCTCCGATATATTAAAACGTCTTGGGAGCACGGCGGCCAATCTTTAAGTGCCACCCCCACTAATTGTGCATTGTTTCGAAATATTAAATTCATCCTACGGCCCTAATAAACCAATCTCCATCTTTCTTTCTCAATTAAACCATTCCGTCTCTTTCTTTTCTTTATTATTTTTTTTAAATCGCTTTTTACTTATTGTGACGTTTTTTTCTTCATCTCGGGACCAATGCTAAATAATTATGTGGGGACACTTGAAAAATAATAAAAATAGAGTTTTGGGCAGGGAAGGGTTAGCTAGAGAGGGTTTATTACCATAAAAATAATAAATTGTAATGGATTTTTAGGAGTATTTGTTATTAAGGATGACTTTATTAATCTTGCTTTTTATTATTGTTCTGAAATCTCCCTTTGTGGATAGTGGGGTTGTTGCTTTGGTTGCGGAGAGCTAGCTAGCTATATGGTGTATTGGAACGATGATTGTTGCTGTGTGGTCCAACCGGCCGCACTATACATTGGAAGCGGTAAAAAATGAAGTTCTTTCTATCTTGAGAGCGAGTTACGGTGTGCTTGTAGACGTGGGATGTACTTAGCGGTGCAAGCGCTTACAGTCCTCTACCCACCATGGCCTTGTACTACACGTGTAGACAACCTATGGTGTACTTACATCCTAGAAGCAAATGGCCTCCCAGACCTTTCGGTACATAAGCCGGTGTGGTGTACTTACAGTACAAGTAGTCACAATCCTTTACCCACACCCTGGCTTGATACTACATATTTAGACATTGGATGAACTTACAGTACAAGCCGTCACGCCATTATACTCCCATGTAGTAGCTGTAGTTCCCAGTAATAGCGCTTTTCTTCACCCCCGCAAGGACAAACGAGACGATGCAGTGTCACAACGACGGGCTGACAGTACGGTGTTGCAGGCGATAAAGGCCCCGCCACCTTCGCCGCCCCCCCACATCGCCTCCCTCCGCCCTGCCCCCCAGCCCACTCATGGTGGCCCCCCGCATGCACCCTCCGACCCCCAACGCCCCCGTCTCCATTCGACGTCGGCTCTCGGACAAGCTCGACGTCTCCTCCATACCGGACTCCCCCATCCGCCGTCGGGTGGTGGAGCGCTCCAACCTCGACATCACCGAGGGTGAGTTCCTGGGCTGACTTATCCCCATTACTTCCCGGGATAGTTTGTTCCTTACCTTTTGTCCACTAGGAAATATGGGATAATTTTTCCATTTATTTCTCCCCATTACAGAATAGAGTTCCGGAAAAAGTTTTTCCTTCTCCCCATTAGGGAATATAGTCTTTCTTTCTCCCTGTTAGGAAATACAACTATGGGATAGTTTTATCCCCTTTCCTTCTCCTTTATAGGGAATATCCTTTCTTTCTCCCTGTTAGGAGATACAGTCCCAGGATAGTTTCTTTTTCCTCGTCAGGAAATACAGTTCCGGGATAATTTTATCCCTTTTCCTTCTCCTTAATAAAGATTACAACAATCCCGGTATAGATACTTTTCTTCATCCTTCTTCTCTTTAGGAAATGCAGTCTTGGATTTTAACCTTTTCTCTCCACACATACGCATCCCAATATACCTCAAAAATAGGTTATTTTTTATACTGTGCGATATTTATATTTAATCATATAAAATACTTATTGATGTGACACGAACATTACGCTCAAATAAAATACAAATAGAAAACACTCTGGAACGCTTTGATACCTCTTTGAGCTAGTGCCTTCATGGAGAAATTCTTTAAACAAAAGTCCTAGGCTTCCTGGAAACTTAGAAATGTGATGTCGCTCTAGGTGTTGTGTACTTGGTGCCACATCCAAACAACAATGTTTACCAAACATCTCCGACACCAACAACAACCACCAGACCAATATTTATTCCACACACCACTCGGGTTTTTAAATAAAACATACGCTTCCTTTCCAAAATAACACCAACACATCAACGGGTATAGAGAAAGATTTCTATAGGTACATATAGATTGATGTATTAGGTTATGATGATCATAGTGAGAAGAGATTTAAGACTACCTGTACTGTAAGTACACCACCACATGTCTACAAATGTAGTACTTGGCATTGGTGGTTAGATGGTTGTGAATGCTTATACTGTAAGTACATGACTACACATGTAGACTACAAAGTTCGTCTTTCTCAAAAGAGCAGCAATGGCTTTATTTTGTTAAATCCTGTTAGGGAATTACTGAAGTTGTCAGGGTAGTAATGAAGATATCATTGTGCAATAATAGAATTAATAGTTTTATAAATATTTAAGAATCCCCCACAATGAGCTTGTGTTCCTGGTTGTGCAGAGATCCAGAGGAACAGGGAGTTCTATAAGAACGCTGACGTGAGGCCTCCATTTACCTACGCCTCCTTGATCAGACAGGTGAGTGCTAGTATATGTCTTTACACGCGTGTTGTTAGAATATACATAGTTGGTGAGGTCTGTGGCGTGTACATGTGTGTTACTGTGTTGGTCTTTACATGCTTGTTGTTAGAACATACATAGTTGGTGAGGTCTGTGGCGTGTACATGTGTGTTTATGTGTGTTTATCTATGCTACTCAACTTTAAATATGAAGCTGATGTCTACAAATGCCTTGCCGAGACACACGTACGTTGTATACATGGTCTGTGAGGTGAGGTCTGTGGCGTGTACATGTGTGTTGATGTGTGTTTATCTATGCTACTCAACTTTAAATATGAAGCTGATGTCTACAAATGCCTTGCCGAGACACACGTACGTTGTATACATGGTCTGTGAGGTGAGGTCTGTGGCGTGTACATGTGTGTTGATGTGTGTTTATCTATGCTACTCAACTTTAAATATGAAGCTGATGTCTACAAATGCCTTGCCGAGACACACGTACGTTGTATACATGTGTGTGTCTATATATTTGGTGGTCAAACATGTGTTCCTGGTATGCAAACGTCTATTATTGGAGTCTATTCAATGTGGTTTGTCTATTTTTGGAGTCTACATGCGTGTTAATGGAACACGGAAAGGTGTGCGTACAACCCTACATACAAACCACGCGTGTGTTCTAGTCCATAATTGAGGCTCCAGAGAAGCAACTGACCCTCAATGAAATCTACAACTGGTTCCAGAACACGTTCTGTTATTTCAGGAGGAACGCAGCCACTTGGAAGGTAAGTCTTACACTTTGCTGACACTGTGTGTCTTAAAGTCACGAGAAAGATGGATTTAAGACACATTATGTATTCTATGTTATATTCACACACAGTACATTCTCTCTATAATAATCCTTAATCATATTTATATCATGTTCAACATGTGTGGGGCGTCGTTCATTGGCTCATTCCTTATGGCGTCAGCGGCATTAATCAAATGTCACGGCGCATGCGCGAGGCCATTTCATTTCTGCTCACCATTGTGTGCGGACACCAGCAATCCTACAAACTCCAAACGTATTAGTAGCAAGTTTCTCTAGATGGGTACAGACACACAGGCTTTTTAGATAATACAATATTTAAATATTTAGATAATAAAATGTATATGTTGGATTGAAACAATATTGGAAATAAATTATTTTCTCTCAATCCCCCCAATATATACATTTATTATCTTAATAAAGGCCTTAATTAAGACTTAATTATGGATGGCTTCATTATCAAGTAATAACTTGATAACTTTGAACACAACCATGATAATTACCCCGAATATTTCAGAATTAATTTCAAAAGATAGTTAATAGTAATATTCAACCGTTATATCGGGGGAAACAACTGTTAGTTACAGTAAACAGTACAAAAGAGTGAAATTGCACTGGTGGTTACATTCAGGGTAAAATACATCTGATAGTTCAACTAAGAGTTGTTTAAGGCTTGTATTATTTTTCGTAATATATTATAAAAATCAAACATTAGTTTATATTTATTCCGACAGATGGTGTAAGCCATCAGTAACTTTCAATAGCACAATCAGGAGATGCCTTTTTACCTAATGTTAACTAGAGTTTTATTTAAATGTCTTTCAATTGGGATAATTAAAAATATCGGTAAATCGAGAAAATCGATTGTTCTACTGAACTTTCGGAATACATATTTTGCATATCGTAAAATTATTTTATTTTTTTATTATCCCTAGTACATGTGGTACAGGCCATGATAATCATGGTAAGTAGAAGTAGGCGAATGCTTTCACTGTAAATGCCCCACATGTCTACACATTAGAAAGCAGTTCAACTTTTGATCTTACAAGTGAGCCAGAGCCTCGTAAAATTACTTATTTTTATTAATAGAAAGAAAACAGTGTACAGATCTTTCCATATATATTTTATGTTTATAAAGATAATGTTTTAAAAACATCTTTCTCGTGACTACACATTAAATAGTTATTTTAGGAATTTAATATCTGTGTAAAATATACAAATTTGAAACGGACAATAATATTTTAATCATTTTGACCATATAATTTCAAAAATTGACGAAACTTATTTTCTCACTATCATCTAGGGTTAGAAAAGTGAACTAATATTTATATATTGCTAAAAGTCCGTTTCAATTTTGTAAATAACCCTGTCATATAGAAATTGCCATTTATTATTATGTCTGTGTGTTTACATTTTTATTAGAGTTTCTTTTTGTAAATGTTAAAACGCTAGATTTGGTAATGGTATTTCTTTGTTGAATAATGTATGTATTATATATTAATTATATATAAAGCTTCAAAAGTTATTTTTAGATATTGAAAGAATACTAAAATGAAAATTATTGGTATATTTAAAAGTAAAACGATTATTTATCCAGTTGATCACCATCGTAATCTGAGACATTTCTAGCTGACCTTGACAAAACACAATGAATGTTCGCGAGACCTCCCAGTACACTGTTGCGTGGTGAGCCGATAAAAAGAATTTATTGCAGTATATACTGTACATATTTATATTCTGTCAACAGCCTTTAAAATATCAAAATATATTTGTATGAAAAGCCGTAAGTATGCAATTGATATATTAATACGCCTAACTTATTTAAATACATAAATGTAAGAGAAAGTGTATTTAAATTGATAATCATATGTTAATATGAGGGCAATTTAACTTTATCGTCATCCTCTCTCTCTTAAAAAGAATGAAAAATAATTTAAATTTGCATACAAATTGTGCCTTACTCTCTGCGTTTATTTATCTAAATAAATAAAGAACACAAAGTTTTCGCAGAGTTTTGAGAAAAGTTGTAATTCATGAAATAATATATTTATAAAGGGGATTTTCACCACAATTGTTCATAAGTCTGGTTTTAACTCGAGAACTCTGCCATTCTACTACAAAAGAAAAACAAAAATACAAAAAGATCAGGTAAAATATCTTTCTGGCAAAGATTCGTCTGTTTTCATATCTCCTCCCGTAGGACGTCAAGAAATCGAAGCTTCCTCTGTACTGATCAAGGCCATATAGCTCGAAGCCATGGTATACATGCTAACTTTTGTTCGAATTTGCCAAAACTTATTTTGGTGGACTAATGATCTGAATATGAGCGTTCTGTACAAAGCAGATCAAATGCGTTGTTATACTACGATTATTAGACTCAGTAGGTACCTTTTTTAGCATCCAAAGATAGTTTTTTCAGAAGAATCTCGATAAATACAATCGTTCTTATTGTCAAATAAATCAAAAATAAATAAAAGATTCGTATATTGATCCAAAATACGTCTCGTGGAATAGAATTTATGCGAATTGCAATGTTAAAAATCATATAAACATTCATAGATAAGATCAATAATCAGACCAGCATTGACTATTGTATATAAACTGGAGATAAAATCTGCCTCATCCAGTTGATCACCATCGTAATCTGAGACATTTCTAGCTGACCTTGCTATTGACAAAACACAATGAATGTTCGCGAGACCTCCCAGTACACTGTTGCGTGGTGAGCCGATAAAAAGAATTTATTGCAGTATATACTGTACATATTTACACATCACCTATATTTACATTCTGTCAACAGCCTTACCTCTTTTTTTATTTTGAAGTTGGAGTAACTTCTCTACTTCTGTAAATATGTAAAGAGAGCTGGTGTGAGTTTTACATTGTTGCATATACCCACCATTCGTGATATTGCTTTCATAGAATATTTTAATTAGGAGATAGAATTTAGCACCACTGTGTGCTCGAAAAAGAAATATACATTAAGCATAAATATAAGGTGATGCTAAAACCATTAAACACATAAAAATATAAGCAGATCTCTATCGATGAAAGAAAA
Source organism: Cordylochernes scorpioides (assembly GCA_030710605.1). Taxonomy (NCBI): domain Eukaryota; kingdom Metazoa; phylum Arthropoda; class Arachnida; order Pseudoscorpiones; family Chernetidae; genus Cordylochernes; species Cordylochernes scorpioides. The sequence continues at coordinate 68,433,269 of CP092868.1, forward strand.
TTGCAAATTTTTAACACTCCATTTTATACAATATATTTAAAACACTATGTTACTACAAAGAAAAAACTTAATATAAGAATGTATGGTGGTGAACTCTCAAGCCCAGCTTAGTCTCCCGTAATATTGTATTAAGCCGAGTGTATCTCTAGTCTATTTAATAAAACTATGGACATAAGATTTTTCTCGGATTGCAGGAATCTACACATAACAACAACAACAAAAAAAAACTTTATTAAAACCTTCTAGTCTGATTATCTCCGAATAGAAGAGGTTATATATATATACAGAAATAACAGTAATAGTTACAATAAACATCAGTGTTATTTACAATGTATTTTATAGGGGGGAAGAATAAGAAAGAAAGGGCTTGACATAAACTTATATACAAGCAATCGAGAACAAGCAGTTCCTTTTTCCTAAAGAACAATAATAAATAAACAAAGTAGTATTGACAGAAATTTACATTAGATCTACACATAAAGGTATTTACCACGTAATTGCATCGAAGACTCCTCTTCCATAAATCAATCTCAAATATGCTAGACAACATTTCAAACTCTATGTAATAATATAGATGTGGGGGTATAGAGCAATCCATATTTAAATCTTTAGATAATGCAAAGGCGTATATTGGATTGAATAAAATATTGCCAATATAATGCCTTGACAAAGGTTGGCGTTCAGCCAACCGAAATATTGGCAAATAAATCTTTATTCAATCCAATATATGCCTTTTTATTATCTAAATATGTGATAATATAGATGTGAGAGTATAGAGGTCGGCAAGCTAACTCTAGACAAGGCAATGATGGGATGTCCTAGTCACTTTCATATCCTGTCGCACAAGCGATTAACTTAAAGATATCAAAATCCTCTCTACTCTCATTTGAAGTTTCCATTTTAACTTTCCTAAAAAGAAATAACTATTTAAAAATTTGTCACGACGACAACTGAAACTCATAATGAGAAGCAGCTACAATCAGACCTTCATATATGAGGTGTGTTCAAAAGGCATCGCGACTTTTGTGTTTTTTCAAAAATTATTTATTTATTCATGAAAACCTATTTTGTCCCCTTCAAAGTAATCCCCATGAGATATTATACACTTGTGCCAACGGTTTTTTCCAATCTTCGAAGCACTTCAAAAAAACATTTAAAAAAAATCTTTTTCAGCTCCTCCTTCGATGCCGTCTTTATCTCGTCAAGCATAGCGTAACGTCGTCCTTTCATGGGCCTCTTCAGTTTAGGGAACAAGAAAAAGTCACAGGGGGCCAGTTCTGGGGAATACGGTGGCTGCGGCATCATTAGTGTGTTGTTTTTGGCCAAAAAGTCGCGCACAAGCAACGATGTGTGAGCAGGGGCGTTATCGTGGTGCAAAAGCCAATTTTTGTTTTTCCATAAATCCGGGCGTTTCTGGCGGATTGCTTCGCGCAAATTGCGCATAACTTGCAGGTAATATTCCTTATTGACCGTTCTACCCTGTGGCAAGAACTCATGATGCACCACGCCCCTGCAATCGAAGAAAACTGTCAGCAAAACTTTCACATTCGACCGAACTTGGCGCGCTTTTTTCGGTCTTGGTTCGTGCGGCAGCTTCCATTGAGATGATTGAGCTTTGGTTTCCACGTCATAACCATAAACCCACGCTTCGTCACCAGTTATGACCCTCTGGAGCAAATTTGGGTCGTCGCGGACAGAGTCCAACATCTCATTAGCAATGTTCATGCGATGCTGTTTTTGGTCGCAATTGAGCAATTTTGGTACGAATTTCGCGGCGACCCGTCTCATGCCCAAATCATTGATAAAAATCGAATGGCACGAGCCAATCTATATGTTTAGGTCCTCAGCAACTTCTCTAACGGTGATTCGACGATTGGCCAATATCATTTTCTCCACTTCATTAATTTTTTCGTCTGTTGTTGAAGTGCTCGGGCGTCCGGCACGCTCTTCGTCGTTCACATCTTCTCGGCCTTCTGAGAACATTTTGTACCACCGATAAACGTTGATTCGGTCCAAGGTAGCTTCTCCGTATGCCACAGTCAACATTCGGAATGCATCCGCGCACTTGATTTCGTTTTTCACACAAAATTTGATACAGGTTCTTTGATCCATTTTTTTTTAATAGGTAAAAATCGAAGACGATCCAAAACACCTGCAAGCAAAGCAGCTGTCAACAATTAAGTGAACATTCAAAATGGCCGAGCTTGTCGGCATAAGTGAGAGACATGAGTACCAACATAAAGCCACAAAAAGATCGAAATTCGAATATACGTAACCCGCGAAAATTCAAAAGTCGCGATACTTTTTGAACACACCTCGTATGGTTGGAATTAAATAAAGGGAAATGAACAAGATGTAGTTATATTATAGGCATGTACAAGTTATATAGCTACGTACAACTAGTATCAACAAAGAAGTAAGTAGTAGATATAAATTGTGCTTTTTGATGTATGTCTAAAATATTTTACGCATATAATATTATAATTTAGAATAGATTCACTTCAAATATATCAACAGAATATAATAGAGTTTTTGAAGTTGCAGAAATAATATATTTTATTGAATACTCTGTATCTTACATATTTAAAATGTTTATAGATATTTAAAATAAATTTGCAAAGTATTGGTTTTAGAATGTCTAAACAATACACACACACAACATACAAAGTACGATATATTGTAATTGAATATTTTATCTAAAAATCACTTGAAGCTTTATACATAATTATACTTTAAAAATAAAATATTATATTTTACAATTACGAAGTTCCGAAAATAAAGTAAGATGAAGTAGCTTTTTGAGAGTTACAACAATGTCTGCCAGACATTGGATTCTTGTTTCCAGCAGAAATAGGTTTTAATTGTTAAAAATTAGCCTTGTTTTGTAATCTTCATCAAAATATCTTTCTCCCATAAGTCTGTTTTTTTTTTGGTCCCCTACTTTATCAAAAGTAAAATAAAAGTAATGAATCTGGATTGGAAGAATAAACTTTGATTTTATACATTATTTTTTTAGTATATAGAATTTTTTTTTTCATGGCAAAGGAAAGAGAACTAAGCAAAATTTTTTCCCAAAGTTGTTTATTAAATATATATTAAATATTTATACATAAACTTTAAATAGTTTAGAATTAAAGCCGTTATCTAATATACATTTGTCATTGCGTATTGTAGAACAATAATAAAGTTCGGACAGGCAGGTAGTTCTAATCATTTTTATGAATATACACTGCGTGACATTGAAATTGGAACACCAAGAAATAGTGGCCAGAAAATTATGCAAATTTCAGGGTAGACGCGCCTAACCGAGTTATGCAAATGATGTAAAATGCGCAGCTCTCGTGCGCACATGGAGTAAGATATAAGGGATGGAACTTGCAGAAAGGACAGTATTCGTGTCGTTATTTCTTCAAGGAAAATCATTGTAGAAATTTTGTTCTTGTGTCAAAAGACACGTGTAATAACAGAGAATGCCAGGTCATCGTAAACGGAGGCAGTTCAAGCAGACAGACGCTTTTACGAGGGGCATGGTGATCGGACTGAAAAGGGCAGGTTGGTCCATACGTCAAATCGCAGCTGATACACACTTTGGTGCGTCCACGGGGAACCGACTGTGGAGAAGATGGTTGGAACAAGGAAATGTGGCAATTTATAGGAATGTCGGTGCAACCAGAGTGACGTCAGCACGTGTGGATCGGCGTATCCTTCGACAAGCAGTGGCGGCCCCACAAGCCACTTGTACCGCCATCCTGCAACATGTGCAAGACACCCTAGATCATTCCATCTCGACCAGAACCATTTCCCGTCGATTGGTTGCTAATGGCTTGCACTCATGCCGTCCGCTAAGAAGACTGCCATTGACCCCACCGAATAGGCGCCAACGTTTGGAATGGTGCCGGGCTAGATCGACGTGGATGACGGAATGGCACAGGGTCGTGTTCTCAGATGAGTCGCGTTTCTGCTTGTCCAGTGATAGTCGCCGTGTACGCGTGTGGCGTCGACGTGGAGAAAGGTCCAATCCGGCAGCAATTGTGGAACGCCCCACCGTGCGACAACGTGTAATCATGGTTTGGGGCGCAATCGCGTATGATTCCAGGTCACCTTTACTTCGTATTCAGGGCACTATGACGGCCCAACGATACGTTGATGATGTGCTGCGACCGGTGACACTCCCCTACCTTCAGGGGGTACCCAATGCCCTTTATCAGCAGGATAACGCCCGACCGCACACTGCTCGCATTAGCCAACAAGCTCTGCAAGATGTACAGATGCTTCCCTGGCCACCGTACTCTCCTGATCTCTCACCAATCGAGCACGTCTGGGACATCATTGGACGCCGTTTGCATGCCTTGCCACAGCCGCGTTCAGAAGACGAACTGTGGCAAATGGTTGAGAGGGAATGGAGAGCCATCCCTCAGGACGCCATCCGTACTCTGATTGACTCTCTACCTGGACGTGTTGCTGCGTGCATCGCCGTCCGCGGTGGTCCTACTTGCTACTAAGCCGACGCCGTTCTCGCTCTGTATTATGACTATCATTTTGAAATAAAGATCAATTATTGTTCGTCCCTGTCTCTCTCTGTCTGCCGAGTTTCATCACTTTCTGGCCACTATTTCTTGGTGTTCCATTTTCAATGTCACGCAGTGTATATTTTTAAAAATCGGAAACATGCTTTTTTTCTTGCGCAGAATTTTGTGAGGATTTTGAGAACTTTTCGAATAAAGAAACGTTAACATAGATTTGGTTTTTAGGCAGTCTAAAGTATTAATATAATAACATATTTTTCTTTGAAAAAAAAAAAAAATTTTGTACTGATCGTCAATAAAATGATTAATTCACAGAAATAATTCAAATATTGCCTAACTTTATAAAGGGGATAAATAAAACTGTATTGTTACTTTATTATCGGAACTCGTAGAAAATTTAGATTTATTTCTAGAATAATATTTTATTTTTATATATTAGAAAAAAAAACTAAATAAAAGGAGTGGTCAATAAAATCATCTTAAGTATCTACCTACTATTTTCTGAAAAAGGCTTTTGAATATTATTTAGACTGATTAGTTTTTTTTCCTGATTGACAAATGGATTTTTTATTTTTTATTTTTTTGCTTTTTAACTCATAAGAAAGGTCTATAATACTTTTAAAATGTTATTAAAATATCTACGCTATATAACAATTTGGCAATATATGAAATTTTATTTATACTAAAATATATATATCGATATAATTTTATTAATATGAAATTAATATTGAGGGCGAATTAATTTTGAATTCTATTTTTAAATTAGCTTTTTTAATATTAGCTTATAAAATAAATACATAAACAAATTTACATTTAAACTCATATTTTTATCTTACATTCAATGCATTAAATTTATATGTAAGAAATATTTTAAAATAGAGAGGAAATTGGATATTTTCATAATTGAATTATTAATTTATTTAAGCGATGGCTTACACACACCTATATATAAAATTAATAAAGAAAAATATATCTAATAAATAAAGCATATTCTTTTAATGGCGTATACTGAGAAATATATTATTTTCAAGCTTTTTTTTCGTATTCGTATAATAATATTAATATATTCAAATAAAAATCAATAATATTATACAATAAACTGAAATAATATAAAACATATAAGGTGTGTGTGTCTCTATTATAAACAAAACTATAAAAATATTCTAAAAGATCCATTATACAAAATGTAAAATCTATAGACTAATTTATTTTCAAATAAAAACGTATGTTATCTTTTATATATTAATTTTTAAGTATATATATATGAGTTTAAAATTCAAATTATGCAAACAAAAGTTTTCTATTGGAAAAATTTTGTTTTTCAATCTAACGCAGACGATAAAATATACCAAACAAAATAAAAATAGGTTGTAGAAGAATTGAGAATTTTGCGATAGTTTTTGCATTTTTAAATGAAAATAAAGAAATGGAATACATAAATACCATACGTTATATTTATTTTAATTAGAAATATAATTTTAATATATATCTACTGGTTAAAATATTTAATATTTTTACCAGATATGAATTTTAAAATATGAATTAAAGTTTCAATTCACCTTCGTTTGATTTTACATTTCGTTCTTTTTAAAGTATATTTTACCATAATCCAAATATCTTTCTAGTTACTCAATATCTAGTTATGTAGTTAAAAAATAAAATGGTATTTTTCCTTGCAATTCCATGAATATATATGATTGATAAAGATATTAAATTGAAACTTTGATTGATTGAACCTCTTGTAGGTAAATTGGATCATGTACCTTTAGTGCCATACGGGTATGACATTAGCATTTCAATTTTTTACATGACTCATTCTTTTTAAATATAGCTTCATAGTAATAGTTTTTTTTGGATTCTTGATTCTTCTCGGATTGTAAACTATCATTGTCTCCAAATTTAGCACATCAAATACCTAGCCCTATAAAATGTTTTGAAAATGCAAAATTGAATTTAACAATTATTAAATAAATTTATTCCATGAGAAATTATTGATTTTGAATTTTGACGAAACATTATTTTGGAAAAGATTCGGTAATGGGTATTCGTGTATTGAAATTATATCGAAATTTTATATTATTCTGAACTATATAAATGAACAATACTATTTAAAGAAATTTTTGACTTTTTTTTTATTTTGGTAAGTTTTTATTTTTTTTTATTTTAAGAGAAGAATTCTTTTATTACTCATATATAATGTGGTATATACATTCAGATATTTAAAAATAATTTTAATTGTCAAAAGTAAATAAAATTATTATAGTAGGTATGATTTTAAAAATAAATTTTAAAATATTAATGTAAAAGTTTGGACCACACCTTTTAAATAATTTTTTTTTAACTATGTGACCAAATGTTTCATTTTATTTTTTTTTCACAGAATATATTACCAGTATTTATTTGGATCAATATGATATATTTTAAGAAAAATATATAAGCAGATTATATATTATTTAAAATGGTATGTTTTCTAATGCAAATTTGGTCAAGTCAGCTGATTTTCTAAAAAGAAAATTGTGTAATTTCTGTGAAAAATGTATTTTCCAGCGATTATATTCCAAATATAATTGGCAGCAATCTATTTTATTCTATAGGTATATTTATACATATCATACACGCGGTTAAATATAAATAAAAAATAAAAAAACTATAAAAGCTAAGTTTAAATCATTTTTCATTATTTATATCTAAAAATCATTTTTTTAACGTTTGTACGATATAAATTATAGCCTTAATATAATGTGATTATAATAGATAAATTGTGTCATTTTGATGAAATAATAGTTATACTAAAATAATAAAAATGTCTCATACAAAAGTACTCAACTTTTACAAAATTAGACCATTATCATTTTACACTCTCAGAAAAATATTCAAAATTTGACTCATTTTTATTAATTTTAATTTCGCTACAATTTTTTAAGTTGAAATTCTTTAGAGAAAATGCAATAAATCAGCCCATTTCTTCTAAAATTTTAATAATCGTTCATTTTAATTTTTAATATGTGCACTTTTTTTTCAAAAACAGTTATATAACACCTATCTCTAACAAAAGGATTGTTACAAAAATTGGTCATTTTTTAAAGTCTGGCATAGAGATATGGATTTCTTCCATAAAAATATCAAAACATTTTTTTTTGTGTTAATTTTTATTTTATATTTTCGAATTGTTTTTCTCTCGAAAGTTTTTCTCTCTTTGGTTATATATTATATAGGCTATTTTTTTTCTCTTTCTCTCTTCTTCCAAATTTACCACTTGTTTATTCGTTTGTTATATAATAGCCCTACCATTTGATTTTTGCTTTTATTTTGAAATGAAGATGGTGGTTGGTGCATTTTAAGCCTGCCTTATCCCCCACCTATATTTGTTCACTAATTATTTGGTCAAAAACTTTAAAATAATCATCATTCAAGAACTTAAGCGATTTTCAAAGTGCGCTGCAGTTATCAACCAGTTTGTATTAGGGATATTTTAAAGATATATTTTCTTACATTTTTTTAAAATAATTTACGCACTTAAATATTCTTCCCTATATATTTCAAACGATTTTTAAATATAATCGAAATTAAAATTTAATCGAATTTAAATATAATCGAAAATATATCAATGCTCTTTTTACTTTTTTAATTAGACATTTACGAAAAAATATATATATAAAATTCTTAAAATATCTACTATTTATTTTTTAAAATCAAAATCAAAGTTAGGGGAGAGAGAATAGCAATCAGGGGATAAGGTAGGCATTATTATACAGTATAACCAACCTCCCATGAGAAACCATAGCCTAAAAAATTGAAATTCTTCTTTCTCTTGAGGTCTCTCCCTGGTCTCTCATTGGAGGTTGGATTAGATCAGGTAATTTTTATTTTACAAAGAGGTTAATCATATTATAAAATGTTACTCTAACCAACTACCATCGATATATTATTACCCTCTATGTTTTTTGTTTTTGTTAATTTTATTTCCTCCACCAAGGGCTAATACCTCCCTAACTTCCAACGATGCTAAATGTTCCTGTGTGGTAGAACGCAGTCCGCCACAACCTAAGCCTTCACAAATGTTTTACGAGAGTAGAGAATGTAAAAGGGGCTGTTTGGACTGTTGACGAACTAGAATTTTACAAGCGAAGGCCCCAGAGGCTACAAGAGCGATTGCCAGGGTACGTTTTTTTGATGTTGTGTGTGCACCTCCATTTATTTTATTTATCTCTCTCTCTTTCTCTCTATCTTTCTCTTTATATATATATAAATTTATATATTTTTTCTCTTTTTTTACCTCACCCCCCTTTTTATGTCATATATATATAAAATTTCTCCTCTTTTTCCCTTTATAATTGTTATCTCTTGTTTCTATGGGAACCTTGTGCACATTTATATATCTCTTATTTCTTTATTTTTGTTTGTTTTTTGTTTATTTTTTGGTTGGTTTGATTGTTGCTCGCTCGATGTGTTTTGTCTCTTTATCCACCTTATAAACAAATTTTACTCCCTCCTCCCCTTTTTTATATATCTCTCGTTCCCTTTTTAACTATGTGTGGACCATTATATATATATATAAAACACACATGAAAGAAACAATTTAAAAAAAAAACGATTTTTTAAGGATGTTGCCTGACCACCCCCCTTTCTCTTCACTTGATTCTTTCTGCTATGCTAACATCGTTTTTTTGTGGAATTATTAATTTTATTTATTATAAAACACAAGCATTTTTGAGGTACAAAAATCACTTTAATAATCTTCTTGTTCATTGATGTTTTTTTGTTTTCTACTTTTACCCTTTTTTGTGTTCTTCTCTCTCAATTTCAGCATCTCATTTTTTTCTTTAATCCCCCATTTTTCTCCCCGTTTCCCCAATCCTCGCCACAAATTTTGTGCTTCCCGGCATTTTCCTGTGCACAGAATGCAATTCGCACCAACCTTTCTCTCCATAAGTGCTTTGTGAGGTATGAGGACGATTTCGGGTCCTACTGGATGGTGGATGACCATGAATTTGTAAAGCGTCGGCATTTGAGCCGCGGAAGACCTCGCAAATCTCCCGATTCTGATATCTCAACACAGTAAGCCTAATATCATCTTCTTTTTTAAAACTACAAAACACCACACATGTGCATGCGGCTGATTCCCCCAATTTGAATGGCTTTCCTTTTTTTTTCTCAGTGTGTGTGTTTGATTTCTTTTTGTTTGGTTGATTGATGTTGTTTCTTTCCCAAATTTAGCACATCACCCCCCGGCCTTGCCTTCCTTTACCCCTAAAAAAAAACGTAGTCCTTTTAGAAATAAGAGATAATTTTTATCTTTTGTTCTTTTTTATTTTCATTTTCTTTCCTTTCTCTTTTCATTTAATTTCAAACTTCCCTAGTGTACCTAGTCTCTAGTTGGACTTAGCTGCTTTCAACGCGGATGCCGTTGGACACACCTGCACTAAGTCTTCTCTGGGTTCCTGCGTTTACAGGTCGTACGACCAACAGAATGCTTCCTCACAGCCTCAGCTAACGCTGCCTCCGAGAACACAGGCGAGTCCGCCTTCACTTTTCGGGGATGCCATCAACGCCTCCTTACAGGTAAGGAACGAATCTTCTTCTAGATTTACATATCTCCCACAATTTGCAGAGAATATGTAAATAGAAAACGATCAAGAAATATACCCCTGTTCTACTTAACCACCTATATGTTGTATAATCATTAAAATATGTGTTTTTCTCTTTTTCAAATATAAATATCCAATCTGAACTATGAAAACAAACTTAAGTGAACCAAGAGATCGATAGCATAGGTAACCATGGTATTATGTGGTTCTAGCCGCATCCAACTGGTTTCAGCATAAATATCGGCTTGGTTTTAAATGGAGAATGGACATCCATGTACTATCTCGATGTAAAGGGAATATTTACATAGTTGTGGTGGAGAATCCAGGCAGACGACATCGGAGAACTACCTCTCTCTGTGATCTACACTGTATGGACAAACTGTCGAAAGTCAACACTCGGCTGAGTAAAAATTTAAGAAAAATATGAAATTACAACAACAACAAAAATCTTTATTAAGACCTTTTAGTCTTATACAGATTCTCCAAGTAGAAATGTAGGGGATATGGAGGAAAAGAAATATAAAATTATAAGATTTATGAGAGAGAATGAAACTTATGTGGGAGAAAATCACCTCTTCCTTTTAATAAATTCATCAAATTAATTCATTTATTTGTGATGATCTAGGCTTCCATTGTGCATATTGAAATCATTAATATGCCTCAACACCAGCTTTGGTCAAATTTAGGGATTAATTCAAGATTTAAGACTTCATAAACCTTTTTATAAACGTGAAAAATAGTACAAAAGTGAATTTGTACTTGGATCACGTGGGTATATTAAGAAAAAAAAAAGGCATTTCCTTTTAGTTGTATTACTTTTACAACTTTTAGTTGCACGAGCAGGAAATGCCTTTTTTCTTACTTTTTATAAACCTTTATTGTCCTTTTGACTGTCGCCCACTTCATCAATAAACTTTTCACCTTTTTTTTTTTTTTTTAAAGGGCGACAGTGGGACGTTAAAGGGCAATAAATGTTTATTAAAAAAGGTTGATGAAGTCTTCAAAACTTGAATGAATCAAAACCCAACCTACAATTATAGCATTCTCTAAGGTTTATAGAGAATTAAGCAGCCAGCCAACCTGTATACCCCACGGGTCAGTACATGTGTAACATCCTACGGCAGGAGTTACCGGCCAAAAATATGTTTTAGTTGGAGAAATGGCGGGGCATATTTTAGGCCAGAATACTTTGTAATAATTACAGGAGGATGCAATTCGTGTTTATAAATTTTGATAATACCCCCATTAGATTATTTTGTTTATACTCATTTATAAGATCTAGTTTGTTGTGTTGATTGTGTTGAAAAAAAAAGTTGACCCATTTGACGAATGAGTGTCAAAAAATATTGTAAACAAGATTACCAGTTGTAAACTTAATGAAATGGAAGGATGTTCAATGTAGGTATTTGAACGCTGTCTTTGGGATTCAAACCCGGACCACGGACATATCCCAACTCAACCATCTAACACACCATGTCACTACCGGAAAGTAGGCTCAACTTGAATAGAGTTTGGATTATAACTCCAAGGTGGTTTGAAACAAAAAGTTGACATTTTGGATTTGGGCCTCATTTGAGGTCATAAACATGTGCTCTCATCTATATAAACTTGCGCCATAAATTGCTGTTGATAGTTTTTAGTTTAGATTTGGAAAGAATGATCTCGGTGTGTGTCCACGGAGGAAATGATCACAAATAATTGTTTCCAAATGTGAGAAATATCAACTGGCTTCAAGTTGTCACTCTCATCATAGACCTCATCATATTTACTTCAATTGATATGAAAGGCCTTCCACTCACATTCCCGCGTTCTTCCATTCAAACACGTTGTTCTTGAACACTAAGTGGCCATTTAGCATTATTTTTAGTTCCTTTACACAGGAGGAGTGACAGGTGTCCAAATGTCAGGTAGATAACTAACGCCCTTGTTTACCTGGTTGTTTACTTTCTCGATGTGAGGGAAACAAGTAAACATCGAATGCTCCAGGCATCTCCCGCAGCACTTTTTAAAAATTGCGTGACTCAGCAATACAGTGAGAAAATGGAGGTTAACCCGTGAGCGCAAAATCTATAATACACATAGAAAGATATTTGTAAAAACAATGTGTGGTATAAACTAACACGATTAAATGGTCAAAGATAATAAATTCTGTATAAAATAAATAAAGTGCATTATTTAAATAGACTTTTATTAAAATTTTACACAAATAAATTTACTGGCAATGCGTTTCTTTTAAATATCATCAAATATTATATCTACAGACCTTACGACCTTATGAGCCAAGCCCTCTCATTCAATAACTCATATCATTGCAGTAAGGTCTGTAGAGATAATATTTGATGATATTTAAAAGAAACACATTGCCAGTAAATTTATTTGGGTAAAGTTTTAACAATAGATGGCAATAAAATTTAATTTACTAATATATATTTGTTATGATAACATATTTTGCGGAAGAGCTTTGCTCGATGCAATACCTTGAAATTATATGTATGTACCTCTACAGACCTATAAGCTTATGTCCATAGTTCACTAAACAGCCCTAAGCTGCCTTCCATAGAAAATGCAGGGTATATAACAAAACCAGTCCAATACAATAGTAGAGCGGTCTAGAGATTAATTTGGCGAAACCGCTGAGAGGGTTCAGTACTGATGAGCCAAGCCCTCTCATTCAATAACTCATATCATTGCAGTAAGGTCTGTAGAGATAATATATGATGATATTTAAAAGAAACACATTGCCAGTAAATTTATTTGTGTAAAATGTTAACAATAGATGGCAATAAAATTTAATAGACTTTTTTTAGTCAATTGTTCTTTTAGAATAATTTTAACCTAGTCTTTATACTGAAATATGTGCGAAAATAGTTTTTTTTTTAATTATTATTCCTAGTACGAGTGGTATAGGTCATGATAATCATATCGGGTAGTAGTTATCGATTGCTTTTACTGTAAGTGCACCACATATGGAAAGCAGTTCGACTTTTGCACTTACAAATGTACCAGATCCCCGTTTGGTTACTTGTACTCACTGGTGGGGTTAGACTTTTGCAAGAATCGGGGGCTATTGGAGCATTTTGATGGACACAACATCGGTTATTCACCATGGCATTGATATACAAGTGTATATTGGTAGAAAACCGTTTAGTTCATTCCGGATGGAAGTTGCCACCTCTCAACGTTCAGATGTGCCTTCATTTATTCTAACCTCCACTTGACATAAACCATGAAGATACATAATACAGAGGGTATTATATCTTCCCTTCTACAGTCGGGCGTAACAGTTTACTTTATCCAAAAAATCAACCAATGATTTATTTACCTCCCGACGTTTCAGTGATTTCCTGTCACTCTCCTCAGGTTCCCCAGTGACAGCAGGTCGTCACTGAAACGTCGGTAGTTAAATAAATCATTGGTTGATGTGATTTTTCTAAATCCACTTCCAACCAACAAATTATCTCGGAGTTTACTTAATATAACAATCTTTATTAGAGGGTCGGTGGACGACTTGAGACAATTTTCACATATTTCACCGCATCGAACAGAAAGTGGCTATACGACAGTACGTACCTTTCTACACACGCTCTCTCCAAAGAAATATGTTTTTATATTTTAAAAAAGGTTACTACACAAGAGGATCCTCGATTTTCCAACGACATCATTCCTTGTGTTGCCGTCCATTAAATGTTGTTTGGAGTGTGGAGAAGTAATCCTTGACTGCCACATCCTGGATGGAACAGGGCGGTAGCTGGAGTAGGATTTCAATTCCGTTTGTTGCCCAAAAGCCGGAATCCAGTGTGTGAGCGGGCATTGTCACGGCGAAAGATACAATTACCATTTGCCCATTTTCTGGCCTTTTTTCCCCTAGAATTTATCCCTAAAAACATCTCAGAATGCTCATATAAATTGTCTTGTTAACCATTGTGCCTTCTGGAAGATCGTGAACAATGCTTTACAGTTAAAATATATATTAATCAGCACTACCTTGTTTTTGAACTTCTTTAATGTATTAGGTCTAGGCTCACCCTGGCTTTGCTATTGGTTGGATTGACTCTTGGTTTCAGGGCCATAGCCATGTTTCCTAGCCTAGCCCGGGTTCTTTCTTGCCACCCCCAGCATGTTATCACAATGTACTTCGAGCTTTTCGAGAGCCAACTCTCACAATTTTCCAGCCGGCACAATTTCTGCTAGTTTGTGAGAAGGAATCTTGGGATTGGTGATTTTTAAAGCTTCTCATATAGCAAATAGAATCATTGTTTTGAGCTAACTCTATCTTTTCTATTCCAATTACCGTGAAGTTAATCGAGGGTTTTCATTTACTCATTTGTGTCACATTTTGGTCAGTTTTTGCAGAATTGGACGACCATGACAAAAATTTTAATCAAGGGCGTCGTTGAGGAAAATGCTTTGATTAATTATAATCAAAGTTTTGGTATCCGAATTTTAAGCTTGAGACAAAATTCTATGCAAATTCGTTGTTTCTGTTTCTGATCCATTGATAAATCGTCGTAGCATACCTTTTTAAAAATCAAATTGCTGGCTCGCGTGTAGGGTCTTGAGACTCGTACCCCCCGTGGCGTAGTAAATTCCATAGAGTACAGTCATGAAACTTGGTAAATTGTACCCACCTTGTATTCATCCTTTCCTTCATTGACACGTCGCTCACACCAAATGGAACTCAACATTTTAACATAGTAAGGTGATTCACTGATGGCAATATATATTCCTGTCTTGTCACGAGTATGCAATTATGGTACAACAGATCATAGTGTAGGTTTGTGATTGCCTGTACTGTAAGTTTATCACATACCTAAACATGTAGTAAGCAGTTCGACTTTTAGAATTACAAGAGTGTCAGAGCACACTGTTTGGTTACTTGTGTTCATTATCTGGAAAGATACAAGGCCGAGAGCCATTAAAGCATTTTTATCTTTTTTATTATTATATATTATTATATGGTATGAACTTACTCACGCATAAAACAAATACGTTGTTGTACCATGTGAGCCTGGTCAGGATATGCTTCTTTTATTTTTAATATCGACACCTGACCCTTTTTTTTATTGTTTTTTTTTCATATATATATACATTGGCGTGTGTTAAAATGTTATGGAACAAACTATAAATTATTGATTTTTGGAAATTGCAGAATGATGATTTAGGGTGAACCTGAAGGACGAACTATCGAATGACGTTCGAGCAGATATGTTAAATCATTCACGGCGGGTATATGCAAATCATATGGAGATTGGTAAAACCCATATATAAAATAGATTTGATTGATCATCATATTTTTCAATTCGATAAAATCATTTTATTCCTCAACTTTTGCACCTGAGTGCATATGGCTTATTCTGAGAGAGTCGACTTGTCGACACTCATCAGAATATGATGTTTGGTGTGATGATCAGTCCGGGTGTGTGGTGGTGCAGGCAGCGCTGGCTGAAAACAACCTTTCATCCTTCCTCAATGCTTCCATGTTGGGCCCTCCTCCTCCAACCTCCACCCCGTCATCCACTCCCAGTCACACCCCCGGCTCGGTCTCCCCGCCCACCAATGACTCGGAGCATCTAATGTAAGCTCTCTCTACATACATATGTACAATTGTGAAAAATAGTACAAATGTAACATTGTACTGGGATAAAGTGCATAGATTAAGAAAAAGGCATCCCCTTATCGTGCAACTGAAAGTTGCTGATGGCTTGCGCCATCTATCGGAATAAATATCAACTATTCTCGTTGATTTTTAATTATTCCAGAATTGGCCAAATACCCATTCTTGATTAATCAAGAAAAGCTAACCACATAACCTTCATGACCAATTTTTTGGTCGTTGAGGTACAGATTGCACCACGCTGATGAGGGCCAACAGCCCGAAACGCGTCCGTGGTTAGCTTTTCTTGGTTAATCAAGAAAGGGTATTTGGCCAATTCTGGAATAATTAAAAATCAACGAGAATAGTTTTTATTTATTCCCATAGATGGCGCAAGCCATCAGCAACTTTCAGTTGCACGATAAGGAGATGCCTTTTTCTTAATATGTACAATTGTTCAGTGAAATGATCTCATTGCGTGGAATTCGGCTAGTATCTAATATAACCGACATTAAGACAACAATTTATTCAAGGAACATGTTGAAGTTGGCTTCTTCGACCTTAATGTAGTCCTGGAGGTGTTTGGGAATAGACTTCACCGCAGGTAACTGGCGTCAATCTTGACCCACTCTCGCTGCGGTATCGTCTTCAGACTTTTGTGGGGGGAAGAAGTGAAATTTTGCTCCAAACAAATCTTCACACGGAGTAGTTCATCGGATTCAGATCTGGGGAGTTTGAGAGCCACTTGGTATTTGCCCAAGAACCCAGGGAAATGTTTATGGCAGAAGGCGATCATCAACTTGTAACCATGAGCTCAGGCCCAGGCATGCTGGAGCTCGACCGTCTAAGTGGTGTCAAGCCCATGGAAGCATCACAGAATGTAGTAGACTTGAGAGTACAACAACAACAACAAAAAAGCCTTTATTCAGGGTCACTGACCCTATACAGGATTCACCAGAGGTATGCATAAGAACAAAGCAGTGAGACAAAGGAAATAACGATATATACAGAGTAAAAAGAGAAAGAGAAAAAAAAACAAGAAAAGGAAAAAAAAATAATAATAAGAAAGAGGGAAGCAAGAAATCAACACAAAAAGAGTAGCAGTAAGAAAGTGAGGAGTGAGTGTCACTTGGCCTTCTTCTGAGATATGGACTTGTGGAAAAGACTTGAGAGTAAATTTTGGCATTTCTCTCAATGAAATCCAACGGCATCTTGCCTTCTCTAGTGACTCCGGCCCAGATCACGACATGCTTCGAGAATTCTTATGGCCCCTTATGCACGCGGCGTTTCCTGTAGGTAGCAGCTAACGGTGGAATTTGTGGCGACTGCTGCTGTGAAAATGATCTTGTCCGTGAAAAAAAAAATCGAAGTGGTGGCCCGTTTAGATCTCCAAGAAAAACTTCTTTGCATTGTCCAGTCAATTATTCACTGCAACTTAGAAAAGGGCTTGCTCTAGGTAAAAAGACGATAGCTGCGATCACCTTTCGTGATTTTCTGCACACTTTCTCTAGGGATTCCGAGATCAGAAGCGCTTTGCCACTGAATGAAACTGACGCTGTCAAACCTATTCATCATGGTCTGCCGGAGTGTTGATCGTCCTAGGGAAGCCCACAATTTTGGAAACACTCCACAATGTCCTCCTCGTTCCTGGTATTGATTCCTAATGATTCTAACAACTCTCGATATCTGCACCTTCGTCGGCCAGGTACGCTATCGTAGCGCGATGGGGTGAAGTATAACTTGGAATCTTTACTTTCCAGCTTCACTCTTTATTAACCTTTCGTACGAATCCACGCGCTTTAAACCACGTTCTCAAGACCATAAATAAAGAAGAAGCTACTTTTCAGTCACCCAATATATACAGTGTACCCCCTCAGCATATTTCCCTTCCTTTTCCCTCTGTGCAAGTATTTCACTTTGTTAGAGATGGGAGTCACACAGAGAGAGGTGCTCCCACCGTTTCTACCAGTAGTTGAGAGACCGCCGACCAAATACTTTATTTATTTTTTCCTTGTAACGTTTTTTTTTTTTTTGAAATGCTGTTCAACTAAATGTAAAAAAAAAAAAAGTTTTTTTAAACTACAATAAAATAATGTGTACATAAAATTAAATAAATGACTTAATGCAAGTTTTTTTTTTTCAAATATATTTATTGGGAGCTTTTTCGCGCGCGGTTCTTGCCCTTCTTGCCCGCGGTTCTTTCTCAACCTTTAGGTAAAATGAATGGAAGTCGTTTATTTAATTTTGTATCAACATAGTATATTCTGAAATTGCCGAAATTTCTAAAATAATATTAGAATATGTTCGTTTAAAAGATCTAGAGAATTGTAGGAACAATGGCTTTGATTTTAAGTTGCATACTGTAGTATTGGGTACTTCAATCAAAGTCTCGGCGTCAACTATATAATCCGTTAGCCCTGAAACCCTGGCGTGTAGATATCGCATAGAGAGAATGGTGCACGCGGGGGAAATAAGTTGTTGAAACTTATGTTTCTCTTTCTCTCTCCATATAATTTCTACTCCATACCTAGTCAAAGTATCAGGCAGCACTGAATTGTCTGTCTGACAGTTTGGATTAAACACTGACGCTATATGACTGGTATTGTTGATGAGCCAGATGTTCTCAATACTAGAGACAACAGTAGAAGGTCGCCAGTCTTCTATTTTTTTTTTTTTTAAGGAGACAGAGTCATTTTTTTTCACACTTGGATATCTTGTGTGTCTTCAATGAAAGTCAATGTGTAATCAAACATCTTTCAGAGTTATTATCTGAATCCCGATATACATGCTAAAAGGTAAAACTTCCTTAAGTTTTGTCTATGAGTGAATTTGTAGATAACATATTTGTTTGAAAGAAAGAAACCAATCTGATATGTAAGAATGATTTTTAAAAAAATATGTGTTGATGTGCTGTAGGCACAACGTGAAGCAAGAGCCAACTCACCCCGTGGACGAAGAGGAAGACGACGAAGATGATGATATGGAAGCGGAGGACTTATCCCTTTCATCATCAGAAACCGTCGTTCCTCCCCCGCAATGAGCTTACATTCCCACACACCTGTTACTGTACAGTTTCCCTACCCACATATCTCTCTAACAACCACTGTGGTCTGGGTGGATGCACCTTCTAGAGAACTCCCCCAGAGCTATATTTTATAGACGTTGTACAAAATTTAGAGCAATAATAACCTTATAAACATTTTCCTTTTTTGTATAGCTCTTTTTTTTTCTCCCCACGTCTTAATACACCGTTTCCTACCCCCATACACCATTTGTATAAAATACAATGTAGGAAAATTTGTAATTTTATTTTGTTAGAAAAAGCCATCTTTTTTTATTTTTGCAACATTTTGTATTTCCCACACCAAAATTTGATAATTTTTTTGTTCTTTCCCTCTTTTTAATTTTTTTTATCCCTATCTTCCTGAAAATCTAGAATGTGATATTTTGTATAGAGTAAAAACAAAACAAAAATAATGGTAGGTCATATATATATATATATAATGTTCTTTTTTTTTGTCTTTTTTTTTTCTCCCCTCCCATATATACATAACTTTTCCATCGCTTAACTACTGATGACTACCTCAAAAGAAAAAAAAAAACTGTTAAATTCGCTATTTGAGGGAATTTTTCATCTTTTCTCGAACTGAATAACTAACTGTGTTGGAGGATATTTTTGTAGGATTTGACATACGTGGCTCTAGTCTGAATGCCACTAGCAATAATTCTATTGTAGTATAATAACCACGGACCAAAAATATAATAATAATTTGTAAATAGTTTGTCTCGTGTGATTAGGTTGAAACTATCATAACTATATTTTTTTTATTTCTCTTTTTTTTTTTGCGCCGCTGTTTGTATAGCTTTTACCAAACACACACGAAAAAAAAAACCACTCGATAATTATTTATATCTTTTTTTAATTATTAAATTGTAAATTAATTATTATATAGAAAGAGAGTGAAAAACATTTTTTCATTTTTTTTAATCCGAGAAATATACCACACATATATATATATATATATAATGATAGACAATGTTTTATTATTCCCTTCTTGTTTTATGGAAGGAAATAGATATTAGAATGATGACGTTTTAAAAAATGTTTTTTAATTTTATTATTTGCCAAAAATATCATTTTTTTCTTTTGTAAAAAAAGTATAATATATAATATACCAATATCTTCCATTTTTTTCACATGTCTCGCTCTACTCCATTTTTTAATTTAAAGAAGAAGAAATTTTGAGTTAAGATTTGATGTGCGTAAAAGCAATAAGTAGGAATTTGGCCCATAAGGATGTGATATACTTTGTTAGAGCTCACCCATTGCTAACAAATAAAAAATATATGCAGTTTAATGCCTCTTGTTTTGTTTTGTCCAGTACGAACATTCTTCCTTGTATTCACCTGGAAATGTGTATCGGGATGTTAAAAAATGACTTCTAAATAGAAACCCGATTCTATTGACAAATAATCAACTTGACATATACGTAGAGTAACGCTCTATTAACAAGACACCCTGTCTTAAAAAAACCTTTGCATAATATTGTTGCTTTGGACCCCAGATGTTGTTTGTGTTCTCAGGATGAACGAAGATAGCGCGTTCGTAAAGGGATGCGGCTAGAACTTTATTACACTGATGCGGAAATGGAAGGAATACAATATGTAGGACTTGCTTCCAACCTCGGACTTCAGAAGGACCCTTGGCGCCATGGATGCCACTCTTACAAAGCGTCCTCCTCCTCACTGTACACGTCCAGCCTGGGTAACGCCGACCGACACACTCGTTCCGATGTCCAGCTCCACAGAGCAGATCCCAACCCGGCCTGGTCAGCTTCAGAGCACCTCGAACCTTCAGGCCAGCAGCTGCTATCCACCGAACCTTCTTCAGGACTTCTTGCTGTCGAACTACTGACACCAGACTGTTCTTCCACCTGTCTCTCCCCCAGATGACCCCTTTCTATAACCCCATGTTCCCCCCTGGGACCAATATCCCTGGTCTACTACCATGTCGTCTTGGCTCTTGTAATGGGGTGAGCAGATGTCACATTGCCCCTTCCTCAATTCCCGTTTGTCTCCAAACAGGGCAAACAAGAATTGGCTCCTCTCCTGTCATTCGGCGGTCCTTTGATCTCCCTGACATATCTGGTCACATGTGGGTGGTCAGTCTTCCGGAAGCCTAAACACCAGGATTGACATCAACCCTTGTTTGCCCAATAACATCCCACAACTCGGGTTTTTTTTCTTTCACCTTCAATCAATGCCGACGCCTTCGATTTGTATTGCTGTCCAGCGACCGACATAGCATAGGGGGGTATTTTCCACATGATGACGGCCATACCTCACTGCCTACAATGATTTCATCTGCGGTTTGGATTTCTCTCTATGAACACTCAGAATCCGCAGTTGCCATTTCCATATCATTGGGGTATTGCGCTTTCGCCGTTTCCTCCAACGATGGGGATGTAGATCGTCGATCCTCACAGTGGATGCGCATTCCTGATCCCCGCTGTCTATATCGTGGCCGTCCAGCACGTATTAGAACTTTCCAGTTTCACAAAGGTTGTCGGAGCGGTTTTCTTGATGGATCAAGTCCTCAGTTACCCTCCCATTTTCTTGCACCAGAGGCCTTCTCGTGCCGGCCGTGCACTGGATTATGGACTCCTCAAAAGTCGAATGGCGTCGAGACACGTGGTTGTCTCAATTTCAGTACAGCCCTATCTGACGAAGAAGTGGAAAATACGTTCAAAAATTGATGCCCGTGTCGAAGAAGAGCGGTATAGTTTATGAATTAGGAGAGGCGTTCAAAAATTGACGCCCATTTCAAGGAGGAATGGAATGGTGCAAAAGTTGGCGAGACGTTAAAAAACTGAGGACCATATCAAGGAGGAGAAGGATGGTGTAAGAAATGGAAGAAGCAGTTATAATTAGCAGCCATCTATGGAGTAAAGAGATGGTAAAAGATCCATTTAAATAATTAACAACTGATCAATTAGGAGTGGAATGGTAAAAAAATGGTGCGGTCGTGGGAGTAGAAGCCGATATAGCGGTCGGCCTGAAGGCGGTTTGTGCGCCGAGAGGACATTGCAGTCTGGAGGAGAAGTCAGTCTGGTGACATCGAAATCTGCGGCAAGGAGAAGACGGCGGCGAGTTACCTCCGGGGCGTGTGAATTATCCTGCAAGGCGGTGCCAGGAGAGCCTGACAAGGCGGTGTAGTCCAAGCTACACGTGTATAGTGTGGAGAGGAACGCTTCACAAGAGTAACATCCACGGGGCCAAGGATTCTTCTGACGGGGAGGTTGAAGGCAAGTCCCACTGACTGTACTCCTTCTGTTTAGTGCCAATAAAGTGATAACTTTTGCTGCATCCCTTCGAACTCACGTGTTTATCTTTGTGGCATCCTGAGTAGACAAAGAACACGAACAACGTCTGGGTACAATGTAATAACATAATAGGCGTTTATAATTGACAACCACACATGACATGTAGAAGTATAGTATAAAAATAGAGAGGCTTTAAAAAATAGACGATCAGTCAAGGAGGGATTGAAATGATGTAAAAAGTTGACACCTCGTTCATAAATTGACGATCCTGTCAAGGGGAGGAGAGGGATGTTATAAATAGTGGAAAACCAATCCCAAAAATTGACGACCTTGTCAAAGATAAGAGGGATAATTCAGGAAGTGGGAGAATAAATCAAAATTGACATACATATATCAAGGAGTAGGGAGGAATAGTACTAGAAGTGGAAGAGGTGTTAAAAATTGATGACCTTGTCAAGGAGAGGAGAAATGGTGTAAGAAGCGGTAGAGCTGTTCAAAATATAACACCATGTCAAGGGGGTAAAAGGGATGATGTAAGAAATAGAAGAGGCGTTAACAAATTGGCGAACATATAAAGGAGGAGAGAGTTGGTGTGGGAATTGGTAGAGGCTTTCAAATTTTGACAAACCATCTCAAAAAGAAGAGAGCGATAGTGTAATAAGTGGGAGAGGTATTCCAAAATCTATGACTATGTAAGGGGGAGGGGTTTAATGTAAAAAGAGGGCGAGACCTTCAAAAATTAATCTACTTATATATTTGCCTTATTCTGTCTGTCTGTCTGTCGGTCTGTCTGTCTGTCTGTCTGTCTGTCTGAAGCTCACGGATAGAATGCGCGCCCATTGGCCGCCAGCAAACACGTGACCTCCCTGCCCGCCCCCCTCTAGACAACCCTGTTATCAGCTGTGTGTTACATCCACCTGTCTATACAGACCACCCTGTCTATAGCGGCCACCCTAGGCAACCCTGTTATCAGCTGTGTGATACATCCACCTGTCTATACAGACCACCCTGTCTATAACGCCCACCCTAGACAACCCTGTTATCAGCTGTGTGATACATCCACCTGTCTATACAGACCACCCTGTCTATAGCGTTCACCCTAGACAACCCTGTTATCAGCTGTGTGATACATCCACCTGTCTATACAGACCACCCTGTCTATAGCGACCACCCTAGACAACCCTGTTATCAGCTGTGTGATACATCCACCTGTCTATACAGACCACCCTGTCTATAGTGATCACTTTCGGCAACCCTGTTATCATCAGTGTGATACATCCACCTGTCTATACAGACCACCCTGTCTATAGCGGTCCCTTTCGGCAACCCTGTTATCAGCTGTGTGATACATCCACCTGTCTAAACAGACCACCCTGTCTATAGCGACCACTCTAGACAACCCTGTTATCAGCTGTGTGATACATCCACCTGTCTATACAGACCACCCTGTCTATAGCGACCACCCTAAACAACCCTGTTATCAGCTGTGTGATACATCCACCTGTCTAAACAGACCACCCTGTCTATAGCGCCCACTCTAGACAACCCTGTTATCAGCTGTGTCATACATCCACCAGTCTATACAGACCACCCTGTCTATAGCGACCACTCTAGACAACCCTGTTATCAGCTGTGTGATACATCCACCTGTCTATACAGACCACCCTGTCTATAGCGACCACCCTAGACAACCCTGTTATCATCAGTGTGATACATCCACCTGTCTATACAGACCACCCTGTCTATAGCGACCACCCTAAACAACCCTGTTATCAGCTGTGTGATACATCCACCTGTCTATACAGACCACCCTGTCATAGCGGTCACCCTAGGCAACCTGTTATCTGCTGTGTGATACATCCACCTGTCTATACAGACCACCCTGTCATAGCGGTCACCCTAGGCAACCCTGTTATCTGCTGTGTGATACATCCACCTGTCTATACAGACCACCCTGTCATAGCGGTCACCCTAGGCAACCCTGTTATCAGCTGTGTGATACATCCACCTGTCTATTCAGACCACCCTGTCATAGCGGTCACCCTAGGCAACCCTGTTATCAGCTGTGTGATACATCCACCTGTCTATACAGACCACCCTGTCATAGCTGTCACCCTAGGCAACCCTGTTATCAGCTGAGTGATACATCCACCTGTCTATACAGACCGCCCTGTCATAGCGGTCACCCTAGGCAACCCTGTTATCAGCTGTGTGATACATCCACCTGTCTATACAGACCACCCTGTCATAGCGGTCACCCTAGGCAACCCTGTTATCAGCTGAGTGATACATCCACCTGTCTATACAGACCACCCTGACATAGCGGTCACCCTAGGCAACCCTGTTATCAGCTGTGTGATACATCCACCTGTCTATACAGACCACCCTGTCATAGCGGTCACCCTAGGCAACCCTGTTATCAGCTGTGTGATACATCCACCTGCCTATACAGACCACCCTGTCATAGCGGTCACCCTAGGCAACCCTGTTATCAGCTGAGTGATACATCCACCTGTCTATACAGACCACCCTGTCATAGCGGTCACCCTAGGCAACCCTGTTATCTGCTGTGTGATACATCCACCTGTCTATACAGACCACCCTGTCATAGCGGTCACCCTAGGCAAACCTGTTATCAGCTGTGTGATACATCCACCTGTCTATACAGACCACCCTGTCGTAGCGGTCACCCTAGGCGACCCTGTTATCAGCAGAGTGATACATCCACCTGTCTATACAGACCACCCTGTCATAGCGGGCACCCTAGGCAACCCTGTTATCAGCTGTGTGATACATCCACCTGTCTATACAGACCACCCTGTCATAGCGGTCACCCTAGGCAACCCTGTTATCAGCTGTGTGATACATCCACCTGTCTATACAGACCACCCTGTCATAGCGGTCACCCTAGGCAACCCTGTTATCAGCTGAGTGATACATCCACCTGTCTATACAGACCACCCTGTCTATAGCGGCCACTCTAGACAACCCTGTTATCATCAGTGTGATAAATACACCTGTCTATACAGACCACCCTGTCTATAGAGACCACCCTAGACAACCCTGTTATCAGCTGTGTGATACATCCACCTGTCTATACCGACCACCCTGTCTACAGCGGCCACTTTAGGCAACCCTGTTATCATCATTGTGTTACATTCACCTGTCTATACAGACCACCCTGTCTATAGCGACCACCCACCTGTCTATACAGACCCCCCTGTCTATAGCGGTCACTTTAGGCAACCCTGTTATCATCAGTGTGTTACATTCACCTGTCTATACAGACCACCCTGTCTATAGCGACCACCCGAGACAACCCTGTTATCAGCAGTGTGATACATACACCTGTCTATACAGACCACCCTGTCTATAGCGACCACTCTACAGCTGTGTGATACATCCACCTGTCTATACAGACCACCCTGTCTATAGCGGTCACTCTAGGCAACCCTATTATCAGCTGTGTGATACATCCACCTGTCTATACAGACCACCCTGTCTATAGCGGCCACCCAGGACAACGTTTTTGAAATATATTCGCACTCGGGTAAACCCCGGGCGTTGCCCGGGCCTTTCGTCTAGTTACCCTATAAAGGAGGAAAGAGATTTTGTAAGAAGTGGAAGAAGAGTAAAAATTAACAGCAAGAAGAGAGAGGGGATGTAGAAAGTGAGAGAGGAGTTTAAAATTTAGCCCATCTCAATGAGTGTCGGAATAATTTAAGAAGTGTGTAGGCATTCAAGAATCGAGAACCATGTCAAAGATTGGGAGAGATCAAATTTGACAACCATATCAATAAGTAGAGGGACGGTGTAAGAGAAGTGGCAGAAGTCTTTAAAAATAACGATTATTATCAAAAATAAGAATTACGTGTAAGAATTAAGAGAGGTTTTCATAGATGGTGGGAAAAGTGAGTAGGTATTCAAAAATTGACGACCGTATCAAAGATGAAAGATATTGTGTATGAAGTAGGAGAGTCTCTCAAAAATATATGTCAACGAGGTATTGTGAAAGGCGTTTTAAAATTGACGACTATATCAAGGAATAAAGGGATGGTGTAATAAATGACAAAGGCGTTCAAAAATTGACGACCATTTAAAGAAGTGAAATAGTTTTAAAAGTTGGGGAGAGGGGGAAGCGTTAAAAAATTGAGGACCATGACAAAATGGGAGGGTAGGAACAGAGAAGGATATTAAAAATTAGCAACTATATCTAGTAGCAGAGGAGTGGTTTAAGAATTGAGAGAGGCGTTTAAAAATTGATGGCTATATCAAAAGAGGAGAAGAATTGTGTTAGAAAGGGGAATATAGTTAAAAAATTGACGAATAGTGTAAAAAGTGGGAAAGGCGTTCAAATATTGAAGATCATATCGAGGATTTGAAGAATGGTGTAAGAAATATAAGAGGTTTCAACAAATGGCTATAAGGTCAAGGAGGAGAGAGAGGGATATGGGAAGCGTAAAAAGAGTTAATAATAAACGGTCATATCAAGAAGAAGTGGAATGGTGTAAAAAGTTGGAGAGGCTTTCTAAAATTGCCGACAATGGCAAGGAGAGGGATAGTGTAAGAAGAGGGAAGCGTGTTCAAAAATGTACGACATTATGAAGAGAATAGGACTGCTGTAAGAAGTGAAAAAGGTGTAAAAATTAACGACCATGAGCGCCAAGGAGAAGAGTGATGGAGTTTAAATTTGACAGAGCTGTTAAAAAAATTAAGATCTTTTTAACAAAAAGAGGGGTAAAAGTACGAAGGTTCTCAAAAATTGAGAACCTTGTAAAGGAGTAGAGGAATTGTGTAAGAAGTGGGAGAGGCGTTCAAAATTATCGACAATATAAAGTGAAGAACGTTGGGGTAAAAAGGCGGTGAAAATATTGATTATATCAAAGAGGAGAGGACAAGTGCTAAAGGTAGTAAGACGTTCAAATTTTGACATCAAAGTCAAGATTGAGAGAGATGGTGCAAGAAGTGCGTGAGGCATTCAAAAATTGACTACCATATGAAGGAAAAGAGGAATGGCCTTAGAAGTGAGAGAAGAGTTCCCAAATTAAATAACATGCTAGAAATCTCAGAAGGATTATGTGCCAAATAGGAGAGGTTTTCAAAAATTGCCGACCATGCCAAGGAAGAGAGGAATGGTGTAAAAAGCAGAAAGGCATTCAAAATGGACAATGTCAAAAAGAATAATGCTGGTGTAAGAAGGGTTAAGGGTTTTTTAAAAGTGAAGAAAATGTAATGGTGGAGTATTGTGTAAAAAGTGGGTGAGATTTTCAGAAATTGACGACCATTTTAAGGATAAGAGATTTAATGTAGTAAGTGAGAGAGGCGTTCAAAAACTGACAACCCTCTTAAGAAGGGGAAGAATGGTCTTAGAAAAAAAAAGGGATTTGTTCAAAAATTGACGACCGTGTCGAAGAGTATAGAGAAGGTATTATATATGGGAGAAGTGTTAAAAAAGTGACCACCATTTAAAGAAGTGATGAGGTGGTGTAGAGGTGGGAGATACATTCGAAAATTGACGCCTAGTCAAATTGGGAAGGGATCGTGAGAGAAGGGGAGGTATCATTAAAAATGGCAACAAATTAAAGGAGTAGAGTGATAGTGTCAATAATTATTGACAATTTCGAAGAGGAAAGGACTGGTGTAAGAAGTGAGCAAGGCGCTCAAACATTGATGACCCACCCAAGGAGGAGAATGATGGTGTAAGAAGCAGGAGAGGAGTCAAAAAATGAACGACTATATAAAGAAGTAGATGGATGGTGTAAGAAGTGGGAGAGGCTTTAAAAGTAACGAATATGCACAGAAACAATTTTGTTCACACTTGGTTATCTCGTGTACCTTCAATAAAGGTCACTATGTATCAAATATATTTCAGAGTTATTGTCTAAATCCCTAAAAACATGCTAAAAGGTAAAACTTTCTTGTGGTCAAAGAGGTTTCTGCTCCTATAAATAGGTCTTCTCGGGGTAAGATCCCCCAGGCCCCTATTTCCACCCTTCCTACACCCCTTCAATATGCTCCGACTGCTGGGAAGAGATAGATTCTCTTTTCACCAAAACCTATAACGAGGTAGCGGATATCGCTGCCTCTAACCTTCCTGCTACCACCCGCACTGGGTTATCTGACTCAGTAATAGATTATCTACAGTGTGTTTTTAACGCCCTACAAACTGAGGTCTTAATAATTCAAGAGGAATGTCAGGTCTGTTGAACATGAGGTCATCTTACTTAAAAACAGGTTGGCCAAGCCTCCCATCGCTGCCAATTCCATCTAACAGAGTTTACTATGGCCCAATTACAAACTCTAGGTTGGGAGCTATGGTCATTGTAGTAAATCCTAGCCTTAAATCTGTCAATTTGACTCATTTGTCCAGTGTTAATGTTGTGTTTGTCATGTGTGAATTAAGTGGTAAATGTATTCTTCTTTGTAATGTTTACCTTCCGCCATCATGTGACCCTTCCCCTCTTCTAAATAAAATAAATTATAGCCTTAATTCTCTGAACTATGACGAGGTAATTTTTACGGCGATCTAAATGTTGAATCTTTAGGTAGTCGGATAAACCTCTGCTCCTCAGGCATCACTCAACTAAGAGAGACCTAGTTGAAAACTTTATAGATGCCAACTATTTGCATGTGCTCAACACGCACGGCGCGGTGACGTGGGAGAAGGGCAACCGCTCTTCTTCCATCGACGTCACTTGCTGTAGTGCTGGCCTTGTTTTTTTTTTTGCTTATCCCTAGTACACGTGGTACAGGCCATGATAATCATGGTGGGTAGTTAGCGACTGCTTTTTACTGTAAGCGCACCACATGTCTACACATGTGAAAGCAGTTCGACTTTGCACTTACAAATAGCGTTACTGATTGGCATCCTGAGTACCAGGAGTTGTCTGACCACAAACGCCTCGTTTTTAACTTAAATTTTGCTCCCTCTTCACAGGATTTAACCAGATTTAAATTAAATAAATTTAGCGAAATATACTTCAGCTTTGGGGGGTCGCGTTGACTGAGATAGAGTTTTTGATCATTTCAGCCAAAAAATAGATAGGATTTTTTTTAAACATGCGTGACTCATCCTCCCTCGACGATGTAATTAATTTACTAGGGGAAGAGATTTTTCACACATGTCTAAACACCATTCCATACCGTCCCAGAAGTGATAAATACTTCAAGTACATCTCTTGGTGTAAATCTGATTTGAATCCGCTCAAAAGGGCTACACAAAAGACACAGCGGGCCTTCAAAAAGGCACGCGGAGCCGTTAAGAGTACGCTGGAGGTATTTTACGAGAGACTGGAGGCAAGATATCGCTGTGCGAGTAGACTGGCTAAGAAAGAAGCATGGAGGGCAGCCTTCTCGCGTTGCGAAATCAGCCCTTGGGGTGGAATCTACAGTTTCATCAAGGGAAATTTTAAGCGTAAAACCCCTTTCAGCTCTCCAAGTTGGTAACGGCTTTACTGAATCACGTATTAGAATATTATTTCGGCCGCGTCCCGCCCGATACCATGTTAGAACATAAATTAACACAAAGCAATAACGCGCCAACTATACATATAAAACGAAAGGATTTAAAAGCACGAATGTTTCTTTTATACATAATACAAACTTCTACTGCCCTTACTACGATGAAAAATATATTGGGAGGGCTTAGCTCATCAGTGGTGAACCCTCCCAGCGGTTTCGCCAATTTAATCCACCATAAATTGGCGAAACCGCTGGGAGGGTTCACCACTGATGAGCCAAGCCCTCCCAATATATTTTTCATCGTAGTAAGGGCAGTAGAAGTTTGTATTACAGTCTACTCTCGTTATAACGCCACCATCCGGATTTTGCAAAAAAGCGGCGTAAGGCGAGGGTGGCGTTGTATCGAACACGTTTAAAATGTGAAATTTAAAGATACAATAAATTATTTATAACAATTACTAATAACAATTTATACTCTAAGTCAATATATAGAATGCAAAACCGGCATTAATTAATTAATATGATAAATAGAAAGCATCAATTTATTATTTATTCATAAAAAGTAATTACATTTTCTTGAAGAAGTCTGTGATCACAACTTGTCTTTTCTCTCCCTCACTTATGGCATAGACACGGCGTAACAAATCCGCAGATAGATTGACGTCGTCAGATGTTGCTCTCTTGGAGTGCTCAAGAAACAACAAAACTGTCTCAGCAGCTGTTCTGGCTTCCCTTAACGATGGTGGGCGCTGGGTCACTGTTGTATCATCATCCTCGCCAAGTTCTTCTTTCGCTGTAACAGTGGACACTAGCAAATTGTCATCTGTTAGATTAATTTCCGCCTCCTGGGAATCATGAACCCGTTGAAACTCCCTTTCAGACATCAAATTCTCTGGTCTAATAGCGAAGATGTCGCGAATGCGATCAAGCAGATTTCCATAATTAAGAGGCTCAACTGCAGCAGTAGAAGTGAAGCGAATGCCTTGTGATTCCAGCAGTTGCTTATGGAATCAGGGCTCACAGAATCCCAAGCCATTTTACAATAGCGCACAGCGTAATCCAGACGTAATTCTGTGGGTAGATGGGCATCCGCCAATTCCACCATTTTCTGGAGTTGGAGCTTGCGATATTGAGCCTTGAAACTTTTGATGATGCCACTATCCAGTGGTTGCAGACTGGCAGTCATATTTGGTGGAAGGAAGTGTATCTTTATGTTGCTGAGACCATCAGTGAGACGTAGCGTTATCTAACAACAGTAGGATACGACGTCCTTCAGAGACAAGCTGCTTGTTGAACTGCAGTAGCCATTCTTGAAAGATGCTAGAGGTCATCCATGCTTTGCTGTTAGATGTGTAAGTGCAGTAGAAGTGTGGACTAAAGTTTCTGAAGCATCGAGGCTTTGCTGATTTTCCAATAATCAGCAATCGCCGCTTGTCTGTTCCAGTAGAGTTGCAGCACAGTAGAACAGTGATTCGTTGCTTCATCCTTTTGACATCACGGCAGTTTTCATCTTTGTGAGCAAGTGTTCGGTCAGGAATGAGCTGAAAAAATAATCCTGTTTCGTCTGCATTGTATATGTTGGCTGGGTCATATCCGGAGTTCGCCAGCATACTGTTCAAATTTGTAAGGTGTTCATCAATGATAGCTGGAGAAATCGATGCGCCTTCCCCACAGAGCCGTCGTTGCGAAATATGGAATCTCCCTTTAAATCGCTGCAGCCACCCACTGCTGTACGCGAAATTTTCTGGTACGTCCAATTGCTCGCCAAGTTTTTTTGCCTTTCTCTTAGGAGGTCATCAGTAATAATAATATTATTGGCACGCTTTTGAGTAAACCAGTTGAAGAGAGCGTCTTCCAAGTCACTAAATTTTCCGACTCTTTGTCTCTTTGAAGAACCAACAGTATAATTTTCCCACTTCTCAGCCTGAGTGAGAATATCACGGACAGTTGTTCGTGGAAGTGAGAAACGCTCTCCAATCTCATTCTTCGACATCGTAGGGTTATTTCTTGCCAACTGGCATATCTCCTTCTTCTTTTCAATGGTGATCGACTCACGTTTACGCTTTTGGGAACTCATGATACGACAATAAAGTTGTTGTGTTGACGTTAGCAAAGGATGAAGCGACTGTGTATGTCCCAGGCACAAGCAGGAAAAGGGTCTGCTGGCCGTTCACACAATCTGTTATCTGTTGTGTCAACAGCAAACAAAGTCCGGCGCCGTTGGCGTAAAAAATGCAGACAAGAAAGGGGGAGCGGGGGGTGAGGGACGTTGTGAGCGGCGCTATAATGAGTGGTTTTTGCTACTTGGGATACGAAAAATCAGCGGCGGAAGGCGAACAGCGAGGGAATGGCGTTATATCGAGAAAAATACATTGATGTCGATTGGGACAAAACGAAAAAGCGGCGTAAGGCGAGGGTGGCGTTATATCGAGTGGCGTTATAACGAGAGTAGACTGTATGTATAAAAGAACATAAATATTTAAGCAAAGTCATCACATCGTTATCTGATAACGACCCTTTGTTTACAAATAACGAGTTGTTGTTGACACCTGATAAGGCGCTTACCTTCTCCTTGTTGTGATAGCATGCCACCTGTTCTTATCGTGAAACTAGTTAAATATTTTCGGACGTTTTTTCTGAATAACTTCAACAAGTGTTTAACCACTGACCACTTTCCATCTCCACGGAAGCTGGGGGACGTCGTTCTCGTTCCCAAGCGAAGTGGGGAGGACTTTCTCGCATCAAACCGTCCAATCGCGATGCTGCCTGGTTTGGGCAAGATCCTTGAGCGTCTCGTGCTTGCTAGGCTGTCGTGGATGGCCGATAGGATGTGTAAAGCGCCTCCAAACCAGTTTGGATTTAAGTCTTGTAGATCTACTACAGCCGCACTCTTAAATCTAAAATCTACTATAACCCGGACGATTAAAAATATGAAATCTTGTCTTCTTCTTTCTTTTGATGTTAAAGGCGCTTTTGACAACGTGCTCCATTCCAGTATCTTGAGAGCGTTGCACAAAAGCGTTTGTCCCAGAAACATTTATTATCTTATAAACTCGTTTCTATGTAATCGTGTTGTGAGACTGTCTATGAATGGTTGTACTGTGTCGAGACGAGTTTCCAAAGGATGTCCCCGGAGTTCAGTTCTCGGACCTTTCTTTTGGAATATTGTCTTTGATGAACTCCTCACGCTGGATTACAGGAATTAAGTTTTCTCGCAAGCCTACATGGATGATCTGGTCGTGGTGGTCGGCCCAACACACCATAGATATTATCGCTAGGTGGTGCAGTTTGCATAAACTGGAACTCAGCGTGGGGAGTGCCAGGCTATGGTTCTCCTCAGACCACACGGGAGACTGCCTGAACCGCGCCGGGATCTGGTTATCCACGGACGGCCAATCCAACGGTGCGACTCAATTAAGGTGCTGGGAGTGATATTTGACCGACGTCTATCTTTCCACCAGCACGTAGTTGAAGTCTGCGCCAAGGTCCGCGACATGTTTCTGCGTTTGACTGCAGCCGCTAACTTCAACTTTGGTTTTGGTTACCGCGCCTTGAGAACGCTGTATCTGAAAGTGGTTGTTCCAGCCATTGCCTACGCCTCGGCGGTATGGTTTCCTAATCTTTCTCAACGCTCCTTAAATGTTCTACTGAGTGCTCAAAGGCCTTTCCTAGTGAGAGCTTGTAGAGCTTTCAGTCCAACTAGCAACGCTGCTCTTATCACCCTCTCTAGAGTTCTTCCTCTCGATCTGGAATTCGCGGTTAAAACTGAGCTATACTTGAAAAAGTATGGATTGGTTGACGCTGAAATTCCACTCAAGCCTCCTCTCTTTCCACATCCTCTCCCTTACCTTCCTATCACTCCGCTCCCAGCAATATTTCTGCTCTTTCCTTCCACGTGGTATATTATACAGATGGTTCCAAAACCAGAGAGTTGGCGCAGGCGTGTGCAGGGTCCTGGTCTCGATTGTGCACCTGAAATGTGTGAATCTCATGTCCTGTCCTCTCATTTTTCTGTCTTTCAGACGGAAGCCCTTGGATGGTTAAGTCACTTGAAAACGCAACCATTTACCAGATCATCAGGAAAGAAACTTTGTCGCACATCGTGCTAGAGTGCAGCAGCCTTGATGCCCTTCGATTCCGCCTCCTCTCCACCTGTGCAGTAGAATTAGGGTACACTCCGCGTCACTCAAAGACTTTATTTTCAACAGGAGCACTTGGTGAGCCTGCCTGGAGTTCCTAAAGGCCTCGGATAGACTTAAGCCACGCGTCCGCGCGGAGGATTCCGATCACCCGAGTGACTCGGACTCCTCACCTCATGGTTAACACCGGTCATTAGCGGCCCACTCGTAGGCGCATCTCTGACATTTTCCGCTGTTTAAGATCGGTTTCGCGACCCGCTCTGCGTATGTGATCGCCCCTGACGCTGTCTCTGCAACCCCACGACAGAGGGAAAATGGTTTGGCGATTCGACGGCGCAGGCTGATCGGGAAAGCGACCTATGCACGCGCTATGCAATCTCTTGTGCACTTTTGTAATTGGTTGTCTTAGTACTGGTACCCTCAATACTAATCCTTGATAAAAAAAATACCTCAATTTCAAAATTTTTCATATAGCCAATATTTTTTAATTAATATATATTTTTTATTTCATCTAAATGTTTTTTACTTTTATTTTTACAAAAATAAAAATTATCTTTTCCCATCACCTGGTCAATTATACCCGTTTTATTTACTCTTCTTATCTAATCAACATCTGCCTCTCTCTTAACTCCCCCCCCCTAACCTGGGGAATCTAACCTTTTTTGAACAACCTTGGTGGCGTGCTTGGTACTTTGCTTACAGTGCATTGCTGCTTGCTACATCCATTTTTGGGCTAGAAAATCATACACTTTGGTTAGTAGCCCGTAGAGCCATATTATCTCTCTACAACTTGCCTAAGTGTTGTCCATGAGTGTAGATCAATTACTTACTTCCCAGATATATATCGGCAATAGAATTTTACAGCTAAAAATTCTGAAGATTCCACGAATCCCTCATGGATCCATGAAATTCCGCCCTGCACTATCGCCAGCTATAGTCCGTGGTACCCGGGTCAGCGTTCTGAATTCCTCTGAAGCTGGTGTTGTGTGACATCGCCCCGAGTAACATCGGTACACACAATAGTTGATGTTTGTTGCGTATTTTTTAACTGGTTAGAAGGTGTTATCTTTCCCTCGATTAAGATATATAGGAAATGAAAGGATTTCCAACTGTCCTTACTGCGATGAAAAATATTGGGAGTGCTTGGCTTATCAATGATGAACCCTACCAGCGGTTTCGCCAATTTAATCTACCAGACCGTTTCTTAGAGCTCTAATACTGTATTGGACCATTCTGCTTATATATGATGCACTGGAGGGGGTGAACCTCAGAAATGGTATTTAAGAAAACTAGGACATAAGCTTTCAGGAAGTAGAATAACATATTTTGCTTGAATACCATTTCTGAGATCCAGTGTATCATATATAAGCAGAATCATCCAATACCAGGCTGCCAACAGAACAACCAACTAACGGGAATAGTTCTGTACAAATAAATTAAGTCACAACGTTATTTTATCATCATTTATGCGACATTTCAAGATTTTCCACAATCATCATTTTTCTATTTATAAGTATTTTGTGTTTGTTTTAGAACATATCATTGTTATGTTTTGATTTGCATATGTAGCTCAGTGTTGATAGTAAATAAGAAAGAAGGAGCCAAGAGATTTGTATAAAAAAACGTTAAGAAACAAACAACACAACGAGGTTTATTGGGTTCAGTAGCGGCCGCGGTGACTAGAGGGAGGATGGAGGGGCTCCTTACTGCTGCTGGCGGGACGTACGATGGTGTAGGGGTCGCTGGCCTGGCTCAGGGACCGCGTGGAGCCGCCGTAGCCCCCGCGGGACCCTGCGGCGGCGTAGTAGGGCACCCAGCCCACTTTGTACGGGTCGTAGTCCTCCACCTCGGATGGCTCCTTCTCCACCACCTGGCGCCCAACGGGGGTTAACGGTCCGTGGGTGGTACACACATCGCTAAATTGCAAAAAGGCATAAGAGGCCATAACTCTTATTATTTACTTGGGTAAAGAAGCTTTCGGCAAATCTTTTCTTCAGCTAAATAAAACGTTTTAACCAACCAAATAAAAAGAGTTGCGGCTTTTTATGCTTTTTTTTTGGTAATTTGTCAAAATCCACAATCCTTGGTGATGAATATATCGCTACATGTCAACACAGGGGGTTGAGGTTGCATAGATCAACCCTAGCTTTACTTTGCTTGTTGATTATCTTTTTAAAACCGATCTACAAGAACAAAAAATTCACTCTCCGGTATTAAAAAATTAATTTAAATACAATATTTGAGATAAACGACATAGTGCATGGTCTTTCTTTGCCTTACCTGGACTTGTCTACTTCTTGCAGACCTCTTTGTATATTTCTTATATATACGTCTTAGAAAGTTATTATGTATTTATATTGAAACATAGTTTTCTATTTTACATATTTGAAATTAAAAAAATAATTTTACAAAGGAAATTTTAGAACATAGTTGGCGCAACAGTTAGCGTGTCTGATCATATTAATCAGAAGATTTCAGGTTCAGATCCTGGCAGACTCGTTGTTTATAAGTTTTGATGGACTGACTCCCCGTGACGTAATGTCATAGCCGGGGTTTCCTCAAAAATCAGACAAGTTGTATAAAGTTGATTTACTAAGATGATAATGAAAGTGCTAGAAAACAAATCATTAACTGAATGGTATGCAGAAATTAAAATTAAAGATGATATTTATATCAATAAACGTTTCTCCCTGACTTATAATAGGAAAAATTCGGCGAGATACTTAACCCTGGATTCTTTTTGATATTATTAAATTTAGGTCACTGTCTCTCGTATTTATTTTATAAGGTGGTCGCACTATAAGGATCTTCAATAGAAGTTCTGTTGTCATGACAACGGACACTTTCTGAAACCAGCGAAGAAACTTTGGGAATGATTCCATCAAAAAGGCTCGGGACACAGAGCTCAATATGGCGACAAGGCCAACCGGGCCCTGAAGAAACTCAGTAAGAAGTCTCTAAAATTCATAATGTATTACCAAAATACCCATTAGAAACTCCCAAATTATATTATGCTCAGTGTTGAATCGATATATGTCACTTAAAGTATTGCTGGAGGATGGTATTCATGTAAAGTGGCACATCTCCCTTTGAAATCACTTAAACACCTTTGATACCTCCTCGCGCAGGATGTTTGAAATCAAAGCCGCTTCAGTACTGAAAAAGGCCGAAGCTCGAAACTATGATATACAGGTTGAATTTTTGTCTGAATTTTTCAAAACTGGGGTTGTGAGTCTCTCTGTATCACCACCATTACGTTCTGTACAGGAAGTGATAAACACATTACAATTTTAATGCATTTTAAAGGGATATGTGCCTCTTTTGGAATACAGACACATATATAACATGAAGTTACGGAAGGATGGTATTCATGTACCAAAACCTCTCCTTGTGCATCAGAACGATGCGCTGTGCATCACCCTAATAAAAAACTTTACCAGTTTGGTAAATTCGTTCGATTTCATTGCCCCTCTTGTAGGATGTTACCCATGTACTGATGAGGGCCACAACAGCCCGAAACCATGGTATACAGGTTGGCTTTTTGTTTGAGTTTGTCAAACTTGTGTTATGGCTCATTCTTTAACATCACAAAGTTTTTTACTAGGCTAATGCACAGTGCATCGTTCTGATGCACAATTAGAGGATGACAATTTTGGTACACACATATTTTTTTGCAAGATTTGAAAGAGAATCATGGGTAAGAACCCCGGGCAACGTTACCTCAGTCTTGGTGCAGGTCCAGGAGAGGGAGGAGCACAGGAAGATGTTGACCACCAACATGACCAACAGCAGGATGGCCAGACAGATGCACAGTCCCACCAGCCAGGGGAACCTCCACTCCGTGCACTCCGTCAGTCCCGCGCTCACTGTCACACACACCCCGGGTTGACATAAATAAAGGTGTTTCCTTCAAATTTGTAAATTAATCAATGTTTTCCCATCACAGAGGAGCCCTCCCAATATATCTCCATCAGTACATACAGTAGAAAGATGGTTTATTTATAATCGTGCAGAAAAATCGTGCTAGAATGGTGACATATCGTTCACATAGATTGCGCTAATGTCTTATGTTGAAATGTCTCGATATAACGAGCTTGCCTGAGGATAATGCATTTGTTTAGCAAATTTTCAAGCTGATAAAGGCTTGCTCGAAAGCTTCTGTAATTACATATATATATGTCATAATATATGCTCTTCCAGGAATAATAAAGTAAACCTACAGTCAACGAGAGAGAGACGTCGATAGAAGGCAACTAAGTTACGGCCATTTTTAACCACTGGCCACATGCCGGAGGGGGCTTTTCTTGGAACCCTGAGGACTATTTTTGGACAGTCGGGGGTGGTGGACACAAAACGGTCGTTCAGCGGTGACAGCTCTCGCGCTACCTCTCTCTCGCTGGTTGCCTGGGTTATTCCTCTACCAACTCGTCGTGTGATTATTTCTCTTTCCCCACCATATTATTATTACTATATTGCCACATTGAAAGTCGACAGGATAAGACCTGACCGGGAAACAAATCCCTCATATACCAGAGTATGAAGAAAACAAGAAGCAATACCACGATGATCGAACAAACCCACAACCAAGTTCCACAAGAACCAACGACCGACTCTACTGTAGCCGCTTCCCTTCGAACTATCACCCTCTGTCTCGACCAACTTTTAAACCGTGAGCCTGAAGAAGCAATCACCTACGACGGAGATGAACCTGCCGCACACTTCTTCTCACAACTTGAGTCTCAGCCGAACTTCCACAACTTAGAGCCAGCACGCCAAGCTCGAAAGGCTCTATCCTCTCTTAGAGGCGAACCTCGCAAAATTGCACAAGACTTAGCTCTACTCAATAAGACTTATGAAGAGGTCAAGGAGTCACTCTGCGCCGTCTATCCCCGACGCCCTAGCTTCACTCTTCAAGAGTTCTATGAGCTTAAATGCACATCGATGGCCGAGATCGAGACCTACTACAAGAACAAGGTCCGAATAGGATTGGCGATCAACCTCCCTAAAAGTGCCATCGTGCAAGCACTATCCAACGGTGTGCCACGTAACTATGGCAACCTTTTAAAGATGGCACAACCCTCGGGACCAGAAGAATGGTTGTGCTTAGCCCAACAGCTGACCTACGAAGGGGATAACACCAGCACTAAAGCTGCCCAACAACGATCACCGCGCCAGAGCAGAGCACCTTCCACCGCCGTGGACAAGACCCCACCATATCCTTGCCGTTACTGTGGCGGACAACACTGGCACGCACAGTGTCAGCAGCGAGGGCCCTACCAGCGGACTTTTCGGACCTTTACACCTGCGGTCCACAACGTCGAGCAACCCCAAAGATCGACTCGGCCTGCAGGTGTCTACGAGACCGCAGCAACGACGAGCTCGGGAGAAACCAAGTAATGCCAACTTCGGCAGCAGAACTCCTCCGAAGCTCAATGAACCTACCTGCACCCTAAACCAGCATACGCCTGTAAGTGCAATTATTTTAACCCCTATCATTCATTCTTTAAAGATGCCATTCCTAGTTGACTCTGGAGCCAATGTTTCCATAATTAGTTTAAACCAATTTGAATATATTAAAAATTTTAATAGTTTCATTTGTTCCACCCCTATTAACAATGATGTTATTATCCGTACTATATCTAGTCATGCCAAACCATTCGGATTAGTTACCTTACCAATACAATTTAATAATTTTAATTTTAATGAAACATTTTATATTTTAAATTCACCCCTTGAACTTGGTATCCTATCTATTCATGTTATGCAATTCTTAAGATTAACAATAGATTTTCATAATCAATTGATACTTCAAAATAGTGTTCCAGTACCTAAACATTTGTACCATTTTGTATGTGACCTTCCCACTTGTAAGCACGGCTCGCGAATAATGACTTCTAACCCTAAACGACCCATAATTCACTCGGTTAACTTAGGCGTTAACGATTTTCAATCCATAACCTGTCGAAAGCCAGAGTATTTAGCACCGTTGACATAAGCAATGCATACTATCAAATCCCCATCGCGGAGGAGAGTCAACCACTACTCTCTTTCGTGACTCAACAAGGGCAATATAATTTCAAACGCTTACCCTTTGGATTCAAATCAGCACCCCAAATGTTCGAACGTGTGATTACCCAGTTGATCCACAAACACCACCTCTCTTTCATAGCCCATTATTATGACGACTTCGTTATTTTTTCTGACTCCTCAGAACAACACCTTACGCACCTTCGACTTTTCTTTAAATTCTGTTTAGAGGAAAATCTCCAACTTAACCTTAAAAAATGTAATTTTTATCAAAATGAAATAGATTTTCTCGGCTATCACATCACCGCAGGGACTTACACACCTAATATTAAAAATACCGAAATCATCAACGCTATTAGAACCCCTATCAACATTAAAACCTTACAATCATTTTTAGGGGCCGTCAACGTATATCATAAATTCATCCCAGAATATGCTAGACTTCGCCACCCATTAAATCAATTACTAAAAAAGAACGCCAAATGGCTTTGGAGCCCGAATTGTCAACAAGCCTTTGATAAATTGAAGCAACACCTCGCAACACAACCTGTGTTACATCTATTTCAAGAAGGGCTCCAATGCCAGGTCTATTGCGACGCTTCCACGCAGGGCATCGCAGGTGTACTCAAACAAGTACATCCTGACGGTAACATCTACCCTGTACAATATTACAGTCGCGCGTTGCGTTCCTATGAGCGTAATTACACTATATCTGAACTGGAGTGTTTAGCCATTGTAGAGTGCGTTGACAAATTCCGAGTGTACCTCCTAGGTACAAGGTTTGTCATCTACTCGGATCATCACGCCTTACAATGGCTAAAGACCATAAAAGACCCCACCGGACGCCTCTTTCGTTGGAGCCTTCGACTCTCAGCTTACGACTATGAGGTCAAATACCTCAAGGGCTCGCGTCAGTACGAAGCGGACCTACTCTCCCGTAACCCTTTCTGCGGATTTCTATCCACAGGTCAAATAAAAGATCATCAGGGCGAATTACGGAGGGACACAAGGTATATCCTCAATGACAAGGACCTTATGACCATCACACGACGGGGTGTCACTAAAATA
Organism: Cordylochernes scorpioides; assembly: GCA_030710605.1. Lineage (NCBI taxonomy): Eukaryota > Metazoa > Arthropoda > Arachnida > Pseudoscorpiones > Chernetidae > Cordylochernes > Cordylochernes scorpioides. Next base: position 68,473,994 of record CP092868.1, read on the forward strand.
ATTGTTCCACCATCACTCCGTGGCACCCTACTACAACGAGCCCATCGCGATTTCAATCACCCCGGCATTTCGCAGATGACCAGACTGATCGCAGCCCAATACTATTGGGACGGCATGACAAATGACATCAGGACACATGTAAGAACCTGTTCAGTATGCCAATTAGTCAAACCACCAAAAGGACCTATCTACGGAGAATTGGGACAACTCCCGCCAGCGGTCCTGCCGTACGAACTAGTGTCACTAGATACTATTTCTGGATTCGCGAAATATCGAAATTCTCAGACCTTCCTACATGTCGTAGTGGACCATGCCACACGGTACGCGTGGGCATTTCCATCGCGGTCCACCAGCATTCTCACCTATACCCAAGTGATTAAAAAGGTGATGCAGTTTGGTTCTCCCAAACGACTTTTGACGGATAGAGCTCCTGCCTTCACCTCTCCGAAATTTCGTAGATTTTTGATTAGACATAACATTGGCCAACTTCTCACGACAAGCAACAACCCTCAGGCCAACGGATTAAGTGAACGACTAAACGCCACGATTACTGGCAAACTTAAACTGTTGCGCCTCCAACAACCTAAGACGGCCTGGACCAAACTACTACCTCAGGTCCTTCAGGCTTATAACCATACCCCACATTCTGTGACCGGGTTTCCACCGTCATACCTTTTGTTAGGTAGTTTCCCGCTACAACTATCCGAGCATGTACAAAACTACCCAAAAATCGACGACGCCAGAGAATTGGCCTATCGAAGGACACACGAACGACACTTACGCGACAAAGCGAGATTCGACCAAACACATAGAGCTTCCGATTTTGAAGTAGGCGATCTCGTTTTGGCAAAAACATACCACCATCCAGATACCGGTAAACTGGCACCATTCTTCTCAGGACCTTATGAAATGCTGGAGATAATTTCCCCTCAAATCGTACGGATCAACCGCTCCAACCGACCTCTAAGTCGTGAGACAGATACAATTCATGTCAACAAATTAAAACACTATACGGAAAACGAACAATTTATTTCACCGCCCGTAAATGATCGAGACCAACCCAAAAATACCTTCAATTTCCCATATAAACACTTCAATCACACTCTAATCCATACTAAAACGGCTATTAACTCACGAAAGCAACATGACTACACTTACAATCAAGATGATCAAAGGTATTTGAACCGCTTATCCCCTAAAATCTTTACCAATTACTAACCTGACAACGAGACTTTACGAACCCAGTAGTATCTAAATAATTAAGGTAGAAAGGCCCAGAGCAAGTTTTCCCTCGCTCTGTCCGCCTATATTCTACCTTTGCATCTCGAACTATTTTATCTTCGCAAATTAAATATAAGTCCATTCGACTTCTTCACCTACACACGGGACTTTTCCCCTCGGACTCGCTACACAAGTAACTGCATAGATAAGGTAGAATGGCCCAGGGCAAGTTTCCCCTCGCTCTGTTCGCCAAGGTTCTAACATTGCATGTAGTTCTATATTTACCTCAGTCCTGAGCTCACACAATTGCCAACCTCACAACCTCATTTCTCATACTCTACACCTATAGCATAGAAAGCCCATGCCAAGTTTCCCCTTGCCATGTCCGCCTGAAAAATATCTTAAAGTGTAGAGTTCCCCAGTCTTAATGACCTTCAGAATTTCATCATGTGTATGTGACTCCCCTTCTCGTTGTTCACACTCCTCCATATCATTTCCCTTATAATGTTGTATATAGCCTTTTATAACCTTGATATTTTCAAGAATTTCCTTAAATATCAAACTCTCCGGTGTTGTAAAACTGCTTGTAAATAATATTTACTTGTGTACTATACAATATTTTATTTACATAAAACTATGTCACCATAACCTTAATTAATTTCAACTGTAAAATTATTTTCTCTATCCCTGGCTTCACCATCTTTAAGTATACTCAAACCATGTTCAGCCTTCTTCAACGGGGGCCATATGTCATAATATATGCTCTTCCAGGAATAATAAAGTAAACCTACAGTCAACGAGAGAGAGACGTCGATAGAAGGCAACTAAGTTACGGCCATTTTGAACCACTGGTCACATGCCGGAGGGGGCTTTTCTTGGAACCCTGAGGACTATTTTTGGACAGTCGGGGGGTGGTGGACACAAAACGGTCGTTCAGCGGTGACAGCTCTCGCGCTACCTCTCTCTCGCTGGTTGCCTGGGTTATTCCTCTACCAACTCGTCGTGTGATTATTTCTCTTTCCCCACCACATTATTATCACTATATTGCCACATATATATATGGATGGAAATTTTGCCGGGAGGATATTGATGTACAAAGACAAAGGTCGCCTCTCCCGTCAAAATAGACGTCGAAGCTAGACGCCATCTATTTTGACGGGAGTCTTTGTATATATATAGTTTTTTCGGCATTACGTCATACTCTTTTCTAGTGCGTCACAGACTATTGATGGTATTCCCTCACAGCGCTACTTGGAAGCGGCGACACAAACTAGGTATCAGTGAGGTCACAATTCCTGATATCAACTTATGGTATCCAGTAGGTATGGTGTAGTGAAGCCAACTTACTGACAGAGTCGCCAGGGTCGAGCACGAACCCTGTAGTGGACGCTAGCAGACGTATAACTCCCTCGTCAGTGGTCGTCTGCTGCTGTTGGACAACCTGGATGGCCGTGTCGCAGTCCACCTGTCACCACACATGACGTCACTGATGCTGTCATTCAACCACAGATAGACAGACATCCATGTAGATCAGATGAGTTAGTCCTCATGATTTATTTATTTCATTTAAAGGCAATTAGAAGATTTAAGAGATTTGTGTTCCACCGAAGTACTATACAAATCTCATCTAGAATCAATTCTCTACGATATATCATAGTAAAACGACTGAAGGGAAGCGATGCTTTATTTAGTTATTATACTTCACTGCCTGTCCTTCTACAAGAACGTAGGAATTGAAAGAAATGAACTATCAGAAAAGATATTCTGTTAGATGTAAACATAAAGCCTTTTATTCTTCGAGTAGACTGAAGGGAAGCGATTCCGTTATTCTTTATGCATTCAGTACAATATTTCTGGCATAGCTGTCTTTCAACAGGTACATAATTGAAAGAAATCAGTCGCAGGAAAAGGCTTTATATTTACAATTAATAGAAATCCTTTTCAGTTTCCTCAATCTTTCAATTTCTACATACCTATTTTCTACATACTTGTTGAAGGACAGCCATGTCCGAAAGGAGGTAATTGATGTTTATCGAATAAAGGAAATGTTTTCCCTCAAGTCTTCTCTTTTCATCCATATAAATCTCAATAAATAAAAACGTTTCATATCAAAGACCATTTGCACTGCTAGAACAATTTTCCCAAAGTCTCACATACGACAGGGAGAAATTCGAGGATTATATGTAAATTGACATGCCAAACTTGCTTGAGGTCTCCATTTACCTTTGTCTCAAAATACAAGTATAACTATAATATTTATTAAAAATATGTTAAGAAAACGGCTAAAGTCTGAATGTGAGAACATAACAAAAACGTGGTTTCGCACATGCGCCGCGCTGGTAGGCTTCTACTGATAACACCAGATAACGCTGGCAAGAAAGGAAATCCAAAGAACGGACATTTAAAAATAGCTATAATTAATTATAGTTATTTTTGGAGGCATACCACGCTGCAAACCCCAATTCACCTTCGGTAACTGATTTTTCGCAACATCGGGGCTCTCTGGTCAGTATTTGGAAGGGTGACTATATGGGTACATCGGGTGCTCTTCCTGTTTGCTGCAGTTTCTGGATGGCCGAAGGTTCCAGAATCAAGGCTAAACCACGTACAACAGAGGTATTTCAATACACAAGGTAGGTATACGTTGCTGGGCTGATTTTGATACTACCGATTTTTGACATTCAGGATTGAATCCTGTCGCTTACCAATGAGTGAGTAACTAATCAGGGATATATATGATGATCTTGTAAGTATAAATTTGAACTGATCCGTGCATAGACCCGTGGTCTGCATACAGTATAAGCACTCATAATCTCCTACCCACCACCATGACCATAAGTGTACTTGGGCTAAGTGACATTATGTAAACGCCACTAAGTGTGTGCGAGAATGTAATGTATCAGCTATGTGCTCACCTTGTCACAGGTACCTCTACACAGCGCCACGTCACACTGGAGGTGGAACTCGCTGGAGTCCGGCAGACGGAACATGTGTGCGATGGTAGCCTCGGCTGTGCGGCCGTCCGAGCCGTAGCTCCAGGCGCCCAGGACCGCGGCGGAGGCTGGACATCTGTCAGGACAGTTAGCGACAATGTATAGACAGGGTACAGTCGTCACCTACCCTCTGTCGTCCGTCAACTCTATCTCTGAGGTGTTGGGCGCGAACATGATACAGCTCTTCACCTTCATGGTGTGGAAACCTGCAGCAGCACAGCTAGAGATCAGTATACCTCTCTTGGGGAATGTTAATACATTAGTACTGGTGAAGGATGCCATTTCCCTACACACCTTAGGTTACATATATGTATGTTCTGTAAATAGAGTGATTCATAAATAGATCTTTAATTAAAAAGGCGCATATATTGGATCAAAAAATAATTTATTTACAAATATTTCAGTTGGCTGAGTGCCAACCTTTTTCAATGTATATCTTGTTATACCTTGGAAAAGATTGGCATTCAGCCAACTGAATTATTGGTAAATTAATTATTTTTTAATCTAATACATATGCTTTTTAATTAATAGATGTGTAAAAATAAGAAAAAAAAACATAGAAAAAGGGCTAGGTGTGTGGATATCTAAAATAACATAGACATTTCCTGACCGCTCACATGAGTATTTTAGATGGCAGAGCGCCATCTAGTGGAATAAATATAAATCAAACGTTGATTTAGGTGTGATAATTTTGCCAACCTATTTTCTTGATAAATAAGAAAAGCCAACCACGTATGCATTTTGGGCTGTTAGCCCTCGTCAGCGGGGTGTAGGCTGTACCTCTACGACCAAAAATTCGGTCCAAAAGGTTTCCTGAGAAATCAAGAAATGGATATTTAAGACCTAATTTGCGTAATTACGCTAAACACGGAAAATATACACGTGTGTTATTGCGTGTCATCCAGGGCCGTGCTCTCTGTATCGTTCCTATTGTGTCAGTTGTACAGCCGAACATCACAGGGGCCACCTAAGCCATTCTAGAGTACAATTCGCCCGACAGGTTTCAATCCGAAAAAGACCCTACTACAGTGAATTCTTCTTTTAAGACAGAGAAACAGTGAGAAGATATTTCCTGTCTTAAATACAACAGATTTCTCTCAACCGAGTTCTTTCTACCAGAAGTTTGCTTCCACGCCTGTAGTTAATATAACGACATGTGTAGTCATGTTGTGGACGTTCAATATGGAGGCGTTTATTCGACAGGTAGATCGCAGTGTTGGGAGGCTTTCGTTTTCCCAAAATTTCCAAAAACTCTGTGATGATTTCTAAAGATTTTAATCTCTTAGATATTGTATATGCTCTCATATAGTTCGTTCAAAATACCTTTTCAAAGAGTTTAGATTCAGTATAAAACAAAACAGAGCCCAACACAATATTACCGCGTTATTGGATATTAAACTGGCGAAGCCCTGGGAGGGTTCACCACTGATGAGCCAGACCCTCCCATTATTTTTATTATTGTAGTAAGGGCACACACAATGGCAATTATTATTATTATTATTATTAAAGAAACACATACGTGTCAAAAATAATTTTGAATTTTTTATATAGTATAATTCATCTATATACAAAATTATGTTATATAAAATATATAGAAATATTTTAGAAATATTTCTAAATATATTGTGTTATTATTGATATATTATTATTTTTATAAAATGCCAGATAGAGAGAGGCTTTTTTAAATAACCGATTTTCATTAATTGAAATATATTGCATGTTAAGTGCTTAAAAAGGTTAAATACTTCTGTTTTAAAATAAATTCAAAATTAAAAATCTATTGTGTATTTTTTTTAGGAATAATATAGGGGGGGAAAAAGTATTTTAAATACAGCAGGTACAATATTTTATAAATAGTTATAAAATAGGCCGGTAGATGGCGTGACAAGTCTATAAAACAGTGTCACTTGTCAAACTTTGTAAGAACGTCTGTTTGAAACTCGATATAGCCACCTTGATCTGTAGTGTATTCTTCTAAATATCTATGTCTATGTATTGTGACTGGCTACATTTAACTGGAGTTGGTGTTATGTACAAGTGGGTTTTTTTCTGGCACCGTGGGGTCATCTATGAATAGAATTCCACAACATTTTAACAGGTTTTAAATATATATTGATATATTTCGCATCTCGGACTTTTGCTAAGATCAAAGCGTGTGTATATATTTCTCAGGAAGCCTCTGGGACAACATTTTGGTCGTAGAGATACAGTCTACACCAAGCTGACGCGTACGTGGTTGGTTTTTCTTGATTTATCAAGAAATAGGGTTGTGGCAAAATATCACGGAACAAGTTAAATCAACGTTAGTTTATTTTTGTTCCATTAGATGGCGCTCTGCCATCTAAAATGCTTATGTGAACGTGATCATGGGATAGGCCTTTTTTGTTTAAAATATATATATCCCCATAGACAAACTTGAGGAAGTTGTGCCTTTTGGCATATAAATATATATTTCATTTTTACTATCGTATTTTTATTTATTTATTATAATTTTTAAAGGAGAACGTTCGACATGTATGGGAAATCCGCCGTTATATAAGTATTGGTTTATGCTTAAAATATGCAACTTCCTTAAGTTTTGTCCATGAGTGTATGTAGATAGGCGTCTATTACTACCAAAATAGTCATAATGATCAATAATGCTGAATATATAATTATGTTGCACGGGTATTTTTTCTTTTGCCTCATTAAAGAATATGATATGGGACACAGATTTAAACACTTAGTAAACAGAAGAAATGAAGACTTTGGTAAACTCTCCCAGCAGTTTTTCACCAGAACGCTACAATTTGTTTATCCTGCTGCTTATCTATACTATGGTGCAGTAAACCAATTCACTTAGCAAATAAAATATATCCCAGCTATAAAAATGTACATGGCCGTCAAATAAATGGCCAGTAATTCCTATGTAATGATATTCTACAAGTAATGGACATGTTGTCACCAGGCAGACATACTGTCAGGATTGGCCAGGGAAGCCTTCAGGGTGTAGCTCCTTCCGTAGATGAGCTCTCGCTTCCTTTCCCCTGTCTCGTCCAGTAGTTCCAGCCGCACCCTGGAGATCTCGTTCCTGCGGGACACATGGCATCATGGTGAGGGTCTCGGACATCTGGTTCTGTGAAGTAGTGAGGTCACAAGTATATAGGTGGAGATATCTGGTTCTGATGGTTCTGAGGTAGTGAAGACACAAGGATATCTGTATCTCCCTAGTTGAAAACACAAGGGCATCTGGCTCTCAATATACACAATATATATGGGTATAGAGGAGAAGACACAAGGATATCTGGTTCTGTGAAGACTGTTTATGTGAAAGTAGTGAAGACACAAGGATAACTGGGTCTCTCAAGTAGAAAACACAAGGGCTTCTGACTCTCAAGCGGATGACACAAGGATATATAGGCATAGAGGAGAGGACACAAGGATATCTGGTTCTGTGAAGTAGTGAAGACACAAGGATATAGGGGGGGGGGTCTCTCGAGTAGAAGACACAAGGGCTCTTACTCTAAAGAGGAAGACACAATCATAAATGGATATAGAGGAGAGGACACAAGGATGTCTGGTTTTGATGGTTCTGAGGTAGTGAAGACACAAGAATATCTGTATCTCCAATGAAGGACACAAGGATATATGATTCTATGAAGTAGTGAAGGAGGAGGACACAAGGGTATCTGGTTCTGTAAATTAGTGAAGAAGGAAGAAGACACAAGTGTTGAAGCATACCTGGCGTTCCTGAAGGCCGTCTGTCCACACGTCAGATGATACACTTTGTCTTCCAGCAGCTCCAGGGCTTTGTGCTTGCGGACTGCTATGTAAACGGCTTGGTCCTCAGAAGCCTGAAGTAGACATACAGGCTGTGTTTAAAACCTACTCATGTGTCATGTGTATAATTAATAAATACGGAGTCCATGTAGCTTCCATTTTCAGACCAGGTCGTATTTGATTTCACGAATTATACTAAGCGCCTATTTTGACAGAAGATGTGAAATTTTCAGTTTCCTTCCTTCTCAAAATATTCAAATATATTTTGTAAGACTTCTTAATTGATCCTGCTATCATACCAAGAACACATAGATCATTGGAGAGAGAGAGAAGTTTCCAACCAGGTTATCTAAAGTAGAGGCTGATAACAAACAAATGGATTTTGGTGAAAGTCAGGGGCCGCTATCACAGATTTCACGGAAGAGGAGAAGAACGACCTGAAGAGAAGATAATCTTGTCAACCGTGATCCAACTATATATACACTGAAACTTTCTAAAACAAACTTTAAACGGCAATGCATTTATTCGTTTTAGAAGTTTTTTTGTTAGATATGGAGATTTCTTTGAAGGAATGGAGTTATTTTTAAAGTACACATCAGTCTATAATCCATTCTAGAGAGAGCTAAGAGACGTATTGGGTTGAAAATTTGCCGGGAAGAGAGAGATATTAAAAATATTTAGTTGCCACTTACAAATCAAAGAGAACTGACGAAGGCCATAGCCCGAAACCACGATCTCCAGGTGGGAGTTCTGAATTTGCCAAAGCTGGTGTTACAAGAAAACATAAGACGCCGCAACTCTCTTTTTATTACACAATATAGCAATTTTCAAAACACAATATAGTATATAATAAAAAGATATTTTTTTGAAGCGTATGATTCTTTCAAATCAATCAATCAAAATAAAACAATTTTCAACTGCCCTTATTACAATGATAAATTAATGGGAGGGCCTGGCTCATCAGTGGGGAACCCTCCCAGCGGTTTCGCCAGTTTATAATAGTATATATCAATATTTTAAAAGAAGTTGCGGCGTCTTATGCTTTCTTTTAAATTGTCGTATCCTCTATCCCCTGTGATAACGGAAGCTGGTGTTGTAGGTTGATCATCGACACGAGGGCGCTAGTTTGCGAAGACGGTCAATAGATGGTGTTTAGTTTTGACGTCTATTTTGACGGGAGAGGCAATCTTTGCTTTTATAGAACAAAATATTCTGATAGGTAGAATGTTCATCAAGGTACAAAAACAATGTAGTTCGTCTGTTTAAGAGGGCTGTCCACTTCGAACTTCTAGAAAACCTGGCAATCTAAAATGACAATGTTTCAGGCCAAATGTCCCATATTTTTTAGATAATTTTTAGTGCTCCACTATTGTCTTATATACAATATGAAACTATTAAACATTTTTTCATATAAAAAAACTTCCTGCCGCCCTTACCATGTTGAAAAATATTGTTCTATTCGAAAAAATCGCGTTTAATAGTTCCATTTTGTAAATATAGATGGCGTGTTATTGTCTTATTTTTAAATAATGTCATATATAGCATCATATATAGTAGGCCTGTGTAAGGACAACGTGGGTCTGTAAGCTGGCTTATATTACAATAAAGAACGCAACTTTTAACATTTAATTCTCTAAAAAAATAGAGCAATTCATATTTAAATCTTTAAATAATAAAAAGGCACACACATACATATATTGGATTGAATACAATATTTATTTGCCAATATTTCGGTTGGCGCTGAACGCCAATCTTTTATTCAATCCTATATATGCCTTTTTATCATCTAAAGATTTTATTCTATCTCGCTAACAAATGTTATTTCATCTAAATACGTATAGGTCTATATATTTACCACAGAGAGGAGAGCGGAATAAGGAAGCTGAGGACACCATTGGATAGTGAGCTACCTATACCGAAGTCTGTACACCTTACAGCTAAGGACAGAGAAGATATAAAATGGTAATATCAAGGATAAAGGTCATTGTCCAGTAATAAAGGGGCCCTCTCACCTTGGGGGGCCTCACGCCGCAGTAGTCGGGGTCCCCTGGCACAGCCAGCAGACTAACACCTAAGGACACCTCGCTGCGCCCCTCTCCGTTCACCAGACAGGGGCTCCGTCGTGCCCCCAGGACGTGCACGACGCCGTGGAAGGGCTCCGATAGACTGACCCGCACAGCCATGCGGCCGCCCGAACATCTTCCACTGACTGCACACACATTGCGGGGTGATTTGGATTTTAAATTTTTTGCTTAACGCTTAAAAACTCGATGACTTAAGAGATACAATTAAAAGGTAAATATATAAACAAAGAGACTATCAGACATTATGTACAGTCAAGAAGGCTCCACCAACGACGGAGAGTCATCCTCCAGACAATCAGGAGATCTTCGTTAAGTCCTCTTATGCCAAGGCTCAGGAAGAACGTGAAGATGGATGCCTTGGTTAACGCGAGTCGTTATCCATTCATTGTCCGAAGAACCAGTAGCCGTGTAGGTCGGGTGATATCGAATGTAGAGCTCTTCGTATAGGTAGATACAGTGGTGTGTGTGTCCAGACAGACAGCCTTCAAAGTTTCGGATTCATTTTTGGCGACACCTAGAGGTTTTCAGAGAAACATCACGTAAAAATATTTAATCCTAATAAGGAATCTGTGAATATTGTGGTCTTCGCCCTATTTCAACAACAACAAAGCCTTTATTAAGATCACTCATATCATCTCAGAATTCTCTCAGATGAATAAACAGAAGTAAACTTAACAGTTATCTACAGAAAGTGGAGATTAATATCGACCTTTCTTCAAGTTGGATCCATCATCTGTGTTGCACCTATTGTTTGTGCTGTTTTCCAGAATTTGTGAAAAGCTAATTTATTAAGTTTGCTTTTCACTACTTTTGTCATTAGAACATATGGAGGATTGCTTTTATAACTAATCTTTTGACGGAGAATTTCTCTCTCTCCTCCTCCAGTACCGGACAATAAAACGTGGAGTGTGGAAAGTCGTGGCTAAATTCACTATTACATTCTCCGCCTAATTTCTATATTCTAGAATGTCATCTAGATGATGTCACGCTGAAGTTCCACAGAATATTTGGTGACAGAAAATCTCATTCCTTGGTGGCGTATCCACACATTAGTGGACACATAGAGAGTTTTACACCCAGAAAGGGAGTTGAAAAAAACCAACATGGGTATTTTTTTTTTAATTATCCCTAGTACACGTGATGTAGGCCATGATAATCATGGTGGGTAGTTAGCGACTGCTTTTACTGTAAGTGCACCACATGTCTACACACTGTGTCTACACTGTGAAAATCAGTTCGACTTTTGCACTTATAAATGTGCCAGAGCCCCGTTTGGTTACTTACACTCGCTGGTAGGGTTGGACTTTTGTAAGAATCGGGGGCTATTGGAGCATATTTTTAAAAAACTTGTTGATATAAAAAGTACCCAATGCGGGATTCGAACCCGGGTCGTAACGGTCAAAAGCCAACGGTTTAGACCACCAACATGGGGAATGACTGAATTAACTGCTTGGAAGTTGAATAGCTAGTGTGATCGTGGTCAGGAAAACTCACCGTTGGGTGTGAAGTCATCTTCTTCCACTGTGGCATCTTGAGCAAAGACCTGCAACAACTGCTCTTTATTAAACCGACCAATCAGACACGAAAGAATTAGACAATGAAAAGAGGCGTCAATATCTATTGACACCATTAAACAAATAAATCAATGCAGACGATTCTCTCAGTACGACCTACCAGGTTGGTGCTTTCTGGTTCCAAATACATGGTCCATAGTTCCGTTAAACACCAAGAATAAAACTTCATGTACAGACTATATAAGTAGCATACAATAGCTGCAGTAATCGGGTGGATTATTTCAATAGTTTGTTCATTAATTGTAGAAATTTGTTATTTATTTTTAAAACAACAAAATTTCAATAATCACATCATCAACACTGATAGTATGAAAACTGACTATAAGACTAAGAGTAATCAAGACCAAGTGTTGGACTAGTAAAAAAATCCTAAATTTTAAAAGTCTCAATCCAAATTTCTGTTTAGTTTCTTGAGAAGATATATCTTATTTGACATTGTTGTGTGTCAGAAGATTCTTGCGGGAAGGGTAAATAATTGTAATCGGTCCCTAAAACAATAAAGGAGAAGAAGGAGAAACAAACTGACTAAAAAATAAAAGCAAGTACAAAATTGTGGTAATTTTGAAAGAGTCAACAATGAACAATGCAAAATATCCATATCGAAAGAGATTTAAAATTAGTAAAATATTTACAATGACAATATGTCCACATAGATTCATTGAATACTTTAAACAAGAATTCCACTAATACCAGCTATATAGCGGTATGGTGGATTAAGCTAGCGAAACTGCTGGTAGGGTTCACCCTGATGAGCCAGGCCCTCCAAATATTTTCCCAATGAGGTAAGGACATTAGTAAGCGTTTTATTTATAAAAGATACAATTCGTGCTGAAATAGTTTTCATTTCTTGACTAGAGATGACATGTTGTATTCAACCTCTGTTTGCATTTATCAGGTGGAAACACAAGATGAGAAACACATAGTTTGAAATGGCTTTGCTCAGTTAAAAAAGCCTGAATCTTTATAAAAGTATAAACCGACCGTTGTAGAACGTTGGAGACGTGTAGAATGAAGGTCTAGAGATAATCCCATGGATGTTTTGACAGAAATTTGAAGGATAATTTCTGAAGATGGCTTTTCTAGGCAGATAGGACAGTGTGACCGTTATTAAAAGGTTTATACCATATTGTCTTCTATAAAATATTCACAATAAAAATAATTAAAATAAGTTTATAAGAAGACAAACGAAAAGTACAAAATTAAATTAAGAAAGACGTAAAGGAGTGCGTAAAGAGGAAAGCTAAAAAAACGAGATAATATTTATAGAAGAGCCTTGTCGTTAGTAAATAGTTAAGGGTGAAGGAAAGAAAACCAATAAAAGTATGTTTATAGGTTAATTGGAGGATCGGCACTTTGATGGCGTGGCTGATAAGGAACAGGTTGGATTTGGTCGGTAATTAATTTGTTTGTTTCGGCCACGCTGGCAATGGTATGGATTGAACTTAGTTGCATATTGGTGATTTGCCAGACCCATTTTCTTCATTGCTGTTGAATAGTTGTTTTAAAACTAAACAGTACAGGAAGTTTTCACTTATCAATTAATGGACGGTGTCTCTCTCCATGGATATGTATTTTTTAGTATCGCTGTTTATTTGTGATTTATTTTTATAAAGACCATTGCTCGATGCTGTCGCTTTGGTGCATATTCTAACAGCTCCAGAAGCTTATATCCATATATTCTTTAAATACCTTTACTATGAATTTTCCAAATTGTTCGTTATATAAGCCAAATATCAAAATAGAAGTCCCAATTAGTAAGCACAAAGTAAATAAAGCCCTCTCATTCAATACATTTTTTGAATATCATTTGTTGATTAGAAGTTTGGAAAAATATATATGGCTATATCTCAACCAATTGTTTATTTAATTCTCGATGTTTCAGTGATTCGCTGTCACTCCATCGTTCCTCTAAGGAGAGCGATAGCAAGTCACTGGAATGTCTGGAATTAAATAAACAATTGGTTGAGATAGCCATATCAATAACTTTTATCATTGTAGTAAGGTCTGTAGAGATCATATTTAATGGTATATGTAAAAATAATGATACATAATAAAAGAAACACATTGCCAGAAAAATAAATGCTACAAATTGTATAGACAGAAGGCAATAAAATTTATAAAGAGAAAACCGAGGTATAAACTCTCAAGAGAAAAGGTCGGAACAGTTTTGTCCAAACGGTGAAGAGTTTAGAATTAAAAGTTGCCTCATCAATTTTGAAGACCCCACCTCTGTCGAACTACTGACAGGACAGAACTTTTTAAACAAATACCTCAAATAAAGTTTTTTTTAAAAAGGCAGAAGATTACAACTGAAGACTTTGCCAAGAACCAGAAGCTTCCGCCATCCTATATGGCCTGAGCAGGCAGCAATGGCAGAAACTCCCTCTCCTAAATAGGAGAATTACCAGCATCGTGGAAATGATTTTCTTGGGAACCTGGAAAGCTACCATCAATTTCGTCAACCTGCCAACTCCTTCCTCAAGTGACAGAAATTTCGCCAACCAACGATAGTTCTACACCTTCCCGTCTCTCCCCCATTGTCCCGTCCATTTATTTACATAGCATTTTATTTACTTTATGCTTCCACCATTTTATCTCTTAGCATAATATATTTACATTTTCTTTTCGGTTCCTTTTCCACTCCCCTTTCCATCCAATCAAGGCAACATCACACCTTGTCCCCCCTTCCAGCTAACAACATCATTACTCTTAGTGTTTCACAGCGCCGTGAAAACATCCTTTCAACAACTTGACCTTACAATTATCTGCTATTGAAGTTGCAAGACTTCTGGGCAGCAAAACTCCGAAAGAGTCGAGCTGTGTTCAGCACCAAGAAATATCCAATGTGTATAATATGTGTAAAAGTCACCTCTCCCGTCAAAATAAACGTCAAAAACTAGATGCCATCTATTGAACGTCGCTTTAAACTAGCGGTCTCGGGTCGGTGACAAAGCCACAACACCTGCTTTACCAAACTGAGAAGCATCCATCTGGAGACTATGGTTTCGGGATAATGGCCCTCAGAGGGCGGGCTTCATTCCATAAGATCCACACGGGATCAAATGAAATATTCACAATCCGCCAAAGAAGTGTTTAGCTGGCAAAGTGACTCGGCCAAATCTACGGACAAAGAGATTACCTTTATTTTTATAGATCAATAGCCTCCCCCGGTAAAAATGTCCATATATATCAAACAATAAAATTATTTGCTAGTAATATATTCCGGGGACAGTTGGCGACTTCTGTACACTCCAGGAGTCCTGTTGACTCACATAGGAATGAAAAGAGGACCAAAGCCTAATTAAACCAGAGCATCCCAAATGTTCCTAAAGGTAGCGATGTCCAGAACGCCTGTAGAATAGTGGCCTTGTAGAGTTCGCAATGGACCTGATGATGCACACGGAGGAAATACATTCCGAATTTTCTAGCAGTCTGATAGATTAAATTGGCGAAAACGCTGGTAGGGTTCACCAGTGGTGAGCCAGGCCCTCCCAAATATATTTCCTAGTCACAGTTGTTGTTGTCGTGTCCGTTGTAGAGCCTTACATGTCCCCATACATCTCTATCACAGCAATGTCCTTTATCTTGGAAGGGGGAGAGAAGTCCGATCACACCAGTCCCCCCTGGACCCTTGGAATATTCGACCAAATTCTGGTCCAAGGTGACTAACGTGGCAACGGCATCCATTTTCCAATGAAGTGCAAAACCTATCCGCAGTGGGAGAGATATAACGTTGTTAAAACACACAGCGAGAAAAGTTTTCCTTTCATTCAACTGAATCAAACGGCTGAAACATAAAGCCTTACCAACTAATACCTTCGCCTTTCATTGCAAGGCGAAGCAAAGACTACAATAGGATTGGTCAAAGAGCACTTACACTCATGGACAAAACTTAAGGAAGTGGAAAATCTTTTCCTTACCGGTCGTCTGTTTTTTTGAAGGAGACAGAGACAATTTTGTTCACACTTTGTTATCTCATGTGTCTTCATTAAAGGTCACTGTGTATCAAATATCTTTCAGAGTTATTGTCTGAATCCTGATATACATGTTAAGAGATACAACTTTCTTAAGTTTTGTCCACATGAGGGTAAACATCTGAGATATTTACTTAATTATGGTGTATAATTAGAGCACCAAGTCTACTTTGGACTTTAAAATAAGTTACTGATAAAATTCCACACTAATTACATTATTATGTTTTCAATTTGTGTTCTCTTTATAGAGACAGCCCTACAAAGGAAAAAATAACTTGTTTTATCTTGTTTATTTTAAAATCGAATTGTTTAAATAGAAAAAGTTTATTTATAATGATAATTGGTATAAGGATTAAATGTTAAAAATGGAGTAACAATAATCAAAGATTATAAAAGTTTACTGTAATGAAAATATTCTAAGATTTAAATACATTATTTAGATATATAAATATTTTATAAGAAAATGGTGTTTTGTTGCCCATTTTGGTCCCAAGTTCGATAGAACTTGCTACTTAAGATAGAAGAAATATGATAAAGGAGAAAACGTACCGGATCTCTTGGTGTCAAATTAAGAAAAAATATATATCTTCCTGAACGTGAAACAATGTTGATGATGGTTTGCGTCACCCATCGGTGTCAATGAATAGCGTATGCCAGCCATCAGCTACACTTAGATGCACGAAATATCAAGGAATGTTCTATTTTTAATTATCATCTATTAGTTTTTATATTATTGGTATATGGTATTCTTGTGTCATTTAGGTCTTAAATGTGATATTAAACCCAGTAGGTCTTAAATCGATAATCAACAGTATGGAATGACATATGTTGAACAACAATAAGTTGTATAAGAAAGACACCAAAACATTAGCTGTGAAACCTCCTTACAGAACGACAAGGTTTCGACATCTGGAATGATTCGACATCGGAAGTATCTCGTCGCCAGAGTCAGACGTCCTAGGAAGTCTTGTGCTGCAGTCAACTGAGCAAACAGCCGAGTCCCCCCCAGTATAAACTGTGATGACATCCCACACTAACTTCTGTATGTAGGAAGGGAGAGTTATGCCACAGGGACCTTGGCCTAGTTGTCAGGACCCCTGGATGCCTCCAAGGACACATCCTTTCCTGGAGTACCGCTGTAGGAGGTGGTGACATCGGGATGGCCTTCAGGGATCAATCGTGGGATGGCCGACACGGCTTCTTTCCACCTAGTTGGTTTTTTTTTTATTTCGACAGCTTGGATATATACAGCTGGTGTCACATTTGATATCTTTTTATCGTAATGTAGTTTCACCGTGGCTTGGTCTTATTTCATCATGGTGTTTGTTATCTTCTCATGTGGGTCGATGTATTTCCGCTGTGGTTAGCTGTCTTTTCTGATTGGCTTTATGTATTTCCGCTATGGTTAGCTGTCTTTTCTAATTGGCTTAATGTATTTCCGCTGTGGTTTAACGTCTTTTCTGATTGGATTTATGTATTTCCGCTATGGTTAGCTGTCTTTTCTGATTGGCTTTATGTATTTCCGCTGTGGTTAGACGTCTTTTCTGATTGGCTTTATGTATTTCCGCTATGGTTAGCTGTCTTTTCTGATTGGCTTTATGTATTTCCGCTGTGGTTAGGCGTCTTTTCTGATTGGCTTTATGTATTTCCGCTATGGTTAGCTGTCTTTTCTGATTGGCTTTATGTATTTCCGCTATGGTTAGCTGTCTTTTCTGATTGGCTTTATGTATTTCCGCTGTGGTTAGACGTCTTTTCTGATTGGCTTTATGTATTTCCACTGTGGTTTGACGTATATTCTGATTGGATTTATGTATTTCCGCTATATGGTTAGCTGTCTTTTCTGATTGGCTTTATGTATTTCCACTGTGGTTTGACGTATTTTCTGATTGGCTTTATGTATTTCCGCTGTGGTTAGACGTCTTTTCTGATTGGCTTTATGAATTTCCGCTATGGTTAGACGTCTTTTCTGATTGGCTTTATGTATTTCCGCTATGGTTAGACGTCTTTTCTGATTGGCTTTATGTATTTCCGCTGTGGTTAGACGTATTTTCTGATTGGCTTTATGTATTTCCGCTGTTTGGCATCTTTCTGTTTCTTTTCATGTAGCAAAGATATTTTATCCAGAAGAGAAACTATTTATTTGCCTTAACTTTTCGTTATAAATCTCTTTGTTTATAAATAGAAAATGTTTGTAAAATAAAGATTTCCGTTCGGAGAAGTATGTCTATCCTGCCAATAAATATTTGAGTGCTGGCGAAATATTATATATATATTTTAATGTCTACTGGTACTGCTTTGAAAGAGTTCTGGAGGAAATTGTCCAATCAGAGCGCGTCTTGTAAAAGAATTTCCAAAGATGACGTCACGAAGGTAAATCAAGGCGTGGTCGAAGTAGTCAGCATTGACGTGCAGGTTGTTTACACGAGGCAGAGTTGTCAGGCTAAGTAGATAGATAAAATCTATCTATGAATAATCTTATTTCTCTTCTTATATTTTTTATTCTAATTTAAGATTTTTCGCTGGGATTTTTTTATTTAATATCCAGAATTTACATTTTCAAATAAATAAATATAAGGAGTTTTTTTAATGATTATATATGGTTATTTTTTATTTTCTTCATTATATTCACAAAAAAAAAAATAAAAAAATTCTCGCAGTAAGCCCCAAATTTAAAAATTTGACGTAACTTTTCTTTTTTAATTGGGTCACACAATCATCTTCTTAAGACCATTTATGTTAGAACAGAGAATTCTGAGCTAGAAAGACTTCATTAAGAAATGGTACTGTGTCAATTTTGAACTATGTTCGATTCAAATTGGATTCGGATAATAAGGATTCCAGATAATCGGGATATCTACTGTACAGTAAATTCTCGATTGAAGACCGAGGCTGAGGACTAGAATTGAGCCCCGTTTTATAAAATAGATTTTACTTTATATAGAGATATTTGATCAATATCTCGTTCACGGATATCACACACATCACAAACTCTGCCTTTGCCGGTCCCAAGCCCGGATGGAAAAGGAGGAGGGGGAGCAGTAACAAGCTCGCTAAAAAACCTGGGCTTAGCTGGCCCGGCTGATAGTACCCTGTAAGGGCTTCCTGATCCAGGGATACAGGATGAGCAGCGTTTGTACTCCATGTTAGGAGCAGCTGCACATGGCGTCTGTTCCTCATGTCAGAGGCAACCATTTCTTTTGGGGCCTGCCTTGCCACTGCCAGGGCCTGCCACTGAGTAGTGCTCCCAGGCTTAATGACAAAGGCAGACGCATTCTACTTCACCCAGTCATGATGGTTGTCAAACAGACACTATCAAGGATCACAACTTGATACCCTAATATGATTGAGGGGAGATAAGAAAGAAGAGACACTATCACATCTCCTATATACTGTTATAATAGATGGAAAGAGAAAGAAAGGAATAGAAGGTCTCAATGATTGCTAAAATGGATAAAAAGGAATACCCATGAGCTCGAATAAAGTTGAAATCAACGCTTAGTTGATATTTATTCTGAATTTATTAAGTTCACACCTATATATTTTTAATTATTTAGTAAGAGTTCATTGAGCGGCTCAGGGCATTCCTTATCATCAATTCTCATAATACGTCAGACTAAGTAGTTTTGTGTGCCCCTTGATTGATTGATGTCTCTCGTACACTCTCTATAGTTAGATGTATGTAATATGAAATATTTTAAAGATCTTATGTACGCATGGATCACATATATAAATACCCGTTTTTTATTCTTTTTATTGATATTTACCTTGAACTTACCATGAGCTTGATTTAATTTACTTTTCCTGTATATATAAATTTGATTATTATTTTAACAAATTATTTTATGTTTATATTTTGCTATACTCTGTACACTTCACTTTTTTGATTATCTTTTGTTTATCACTCATAGTTTGTTCTTGTCTAAATTGTTGTCTCATCCCGAAGTTGGTCTTCCCTAATTTTCCACGTGGCATTATCATTAAATGTGATTAGATTTTATTATTTTCATTTGCAGAGACTTCATAGTAAATCCATGTAAGACTATGTATATGTGTCTTAATAAAGACGCGTGTGAATGAACTATGAATGCAGGTCAGGCAACTTTAACCTTCAAGATCACTAACTACATGTTTTCCTAATCAGGAAACTATTACGTTATAGGCATGGCAGTAATCAAGGTCAAAATGTCATTAAAAAAAAGATTAAAAATTCGATCGCATCTCTTGATAGTGAGGATATTTTTTTTATATTATATTACTATTACTATATAATATATATGATTCATATTACTATACCATTTTTTAATATTAAATTGTATTTCAATTGAATCCTATGTGTTCCGCGCCTCTCATATCTCTCTCTAGGTCGTGCCGAGCTTCGCGTTTTCCGGCGTTGGTGACAAATGTTAGCTTTTACGGGTTAACACACAAAGTGAAATTTACTAGGGCCTAAAGTGAAAGTAACTTAACACAGAGAAAAACGTACACACACGAATACTACAACGACAAAAGGGAAGTTAATAAAAACTCACGATTTGTTAATATATATATATATATATTATAAAAATAAATAGTTGTATAGTTTTATAGTTAAGTATTCTATTAAAATTATCTTCATTATTTTGATTATTTAAATTTAAATTATAAAATTTGTAAATTGTTATTATTTAGTATAGATAGAGAGAAAAAAAAATCCTTTACTTCTAAAACATCATCTAGTTAATTATATATTTATAATTAATAACAATAAAATTTAACAACGTAACGTCTTTTGTATCGGCTTTTACACGTCATTTAGACATACTCTAATCCTATATATAGAATAATAGAAGTGAGAATATATATGATAGTTAGAAAAAAGAGAGAAAGACAGAACCATGCACTATTAATCAAACTAATAATAAGAAAACAAAAAGTTTTGTAAATAAGGTAGATAAGATTGTTAGTATATATGTAATATGATGCAATTGTTATTACACTATAATAGTTGATGTATTACACTGTTGTAGAATCCTGTCGACTTAACCGTTCTGTGGCAATATCGTTGCGGGGTTTCTTGTTGTTGGATGCGAATGGTGAGATTTGGTTGAAGCGCAGCCGTTTGAGTGGAAGTTGCAGCATACAGTTAGGAATAATCAGGACACGTGATTGAGTTTGAAAATAAAAGGCAACTGGGTTGGAGGGAAGAAAGCTTGAGAAGAGTTGAGCGATTTGACTTATTAATTAGTTGATCACATGGCGATGATGGGATTTAGATGAAATGAGCGGAGAGAGAGAGATCTCTAGAGTAGATGTTACCTTGTTGGAAGCGAAGGAGCAACTGTCCGAACTCGGCGAGAGTCACTGAACAACTGTGGGTGTTGTTCCTATGAGAGCGAAAACGTGACTGACCATTCTTGCTTTTCGATTTAACACCAAGACTCAGTTTCTCTCTGATTGGTTGAGAGATGATCACCTGATCTTTCCCTATTGGTTGACCTGTTTAGATGCTATCTTCTGATTGGCCGGCGGCTTCCTTTAGTGTTAGTTACGCCCGGCCTGGGTCAGGAAGTGTCGGGTAGCTTGACGCTTATAACTTCGACGGATATTAGATACGTTCTGTCTTTGCCGGAAATATTGGGTGTTAGCTTTAACATTTATAACTTCTGGTCACTAGATACGTCCTGTTTTTCCAGGAAGTGTTGGTTTAAACTTAGCTCGCAGGGACCTGGGGTCAGAAGGTTAACTGCGTCGTTATTAATAAATATGCTCTCCTCTAGATCTACTTTCTATGTCTTTTGTTACTTTCTTTCCTCCAGTTACCTTATTCTTTTATTAAATCTTTGAAAATCATACATGGTACATACATAGTGGGTCGGGGTTGCATTCAATTATATACAAATTATGACAGATGCGCCCCCTACATGTGAAGAATTCAAGAAGGGGTTAGCCTGAGAGAATTCTGTAAAGTGAAAAATAATTTTGTGGGAAAATTAGTTGTGGGTATGGAGGGGCTATATACAAACATTGCTGGTAATATAAAAGTAAAATAGAATGGTGTTGATGATATAGGTTGAGTATAATTAATAGAAATCAAAAATTTTTAATTGTAAGAAATCAAGGAATGTTATGGTACATAGTGGATTAAAAGAAAAGAAAATGCGCCTAAACGAATTCTACTCGAGTTAAGAAATGAATTCGAGGGAATTCTATTAAGGCTTTTGAAATCAAAATAAAATAAAATAAAATAGTTGAACGAAATCAAAATTGAATGTGTTTGGTTGAAAAAGAAAAATTGTTTTGTTGCATGGTGATAAGGGAAAATGCCTAGTTACTTTTTTTGCTCGAATTTGGAAAAGAATTCGAGGGAATTTCATAAGGTCTTTTGAAATCAAAATAAAATAAAATAAAAGTTTTTTGAGCGAAATCAAAGTTGAGTGCTTGGTTGAATGGCGAAAAAAAAAAGGAAAAATGCCTAACCATATTCTATTCGAGATTGGGAATGAAATCGAAGGAATTCTATTAGGTCTTTTGAGAAATCAAAAATAAAAATAAAATAAAAGGTTTTTGAGCGAAATCAAAGTTGAGTGCTTGGTTGAATGGTGAGAAAAAAAAAGGACAAATGCCTAACCATTATTCTAGCTCGAGATTGGGAATGGAAACCGAGGGAATTTTATTAGGGCTTGTGAGAAATCAAAATAAAAATAAAAATAAAATTTCATAAGGTATTTTGAAATCAAATAAAAATAAAAGTGGTTGAGCGAAATCAAAGTTGAGTGTTTGGAAAAAAAAAGGAAAAATGAACAATAAAAAGGTTTCAACAACAAAGGGTGATTTAATGTTTTTAGTTTAATCGAAAACCAATGAGTTTTCGTTGATAATTGAGTTGTGGTAGTTTAAGCTAAGTGGTAAATAGAATGATAATTGATAAATAAAAATGATAATATAAACTAATTGGAAAAAAAATGATAATTAATGATTAAAATTGATAATAAGTTGGATAAATTGATAAATTGATTAAATATTTACATTTTTAATTGAGAGAAAATAATGAAAATGATTGATATGAAAAATAAGGTGTATTGGTTGGAACCCTTTGGTATCTACATGCCCTGATCTACATGTATTGGTTGCTCCATTTTGCCCTATAAATGTTTTACTTGCTCAATTATGCCCTATAAATTTTTTGTCTCATCTGTAGCGACACTTAGGTGAAAAACGTGATTCTAGCCCTCAAGTGCGTTTATGCTGTGTGTACAGGAGACATGGAAATCTATATAACCTTTATGTGTAATTTTTGTCTTTGTGTGTGTGTTGTGAAAAAATGTTAGAAGTCTGTTGTGTAAGAAATGTGTGAGCTAGTTCTATGTGTTGTCTCGTGGATGTGTAATTGGGTGGTAAAAATCGATATGTAGACCCGAACTGGAATCAAAAATCGGTGGCATAGCGAGGTTCCCAGTTGACCTCAATAGGGGATCTTCTCATTGTAATTAGAGATACGGAAGTGGGGTGTGTCGGGCAAACGAGAGGGAATGAAATTGGAGATCGGACGAAGGCGCTCCGCTTTGTTTACAGAGGTCGAATTTAACCGCCGCGGACTACACTTCCTGTCGTGGTGTTTCAAATTCTCATTTCCTGCCGTCTATTTATTTTGGGGTGTGGCTCGGGGCTTGTTTTTGGAGCGTGATTTCTCCGACATTGTTTGGTCATCTTTTCAGTTACTGCTATCTCTTCGGAGTTTATTTAGATTTTCTGCGAAGATGGTTCCTAAAATTATGAGAAGTTTTATAAATGTTTGTCCACAATGAAGAACTGCTTGTCCACAATGAAAAATTGTTTGTCCAAAATTAAAAACTGCTTGTCCTAAATTAAAAACTACCTCTTGTAGTTCGAAGATTTTCTGAGCGGGCATGGCATAGATAAACAGGTAATTAATGAATAAAATTGGGATACAGTTGTACGGTAGAAGTAACAAACAAAGGATAAGAATCAGATGAAATATAGGATATTGCCCCATGTTCGTCCACATTTTTGTAACTGGGGACTCTGAAATATTTGCTTGAACCTTATTAATTGTAGAATTTGAATGATTGGTAGTTTCGCAGTTCTCCTGTTTGATATCTTTAGGGAGTGGTGTGATATGATTGAGCTGGTTGTCAGGTTTACAGTTCTCCTGTTTGATCGTCAATGGTTTTATTAGAGATATGTCGGCGGTAATTGGTTTAGGTTGAGATGTTTGATCGTTTCTCTGACGTGGATGTGGTAATTTTGGCATTGTTTGTGTGGTGTGTACGCTGTGCTTTATGTACGAATCTTGTTTGGCTTTGGTGCCGGTGTCGGTATTTTTACGTGAAGGTTGGTTGTATTCATCGATTCTTCTAACGAATCGGCAGGTGGGGCAGGTTTTTACCTGTTTTGCGATGTCTTGTGTCATGTTCTGCCAATAATATTGTGCTGAGATGAGCCTCGTCATCTTGGAGATGTTTGGATGGTGGTGTTGAGTGTGTACGGACTTAAGGAGTCTGGTTGTAAGTGAACTTGGGACTATAGTTTTAAGTACTCCTTTTCGGGAGACGGTGCGCAGTTTATTGTGATCCATAGTCACGCGAGATTTTCTCGGTGGAGAAGATTGTTGGCTCTGTATGAGTGGCGCATCTAGAAAGCCACAAAATGGGATACGAGTTCCAACGCCCGTTTCATATTGTTGTACTCCATTTATGCTACGGACCTCATATTCGTATCTTGACAATCTTAACCTCCATCGAAACACTCTGCCTGACGGAGCTTATCTCTTTTAACCACTGCAATGCGGGATGGTCAGAAAATATTGTAAACTTTCTGCCATTTAGACAGGTGCGGAAATTATCCACACTTTCCACAATGGCTAGGCATTGTAGTTCCAAGTCTGAATAATTTCGCTCGTGACTACGTAGAGATCGGCTGAAATGTTGAACGGTGTATGTCTTCCCATCAGGGTAGACTTGTTTAAGAACGCCTGTAATGCTGAATGTTGAGGTGTTACAGTACACCTGGCACGGCAGACCTTCCTGGTAAAGGTGTAATGTGGGGTGTGTGGTAAGGTTTTCTTTCAGGTTAGTGAACGCTTTCTGACATTCGTCATCCCAAACCCACATGACATCCCTTTTTAGAAGGTTGACAAGTGGCGTCCGCAAGCGGGCGTGGTCTGGAATGAACTCTTTATAGACGTTCACAGCTTTTAGGAAAGATCGTAATGTTTTTCGATTGTGTGGTTGTTTGGTGGCGTGAATTTTTTCTATGTTTTGTGTAGACGGGATGATTGTATTATCCTTAACGGTTGTGCATGCGCTTGTTTGTTGTTGTTGTCTTTTGGCGTGCGTGTTGCGTTTGTTGTGCGGGTTGTGCGTGTTTGTTGCGAGGTGGCGTATGGGTGCGTGTATGTTGTGAGGTACATTTGCGTGTTTATGGCGTTGCGAAGTATGGTCATGTGTGGATTTTGTGTGGTAAGTGGGTGAGCTGTGTCGGTGTACGGACACTTTTTTGGGCATTATTGGAATTGTAGGTTGAAGTCGTGGTGGCTTTATATGTGGTGGGCATAAAGTATTGGCAATTGGGTTGAGTGAAAAGTTGCGTGGTGTGAGATTAGAATGGGGGCATGTAAATATTTGGGGTTTGGGCAATGAATGCAGGCAAGGGTTTCCATGTGTGAAAGCTTTGGGTGCTGTGCGAGTCCTTTGGGACAGGTTTTGGTCTAGCCCGTGCTTGCATTCATTTGACACATGTTTAAAGTGATAGATGGTATTAGACAATGGGACGCCAAGTTGGAAAATAGTGCCGCGATTATAATTTAGTTTTAATTTATATTGATAAAGGGTTTTTAAGGTAAGAACTCCAAATGGCAAGGATGCATTTACCACGTGGAAGTTCTCTCTACGGGTTATTTGGCCTATTGTCAGAGGGAAAGTTAAATGTCCTATTATTTTCGTAAAACTATTTAGGGTGGATAGATCAAGGGAAGGTTTTTTAATACTTAAGTTGGGAAGTTGTGCTTTTAATCTATTGTATAAATGATACGGCAATATGTTCGAACCTGCGTCTGGTTCAATTAGAAAGGTACATGGTAGGTCCTGGGTCAGATGCAAGTCCAAAGTCAATTTGATGGTGTCATTGGGTGGATTGCATACCTTAGTCTCGAAAGGATTCCACTGTGGCGTCTTCGGCTTGGTATGGCTGGCTTGGAATATCTGTTGGACCGGGTCGGGACTGCTTGCACTGTCCGCGTAATTGAAAGGGAAATTTAGTCATTTGTACTGCTTCCATTCGAGTGGACCGCGTTGTCGGTACACTGGGCCCGTGTCGCGTGGATTGCTTCCGGGTGCACGGGTACGGCATGGCGGGTGGCGACTCCTCGGTGGGCGTCAGGTTGTTCGGACACGTACCGGCGGTGCGGGCGTCGGCTGTCCCGAGGGTGGCGCTCCGGAAGACCGCTTCCAGTTGCGTGGATCTTGCCCCTTGTAGCGCGGCGGTCAGTTCTAAAATTACCGTCGCCAGGGTGTGTCTTGTCGCTTCGTTCGTTGTCAGTCTCTTCTCTCTTGGTTTGTTATTGCCTTTTGTTTTGCTGGCGCCTGGGCTAATTTCCATAATCTTTATCCTGATTAAGCTCAATAATCTTTATCCTGTCGACTCTGTGTAATATGATGCAATTGTTATTACACTATAATAGTTGATGTATTACACTGTTGTAGAATCCTGTCGACTTAACCGTTCTGTGGCAATATCGTTGCGGGGTTTCTTGTTGTTGGATGCGAATGGTGAGATTTGGTTGAAGCGCAGCCGTTTGAGTGGAAGTTGCAGCATACAGTTAGGAATAATCAGGACACGTGATTGAGTTTGAAAATAAAAGGCAACTGGGTTGGAGGGAAGAAAGCTTGAGAAGAGTTGAGCGATTTGACTTATTAATTAGTTGATCACATGGCGATGATGGGATTTAGATGAAATGAGCGGAGAGAGAGAGATCTCTAGAGTAGATGTTACCTTGTTGGAAGCGAAGGAGCAACTGTCCGAACTCGGCGAGAGTCACTGAACAACTGTGGGTGTTGTTCCTATGAGAGCGAAAACGTGACTGACCATTCTTGCTTTTCGATTTAACACCAAGACTCAGTTTCTCTCTGATTGGTTGAGAGATGATCACCTGATCTTTCCCTATTGGTTGACCTGTTTAGATGCTATCTTCTGATTGGCCGGCGGCTTCCTTTAGTGTTAGTTACGCCCGGCCTGGGTCAGGAAGTGTCGGGTAGCTTGACGCTTATAACTTCGACGGATATTAGATACGTCCTGTCTTTGCCGGAAATATTGGGTGTTAGCTTTAACATTTATAACTTCTGGTCACTAGATACGTCCTGTTTTTCCAGGAAGTGTTGGTTTAAACTTAGCTCGCAGGGACCTGGGGTCAGAAGGTTAACTGCGTCGTTATTAATAAATATGCTCTCCTCTAGATCTACTTTCTATGTCTTTTGTTACTTTCTTTCCTCCAGTTACCTTATTCTTTTATTAAATCTTTGAAAATCATACATGGTACATACATAGTGGGTCGGGGGTTGCATTCAATTATATACAAATTATGACATATATATATATTTTTTTATAATTTTATATTTTATTCTTTTTTTTTAAATGATTTTTTAAATTTTTTATTTTAAAATATGAATATAAATAGTTGTATTTAGTAAAACATCTATATTATGAATTAACTTTTATTATAAGTTTGGTTATTATGTATTGAAACCCTAATGGTAGACCAGACATATACAAAAAACTTAAATTGGAGTAATTATTGAAAAAAGAGGTCTGCTGAACCGGGACTTCTCAAATAGAAATTCAGCTTTCAACATTTCATCCCTTCTCTATTATGTCTAGACCTCCTTTCAACCGGATTTTATGTGTTAATATAAAGTTAATTCAGTGAAACATTTATATGAACAGATATAATGTGTACCTACCTTGTCCGCGGACGCCTTCAACTGTAAACATCTATTTCTGGATGACACATGTTGTGGGGGGGGGTGGACAAATTTAGACCTTATATTTTGAAGTTGTAGAAAAACAAGATATTCAAAGATGAAAGAGAAGATATTTAAGGGAAGAAATCCAAATTTTATAATCTTTACAGCCAGTTAAATTAAAATAATTGATTCAACACTTATTCATCTTTCAATATTCCTTTAAAAAGGCAATTTATTAGAGTTTAATAAAGCTATAAATTGTGAAAATTCACTTTTATTTAATTTCCATTTTCCTCCCCAGAAATTGGAGATTAAAACAAAATGAATTCTATACAATATTACTTTAAAAATCTTGTGAAAAAAACTTCAAATCAGCTATTTAATTTAAGTTTAACTAATTGTTAAAGATTACAAATTTGTAGTAGTGATTATTGAAAGAAATTATAGAAAGTTGATTTAATAAATGGATACTTCCATTTATTTTTTTTTAAAGTATTTTATAATTGATATACTGTTGAAATATTTTACTTGTCTGATACTAAATTTGTTTTTAATAAATTCCATGTTTAAATTTTTAACATCTTCTATGAAATTTTCTAATATATTATTTATTCTATAAAATCTTAGAAACTGACCAAAATATATACCTTTACGACAATTTAATGAAATATTAGAATTCATATTACAGTATTTTATAATATTGAAATTATAATTACTTTTTTTATTATAAATTTTAATAGCATTATTTGTAAGGTCTATATTTAGGTCTAAAAAGTTAACTTTTTTGTTTCTATAAATTTTTTCATTGTTCTTAAGTTTCAAGTATTTAGGATAAATTTTAGGTATTAAATTTTTGAACTGTGGATTATTAAATATTATGATGTCATCTACATAACGGAACATTTGCCAGTTAACATTATTTTGTAGAAAGTATTCTCTTTCGTACCAGAATAATATTAAGTTTGCTAATAACGGACTTGAAGACGTTCCCATGGGAACTCCTTCTGATTGAATATATATTTCATTTTTAAATTCTATATAGTTAAAATTTAAAAATGTTTCCAGTAGAGTTTTTGCTGTTTTAAGATCTAATTTAATTGTTTTATATCTGTTATGAACAATTTTAATGTGGAAAGTTTTGTCATTAATGATTTCGTTAAATAAATTGGTTATTTTATTATTTAGATCTCTTAAATTTATTTTAGAATATAGGTCCTCAAAGTCAAATGTGTGTACTGTTTCCATGTTTGTCCAATTGTTCATTAAATAGTTAATGATTTTTTTATTTGAGTCGATAAATTTATAATTATATTTATTAGTTAATTTATTTATAATAAATTGTAGTGTTGAAGCTAATTGTATATCAATGTTTTTTATAACTGAATTTATACCAGATGTGATTGTTCTGAAAGAAATAGGTTTTTTGTGTAGTTTAGGAATTATATAGAACTTTGGTATGTTTGGATTTTTGTAGTGATTATAAATTTTTAGTGAATTTTCAACGTTTTTGATGTCTTTTTTGATTTTTGTGGCTGTAGTTCTAGCAAAAGTGTATTTATGATTATTATCAATTTCCTTTTTTAGTATATCGTGGTATAGATTTTTACAAATTATAGATAAGTTATTGGAACATTTATCTATAGGAGTGATAATAAAGTCCTTCTGTAAATTAATTATATTTTCTTTAAAAGAAGGAATATTTTGTGTATTTAAGTGTATTATTATAATAATTTATAATTTCCTTTTTAATATTATGTTTCCATTCCAGAAAAGTAAATTCTGGAATACTGTATTTTATACTAGTTTTATTTATGAAAATATCTATATCTTTTAATATAGATTTAATTGTATTATTATAGTTGTGTTTAATTTGAGGTATATATTTATACCCTTTATTTAAAATATCCTGATATTCTGGATTTAAAAAGAAAAATTGCTAGTTAATATATGACCTGAAAACTTATATTTATCAATATTTATTTATTTATTTATTATCATTTACAAAGCACGCGATATCCGTCTTGGATATTTGCATGCATACACAAGTTTGGGAGCTTATTTACAGTAATTATTAATATGATTTTACTTATTATATAATAGAAATTATTAACGTATTTGTCAGTTAGTTAACGATTTAATTACCCTATAATGAATATTAGTGAACATCACAGATAAGAACAGAAATTTAGAGCTATTTACAGCATATAACTATATATCAGTTATTACAGCCCAGGCTATCTATTACTAAAAAACATTCTACAAAATCTATTAAAATTTATATACATATATCTATTATTAACTATTTGATTTAGACAATTTATATTTATTTGATTTTTGACTCTCAAGTCCTCCACAATTCGACAGTCCGTTAGAATATGTACAGGATTTTCTTCTTCTGCACCACATGAGCATTTAGGCGAATCCGTCTTTCTGACTTTGTACAAATATGATCTAAAGTTACCGTGTCCAGTAAAAAATTGGACACTGTAAAAATTTGGCATGACATATTTGGGTATTTGGGAGTCAGTGAAGAAGGACTTGAAAATGGTATTAGTCTTCTCATAGTATTTCTGCATTTTTTCCCTTATATAATTAGAAATTATATTCCTACTTGAAGAGTCAAATCGGTTGTAATTTATTTCGGTTTTCAACATGTTAGATTCAATATAATCAGTAAGTCAATATAGTTGTTGCAATTACATTTAATTTTTTTAAAATTTGCCAAATTATTAATAAATTGGTTATAATTGCAAACTAAATTACCTATATTTTTGTTGTATCTCCAGATTGTTTTGAAATTTAAATTTTTTATAGGGAAAAGATTATTAATGTTTTGGTTATTAAAAATATCATTAAACTTAATATGATTAAATAAATTGTTATTAAATTTAATGATAATATTAATGTTATTAGTAGATTGTTTAATTTTTCTGTATTTAAAGATGTCGTGTGTGATATCTATTAATCTGTTAGTCAGATTATGAATTTTAATATATTCTATAAGTTTGATAAATTTATTATTATTTAGTTTAAATAATGTTTTAATAAATTTATCGACGAAGTTGTTAGTGTACATTTGTTTTGGGTCCAGTAATTCTTCAAATTCAATGTAACCTAATTTATTGGTAGTTTTACCTCTAGTTTTATTAGGTTTAGTTTTAAATTCATTTTTTTTGTATTTGCAGCTGATTTCATAAGTTGAAATTTCTTCTGTTTGTGGTTTGTATGTGTAGTTTAATTCGTCATTAAGTCCATAAGGGAATAATGTGTTGTGTTTATAAATGTAGTTGTTTTCTAATAATAGTCGTTGTTTTTTGTTTTGACATATGTCTAGTATTTCTATCTTAAAGTTGTTAAAAGTATATAATTGATTGTGTTCTTTCATATATATATTACCAATTGATTTTTTAGCGTGGTTTCTATGTAGGTTTATTCGTATATTTAATGGATTACACGTTTGTCCTATATATGATAATTGACAAATTTGGCATGTTAATTTATAAATAGTATTTACTAATTTACAACTAGTCGTTTGAAATGTGTCATGGTTCTTAAGAGAGGGACAAGTTTGACAATTCTTTCTTAGGCAATTCTTAGCGAGTTTAAATTAACATAAAAGAGGTGCTAACCCTAATATGCTGGTAGTTTTTTTTAGTTTTTTAGTTTGTTATTCTATTGAGAATTTTTTTTTTTTAAATATATTTATCTTAATTGTTTTTGTGTTGATTGAATTTGTAATAAAATGAATAATTAATCTATAAAAATATAGATATTACTGTTTGTTATCTGTTATATTTTTAAGAATAACTAATAAAAAACATCTTTAAACTATCTAAACAATGAAAAAAACAAAAGTTCTGAAGTTATTTTTTCTAAAATTACTTTTATAATTTATTTTTTCATAATCAAACAATAAAAGATAATTATAATCTGTATGGAGTTTTATTTATATTAGAATATCTAATATATAATTAAATTTGTATATATATATTCAACACTACAATTTATTATAAATAAATTAACTAATAAATATAATTATAAATTTATCGACTCAAATAAAAAAATCATTAACTATTTAATGAACAATTGGACAAACATGGAAACAGTACACACATTTGACTTTGAGGACCTATATTCTAAAATAAATTTAAGAGATCTAAATAATAAAATAACCAATTTATTTAACGAAATCATTAATGACAAAACTTTCCACATTAAAATTATTCATAACAGATATAAAACAATTAAATTAGATCTTAAAACAGCAAAAACTCTACTGGAAACATTTTTAAATTTTAACTATATAGAATTTAAAAATAAAATATATATTCAATCAGAAGGAGTTCCCATGGGAACGTCTTCAAGTCCGTTATTAGCAAACTTAATATTATTCTGGTACGAAAGAGAATACTTTCTACAAAATAATGTTAACTGGCAAATGTTCCGTTATGTAGATGACATCATAATATTTAATAATCCACAGTTCAAAAATTTAATACCTAAAATTTATCCTAAATACTTGAAACTTAAGAACAATGAAAAAATTTATAGAAACAAAAAAGTTAATTTTTTAGACCTAAATATAGACCTTACAAATAATGCTATTAAAATTTATAATAAAAAAAGTAATTATAATTTCAATATTATAAAATACTGTAATATGAATTCTAATATTTCATTAAATTGTCGTAAAGGTATATATTTTGGTCAGTTTCTAAGATTTTATAGAATAAATAATATATTAGAAAATTTCATAGAAGATGTTAAAAATTTAAACATGGAATTTATTAAAAACAAATTTAGTATCAGACAAGTAAAATATTTCAACAGTATATCAATTATAAAATACTTAAAAAAAAAATAAATGGAAGTATCCATTTATTAAATCAACTTTCTATAATTTCTTTCAATAATCACTACTACAAATTTGTAATCTTTAACAATTAGTTAAACTTAAATTAAATAGCTGATTTGAAGTTTTTTCACAAGATTTTTTAAAGTAATATTGTATAGAATTCATTTTGTTTTAATCTCCAATTTCTGGGGAGGAAAATGGAAATTAAATAAAAGTGAATTTTCACAATTTATAGCTTTATTAAACTCTAATAATTTGCCTTTTTAAAGGAATATTGAAAGATGAATAAGTGTTGAATCAATTATTTTAATTTAACTGGCTGTAAAGATTATAAAATTTGGATTTCTTCCCTTAAATATCTTCTCTTTCATCTTTGAATATCTTGTTTTTCTACAACTTCAAAATATAAGGTCTAAATTTGTCCACCCCCCCCCCCCACAACATGTGTCATCCAGAAATAGATGTTTACAGTTGAAGGCGTCCGCGGACAAGGTAGGTACACATTATATCTGTTCATATAATGTTTCACTGAATTAACTTTATATTAACACATAAAATCCGGTTGAAAGGAGGTCTAGACATAATAGAGAAGGGATGAAATGTTGAAAGCTGAATTTCTATTTGAGAAGTCCCGGTTCAGCAGACCTCTTTTTTCAATAATTACTCCAATTTAAGTTTTTTGTATATGTCTGGTCTACCATTAGGGTTTCAATACATAATAACCAAACTTATAATAAAAGTTGATTCATAATATAGATATTTTACTAAATACAACTATTTATATTCATATTTTAAAATAAAAAAATTTAAAAAATCATTAAAAAAAAAGAATAAAATATAAAATTATAAAAATATATATATATATATACTAACAATCTTATCTACCTTATTTACAAAACTTTTTGTTTTCTTATTATTAGTTTGATTAATAGTGCATGGTTCTGTCTTTCTCTCTTTTTTTCTAACTATCATATATATTCTCACTTCTATTATTCTATATATAGGATTAGAGTATGTCTAAATGACGTGTAAAAGCCGATACAAAAGACGTTACGTTGTTAAATTTTATTGTTATTAATTATAAATATATAATTAACTAGATGATGTTTTAGAAGTAAAGGATTTTTTTTTCTCTCTATCTATACTAAATAATAACAATTTACAAATTTTATAATTTAAATTTAAATAATCAAAATAATGAAGATAATTTTAATAGAATACTTAACTATAAAACTATACAACTATTTATTTTTATAATTAATTTAGATTTAGCTTGCTAATCTAACCAAATCTACTTGATATGATTTATCATTATGATCAGTTTGCTCCTTAAGTTTTAAATGTAGTATCACTGTTATATTTTTATTATATAGTTTTTACACTATATATATATATATATATATATGGGGTTACACAGGTATGCCAGGAGACCACCAAACAAGGACACAGAGAACACTTTAAGCGTCTCCACACAACTCCTCGGGAAAGCCTCTCGCTTACCTATGGTTCCCCCCTTAAATACAAACATGGCCACATTTGTCCAATGAGAAGACGTGGGAGATCGGTTCACTTAACAAACAACACTCTTCCTCTAAACACTGAGAAGCTTACAACTGCTTATGTTTGTCAAAATAATTTGACATTGGAGATGTAGAGGATGGATATATCCAACCGGTATTCGGTATTGGCGGATGGCCAAGATGACGGGGAGCACGGTGATGATGATACTCCATCTATGTGAAAACATCCAACGTTGAGCTATCGACGGATGAAAATTCAAAGTATGAAAAAAACTATATTTTTAAATTTAAAATAATAATTATGCAAATTCGTCCAACAAAAACGGCGGCGATGATGCAAATTCTTCCTATAAAAGCCGGAATTGGAATTAAATCGTTGAGTAAAATTTAACGGAAGCATTCGCCTTCTTTGATGAAGGAGCGTCGTACTCCTTATGAGCCATCTCTCTCTCTATATATATATATATATTTGTGATGGAAATTAATTCAATAAGAATCACACCAGAGAACAATATAGCTAAGGAGAATAACATTAGATCGAAACGATGTCAAACAACGATGGAACACTAAGAGATGCCTCTTCTGGTACATGAATATCATCCTCCCGCAATTTTATGTTGTATATTAGACATTGTACAAGCTCTAGGTAACTGATATTCAGTTGAATACGGTCAGTAGATGCATATTTAAATATTTTCATTTTGAATTCTGTGGATTCAAGTTTGAGTTTTGGAGCAGCTAGGAGAAGCCACATTCCTGTAGAAACAAAACCGATGTCATGTAAAACGGTTAGGAATGATGGGTGTATCTATACACGATTGGAATTTTCCGAAGAAAGGAAATGTTACGTAATGGGATGTAAAGAAGACAAGTGACGTAAGAAACGAATGGTACATGTAGCATTCATATTAACAATGTAACAATGTCCCAACTCTCGAGTTAAGTAACCAAACACATTGGCACACGTGTGTTACACGCACGCACAGGATCACCTTACAATTTAATCAGTTTTAACTCCACTCTTTTTATTTTCAAGTTTCTACAAGACTATTCAGTTCGAACTGAATTGGGAAAGTTCAAATTGATCGAATGATATACGAAAGCACAATTTATCAAGTTGGTTTTATAATAAAGATTAAAATAATATTTTACTTTTTTTTCAACCTCTTTTAAAACTTTATCACAACTTTTCTCGGCGACTCTCTGTCGCTTTTTTTCAAGGAAAACTCGATATTGCTTGTTTACTTGTGTGTTGAAGCCAAATCATTAAAACTTAGATTCAAGTAATGTAGTAAAACATTTTCTTTAAAGGTTGGCAGCAGATCTCCGAAGAGTTGGAATAAAGTTTTAGAAAAGTGAGGAAAACATGTTATTTATATTATTTGTAAGACCAAGATTAACGAACTATCAGATACACCATAATGGCCGTCTGTTGATATTTAGCGTACAAGGCCTTATAAATACACCTTTAGTGGATTATCCAGAAACTTCAATGCCCACCTAGGTAGATTGTGGAGGTACAGGCTGTTATAGGCTGACGAGAGCCCGAAAGGCTTACGTGGTTAGCTTTTCGTGTTAAATCACACATACACAAAACTTTTTTTAAAATATATTATTTAATATTTAAAGATATTTAACTTATTCTGATTGTAACTTTTATAATATTTTTTCATGAACCAATTTCCCTTATCTACTTTGTATTTTTCAAATTATTTCAACTGTGATATTATTACACTATGAGGCGCTGAGTTTGTTTATACAAAAATGTAATGCCTTGATAAAGGTTGGCGTTCAGCCAACCGAAATATTGGCAAATAAATATTTTATTCAATCCAATATGTCTTTTTATTATCTAACACAAAACTATTTCCCAATTTCTGGAAATTAAAAAAAGGATTGAGTAGATATTTATTACGAAATACGGCACTGTCATAAACAACCTTCCCTACTCCCCACTTCTACTTTATCAGTTATATGACACCTATATTTTACTTTATTAGCTAACTTTATACTTTCAACTACAATGTTCTTTGCGTTTTCACCAAATCGTTCAAAGACACACTATAAGTAAATGTTCAATAATTTCACTCCAAAAGTATTTGTTATATAAGCTTCAGGAAGGAACCCTCAAGATAAGTAAGCTTCTTAGAGAGAAATATGAAATGTTCTCAACACACCAAAAAAAAAAAAAAAAGAACCTATTGATTATAGATAAAATGCTGTATACCAAACAATAAGAGAAGTTGTAAAGTAACGTAAATATATAAATTCCTAAGAAGGAATAAAAGATATAACTGCGATTTATAACCATTTAATATAGAATCTCGTTTCAAGTAATTTTATAGAATCTCGTCGCCGTTATCTTTCATTCCTTCTTAGAAATCATATCCTGCGATATCTCCTTATTGTAAATATTATATAAGTATAAAGAGTATACACACAGTAAACATAAATACATAGCGATGGTAACATTTTTGTGAACCGAAGATCATTTGCTCGTTGGAAGCGTTGATTCAGAGAAAAACACAGCCACATCAACTAATAGTTTATTTTAACTCCTGACATTTCAGTAACTTCCTGTCACTTCTCTTCAAGGGAATGCTTATTTTGAATCCTAGTTCTACTTATAAACATACATGATTTTCTAATATTTACATCTATTTTAGAAAATGGTGTATGTACACGGTATGTCCCATAAGTTCCCGGACTGGGTCCATAAAAAAAAAGGTAAGATTTTTAAAATTTTTTTAATTTAAACTTTTCAAAGTAATCCCCCCTTGCTTCAACGCACCAGCGCCATCGTTTCTCCCAATTGTCGAAACAGTTTTTATAAGCCTCTTTTGGAATGCTCTTCAATG